>CM060865.1:29539045-30283405 GCA_030737845.1 Acorus calamus | reverse complement strand
TTTTTATATTTAATTCGTAATTCATGGAATTTCGCATTCTCTTGTGCGGAGGAGAACGAGCGGTTAATCAATGGAGGAGGGCAATTAAAAAGGTCACTCCTTTTATGATTGTGCTGTGATCCTGGATTTGGGGTTTTATGTTGTCAGTTTGTGAGGTTGAATGGGATGAACTTGGACACGCGGAAGAGGATGGAGTGGCCTATAATGGAAGTGGGTGTTGAGTAAAATCACTTCTTTTCTGACTGATTTGTTCAATAGAAGATTTCTAATTTCTAAACTTATTCATAATTTACCAAATGTCGCATTTTTTTGTGTGGAAGAGAATGGGTGGTGAATAAATTAAGGTCGGCATTGAAAAATATCATTCCTTTTGTGATTGGTGAATGGGGTCTGTGTATGAAGTGTTACCATCTAATTGCAACCGAACGTGTTATACTGTCAGTGCAAGCCTGACCTTGTTCTTCAATTTGGGGTGTCTGTTTTTGTGTATGGAGAATGATTTTGAAAGAATGATTGTCTGTATCTATTTCTGTTGGATGATTCGTATATACATTTGTTATTCAGATAATTTTTTTTTGTTTTTGATCAATAGGAAGGGATATTTTCCATTATTCAATGAAATAACTTCCCAAAAATAGGGAAAAGAAGGGTCTCCCCCTTACATTAAGAAGAAAGAAAAAAAACAATAAAAAATGAGAAAGAACAATAACAAACATGCTATTGAATTGAACCCGTTAACCTTCCTCCATATTGAAAAATAAATAAAATCCCTCCAGATTGATTCACAGACAATTATCAAAGGAAACTTCCTCAGGAATTGTTGCATGGCTTTCTGTATATTCTTGCTAATAGAGAGATATAAAAAAAGGGTAGTTTGTGGTTAAAGGTTAGTACTATTTCTTGGTTGGACATTGTTTTACCTTTTTTTGCAGTATTTTTCTGAAAAATGAATCAATTAGGTTTTGTTACGTTTCAACATGGCAACATTTGGTTTCATTTTAACTAGAACCAAAAGCTTCTTAGTTTCCAGACCCATAATATGATCGTCAAAATTTCAGATTTTCATTGTCATTGCTTTTCTATGCGTGTACTAGTAGCTCAATTATTAGACAGGTTTGTTTGTTTTGTTTTTCTTTTTTTGCTCAAAGATGTGCCTTAATTGCTTAGAATTCTGTGAGGCATTAGTTAATTATATCTTGTCAATTTCATCAGTGATGCAATTCCTTTTGCAGATAGTGCCGGAGGATCTGGGATGGATATGGTGGCTAATGTTTCTCTCAGCTCTGGGCTATCAAGTGGCAATGATGAGAATTGTGGTTTACCAAATGACTGTTCGATACCTGGCTCAGTGGATATAATGAGAATGAGTGATGACCAGGACAACTTGGATGAAGTTACTACGGAGCATGCCCAGTTGCCTCTAGGTCTCAAGATGTTGCGATTAAATATGAATGAAGATGTGTGTTTGTCTCCAGAAGACAACAATGAATACAGTGACATCCAATATAAGGATAGCATATTAGATAACATTGCTATGAGTATTCTTGACCCAAATGCAAATGTTGATAACATCTTTAAGGAAGCAATGGAAAGCTCTGAATTCCCTTGTGTAGGGGCTGAAGAACTTGGTATTCCTTTTTTCCATAGCCATTTTCAATATCTGATATATTTTAGTTTCAGAAATGTTCTTATATGAGTGATGATATTGCGCTGTCCTAAAATCTAATTTTTATAGGAGGCCATACTTAGACCTCCACTTGATGCATCCTCAATTGGATGGAACACTTCTGTAAGTTATTCCAATGAATGGATTTAATTAGTTAGACCACCACACTGTGTTTCCATGGTGTGGTGGTCTCTTGATCAATACTGCGGTGATGATGATAAGCATTAAATAATGTGATGAGCGTACTGATAAAACCAGAGAATTAGCACCTTTCTTAAAAAAAAGGACCAGTTTACCATAGAGAGTGTGACAGATAGTGACAGAGGGAAGAATGGATGGACTGTTTTATTTTGTGAGGGGAATTGCTTCAGAAACAACAAAAAATAACACTTTTTTTCCCTAGTCATTATTGCAGCCCTCCAATCAATGAATCAATTGTACAGTGATTTTTATCACAGGGCTGTAAACGGGTTTGTCTAGAAAAAAATGTCACTTGGGTTGTTTGTTTAATATTGTTCTTTTGTAAATTATGGGATATTCTTATGTAGTATTTACACATTGTAACTGAAGTGGTTTATGATGGTTTCAGGTTTCAAGAAAGAGCCCAACAAAATGAGTCATGTAACTTATTCCACCTTTGCTAGGCGATTGACTGTAGATTTTGATGAAGCTGGTAACCCATCGGGTCCAAATGCCTGTGCTTTCAAAAGATCAATTAATTCATATGTATGTCATAATCTACCGGTCAGGTTCAAGCAGATTGGGGATGTTCCATTGGAAGACTATAAATCAGTAATGAATGTTTTAACAGTAGGTACCTTTTTTTTAATCATGAAGTGCAAATATATTCCCTTAATCTTTATAACATTCTTGAGTAGCAAATCCAAACAATTGATTGGCTGTGCACGTTATTTTGTTTTTATAGGAAAGATACGATTTTGACCTTAACAGGAGTTACACCAGGAAAAAGATCTCATCTTGTTATAGGCAGCACAAATATAAGCTCTTAGTTCAGATCAAGAAAGATCTTGAGAGGGGTCTTGAAACCCAGAGACCTTCATATGTGAAGAAAGAGGACTGGGATATTTTCGTGACAAAGACAAAAGATGAGGAATTTGATGTGAGTTTTCAGTTTTCACAATGTGGCCTTTCCCTCATTATTTGACTTTCTAGTTAAAAAAATCCTTTGTCAATGCAGAGGATTAGTAAGAAGAACAAAGCGAGCAGAAGTCAACAGAGTGCTCTCAGCAGAAAAGGCTCACCGACCTTCTCTTAATAAAAGAAAGCAGGTAAGAAAAACTCCAACCAGTCACATAGTATTCTTTTTTTAAGTTTATCGGCAACACGTGTTTGGAAAGCGTGGATGGTGATTGCAGGAAGGGCCTGAGCAAGGCTTATTGGATGAATGCGTCTTGATCACAGAACATAAACCCAAACGAGGCAAGCTTCCCCTTCCTTCTGTATTCAGTAAGATACACTCATTTATGGCGTGTGTGCATATGCATGAGCAAGTGCCTTTGCTGCTATGCTTGTGTATGTACAAGCTTATGCCTGTATGATGTACTGAATTTGGGTTTGGACAGCTTTTCCTATCTGATACCCTCCACTGATTCTGAGACTCTGCAGTATATCAAGTTGCCAAATATTGCTTCTTAAATTATGAACGTCATGTTAGTGAGTAGCGTTGCCTGAAGTAACTAAATTCTGGTATCAGTGGATGCTTTTTTGTGTTATAAGTCATTATATTTTTGTTCAATGACTTGCTCCTCCGTATGATGATAATAATGTTGTTAAGGTTAGTTATTCATTTTTTAAGACCCTTGGTGGGAAAGCGCATTAATGAACAAGTGTTTTTTGAATATCTGTAAGTGGGAGAGAAGCTAGCAAAGATATATGCAGATGATGATGTTTCTGCATGGTCATATTATATTGGAGACAGAACAATTGCTGCGGTTCTCTGATATTTGGTTTTGTTGGGCTCAGTTTGAAATGTGTTTAATGGACTAACTGAATAAGTAGATGTGAGCACAGTTGGGTTTGTAGGATGTGATTTATATTTATAAACATTAGAATGATGGGTCATAATAGTGAGATATGAATGGCTAGGCTTGTGTATGCTGCTTTGTCTTGATATATGCTTACTCTTACATCTTTGAGCTTTTTCAGCTGGTTCTATGCATCTTAAGCCAGTTGATTTTATCTTCCGAGTTTGCTTCATGCTTTAGTGTTTTGACTTTCAAGTTTGTTGTCTTGATAGGTCGCCCTAGGAAGCTGTCAACTCTACCTGAGGATAGTGATAATGTAAGCTTCATCTATTACTCTGCTATCTTGCCTGTCAACTTGAAAACGTGATGTTTTGTTTTTTGGATTAGAATTTCGGACTGGAACGCCCCTTGAAGAGTTTATCCACCTCATGAACTCGCTAATCAATGTGAATACTGGTGAGTTTCTTTGAGGAGTCCGACAGAAAGTCTGTTTTCATTGGCATAATTGGTTTTTATGATGTCTCATAATGTGACCATAATCTCTGCCAATTTCAAACTTCCATTACTTAATTGGGGAAAACAAACTTCTTATTGGTTTGTAGAATACGTTAGGTTCAAATATTTGTTTTTTTTTTTTTTTTGTTTCTTTGCTTGCCATCGCTTCAGGTATTCATAATCAACGCAAACAGGTTCTCTTCCACTCTTAGGGTGCGTTTGGTTGCGCGATTGCGCTGCGATTGCGATTACAGGAAGCTGCGTTTGCAATCGCGCAACCAAACAGTTTTGTAATCCAATTTTAAACCCAGCGATTGCAGGCAAATAGTGCCAAAAAGCTGCGATTTCAAAAAGCTGAGAAAGTGACTTCTGCGGAATCAGGTTTGCAATCGCAGATTCCTACAGAATCAATTTTGCAATCGCGCAACCAAACGCACCCTTAAGCTTATTGACCTTTGTTATTCTTAAACTATCACTAGTTAAAAAAAAAAAAAAATTGCTTTTCATTTCCATCAATATGATGGTGATTTTTTTTCTGCCCTCTGTCTTCATCAACGGCTTGTGGTGTCTGCAGGAATTCCACTCAGAGTCAGATTCAGTAGCTTCCCGTGAACGGATATGAACAACTGAATTCAGAATTAATTCCAAATCAGGCCTCATTGTCCTCTTCCTTTTTTGTTGGATTACCGTGTCAACGTATATACCACCAAAAACACGATACTGCATCATTTAATGGGACATGATCTGAAGTCCGTTCATCATCGAAGAAAAAGAGACCTCCAACCAGAGAACAAAAAAAAATGTAGGAAGGGAGAGGAGCTTCTTGAGGCATAGAATAACATCTGACTTCACAGCATAGATGCTTATGAGGGAGTTTGCATTATTTATTTACACAGGTCTCCATGGTTGTGTGGTGAAACACCTGAATTCAGGGTTGTTTCTTTCTTCTTTCTTTTATTTATACTGAATGTAATGCATTTTATTTGTACATATGAATTCTCCGAGCAAATGTTTGTAATCATGTTTTCTATGGATAGTTTTTGAAATTTCAAAAATCCAAAGCCTTTGATAGTTTTGTAATGCTTACATGATTTTTGTGGGGATTGGTTCACTTCATTTCTAGTTATTTCAAACATGCTTTTATGTGTATCAGCAATGTTTTGTGATTGGGCGTTGTTACACCCGATCCGTTTTCAGTTAATTTCAATCTTATATGTGTCAATAGAAAATTAACGATGCATGTGTTCACTTTAACAAAACATGTTTTGAAAGAATTTTTTTATGTTTTTATAAATGCATTCATACTATTCATTAGAATATATATTTTATTTTTTTAAACATGTTCATTAGATAATGTATATTTTTTAAAAATCTAAAACACATGTATGATTATTATACTCATTTATTGAGTGTGCGCACACAATATGAGTTTTATATTCTCATTTTTCTTATTAATACTTTTACTTTCATAAACAATCATTACTTTAACAAACAAACAAACCAACCACCACAACCCCCCCCCCCCCCCCCCCATCTGAACAGTGATAAGCTATAGATATAACTACTCTAGTAAATATAAATACATTGCTGGAGTAAATAATTTTTTGGCCTATGTTATAGTCATTTTGTTAGAGAACATAATAATGATTTATATTTGATTGATAAGGATAAGTTGTATTTTTATAAAAAGTTTTGAAAAAAAATTAACACACGTGAGTCATTTAATAATAAGAGTTCAGGTTGACAAGAAATCGAAGCCTTTATATTAATGTGTAAAATGTGGAATAATACAATTTTAAAAGGAAACTGAAATATCAATATCAAGTTATTTATTTTCACATATTCTAACATAATTATAACCTCGTTATATTTGAAAACAAATATTTTTGTAATTCCTCCACCCGAATAGAGACTTAATTATGTAATTCAAAATCAATTAATAAATAAATAAATAAAGTAACCCCAAATAACATTAACAGAGAAACTAAAAGGTATAAAGACCATATAAATCAATCAAATAAAGAGAAAAGTGGACACTTTGAAGAAAGAACGAAAAAGAACAAAAACAAAACACAGTCAGTGAATGAGTGAGAGAGAGAGGCAGAGTGGGTGAAAACAAAACGACAACAGAGTTGTTAGAGAGAGAGAGAGAGAGTGAGAGAGTGAGAGAGAGAGATGTCTGGCTCTTCTTGGATACTGAGAAGAGCAGTGAAGAAGATATGGTGGTTCTTCTTCAAAGGGTCTACCAAGAGAGATCACATTGTTGTTCGTAATGCAAGTACTTTGTTTCATTTTTATTTTTCAAATTTTTTGATCTCTTTCAATATTTCACTATTTGGGTCTTTGATTATCTATTTATTTTTTTGCTATCTGATTTCCAAGTGAAGATCATCAAGACCCAGATTTCAGAATGGCTTCTTTTTTTATTGGTTTTGATTTTTGTATTTTAAGAAAACCAACATATATTTTAATGTATACATTGTTTTTAAGATCTTATGGAGCAAATATGAATTTATTTGTCCTTTTTTTTAACATAAGAGTTGTATATTTTGGCAAAGAAAATCTGAGCTTATAAAGGTCACTTCATTTTAATTTTTCAGGTCACAAGATCTGCCACTGATGAAAACAAAGAGAGGATCATGGGAGATGAAAGTGAATCGAATGGCTCAAATAAAGTAAGCCTCACTGCTTTTAATTTTAATAATCTTTTACACATAAAAAATGAACTACTTAACACACAAAATTCAATCTAATCATGACTTGTTACTAAAATTTCAAAATGGGTCATGGCCTAATATTTTTAAAATTTTGATCAGCTAAACAGTCTGTTGAATACAGCTATCTTTTTTTCTGTGTGTTTTTAATCTATTTTTATATTATTTAATTTTTAAATTTGTTCATACTAGATGAATGTCTTAGCTTTTTGAAGAAGGAATTTGTTAGACTCAATCCGTTGTGTAGGAGGCTTTTTTTTTTTTTTTAAATAGTATATCTTATTTAATAAGATGTGTTTTTATAATAAATAAAATATTATAAACTAATTTTATGATTTTTTTAAAATAAAATATATATTTTATTATTGTAAATGTTATCTAAAAAAGATGGATAATATTACATCCAGTTCTATTTTCAGCTTCAATTTCAATCTACATGTGTTTCGAATTTTTAAAAACTAGTTTACCTCATCTAATGATGTACATGTTTTTATAAAAAATGAAATATATACTCCAACAAATTGCATTGATGCATTTATAAAAAATGTAAATTTTTTTTTGAAACATATGACTTGTTAACGTGAACATATGCGTCGATAGAAGTCTATCGATGCATATAGAGCTAGAATTATGGTTGCAAATGGATGGGGAGCCCAAGAAAGATACATGAAACTTGAAAATTGAGTTGAGTGGAAACAATGTTCAAAGAATGGTTAAACTCTTGATCTTGAAAAAAAAAATCTTGGAAAAATCAAATTCCCACAAAAACTAAAGTCCAAAAGCTGCCAAAGTCAAAAATAAATATTGCATTCAAATGCTGCAACAGCCATAAATCAAATGCAGACAAAATTATTATTATTATTTATGTTTACTGATCGACAAAAGCTGACAGTCACTTCCAGACAACATGCCTTCCTTTTTTCCATTAAAATCAGTTATGTTGCCCACAACAATTCAATGGACCCCGTATCATCAAAATTGTAATTATACTATTACTTCACATGATCCAATCTAACTTTAAATCTCATTATTAAATCAGGTGCACCTCAGCTTAAGCATTCAAAAAGTCCACTTCATCAACTCATTTTTATTAAGCCAATTCATTTTTCTTGGTTTCTTTAATGATCTTCTGCTTATTGTATTCCAATAGTCCCAATTTTTTGAAATTGTCACTATTTGTGTCAATTTCTACTATAGTACTGATTTGTTATAAAAACTATCATAATCTCTCATATTAAAATTTTAACATTGTCATTTATCATATCTAACCTTGATCGGGTCCCGTACAAAAAATTATAATCTCACATGTTAAAATTTTGATATTGCCATTGTTCAGATCTAACCTTGATTGGTCCCATCCAAATAATAGTGTACATGCATTTGAAACACTTCTTTCTTTCTTTTTTTTCTGTGAATTTGATTAGATGCATCTGATGGTGACACAAAATCACCTTGTTTGGAAAATAACAAAAATTGCTATGTTTATAAGTCCTTACACCTATTTATTGTGGACCCCAATCTTTTGGCAGCAAGGAATTTAAAGCCTCAAACAATGTGTACAAAATTTATATTTCTCTGACTCACAAAACCATAATTCTTAATTGCAGCAGCAACAACAGCAGAGCTTGTGCACCATATGTCTGGACCCACTGACTTCCTCTGATATGGGCCACAATTCCAGGCCCATATTCACGGCCCAGTGCAGGCACAGCTTCCACTCTGCCTGCATCGCCGCCAACGTCCGCCACGGCAGCCTCGCCTGCCCGGTCTGCCGGGCCCATTGGACCCTCCTCCCCGCCCTCCCGGCCCACTGGGCCTCCATCGAGCCCCGCCGGGCCGACCCGGTCCTCCGCATCCTCGACGACTCAATCGCCACCCTCCGCGTCCACCGCCGCTCCTCCCTCCGCACCCTCCAATACGACGACGACGACCCACTTGTGCCCGCCGCCCAACCTGGCCCGGCCCATCCCCGTCTCGAACTCTCCCTCGGGCCGGTCCACTTTAACAGGGCCCATCTATCCATTAGGCTGGCCCGACAACGGCCCACAGATGTGGTCCTACTGGCCAGCCCGAATGGCCCGCATTTGAGGCTCCTCAAGCAGTCTATGGCACTGGTGATCTTCTCACTCCGGCCTGTGGACCGGCTCGCGATCGTGGCTTCCATGGCTCGCGTGTTCCCCCTACGCCTAATGTCGGCCCACGGTAAGCGGGCTGCCCTGCAAGTCGTCGACCGCATCTCGCACTCGTGCGAGCCCGACCCGTCGGAGGGCCTCCAGAAGGCCCTAAAGGTCCTCCATGACCGGGCCCATCATAACCCACTCGAGTGCGTTATCCATATATCTGACGGGCCAACCGAAACACGAATGGCCCATTGGCCCACCCCCGTTCCGGTGCACCATTTCCACATCGGGTTTGGTTCGGGCTCGAACGGGTTCTTGATGCACGAATTCGAGGAGTTCTTGTCGAGGCTGCTCGGCGGGACTATAAGGGAGACCGAGTTGAGGATCAATGGCGGCCTGGTGAGGCTGGGGGAGTTGCGAGGGGGCGAGCAGAGGCGGGTGCAGGTGGAGGTGGGTGAATGCGGGTATATATGCATTGCATATAGTTACGTTGAGGGGGACATTGAGGGGTGCGTTCGGGCCGGGGAGGCTGTGGTGGGTGTCAGAGACAAGGCGGAGAGGATCGACAGAGGCAGTGGAGATGAGGGCGGAGGGTGCGATCCGAGGAGGAGCAGTGGCGGCCCAGAGAGGTGGGATTATGTCGACCCGTTCATGGCGCGGCGGTGGGCAAAACACTTGCATGGCTACAGGACTTGACAATGTTCGGCTTCTGGGGATGTCATTGGTGTCTGGAGTTTTGATGGCTGCTTCTTTTTCACTTTGTTTTTCACCTGTTTGAGTGATTGAACAAGACTTTGCAAATGAAAGAGAATAACATTTACCATATAAGTTATAGACCCCCCTTAATATCCATGTCTATTGAGAGCAGATGGATTTTTTTTTATCATGTGACATACAGTAATGAAAGGTTATGCAAGAGAGTTCAAATCTAGACTTCATACTTCTCATCACTTTTAGAGATCATAAAACAGGAACATTAAATTCAAATAAGATATAATCCAAACATGTATGATTTTATAATATTCACATTTTTATGAGCACATACTTTGACATCTTTATAATGAATACAAATTTGGAGTGGATATGGATTTTGTTTTGGATAATTGACAGGCTAATATAAGTCATAGAAAATTATGTATTCATTGATGCGCTTGATTTCTTAAAGTTTCTGATGTAACACAACAAATTGAGAGACCATGAAATGTCACTCTGGAGATGTGCAGAATGTTGGAACAGAGAGCATGAATACATAGCTGCTCACCCTCCCACAAAATGGATGGTGCTTATCTGATCATGGCTTGGTATATAAAAGTAAAATATCAGGCGCTCTCGAAGCCAAATATTCGAAATACACCTGCAATCAGTATTCAAAAATCCAAAATCAACAATCAATGGAGAAACAAGTAAAGATAAATTATGGAAACGCGCAATGAAACATAGTGTTTCTATAATTCCATGCATAACCATTGATTTCATATAGTTAGTTCTACTGATGTATATCCATCCAAACATTAGGTAGCCGATGAATTAATGCTTTGATGTCCTACCTTCATCGGCTTGGTACTTGTTTTTATCATCTCCGGCATATGCTAATAGGTTGAATTTAGGGTTCCACTCCACGCTATTCATCGCAGCTGTGCTTGGAATTTGATGTACCGTTCGCCCAGTGTCAACATAGGACTACAAGGGTCAAAAGTTTTACGTTAACACAACTAGTAAATAAAAAATAATGAAATAAAAGAAAAGAAATGAAAGCAAAGTCTGAAATGAGAAAGACATACTATATCAATGAACTGATCTTCGCTTGCAGAAGCTATGAATTCACCTGTGTTATTGAAACTTATGGTTCTGACAGGCCATCTGAAGAAAATTATAAAGCTTAAGGTATATAATGATCATGAAAAAGAATGGTAAGAAAACAAAGGAAGAAGTGGGTTGTGCATATTTTAAAAGCATCATCAAGTTTTCAAGTTCGCATCACATGTACCATCCTTCATTATCAGTTTTTTTATGATTTTTGTCTCTTCTATCAGATCCAGTGAAAATAACCCGTATGAAAATAGAATCAAGTAAGGACAGGAGTGAGAAGTTGAAATAGTTAAGAGGAACCACAAAGACAGTTAAGGACCTTACTCGAATTTGGCAAATGTACGGACACAAAGCATTTCCTTGAGATCCCAAAGGCTGACAAGAGAATCAGCACTTCCAACAGCAAAATATCTGTGATGATATGAAAAGTTCAAAATGGAAAATTAAAACAAAGTGTATAAAAGAAAACAAGACCAATGGAAGTATTTTAATAACTATTAAGATGCTGTGTAAAGTTGACAGTTTATATCTACAAATGTATTTTAAGATGGGCATCCATTTCTACACTCATCATCTCTGTATTCATGTAGAAAGGAGATTTATTTCAACCTGATCCATATCCAATGACATTGCGTAATAGGCTATTTATTTATTTATTTTTACAAAATGTTAATAAATGTAGGCCCCCATGTCAGGTTGAAGTGTCAGACATCTTGTAAGTTGTATCTATCAATGCATGCATTTATCTTTAATGGTTTAAAGCATAATCAAAAGAATTTCTAGCAAAATTAATGACCCAGTGTTTAGTCTACATGAATTAAAATCGGATAGAGTCTGTAAAAATTGACAAACATAAGATATCTTGCCCGTTTCATATTCAAGTGATTTAACCAATATTTTAACCACACAAAACTATTGCACTCTTTTACATCCAAGACCAGAAGGCTGTCAAGTGATCATAGCCAACAACATATACTCAATAACAAAAGAGAGAAAAAAAACTGAAAGACAACTCAATGAAAGAAATATCTTATACATTACCTCCCCGTGGGATCAATCGCAATGCAATAGCAACCTGCGGTATGGCCCATTAATGTGTGGAGCAATTTAAGAGATGGATAAGCCAACACCTCAATGGTACCTATGTGAATTATAAAAGTCAAAAGCAAGAGTTCAGGTTTCTCTCATCTAAATAAACAGCGATGGGAATTAATTTAGACTGATAGGAGTTATAAACATCTAATTTAAGGCAATGAACTCAAAAAAGATAGTTCAGAGACCAACCATTCCCAGTAGTAAGGAAAAACAGCTCGCCTGTTGTGTTCCAAGCAAGCTCATTAACCTGGGGAAGAAGCATCAGAAAAAGATATATGCACCAAACAACCATACATGAGCATACATGTTAACAGTCTTTCATTGAAGAAATGATGAACATAGAACATGATGTGGAGTTGCTTATTAAATATGAAATCTGGTTAATGTGTTGCTGCATTGTAACAAGAACGATAAAAACAGACTGGTACATTCTAAACCATTTATTATTCAATGACATTAATCGTCATCCACGCCTATTAATATTCTGAATATCATGGAAAACAGACAAATGAAGAAGATCGAGTGAAACAAAATAAGCATTATCTATTGAAGGCAGCATTTCGTTGTAGTGTAAATTAGCAAATAGGAAAAATTGAAGAAAAGGTAACATAACAAAATAAAATATGCGAGGCAGGCATTACAA
This sequence comes from Acorus calamus, assembly GCA_030737845.1. Taxonomy (NCBI): domain Eukaryota; kingdom Viridiplantae; phylum Streptophyta; class Magnoliopsida; order Acorales; family Acoraceae; genus Acorus; species Acorus calamus. The sequence continues at coordinate 30,270,878 of CM060865.1, read as the reverse complement.
GACTATATTTAGTAAAGCAATGAAGTACAGACTAGATGTAACATGTGAAAAAATACATATTAATGTGGGAACCTACCTCATAGTTAAACTTGCGCCTATGGAGAGGCTTAAACTTCCGGACATCCAAAATTGTCAACTCATCTACCTACAAATAAAACTCAACAAATGAGCAGATAGTTAAGAGATACTTTATATGCAATAAAATTATAAACCATCTCATGACAACGCCACAATATTTTCTTTTTATGTAATTCTATATTAAAAATCTTCTCCACTAAATCGAACTGCTGTTGCAGGAACCTAAGCAGCACAAAGAACAGCATACCCTGTTTCCAACAGCTATGTGCATTCCATCAGGTTTGTAAGTGATATTGATATTTTCTCCACTGAGTTCTACTTGTTGAGTGCACTTCCCACCTGCAGAGACAAGGATACAGTGAACACTAAAGTATACAATGATGTAAACCAAAGTAGCTTAGTTTGGATAAGTATTACTGAGTGATGTGCTTAATAGGAAAATGCATGTAGTTTTCCAGCCAATGTTCTGCACCAAATTTCAGCCAGCATGCAAGCCAGGCCACATAGTTCAACAAGAGACTTACTACGGGTATCCCAAAGACGAACGGTTTTGTCGCCCGATGCAGTTGCAAGTAGATCTGCGTGCTTAGGGTCCCAACAAAGTTGGTCAACGCTATCTGTATGACCTTTCAGTTCAATGTCTTTAACCTTGCCCTGCGTAAATTCAAAGGAAGAAAGAAGAAAACCAAACATATATTAAATCAACACATTTTAATATACCAAAATGTTTCTTTTCCATCTTTTAATTTGTGCTGTTCTTTTACTTGACAACATAAACTGGGCCTTAATTCTAAAGAATAGAGCAATCTGGCCATATCAATAAGCACAAGGATAATATTCATAGGGCATCACTTCTTCGATAACCAACTTTCTGCTATTATACATCAGAACACGCATTTGCATTGATAAATTCGATATCTAAAGTGACAGTAAATGTAGCACTTCTTTTTGTGATTCCAAAACCAAAGAATGTAAGAAAATGCTTATCATTTCTAGTCACCTACACAAAATATAAAGTAAAATTCTCAAAGCCTCACAGCTAAAGTTGATTGACTTCAGACCTTAAACCCACTCAAGGTTCATTCATTGAAATTCAGGCATTTTTTTTAATCTCTTTTGCAATAATATATATATAAATAAAATTTCTATCTTCTTGTTTGTCATCTACAAAGCAGACTTCAGGTTACAAAAATGGATATATAAAGCTACATTTTCACCATTTATTGCTTAAATCCACAGATAAAGACAAGAATCAGTACCCCAAAGAACCACATACTATACATTCTGGACTTGTATGATCCAACATAGATGCAAGTCTACCAACAATACCTTCACGAATAAACACTTGTGATAGGGCACAAAACAATACCTTAATTCGCAAATGCAATAATAGATGTTTCAAGAAATGTAACAATTCAATGGCACATCCATTTCAATCAGACGGTTCTTCCAGCAAGCATTCACAATTTCATCACGACATGCAATTCATAGGGCCCGTTTGGAAACGGGTTTAGGCAACTTTTAGGTTTGCAGGAAATTGTTTTTCCCAGACCCGTTTCCAAACAGAAAAACTAGGGTAAAAAGCTGCATTTCTATGAAAAAGTACCAAAAACCTGAGTTTTCCAGAAGCTGTGAAAAGTAAATTTTCAGCAAAATCAGTTTTAAACTCAGCTTTTGCTTAAAATCAGTTTTGCAATCGTGTTTCAATTCATCAAGACGCGCACTTTGAATCAAAACCCAAAAATCAACAGTGATTGCATTCCGAGAGAGAGAGAGAGAGAGAGAGAGAGAGAGAGATATTTACATGGCTGTGAGGATCGATGGGCCAGATGCGAGCGGTGTGATCGACGGACCCCGATGCGAGCTTGGTGCCCGTGCAATTCCAGGCCACCGAATGTACCTACAAATAACACACAACAATTAGGGTTTCTTCAAAAGCTAGGGTTTTGAAGACACAAAAGAAGGGATCTTTTGATGGCGAAGAAGAAGACCTTCTTCTTGTGACCTTGGTATTCTCTGCTGTGGAGGCTCTTGAAGCTCAAGCCCGTCTCCGCCATCTCTGACTCTCTCTCTCTCTCTGCTCTGTCGCGCTCTTTCTCAGGGCTTCCTGTCTGAAGAGATTGAAAGAGGGGGTTTTCATTTTGGATTTGTTGCATATATACCTCTCCTAAATTCCGTTATTGCAAAAATACCCCGCATCTTTAATTGCTAAAGTACCCCTATAGGCTATGGTTAGATTAAAAGAGTTCAGTTAGTTCCCATTAGATCCTCATAAATTGTCTAAAATGCTCTCTGAGGGCCAAAAAAAACCCGACCTCCATCTCCTTCTTTCCCATACCCTCTTCTCCCAGGGGTAAAAAAAAACACCTGGCCTCCATCTCCTCATTCTCATACTCTCTTCTCCCTTTCTTAGGCAAACTCAAACTCTAGTTTGTTTATTCTTTCTTAATTCCCATGAAAATGAATTACATGAATATTCATCTCAACTCACATCTCAAGTGTTATTGTATGTTTCCATGTAGAATGTAAACATTAACTAAAGAAAACAGAGAAAATAAATTTTACAAATGTCAATAATGGGGTAAGTCTTTCTTCATCTTTTTTTCAAATTTGAATATTGGATGTTTAAAAACAGTGATCATGGTTGAAGTTTGAGGTTTAAGTGGGGGGTAATTTAGTAATTTTATCAGGGTGGGTTAGAAAACTGACCATAGTTTAATATGAATTCTGAATGGGGACTAACTGAGGGGTATGATTGCTGACTTCCAAATATAAGAGATGTATTTTTGTAATTGAGGAATCAAGAGGGGTATTTATTCAATAAAGGAATTTAAGAGGGTATATATATGAAAAACCCTTTCATTTTGAGGTCGTTTAAAACGGACCATCAGATTGGTGGATCTATCAAATCATAATCGTCCATTTGCTGTGTTTTTAAAGACGGCTTGTTTTTGTGTGTTTTTTTTCTTGTAATGTTACGAAGCATGTTGGGCAATGTTTTAAAATACAATGTGATGTAACTAATTGATTCCCTTGAATTTTAACTCACGTTTGAATTCTGATTCGGTTTATTTTCAAAGCCCAATGATATAAGAAACTATTAAAATCAATCAACCCACCGGTTGAATGGACGGTTTTAAATAATTAGCTATTGTGTTCTGATCAATTGAACTGTTTAAACCTTCACATTTTGAATTTTGATTCGATTTACTTTAAAAAATGATGGTATAAGACATTTATAAAAATCAATCAACCCAGTGGTTGAATCGACGGTTTGGGAGAATCAACTATCTGTTAAAAAATGACCCATTTTTATTTACTAAAATTGGGATTAATTACTATAAAAATATTAAATCTAATAAAATATTTAGATTTTATATAATAAAATCATATTCTAATGTTAATAAATCTCAAAATTATTAAAATTTCATGTTTTTTTATGAAATATTTCATGTTTTTTAAAAATTTATTTATTTAGTGATACTAACAATATATATTTATTATTTTATGATAATGTCATGGTTCAAATCTGATAACTCAACCGTTGAACCATTAATCCTTAATCTGTTCATTTTTCTATTTTGTTTTACTGAACGGTTCAATTTTTAAAACATTGTTGTTATGCAAGTGTAAATCACAAATCGAGCACAATCACCACCATCTCCACAACCACATAAAGGGCCAGACCTCATAGCCTACTGCTAGTACTTGAACAGGTGAACCTAATCAAAACAAAATACTATGATAAGATAGATGTGAGATGTATGCATTCTAGAACAACCCTAGACTTTTGTGTGATCTCCATGTTTGTTTGCATCACTTCAACAACTCCATATTCTTCTTTTCTTTCAACAACTAATAAGATTCTCCATATCCATGTTGTGACATGGACTTCTTTCAAGAAAATAACAGCAGGTCTCTGAAGCAGATGAGACAATTTTCAAGGCATTGTTGCGTGGTTCCAACAACATCAATTCCTTGCAAATTTTTTTTTTTAGGGTGAAATTAATTAGTGGTTACTGTGGTTGCCCATTTATTATTTTAAGGTCCTTGTAAAATTTTAAGTTTTTTTTGTTCCTAGGTGAAAAATTATATTTAGGTCCATCCAATCAGATGTTATTCAAAAATACTGAAAATATCTTCGTACTGGAAATATTGGACTTAACAATGTCTTGGACGGGGGCACTTTACGCGAATGTTAACAATCCTAGATTACAAGTCTACTATTAAAAGGAATGGTTTGCCTCTATGTATAAGGTGAAAGAACCAAGTGGTTTTAACCGATGTGAGACTAAAGTGTTGGAAAGGAAAAATAGAATACTTAATTTTTGGTCAATCAAGGAATGAGTCATCCAAAATGGGCCCAACACTAACACTTCACTCGAAGGCGGAGCTCTAGCACATTCAATAAACATTTTGATATCTGGATTAAAAGTTTTTGGTTTTTAAAGTGTATTTAAATATACAAGAGATGCAACCTAAATAAAAAAGTAAAAAACTTACAAATCTCTCTTAAGGGTCGCTTAGACGCGATTTTGCGTTGTAAAAATAAAAAAGTTAACGTGTTACAAATGATTATAAAAAAGCTTGCTTAATTTGTTTTAACTTTTAGTACAAAAAATAAACTTAAAAAAAGAGGACTCAAATAATCTTTTTTTTATTTTATGTAAATGGTAAATATGCACCTTAAATTTTATTGCAAAACTCAAAGCAAGACATGCCCAAAAAGTAAAAAATGATAGATGAGACATCAAATTTTATTAAATTATTTTATACAATATCATCATACTTTTTTTAACGGATTTCCAAATTTCCCCATAAGCAATTGATTAAATGTCATCAATTTAATGTATTTGTTATATGAATCAGTCTGTCACATTGAATGTGACATAGCAACCTTAAATTCCACTAGGATCTCCCACCTTTCTTGTTTGGTTCGAAAATGTTTGGTTCGAAAATGTTCAACCACAAATAGGTGCAATAGTCAACATTGAATCACATTCATTAATCAGATTCACTATTATTTACTTTTTATGCATTGTGAAGGTTAGGGATATCAAATCTAATTTTCATGACAGGATAAAAGCATTCAAGAGAGATATATTATACATGCATTAGGCTATTTTAATCTTTTCTTTCTTAACGTATAATATCAAAATCATCTTTATACATTAGGGTATTCATTATAGACAGCTTGTGGGGCAACTTGTTCATCATATCATAATCTTTCACCCTAATATTGTGTATGTTGTACATGTTGTTAGTCAGTTTATCGCTATGCCTCACACTGTTCATTATCTTTAGATTATTTGTTATCTTCTTATTCCAAGCTTAATTAATCCATATATTTCTAAATGGTTATTCTTCCTACTCTCTAGTATCTTAGAAATCATACCAATTGTATTATTATGATGTGGAAATGTCTGGTATTGGATGCATAATTGGTTGAGTATTAATACTTTTTCTGATGATGGACATATATGTGGTTCTTGCAGCTTTATTTGTATACGTCATTCATTTCTTAATTTTTATATTATCTGTCTAGTGTATCTCTCAATGATATGACTTATCAATGTAGTCACAAAGTATTTCAAATTATTTTTGCATGGAATCTCGTATTAATGACAAAATACATTCACATAACAGTTTAATTGTCCCTATATTTTTTACTGCTTCAATTTTATATGATTTACAAATGGGAACCATGGGTGATTGCTGGTCATACACTAACGTTGTGACTAAGCTTATTAAGTATTGATTGATTACTATTAGTAAAGTTGAATTTAATTTTATTTTGTTACATTTTAATTACATAATGCATTAACAACTGCAGATCTTGTGCTTTCAATAATTTTCTTAATTTTTCTCCATCATATGCTCATAATTCTTTTCTCGATTTAGGTGGTGAAAGTTGACAAAACACACTCCACACACTTGTGAAAAAATTGAAAATCTGACCATAAGAATGTGAATTGAAAAGGAAAAAAATGTACAAATTTTATTTCAGAAAGAAAAGTCAAAATCCAGCTGTGATTTTTTTTTCTCTTTGACAATCCAGCTGTGAAAAAATTAATTTTTTCAAATTTTGTTATTTTATTTTTTAAAATGATATAGAAGATACTAAAATACCCATTTTGAGTTGTGTTTATTAAGGTCACCAAGTAAGGCTAATTTTTATATTATTTTTTGTTATTTTACAACTCCATTGACAGTCCAACTGTGAGAAATACTGAATTTTTAATATATTATCAATTTAAGAAAATACCATTTTAAATTCAGAAATGAAATCATAATCTAATACCAGAGGTTGAATGGGTAATTATTTTCTTTTTTTTTCTTTATGTTTGTTGTCAACCTACATTGACAATATACAACTGTAAAAAATTGATTTTTTACTTTTCAGTTTTTGGTATTTTCAATTCAAAATTAAATTAAATTAAATAATATAGAACAAGAAAAAGCCAATTCTGGGTGTATTTATCAACGTTCCCAAGTAAGGATAATTCATTTTATTTTATTTTTGCTTATCTCAATCTACATCTACACTGACCATTCAACTGCCATAAACACTAAATTTTTAATGATAAAATCTTGTAAATTTTAAAAGAAAATAAACAAAGACCAAAACGTCAATTTTGAATGTTGTAATTTCTATGGTCACAAAGCAAGGAAGCAAGTAAATAAATAAATAAAACTTTCTTTTTGCATATAAACGCTTCAAAGAAAATTCTATCATCAAAATATCCCCCTTCAAACCTTATTCTCACCAATACCCCCTTAAAACCTTGTATCACAATGTTTGCAGAAATGCCCCTCAAGACGATTCAGTGTTTGGATATTAGTTTTGAGCAGATTCAACAATGAAAAAGCCAGTAAAAAGCAAACTCACATCCAAACAAGTTTTTTGCGTTTGTTTAGACATCACTCCACACAACCTATTAACATTTGTCCTACAATTTTTCTTGATGTTTCCAAATGCGACGAAAACAATGATTTTGAAACTTGTTAATCTCTGAAAATTAACAATGTTCACGGGGTGGTGGTCAAAGAATTGTCAGACATCTTGTTTAATAGTTATCTTTGTAATCTCTGAAAATTAACAATGTTCACGGGGTGGTGGTCAAAGAATTGTCAGACATCTTATTAAATCTTGTTTAATAGTTATCTTTGAACCCCTCTTAGGGGATTTTTGTTTTCTTCATTTTAATTTTTTTCTATTTCTCTTTATCCCTTTCAGACTTGTAATTCATTTTAATATAAGTGACGGTAACAAAATTTATCTTTAAAAAAAAATGATTATGAAACACAGAGTTTACACCACTGGATCTCAGAATAGAAATGCCACACTGCACATCCAAATAGACCTGTAAACCATTTTACTGGATACTGCTAAAAATTAGTTCAGCAGGGGGATGCTGATAAAGTGAGTTTTTTTTTGGGAGGGGCATATATGCAAAAAAATCTATAAATGAAACCGTCCACCTCCCTCTCTCAGACAATCTCCACAGTAATGGCAAGGTTTTCACAGTCATAATTTTATTTTTATTTATTTATTTATAATGTTTTTATTTTTCACTGTTTTTTTTTTTGGTCGGCACTCTCGATCACTCAGTCCTCATATAAAAACCCTCTCAAAGGAGTCACCTTTTTCACTTCCCCAACAAATCCCAATCTAGGGTTCTCTCTCCCTCTCTCTCTGTCGATCGAGAGGAGGGTCTGTCGGAATCCGAGGTTCCGCCGCCATGTCTTCCGGCAGATACATGGCCTACTCGCCGTCCCCATCCACCGCCCCCCACTCCCCCCACATCCGCTCCGCCGCCCTCGTCGAGCAGGACAAGTCTCTCTCTCTCTCTATGTGTAAATTTTGTTGAATTCGTGGTTTTGGTTTCTGATTGTTCATGATCTGGGCTTTTCATGCTTAAAGATGCCTTTTTTATTTTTAATTTTTTTTTTTTTTTGGCTTTATGGATTTTCTTGGATCTAGATGTTCATGATTGTTCATTGATTTGATGGATTTGACTAATCTTTCAATCTGGCTTTTTTTGAGAGTGGAATATGTTATGGGTTTCATGTGTAAAGACTTAAAGTTGTGTTCAAGATTGTTCATTGATTTGATGGATTTGATAATTTGATTAATCTTTCAGTCTGGCTTTTGTTGAAGGTGGAATATGTTATTGGTTTCATGTGTGCATGTGTGTGTGTGTCTTTGGTTGAGATCATGATTTTCATTGATTGTGGGATGATTTGTGGTTTTAATGCTTCATAGTAATGCATATGTAACTTGGTATTTTTAATTTTGCATTTATTAGTATCTGGGTTTTTATGTTGATTTTGTTGTTGGTATTTGAATTGTTGGATCTCATGGAGATGGTGATGATTAGAAGCTCTGTTATTTGTTTGTGTGTTTATTAATCTGGGTGGTTTGGGATTTGATCTCTTAGTCTGAATTTTGTTGAGTGTGGAGTATGTTGTGGTTTTTGATGTGTAGGAAAATTGACGTATGTTCTGATTTACTCTTCATAGTTCATATACTTTTCTTGTTGTACTTTTTTTTTCTCCTGGTAGATGTGGGCCTTAGAGCTCGATATCTGATCTTCGTATTGTTATTTTTATTTTTCTGGTGTTCTGAAGTTTCCATTTTTTTATCAATTGTTTCTATATTGAGATTTTTTTTGTGTTAAATAATGATCATATCTGCTCAAATTATTATTTGGAAAAGATGCCAAAAAAGTCCTCTCCAACATTTTTCGTGGTCAATTGTAGTGAGATGATTTTGGTGTTCGTTCATTAAGTGGATTCATGAATGTTATAAGTTTTTTGTTTGATGAATTCTACTTGAATATGTATCTATATATGGTTTGCGAGCTGTTTTTATCTTCCATCTTCGTGTATAGGAAGGTTGTTAACACTCATGACGTGGAAATTTTAGATATGCTAATAGTCATCATTTGTCCTTGATACAACAAGTGAGCTTGATCCACGGTGTAAATTTTTCATTGTAGGTATCTTGCTGAATTGCTGGCAGAGCGTAACAAGCTAGGCCCTTTTATGCCAGTGCTTCCCCACTGCTACCGATTGTTAAATCAGGGTGAGTAGTGAAGGGGAATAGTTGCATGTATAAGTTCATATGGTTGGAAAATCATAATATTTATGGATATACTACCTAGTAGATATCTCTTTAATTCAATATATTTGAATTTCCAATTTATCTACGAGTTTATGAATGTGTTTTGTAGCTTGCTTTTGACAACTCTAGCCTAATCGGGTCTATTTGTAAATGACCTGGTATGCTTTCATGGGCAATTCTTGCGCAACTTAAAGGGGAAGCCGATGATTTCATCAGTCAAAATTTTTGAGGAAAGCTGCAGATGTATTGCCAATGTTTTATTGCCATTTTATTTCAACTAAGTTGGTGGATCGTGCTGAAACTTTTTCAGTTTTAAAGAGCACAGCAATTTGACATGGATGATGATCTCTGTTCAGTTTAATCATCTTTGCTGTATCTCAGATAGTGATGATGTCAATAAAATGGAAATTTTTTTATGCTTGGCTTCATGAACATCATTGTAGCTAATGATGTGGCTCTAATGAGATTTCCCTTTTCTTTTTAATTGCAGTTATGTGAATAGTTCAACCTTAGTGTACTATATTGTTGAGGATTATAAATTCTCTTTAGTATCATGACAACCTCAATAGGCCATGCTGCTCATAAGTTGCTGGTGCTTTAGATCTGCAATAAGAGGCTTAAGGAAATATTTCTAAGCCATTAATGAACTGCTGGGAACAAGATATAGTTGTAGTTAGTTGATAAAAGATCCACATGGTGAACATGCACATAATTCTTGGGTTAAAATGGGCATCCTTTTTGTCTTATATTTTGAGAAATGATGGCTTGAATGAATCTATAGAAATTAGTATGTAATGTTTAGATCAAACCTGTTATTACAAATTGAAGATTGGAGGATCAAACCTGTCCAGTGGCAAAGTGGAAGCATGCAATAAGAGTGGTATTGTTCAGAGTGTTACTGTTACCAAATGAAGAATGCTAAAATGAAATTGAGGGTCAGTTTGGTAACTTTGATCAAGAAGGAGAATTCCTCCTTCCCATGAATCCAATTTTGTGAGATTATGTGGGAAGGAGGAATGAAGAAAATTTGCCTGGAATACCCAAGAATGACCACAAGAATGAAAGATGTCAAATGCCATTTACCTGGTTTCCAGAGGAAGGAGAATGAGAATGAACGCCAAGCTGGCCCTATCTAAGATATGCATAATGTAATCATGCTGAGGAAAGAGAAACGAATTCATGTGCATTCATGCTTCTTGTATGTATAATGACTAATTCACTCTGGTACATGCAATATCAGGAAAACATCGGTAAAGTTTTGCAGTCTTGTTTGAATATGTGTATAACTCTGTGCAGATTGAGGCTTTTCTTTTCCTCTGCGTCACTTTGATCAATATACATTATGACCTATGGATGGTAAGTGACCAAGTTCACAGTTGTTAATGCAGTTACTGTCTAATGGGCACATTGTTGTGGAGGTAAGAATGATTTTGAGTCTATAAGCCAATGATGGTCAAAACTTGTTTTTGTTGGATGACAAAAATTTACATCGACTTGATTTACATTGAATGTCATAGCTGTAGGGTGTAGATTGACACCGAGAGGAATCTTGAACAACTGTGAACTGACAAATTTTGAGCTATGCACAAACAGCTTTAGTGTCTCGTTGCGTGAACCACATGTGCCATTTTAACTATATTGATACTGGGACAATGAAGCAAACTGTGTATCAAATAGTCCACAAACTGTTGCTGGCAAGAGATGTTTATAGTATACATTCATTATCAAAGCATCCTTCATCTTTATGTGGGACTATGTTAATCAAGTGAATCCCAGGTAACCTTGAAAATCCTCCATCATTTTGTGGACTATGTAAATCAAGTTAATCCCTGTAAAATAGGTTATCCCTCCACCTGACCCTCGGCATGGACACATTAGGGTCATTTACATAGGTTCAAGCAGTGCATTTTGCATCACCTTGAAAGGCATTTAACTTTTTGAGAGGCCGAAAAGACACCATGTCAACTTTTTATTAATTATTCCATCACCTACTTATTTCAAGCAAATCTGAATTTTGTCCTGATATATGTTTGTTGTTGTTTTTGTGTTATTCCATTTCACCAAACTTTACGAAATATTCCCTCCTCATTTGTGTCCATGAATCTGTTCCTTTTCCATCATCTAATCTTCATAAACTTTTCCATTCTGTTTGTGGTGTTATGGAAAATTTCTAATCTGAAGAAGTCTGAGAATACAAGCTTCCTCCGACCCTTTTCACAATGTGTGTCATTAGGAATTAGGATTCCTAGTTCCATTCCCTATTGGATCTCAAAGCAAGTTTTATTTCACTCCAAGTTTTCTCAATCCTCCACATAGACAATCTCTTTGTAGATATATATGCTTAAAAGGAGTTGTCATATGGTTATTTTAAAGTTTCAGCTGCAACAATAGTGTTGATTTATTTACAATAGCGGCACACATTTTTGTCTCATCTGCACCTTCATTGTCTTCAACAATTGAGGTATAATTATTGTCACCACATCGGAATTATCTTTGGTATCCAAAACCCTATTTTAAGTAACTTTTTTTAAATGTTCTTTAGTTCAAGTTTAAGCTACGACTTCCCATGGATTTATACTATATGTGTATGATCTCCTCGGAAGTGATATGAATAACCAGAAAATGCTTTTTAATACTTTCAAGAGAGCTTGTGTTTAGGAGGTGGGCTATGTTCATTTTTTTGCCGACTCCTTAACAAATGCTAACCAATACATTTTATTCTTGAAATTGAAATTGTGGAGCAGAAATATTGCGTGTAACCACACTGTTGGGGAATGCATCACTTTTAGATCAAGGTGGGATTGAACATGCTAGCCCTCTGAGTACAGGAGGATTATTTTCAAATGGAGGAGCATCTGATATGAATGGATGGGCGTCAGCATTCCAATCAGAAGTACGGACACTAACCATTAACATAACTCTTCTTTCTATCTAATTTACTTCTAGTGAGAAAGAGCTTGACTGTTGCTTACATTAAGTCTAATTTTAATTTTTTCTGCTATGTGTGTGCATTTGAAGTTTGTGATCTTACTATAGCTGACATTCTTACATTTAACAAATAGAGATATGACCATGGGCTTTTCTTGTGGTGTGCTGAGCATTTCTCTTTGTCCAGAGAAATTAGGTTTTCCCATTTGCTTGTTGAATATTTAGATTTCAAATCACTGTAGCACCATATGCATTATCATTGAAATTTTGTATTCAGAGTCAATCCAAGAAGATTAGCTGTATAAGGTCTATTGAATTCTTAGTTTTAATTCATACATGAGTGCTACATATGTTATCTTTTGTTTCTAATTGCTATCAATTGATGTTGTATGTATTGAGTTAATCATTTAATTACTTGTGGTGATTATATTAGTCACTATAAGCAGAACGCATAACACTTAAGTTTCCGTAACCTTGAACTACATTATATACTGAGGACATTAATTATACTGTGCTTTGTTCAAAATTTTAAAATGCAATATGGGTATGTAATTCTATGTGTTCTTTATGTTGACGTCTGATTTGGATTTTGTGTTATTTCACTGCATATATTCAATATGAACATTCAATGCTTTGCCAGCATGCCAAGGTCCTGTATCATGAATAAGACCTATCACTTCTCTGTTGTCTATTTTAACAGTATCTTGAGTTGTAACATGCAGAGGTTGGGATTGTTGCAGCCTTCATCAGCGCATGGTTGGATGCGTTCTCAAGGTAGCTCTTCAAATTTCATCATCAAGAAAACAATGAGGGTGGATATTCCTGTCGATAAATACCCTACTGTATGTTGCAACCATGTGTTGTTTTCTTACATTGCTTCTTGGCTGCATATCAGATATGCCCATGTGCGCATCACTGATATTTAGTTTTCAATATACTTCTGCAGTACAACTTTGTGGGGAGACTCCTTGGTCCGAGAGGGAACTCGCTTAAGCGAGTGGAGGCAAATACGGAATGTCGTGTCTTGATTAGGGGACGTGGCAGCATCAAGGATCCAACTAGGGTAGGCATTCAGTATCTCCTTAATGCATATATGCATTCTACGCAAACAATGACAGTTCCGTAGTCTCTTGAATATCGAAAGCAAACTTCAGTCCCAGACACATTTTTTTTCAATCTTAGATACAATTTTCTAATGCAATTTTACGTGTTAGAAAACAATGTTTTATGCAGTACATCTAGTGTAGGATCAGCATATGCATCTTCTTCAAATCGTTTTTCTTTGGTCATATTCAATGATTCTTTTGAAAATCAACGACCAGCTTTCATATATCACCCCAGAATTCATGTTTTAAAACTTGGCTTGATTAGCAATACAGAAATACCAATTCATGCCTTGTTCCAAGGTCAAGTAACTTGATAGTGTGTGTGGATTTGGTCAAGGAATATGATTTTCATGAAAGTTCATAAGGAAATAAATATTTTATTTATACATCCATTGAAGATCAGGATATCTGAAGCATCAATTATCATCTGTTGCACCTTTCATAGGAGGAGATGATGAGAGGAAAACCAGGGTACGAGCATTTGAATGAGCCTCTCCACATACTTGTAGAAGCCGAGTTACCAATTGAGATAATTGATGCTCATCTGATGCAAGCACGAGAGATCCTTGAGGATCTACTCAAGCCCATGGTAATTCAAAATGTTCCTTCCCTTTAAACGATAACTTGATTCACCTTTATTCATGATCCTTACATAATCTATTCATCTCCCCAGGATGATTCTCAGGATTTCTTCAAGAAACAACAGCTCCGAGAGCTGGCATTGCTCAACGGGACACTCCGTGAGGATGGCTCTCACATGTCCCCCGGTTCGGTCTCACCTTTCCACAACAGCCTCGGCATGAAGAGGGCCAAGACAAGGGGGTAGTCATAACAGTCCTATTGGGGGTTGATGATGCCCTCTTAAGTGTTCTATGTCCGTCTATGTCGTACGCAACGACTGTTTGAGGTGACCGCCACATGTCCTAATAGCTCTCGGGGCAACGGCACGACGGGTGTACGCTTCTCTGACTCAATATGAAAGTGTGATTATGTGCTATTTTTTTTTGTTGGGGGAGGTTTTGATGATATAATTATGGATAAGAGGGTCATGTGGGCTCTTGAGTTTGCCTATGTGTCTGTTGTATTGTTAGGTTGTTAGTTGTGTGATTGATAGTTTTGATAAAAAGTTGTTGGGGGTGTTTTGTAAAGAAACAGAATGATATTTGGGTTGTGTATAAGTTGACTGCTTGAGAGCAAGTATTGATATTTGATTATCAGATGTAAATGTTGGTTTCTGTTACATGGTTGTATCATAATAAGGATATCAAGGGTGCTATTGCAAATGAGTTTATGATAAATAGTTTCACTTAAAACTAAGGGTGCAACTTGGATGGGTTGAACTCGACCCAATCTTGGATTTGGGTTGGGGTTTTAGTGGTCAGGTTTACTTCGAGTAACCTGAATCTAATTTGGGTTGGGTTGGGTTGGGTTTGGATTGAGAGTTCAAATAATTTGAATCAATTCAAACCTGAAGTTTTTATATTTAAGTAAAATTATAATTTTTTAATGTGTATGATAAAATTTGAATTGTATAATTTATTTTTATCTAGTTTCTTTCACTTGTACAGTTTCTATATCTTTATTATCTAAATAAAAATATTTTTTATTTTCATTATTTTTATTTTTTGTTATGTAAAGAATTGATTTTTACAAAATTTTAATTATTTAAAATAATAAAATTTTCAAGTCTATTCTGAACCCAACTTGAGTTCAATCCGAACAAAACTCGATGGGTTGGGTTCCGTTGAGTATTCTCAAAGTAGAGGTTTGGGTTGAGTTAGGTTTGATTGGATTTATTCACCTTAGGTTGGGTTCGAGTTGCACCCCTACTTAAAACAGTTTTTTAATAATTTTTTTTTTGAAAAGCACACTTTAATTAGATTTAAAAAAAACTGATTTTAAAACCCTAAACTGTTTTTTTTTGTTTTTGTAAAAATTTGAGAGTGTTGTGGACATTTGGTAAAAGTTTAGATTTAAGTATGCTACGGATTTTAAGTATGCTACTTGCAAAAATAAAATCTCATGAGGTTTATCACTTCCTAAAACGTCTGTATTCCAATTCTCTGGACTGGATCATTATATCTAACAATCCTATGATTATTGTAATAACCAAAGTCATGAGTTGAACGACAGTCCTACCAAAATTGTTATGCTGAGTCTTTTCTAAATTGAAAACACATATTTTTATGCGTAATACAGTATATGCTGACATTTATACTACTGCATAGTGATGCGCCCATTGGTTTTTTACTTTTTTGACACTGCACTCTTTCAAAACCCTGGCCCCTAGTTTGGTTCGAGGGATTAGTCAGGGAAAAAGGATACACCATAGTTTAACCTTCAAAATCTGGTTTTATTATTAAGAACAAACTGGGATTGCTATCCCAACATGGCCTATGATTAGAGGAATAAACTTATCCCATGAGAGGATGAATAGATTATAGATCTATTCTAGTTTACTCAACACTTTCATAACTCCAGCAGACAACAACATTGAACTTCACAGACATCACAAGGATCATATACACTTAAACACCTCTTCAAACATGTCAAAGATAAAACACCACTAGAGTTTCCATTCCATAAATTAATACCCAAATAAAAGATGAACATCCATCCTCCCATCCAAACAGTCATTCACACTATCTAACATAGCTATAATGAGTATTCATTCATACCTCATTCAGTCATTCACAAACTACTGCTGCACATAATAGTAGGCCATAGGGTCCGTCCCGGCGCCTCCTCCCCTCGGCACCACTGACTGTCCGATGAGCGCCACATCATCCCTCGCATCCTCCCTCGGCACGATATCCACCAAGAAATCGAAAATGTCTGTCCTCGTGATCGCCGCGGCGATATCGTTCTTCTGAAGCGTCCTCCGCTTGTTCTCCTCAGTGTGCGCCCACGAGCGGTGGGTGAGCTCCAATATGAACATCTCGCAAGCCCTCGCGAACACCACGGGTGCCTCGGCGGCGATCATGCGGACGTCTTCGTCGGCCTTCATGATCTTCTTGATCCGGGCGAGGGGGAGGCTGTGGTTCTTGAAGTCGGTGGTCCGCTCGATCTCCTCGTATTGCTGAGCCCAGAAGACCTGGAGCTGCTGCTGGGTTTGTTGTTGCTGCTGCTGGTATAGGGTTTGGTAGTATGGAGCGGCTGCTGCGCCATAGGGGAGCTGGGGGGGATTGTGGTGGCTGTTACAGCTGTGCCCATCACCGGCTCAGTTTGATCATGGGATTGCTGATCCATCTCAAATAGCCCTATTCATAGCAAATATGTATAAGTAGGCATGATTTTGTATACATCTCAATCAAATAAGAAGTCCAACTCGTTTTTTTTATACACTACAGAGTTAGATCAGGCGTTCTCTACCCCCGTTTGGTTCGCGAATAGCTTATCTGGGTGTAAACTAGTTGTCCGGAGACAGAAGAGAATTAGATGATTTTCAGTTTGATTGTTATTGTTTCACTGGTTTGGATAAATTTTTGTCTTCTGCTTCTGCGTTCATTTTATTAAAATCGAGTATAATTTTGGATGGATAAACAGAAATAAATTATACCTGCCTCTTGTAGGTATAATTACCATGATTTATTCTAACATATTAAGGCAAAACATTATTTTTTGAGGCTATTTTTTCCTCACCCACTTGTTTATTCGTGAAACAAATGGGGGCTCATAAATTTGTGGAGTGAACAATTCAACAACTATGACCAATAAGATTTACCAATAAGATTTGCAGGAGTCCAATCAGACTGGAAAGAAGTTACATGTTTGGAAAGAAAAAAAACAGTCATGATCATGCAAAGGAACAACATTTCATCTTCCATGATAGAATAGTTTGGTTATTTTAAAACCAAGAAACAATGAAGTTTGAATATTTGAATGATTTTTTTCATTTTTTGTCCAACTCATGGTTCTCCACCTACTTTAATTAATAAAAAATAAAAAATGTATTGTGTAGTTCTAGACCTCTCAAAATTGTCAATATCAGTATCTACTTTTTATAATTTTGACAGAACTACATAGAAGTGCCAACAAAAACCATTCATAAACCTACCCACTTGAATTAGGAATAGCTACCATTCATAAACCTACCCACTAGAATTGGGAATAGCTAAAGTAGTTATCATCATTTCATCATATGAGTATACTGAATGTTATACATTGTGCAGAAAAAAAAATCTGAGACTAATTTAATCGATTGATGGAAAGAAATCAACAACAACAACAACATGAACAGTGAACACCCTTTAATATAATACTGGATTCAATGAGTGGAAATATTAAACCCCCAATTAAAGCATACCAATCCATAAATGGAAAACCCAAAGATTGGAATCTGGTTTTCATGAATCCTTCAAATTAGGGTTCTTAAAAACTTATTGATCGAAAAAAAAAACCCCAAAAAAACCAATTCAATTCATCAGAAACCACAATTTAAACGAAACCCATTTTGGATCCCAACCCAAGATCTCAAATTTATTCAATCCTCACCCCCAAAACGAAAAAGCAAAGCCATTCGAATTGGGGGTTTGAAAGTACAATCGAAATCGATCTGATCAACCACGATCACCGGATCAAAATCGAAAACAGGGACCAATCGAAAACCCCGCAACGAATGAGAGAGAGAGAGAGAGAGAGAGAGGGGGGTGACCTGAGGATCGTCTGATCTGGGGAGGTAGGAGAGATCGGGAGAGCACGAAATCCGAGACGTTCGATTGGAAACCCTAGATCGCAGATCCTCCTCCGTTGAAACTCCTCAATATTCGAGGGACTTCCTACGGAGGAGATTTATTCACTTTTATTTTGGGTGGGTGGGTCTTCGGGTTATGTTGTTGGGGTGGGCTTATATGGGCCGTCTCATTTAGCCCACCTTTTTGTTTATTTATTTTTTTAAAAAAAAAGAAAAAAGAGAGCGTCCATTTTAGAACCTCGTCTTTTCAACTCTACAAAAAAAAAATATTATTGTATTTTAGTATGTATTTTATTTCATATAATAGTATGTACTTCAATTGAAGTGTGTATGATTATTTAAAAAAAGAAAAATGATGTGGACTATAAATAAGGTTGTCAGTGGGGCTAGACAAATCATTTTTTTTCAAAAAATGATATGTCTAACTCTCTTGCAGCCTCATTTTGTAGTCCACATCGAGTTTTTTAGTGATGTTACACACAATTTTTTTTTAGTCCTATATATTCACATTAACAAGACATATACATCAATAGAAATTTTTCACATTTTCTATAAATACATCCGTATAATTCATCATAGCAATGCTTTATTTTTTTAAATGAAAGCATGTCATTTGATGAGGTTTACTATTTTTAAAAAATTCAAAGCACGTGTAAACTAGGATTGGGGCTGAAAAAATGACTGAACATAGCATTGTTATTATTTTTTAAATCATACCATCTTCCATTGAATTACATACTATTATATCAAACAAAATATATTCAGAGATACAATATTATAATTTTTTTAAAAAAAATATTTTTTCCCTCCATACACTATTAGAACCCCATACATTGTAATGACGACTCCAGACGGGGTTATAAAATGGATTGAGTGTATGAACATTTTTTTTAGCACTGATACACTCGATCTTTTTTGCAATCCTTTTCATTTAAATCTTGGGGTTGGGATGGAGAACTAGGGGGTGGAAAGAAAGCTCCCCCACAAGACCTGGATTTGGGGGTTGATACTTGATACATTCAATCTGTTTTACAATCTCGCTTGTAATAGTTATATCACTAACACAGTGTATGAAACCGTCGGAACATTATACGTGTGTGTGTCTATATTACATCATTTGAATATATATTACATTATAGATAAACTATAATTTATTCCTTTTAAAAAAAAAACTATAATCAATTTGTTTCATCAAGTAGAGCAGAGCATACATGTTTGAAATTGGGACAAGAGAAAGAATATGCCAAATGCCGAATGGATAAAATAAAAAGGGTGAAAACAAAAGAGAAAAGATTTCTACCCACGCTTCCACATGATTCCATAGCTCAACAAATCTTATTTCCTTAACCTCTACTCTTTTTTTTTCTTAAAAAAAATATATATGTAAACACAGGCTGCTTTTGATTCATCATTGTTTTATGCATTTTTGGTGAAACATTGCTTTTCTAGATAGTATTAAAAGCAATAATTCTTTTTGCTGGTAAGACAAACTCATTCAATACACCTTCATCAATCCCAGTACACCAAAATCATATCTTGATTCACAATCAAACAATAACCCGGAATAGCTTATGTCACCATCTAAATGAAACTATTTCTTATTCACACATCACACCCACACAAAACAAAATACGATTTTGTACCAACTGATCCCGAATCCTCAAAAACACATCTCAATTTGTATAATTTCATACCAATACATGTTATTTTGTAACATTTATGCACATAGTAAATCATAACATCATGGATTTCAATCAAACAGACAAAAAAAAAAAAACCCACTACTTTCGTTACTTCCACCCCACCAGAAAAATCTTACTCTCCGGCGATGGTTATCTATATTGAAGTTTACATCATCTCAGAATAACAATATGATTTGGTACCAACTGATACTAAATCCTCAAAAAACATATCAATTTGTACAATTCCATATCAATTCATATCATTTTGTAACATTTTTGCGCACACGAAATCCATAACACAAAAAAAAACCTTCCGTTACTTCCACCCCACCAGAAAACCTCTTACTCTCCGGCGACGTTCAACCTCTCCGACGCGCGATTCCTGCTGCGTTGTCTCTTCGTTTTCGAACCTCCGACGATGTCGTCATCATCGACTCCGGTGAATATGATACAAGCGATGATCGACAACACGACGACGATCACGAAGAACATCGCATCTCCGACGACGGTCTCCTCTCCTGGGAACTTCATCTCCATAGACATGTTTGTCTCTGCTTTGGTTTGGTTTGCCTTTTTGTTTTGATGTGAAATGCATATATGTATGTAGATATGGATAGGAAGTCTTGTTGTATGATGGCTAATGTATATATTAAAAGAGTGTTTATTGGACAACTTGACCAGAAGGGATTGGTATTTTTGGTGTGGTGGTGGTTGTTTTGAATGGCTTTCGCTTAGTGAGGAAGTCTGTTGCTTGATTTTGACTTCTTGTATGTTTTTGTTGGTACACGTCATATATTTAATTCATATAAAAAGAAGAAAAAATAGAAAAGGAAAAAAATATAAATAATTTTAGATATTGGATATGTATTTAGATGGATTCTTCAGTTTGATTGTCAAATATGGATTCTAATGTTTTTTAAGGTTTTTTTTTTAATTTTTAAGTCTCTGACTCTCCCCTAAACTATATAATTTAGTGATCATCATTTACTTATTCATATGACAACTTAAGTCTCTATATTTAAATGATATGTTTTTATTAGTCCTTGAGAGAATGAAAGAGATTAAAAATGAACATATCGTTTAAATTAAAAACTTAATATATAATATTAAAAAAAAGAGGGATCAATCACTACGGAGACTCAAAAATAAAAAAACCTTTTTTTTAAATGCCACGTTTGTCTAAGTTTTCAACGTTCCTTGTGTTATTTATTTGATGTTTGAGAATTTCTTGAATTAATGTTTTTTAAAAGTTAATTAATTAACTTTTCAAATTCTTTTCCTCCTCAAAGTACTTCTAAACAGTGCCTTAGACTCAACTGTGAAACTGAACTTTATTTTATTTTTTAATGTGTGTAATAAGTCTGATGATGACTATATATGTTGAAAGAGTGTTTATTGGACAACGTAACTTATTAGACTCTGAAAGGGATTGGTATTTTAGATGTGGCGGTTGTTTTAATTTGTTGAATGGCTTTTGCTTAGTGAGGAAGTTTGTCCCTTGATTTTGACTTACTATATGTTTTTGTTGATACACGTCACATATTTTAAAAAATAGAAAAAAATTATAACAACTAAATAAATAGAAAGGAAAAAATAGACTTTTGTTAAGCTCATTTACATTCTGTATCATTTTTCCTTTTTAAATTTACCCTTCTAACATATTATTATATAAAATAATGTATATATATTGAGATACACAAATATATTTTCTTCTTTGTAATATATATATATATATATATATATATATATTTACTATATATACTGCGTTCTCATAGTACATGGGGTTGCAAAAAAGATTATGTGTACAACATTAACAAAATATATAAATACTTTAGGTTTAGAACCAATTGTGTAACTAATATTATTTTTTTTAAAAAAAATCAGTTTTTCATATAGTTGGATTTCAAATTGAGGAACCCTCTGAAAACTCGCAAGTCGTTTGAAAACATGTTTGAGCGAACTTTTACTTTGCAAAAATCGAAAAAACTAAACATGTTTTTAAACAGTTATAAAAGAATGTGTTTAATTAAAAAATTTGCTTTAGTTTTAGTACAAAAAATATGTTTGTTTAAAAGCAAAGAAACTATTAAAATTAATAAAAGCATGTATCTATTTTTTTCTATTACACTAAAAATTACTAAATCTCATTTCATCTTCTCAATTTTTTTACTATTACAAATAATACATTATCATTTTTTTATAATTATATTTGTTACTTAATTTATTAAAATTCTATAATGTAATATTTAAAAATTATTGTCGTGGATTTAAAATGTTATTTATATTAAATTGATTTTCTTTTAAATATTTATAAAATTAATTTTATATGTAAAAATCAATTTATTTTATCAAATATAAATTAATTTTTCACTTATATAATTTATGGGTATTGTTGAAAATTGTAAAATAAAAAACTGCTTTACAAATTATTAAACAAATATTCACTGTTGTTTATTTCCTATTTCAAACAATTACAACAAATATGTCTATTGCTTATCAAAAAAATTATAATTTATAATATATATAATCTATAAGGTATAATCTATAATTTATAAATTTAAGCTGTAACAAACATGACCATAGAGTATTAATTTAAAATCACACTTTTTAAAAACTGATTGAATATTAAAGCCCTCAAGTATGACCCAGAATTTCGATCTAGTGAGAATGATTTGTTTAATTGGGGCAGGTCAAATTGCTCTCTTGTTTATGGTATAAAATAGTCTTTTAACATACACATTATTTTTTATGATGCGAGAATATCTTTTGATTTGGGAATAGAAATAGTTAGGGCTGTAACTTAGGCGGGTTAGGTTCGGGTTGACCCTAACTCGAGCTTAATTCAAATTCTAAACTACTCAATCCTAACCTGACCCAACCTGAATTGGACCAACCTGAACCAACCCATAATTAAATAAACCAACCCGACCTAATCCGAATTGGACTAATCCGACCCTAACCCGATTTTCAACCTGAATTGGACCAACTCAACCCAACCCGAATTTCTAATATGATGTGCAAATTAAATAAATCAACCCGATCCAACCCGTAAGATTAGCTAGGTTTACCTAAAATTTAGACTACTAATATTAGAAGCTACAGAATGAACATCCATGATTTTTTTTAACTATTAGTTTACGGGTTCAGGTTGGGTCGGGTTATGAGTGAGGCCAACTCGAACCCAACCTGATTTGTGAGTCAATCCGAATTGGTCAACCCAAACCCAAACCGATTTGGTCAACCCAACTCATGTAAAAATCGAGTTCAACCCGTCAATTTGAGTTCAACCCGACCCAAATTGCCGCCCTAAAATAGTTATTCAACTCTTCGGTTTATGTGAAGATCCAAAACTTGATTCAAAGATTGAGAAAGAAATATCAGAAAAAGCGGTCTGAGAACTTAATTTTTTATTCAAAGTTCAAAGTTTTCATGATGGAAATTAAACAGTGGATTGAGCCTATACATGGTACAGGGAGGAGATGAGATCGTATTGTGTCATTGTTTTTCAATATCTAGTCATGGACTTTTTAAAATTGATATATAAAACTCAAATGTTAAACATGTAAGATTACATATATCAATTCCTCATTTTTAAAAAAAGATTTTTTTTTCAAATTTATGCTAGTCTATAAATAAATTACGATGGTTGTGACTTAATGATATAGAATAAACCATATAGTTAGTTTATCCTTGTCTTATATAACAAATTTAGATGAAACAGTTTGGTGATTACAAAATTAATAGTTACTACATGTAAAAGATACAACCAACCAAAAACTATTTTAACCACTATTTATCTTAAAATACTAGCACATATCAGATAGTGATACATGATATTCAAACAGGAGCTATTGGATACAATTTCGCTTACAACACGTGTTTGAGTTTTTAAAACAGAACATTTCATGTAACAAAAAATAATATATTTATAAAAATAAAATATACACCACATGAATTATATATATTGAAAAATAAAAAAAATTAACTAATATTTTTTTTATTTTTTATGTGGATTGGATAAACATGCACCAACCAGCAGTTAGCCATCTCAGAGAAACTACTCTCATCTCCAAAAATAAATAAATAAATAAAAATAAAACAGTGGGTCTCTTTATTCTTGATTATCCAAGTGTAAAAGATATTTAATTGATGGAGACAAATGCTCAATGTATACATCATATACACATGCATGATAGATAAGTAAACTAGGACAACTTTGTTAAATCACCAGGGTCCCACGTGTCTTTTTTCTTTGGTAGGTAGGTCCCACGTGCCATTCATTGTATCTAGAGAAACTTTTTTGTATTTTTTTTTTTAGAATAAAGGAGAAACTTTTTTGTTGGTTGAAGACTTGTTGTCATCAGTACATGTATATAATTGTTACATTCATTATATATATATTTCCACATCACCACATTCATTATAAATAGGTTACCTAATAAATTAAGAGTATATAATTATGTGAACCCTGACACCGAAAAACAAACAAAATTTATGTGAACCAATATACAAATGAATCCAACCGACGAATTAAGAACTAAGATTTATATATTTATGTGTGTACCTTTTTTTTATAAGAATATATTATTCATACATTGGATTCTTTCAACCAAAATAATATATCCATTAATGTATAAACTCTAGTTCAACTTCACGTTCACGTTCGTTAAAATCAAGATAAAAAAATTAAACATCTATTGTTTACATGAAACAACAAATCTCTATTTTTCATAACAATTTTTTTTGTTTGGTATTTTTTGCTATGTATTATAACTAAATAAAAATATATTATTTATTATAATTTCACACTCTAATCTAATTTTTTACAATAAACATGTTAAATTGTTCTGAACCATTTATCTTGTCATGTGTTTCTTTGTCATGGCCTCATTTGGAGAGTGGATAAGCAAGGAAATGGGTGATTGGATAACAAATTATCTCATTTTTCATGAAAAATCAGGATACAATATGAGTAATTATCTAGATTTTAAAATAAAAATAATGAATTTTTATTTCATAGGCTGAAATAACATTTCTCCCTTATTTTCAGCAAGACTTAATTGACAAATTGTGCAAAATAAATACAAACTCAATGACTTTTTTATCCTCTTAAAATTAAAACATCTTAAATTCAAGCTATTATTTTTTATCAAAATTAAAACTAATCTTAAATCTCTAGAATTTGCAGTTTAAATTGAACTGAACAACACAGTGATCGAACCTCATTAGCTCAACAATCTAGCAATTAATCCATAGAACTTATAAACCAATAAAACAGCTCAATTCATCAAATTCCACATTAAAATTTAAAAAATTGATCAAAGCATATAACAAAAGCTTCCCAAAATTATACATTTATTAATATTTACATAGAACTCATTAAGAGAAGACTTTGAAAAAAAACACACACACACACAAAAACACCATACATTACAAAAGAGTGTCACAAAAGCTGGTCACACACTAAGAAAGGTAAGTCCCACAGAATTCGCACTTGCCATCACAGTCCCGGTCGCACCCCCCAACGAACAGCGGCGCGTGGTGGCCGCCGCCGCCCTTCCCGTGGTGGTGCCGCCTCCTCGGCCATGCCCGCCGCCTCCCCACGCGAACGTGATCCACGCTATGATCGACAGCCACGCGATGATCACGCAGAAGAGCGCGTCGCCGCCTCCGCCGCCGTGCCCCTCTGCCTCGTAAATCGTGCCATGAATCATTGCTGCTGCTGCTGCTGAGCACAAAGAGGTCTCAATTTGGCTCACAAAAAAATGTTTGATTTGATAAAAGAGTGAGGGGGACCCTATTTATAGAGAGGTAGTTGGGTTTTTATATCGATTCATATTTTAAGTCCTAAAATATTTGAATTTATTTTTAGGTCCTCAAAGCCCATCGTGCATTATTTTTGGATCCCTTCGACTAACAACAGTTAGGTACATAGTTAATTATGCCATTTTTACTCCTCTCTGACTCTCTCTGCGTAAACATTCTGTGTAGACTGTTAAACATTGTCTCTACACTGTTAACACTACATGTACACTGTTATACAAGCTGCACAAATAATCTAAAAGACAACTTTAAGAATATAAATTCAAACTCACATGATACAATACATTGTTCCTATTTTTGTAGTGCATAAATCATTTTCATGAGTAATGCTTTAAGTTTTACAAACTAAAATGAAATTAATAAAAACATATGTTTGAAAATTAAGATAAAACACATCATTCAATGGGAGAGACAATATGATTGGAGGGAGGATGTGCGCGGAGGGGGATGACAGTTTGAGTGGATGGGGGAGACTGGAGAGAGAGAGAGAGAGAGAGAGAGTGGGGGAAGAAAGAAGAGATAAAGAGGGACAAAAGTGAAAAAAGGGTAAACAATAACCTCTATTGGATGGAAGGATCCGAAAATAAGTATCCAACTCACCCAAGGACCTAAAGATAAGTTCATAAAGTTTCAGAGACTTAAAAATAAATCAGAGATTTTCCGCAATACCAATAATTAATTTTCCCATTAATATATTTATCGTTCAATTCAAATTTGTTAGTGAAATAATGCAACGCTTAATAAAAAAAAAAACCTTACCATGAAAGTGTTGACTTGGCTGAGTGGTTTTGAATGCTGTCACAGTTAGTATTGATGGATGGTCTATCCATTTCACTCCCTAACAACTAAATAAAATAAATAATAGAAACAAGGTTATAGATAATCAATGACTAAAATACTTTTATCCAGCGAGGCCCTAATTAAGTTATATAATTTGATGTATCATATAGTTTATTCATGGTAAGGAGGAGGTATATAATCGTTCAAGAGTGATGATAGACATATTTTGTGTTGTAGTTTCGTTTATATAATATATATTTATTTATAATGATTTATATGAAGAATTGTTTTTGTAAAAAATATATATAAACTAAATTTATTAAGATATATATTTCGTATAGTAGCATAGGGTGGTTATCCGAAACATTTTTTAATTATTTTAAATGACAATTTGAATATATAATGAATAGAATGGAATTTTTTTTCGTTTGGCATGTGTGCTTATCAGATAGATCTGGGTATAATAATAAAAAAGGAGTACTATTTTATTGAAAAACATGTGAAGATAGGGACGTCTAACTAATTAATGTATTTTCGTAAACTGTTTGGGCATAAGACGTACTTTCTCTACAATCTTGATATGATGTCTCGGCGTAATTTGTTTCGTTAACCGGATATACACGATTGAGTGCCAATGATTGCTTCTGCTTGATGCAGTATCTGTTCAGATAATTAGTTATGCCATAATACGGAACCAAACCGCCGACTGCATTTAATGGCACTATGGGCTGGTGAAGAAAAGTCCAGGACAGGTACATGGGGGACCACAAAAAGCCCACCAGTTCTGTAAATGTGAAGCCTTTACCCACCTAAAATGGCCCCCATCTTTATTTATTTAATTAATTAATTTATTATACACACTTTTATTTAAATAGTGTTAATATAGATAAAAATAAATCGTCATACTCAAACAATGAGACATGTCCCATTCGGATCACAGTGCTGAAGAAGACGAACAGATTGTCAGATGAAAATCTTGAACTGAGATACTGGTGTGGTACTTGTTATGATCCTCCAACGTTCAAATCAGAAAACATCACCTGACTCAATTTGAGGATATTAACCAAGTCAACATCCAAGCCACTCTCAGCTAATTTAATCATCGGCACGGGGTTGTCTTCCAATAGATCCTATGATTTAAACATCTAATTAAGAGCTCCAGAGGTATTAGATCTTCATGTATTTCGTTGTTACAACTCGTAGACCGTCCATTTACATTATGTAACCTCAATATGTGAAGATAAACTTGTATAGACCTCTCTATCTGTAGACATGGAAGTCATTTTTCATGTAGATCGTGCATGATTTGACTCGTAGAACACAATCTAGCTCTTAATGTGCTTCTAGCCTTCTGGGCATTTCATACTCTGGAGCTCATCATAACTCTTAATAGTGCTTGCCCTGACATGCATGTTTTTATGATGTGTGTTTGCTGATATTCTTTCCACAATTATACACAATATTTATCACATTTTCGATGAGATTTAGTTTTTTTTTTTTATGTATTTTATATAATGAAATATGTAACTTCATAAGATAATAAATAAATAGAAAAAATTACTTGCTTCATCCAATGAAGCATATAGATTGCGTGTAACAATTTTTTTTGTAACTATCCACTGAAGTTGGCTCAAGATGTCTCATAGTTATTTACAATTGATATCAACAATTATTAAAGACATATTAGAGAAGCAACCACTTCTTAAGTTCTTATATGGATATTCATATTAGAGAAGCTACATTTTATGATTTTTTTTATATTCCCCCACATGCATATTCCCAAAAATAAAATACTTTTAAGTTTGGCTATATCATACCTAACTCGTATTATTTGCATGCGCATGAAAGAGGAAACCATTTGTGTGACAATAAATTAAATTTTGAGAAACTGTGTATCGCAATTTAATGTTTTATAAATATGAGTGAAACATGTGGGGTAGTTAACAAAGTTCACCCCTTTTGAGCAGAAATACAAACTGAAATGGTCCCTTTTAGGTGGGAAACAAAGTTGGGGTTTCTTTTTTCATCATTTCGTTTGAGAGGCCACATTAACAATAAGGTTAGGTCATGAGTCCATTTTTTGTCTGATCCTTTTTTGAATTTTTCCACAATGTGCAGCCTAGACATCTAATGGCGGGCACCTTAAGGATATAATAAAAGTTAAATTGAATTTGATATGTTGTGATTCAATCATTATCGAACCCACATGCAATTTGGTTGAAATATTTTTTTTTAAGGCTCAATTCTAACCTTACATGTATCGATTGAAAATTATAGGAGTACACAGTGGGGGGGGGGGGGGGAGCCCGGGAGCCCGCCTAGCCCAGGCCACCATGGCACCAAAAGAAAATAAAATAATAAAAAAAACCCATAATTCATTATTCAGAGCACTCCGCACAGGTCACCCCTTCTTTTCAAAAAAATAAATTTTGAATCTTTTTTTTATATCTTAATTGTTCATAATATCATTTATCATCTCTTAAAAAAATCTCTAATTTTTATTTTTTATTTCATTAACCTTCCTATAATCGAGAATCCTCCGACTTGCAATACTCGAGCTTTATATCACCATCTTCAACAAGATCTCTAATGAAGTGATAATGAGTTTGAATATGTTTACCACTTCCATGTAGCACCGGATTCTTCGCCAATCTTCTCCCCTTCGTTAACACTTCGAAAACATATCATTTTTACCTTTTACTTTATTATCATTTTTACTAATTTATTTAATATTATAATATTTTTTATTTTTAAGTATTCTTTGCCTAGTTTTGGATTTATAGAAGAAAGAAACAGTAAAATTAAGTTTGGGGACAATCGCAATAGGTAAACTAATTATCAATTTAAATTTGAATGAAATGATGCTAATCTATATTTCATAATTTAAGAGATTATGTTGTTATGGATTCTAAGGAAAAAAACGTTTGAAAAACTAACAATAAATTTGATAAATTGTTTTAAAATATAACAATTATCTTTTTCAGTGATATATTTTATGTGAATGCCTTTATTTTATTTTACACATATCAAATTTTGAATATGTTTTATGAAGCGTAGTCAAATTTTATTGAACTATATAAATCTACATATTCTCTTACATGGAATTACTTTAAGGTTCGTTATGTTTAACATTATCAGTGCGTTTAGTAGCATGATTTAGAAGATACGATAAGATAAAAGCTGATTTTAACTTGGGTTTCCCATCACTATTTCTTCATAGTCACTTTTAGAAATCATGTTGGGCAATACACTTGGTAAGTTGTAAATCCCTCATTCTTAATTGAGTTTTTGTTTGGTAAAAAAACATTTCCATATGTATGATAGTGATGAATGCCCTAACAGACGCCCTAACAGACTTAGGATTGTTAGCCCGTGTTTGGTTTGAGAATAAACTCGGAATAAATTGAAATTAGTCAGAATAATCTCATTATGGATGTTTGGATGACTGAAATAACCATCAAATAAAAAGAATATGTTATTCTAGGTTATTCAAATCAAAAGAATATGTAAGTCCACTATTAAATTAACTATTATCTCTTATAAATATCTATTATCGTTTTTTTACCTTTTATAAATCATTGTTCATAATTTTTTTACATTTTATCCAAACAACAAAAACTATATTATTACGTTTCTTAAAGAGAATAATTTAAAACACAACCAAACACAAAATCATTTTATCCTTATTTATACTAGAATAGTTATAAATCTCAAAATCATTTAATTCTCGAACCAAGCATGGACTTAGAGTTTCATTCAAAGAAGAGAGACCAACCAAATATGATAAGAGCGCCCATTTTGTGAGGAGATCAGCCGGTAGTTTTCCAAAGTTTGCTATTTATTAGCTTGAAATTTTGAAGAAAGACGATAAGCAAACTTATCATTTGCTCTTCTATTTTTTGGGTTTTCAATCTCAAGTTTACAAGAAGCTCACTCGGCGTGTTTTTTGCAACCCTTTTTTTTTCGAGACAAAATAACCCACAAACGCAAACAACAAAATTTTTTAAACTTGATATAAATTTTTGTTTGGTTGACATTTTAGGTAATGTTTTGGATTGGTGTCCTATCTGTGTTGGCGATTCGGATGCATTGAATGCCGAGGGATGCTATCCAAACAAGTTCTGATGTCGAGCGTTCATCCCATCCTTGTTCGCGTGCCGAAGGGTTCTATCCAAACGGGTTTATGCGTCGAGCATTCATTTCAGTGTTGATAGTGTATTGCGTTCCTCCATCATCCCAAAAGAATAATTCGTGACAACACGAGTTTAATGAAAATACACGAGACGTTGTCTGCTATTGGTTAACCATTCAAACGGCTGCTTTTTCCAAATGCAGGCCATTGCATCTCTGATCCAAATAGAGCCTTAATCCCAACTGATTCCCTCAATCACAAACGCGCTCTAATCGTACTACCAAACGCACTAACTCATGAGGAGGAAAAAAAAACAAAGGCAGCTTTACATACATTCTACTTGCAATAACAAATTGGCAACAAAAAGCAACATGTGATACATATATGGTGGCCACCCTAATGGCCAAAGATCCTAAAAGCCACCATATCCTCCGCCGCCACTATGGTCAACGCCGAAATGGCCTCCGCCACCGTGGTCGCCGCCTCCGTGGTGGCCTCCGCCTCCACCATGGTCGCCGCCTCCATGGTGCCTGCCATGATGGTGGCCGCCGTGGTGGCTTCCGCCACCGTCACCGCCTCTGTCTCCATGGCGGCCTCCATCGCCACCATTTTGGTCACCGCCGTCACCACCACCACCATTATCACCACCACCACCATCACCACGGTCCTTGCGGCGGCGCCATTTTCCATTGCCGCCGTCACCATGTCACCGTCATGTCCATCGGCACAGGCAAAGATGATCATCGATGCCATTGAAACCGAGGCGGCGATCATACACAGCAAGAGAAGGCCACCGGAGACCTGAAACACACCACCACCACCACCACTGGCTAGTTCATGTAAGAGCCTGGCCATGTTTTGTTGTTTTTTTTTTGGCTATTGGGGTATCTATATATGTTTGGTTTTTTGAAGATCACCTCAGCTTCATTTATAAACACCACTATAGCTTAGAACTATTTGTCATTTAAAAGTTTAGAATACAAGTAATAAAATATTTAACCCTCTTAAACATCTACTACAACCCAAATTAACCAAGTTTTTCATGAAGAACAAAAGAAACATGAACCGTGAGAAAGAAACAGAGAAATGAGAATGTTTTATTAAGACGTAATTAATTTATTATAGGTAATAATGATCATTAAAAAAATCAATTACACCTAGGACTTTTCATAATTCCATCAAATTGGTGGGATTCAGATTACACCTTATTTTCCTTCCTATGGAGATTTTGAATCATGTAGGGCCACATTTTTCTTTCATGATAAACCATCAATCAAATAGTGGATTTTAATACTTTATCAGTAATCTTGTGGTAGAATTAAAATCCATTTTAAAATGACACGAACTAAACAAGCCTAGGTGTTAAGAATGCATGCATAATTAGGAACTCATGACCGGAGATTTTGTAAGAGACTTCTATGTATGCTGATTTGATTCATTTTGTGGTCCTATAGGTGCTATAGAATCTTATATTGATCAAAATATCTTGAATTTTGCACATTGAAGGTTTTTTTGGGTGTGATTATTAAGTGTGAAAGACATTTTAAAAATGGAGTGTATAAAAAGATTACTTTAAGATGTTAGGACAATCATTCCTACCGCCTCAATACGTAAGTCTCTATATACTTTGAATTTTAAAAAAATATATAATATATAATTATTTAATACAATACATATACAATATATAGCGAAACATAATAAATATATACACTAGATGAAGAAAAAGATACGCCAGGTTGAACTGCAGCAATATATGTACTTATAAGCCATTATGTGACATTATGAGGCTTCTCATGCCTTACAATAGCATAAACATCACCAACACACAAGTTATACAACATGGTGGTGGCCATATTCTCACGATCATGTGATCCTAACCACCATGGTGGCCGCCGCCGCCGCAACCTCCTCCTCCGTGGTGGCCTTCTCCTCCATGGTGGCCTTCGCCGCCGCCATGGTGACCTCCATGGTGGCCTCCACCGCCGTGGTGGTGACCGTGGCCGTTGCCACCATCAGTTGGAGGAATAACACCGCCATCACTGTAGTACTGGTTCTTGCGGCGGTGGCGTTTGCCATCGCCACCTTCGGCACAGGCGAAGACGATCATCGAAACCATCGAAATCGAGGCGGCGATCATACAGAGCAAGAGAAGGCCACTGGAAGCCTGAAAAGCTCCTCCACCTCCAATGGCCAGTTCATGCAAGAGCCTGACCATGCTTGTTTTTGGCAATTGTGGTTTCTATGTTGTTTTTTTCTTTCTAAGATCACCTCAGCTTCCTTTATAAAACACCCCTATAGATTATACTTTATTTGATGGCCCCTGTTACCACCAATCATAGTCACAAAATTTGTGTTCACAAATGTTCGATAAGGATTCCATTAGGCATTAGATACAGTGAGTGGAAATATTAGATGATACTTAATAAATAAAATACAGCTAATATATAAAAATAATTATACAAGTTTCTAAATGTATTCTGATTATTAGTATAAGAAGTAAATATACATGCTTTTGCATGATGGGCGAAGCTCATGATAATTATGAGGACTAAGTTTTTTTAATTAGAACAAATGTGATAAAACCATCTAAACTAAATGCATAGTTCAACAAATAGAAGTTTATTGAGTTATATACAAGAGGTATCCAAAAACCAGAGCACTTTGTGACTACGCCATCAATACATATGAAAAAAGAAGAATAAAGCATAGTGTAAAATTAAAGTGATCCCAATCTGGATTGGCATACTATTTAAAACTAAATAAGTCCTCTAATGGCAATTATATGGGAGTCAAAATAGAAATATTTAAGGCAAAGAAAGTACTAAGCAAGAAAAAAAGACAATGAAATAACAAAATCAGGATTGGTTTGGTTGCATGAGAATCAAAGCTTGATTAATATTCATCACAAAAAATTCTTTCATTAATTGTTTAACACAATACCAGAGACACGTTTTGCTGTGAAAGGAACAAAAAAGAGTGGTTGCTGAGTCACTTCTTTTGGCAGGCAAATGTTAGTGGAAATGTGGCAATATGTTTGATAGTGGGGAGAGAAATAGATCCACTAACAATAACAATGATTGTCATACTTTTTTTTGGGTTGTTTGCATATATACCCCTGTTCAAATTAAATATTGTAAAAATATCCCTGTTAAGTCCCACAGTACAAAAATACCATTCGAAAAACTTAAGTTGTGCAACCGTGCCCCTAGGTTAAAATTCCGTCAACTCTACCCGATTTTCACCATTTGCTCAACGTTAGTAGATAGAAAATTACTTTTTTATCCTTTTTGTAGTCGATTTTAACATCTCAAACACCCCCTCTTCAAAACCTCTCTTCTTCTTCTTCTTCTCTACCATTTCATCCTTCTACAAAACCTCTCAAACACATTTTATACTTATTTTTAATAAAATTTCTCATCCTCTTCCTTTCAAAAAGTCCAACAATGAGAATTTCTTCGTAAATCCCTTATCCTCTTCCTCCCAAAAGGTTCAAATAGGGGCTAAGGTTTGTGATGAAGTAGAGTTAATTTTTCTTTTTTTTTACATTAATTAGGGTATTTAGGTCATTTCTTATGTTAGGTTAGGGTTTCTAACCATAGGTAAACTAGGGTTCTTAAAGGCATTGGAAATAGGAGCACGGTTGCGCAATTTAAAGTTTTCGAAGGGAATTTTTACACTGTGGGATTTAATAGGAATATTTTCACAATATTAAGTTTTAACAGGGGTATATATGCAAAAATCCCTCTTTTTTTTAGCTTACCTTCTATTTGATCATTTGAAGATAAATACATTTATACAAAATATTTTTGGTACACATACTTTCAAAATAAATTAAAGTGATCCAGACATTAAAAGTGAGACTAGGTCCGTTTGCTTCCATGTAAAAGCCAATGTAAGGACGACCTTTCAAAAAACATCTAATCTACTTTTATATTGCTTCCATCTAATCCTTATATATAACAATCTATTCTAGTATAATATTTGATATTGTTATAAATATTAATATAATGAATATTTTGAAGATACAATTATGATTGATGAAATATGTATATCCATTTTTATGAACTTTTACATATTACGTAAAAATATAAAAATAATTAACAAAATTATTTAAAATAGAAATTAAAATTATAATTAGAATGCTACATAATTCACAACGGATTTTCAAAGATAAAAATAAAAAAAAAAGATATTAAAAAGATCACATGAATTTGTTTTTTGCAATTATTTATTAAAGATATTTTAAAAAGATATGATTGGATTATGTGAAGATTTCCATATAAAAATTTGAATATTTTTTAAATCTCATCTATCCCCATTATCCGTAATTGAAACCATGTGTCCATGCACTTCATACATCGCAGTGTATTCAT
Source organism: Acorus calamus (assembly GCA_030737845.1). Taxonomy (NCBI): domain Eukaryota; kingdom Viridiplantae; phylum Streptophyta; class Magnoliopsida; order Acorales; family Acoraceae; genus Acorus; species Acorus calamus. The sequence goes on along the minus strand of CM060865.1, from coordinate 30,236,156 downwards.
TTATCAGACATGATTGTATTTAAATATTTCTTGAAAATAATTTTATCTTATTAGAATTATTTTATAAACCTCTACTTTATGTTAAAACAAAATAAAAAGATCTGTTTTATCTTTTATTTATATAATTTTGGAGTAAGTTTTTTAGAATAAAACACTAGAAATTAATATCATAAAGTTATTTTATAGAAAAACAAACAGGGAAAATCATTATCTATAAATATGAATAAAAGTAACACTAATTTGAATATATATATATATCCTTCCAAAAACTAAAAATAAAACTAAAACAGGTCTGTTCGAATCTTACCAAAGAAAAAAAAGGCTGTTCTAGCAGTAGTGCTCACACTTGAATGAATTCTTACATAATAAAGTACATACAAACAAGCTTAAGAAGATGTAACTATATATAAACCAATATTTGACATACATAACAAAGATGCACCTCACTTTACAAGAAAAGCAAAACATGCATAACCATCCATAAAGTTCTAAAGCAATATATATCTTGAACCCCTCTATCAACCTCCACCACCACCACCACCACCACAACCACCACCACCACCACCAATCATAGTCACAAAATTTGTGTTCACAAATGTTCGATGAGGATTCCATTAGGCATTAGATACAGTGAGTGGAAATATTAGATGATACTTAATAAATAAAATACAGCTAATATATAAAAATAATTATACAAGTTTCTAAATGTATTCTGATTATTAGTATAAGAAGTAAATATACATGCTTTTGCATGATGGGCGAAGCTCATGATAATTATGAGGACTAAGTTTTTTTTAATCAGAACAAATCAGAACAAATGTGATAAAACCATCTAAACTAAATGCATAGTTCAACAAATAGAAGTTTATTGAGTTATATACAAGAGGTATCCAAAAACCAGAGCACTTTGTGACTACGCCATCAATACATATGAAAAAAGAAGAATAAAGCATAGTATAAAATTAAAGTGATCCCAATCCGGATTGGCATACTATTTAAAACTAAATAAGTCCTCTAATGGCAATTATATGGGAGTCAAATTAAAATAGAAATATTTAAGGCAAAGAAAGTACTAAGAAAAAAAGACAATGAAATAACAAAATCAGGATTGGTTTGGTTGCTTGAGAATCAAAGCTTGATTAATATTCATCACAAAAAATTCTTTCATTAATTGTTTAACACAATACCAGAGACACATTTTGCTGTGAAAGGAACAAAAAAGAGTGGTTGCTGAGTCACTTCTTTTGGCAGGCAAATGGTTAGTGGAAATGAGGCAATATGTTTGATGGGTGCCTCTATTTGCACCCCTTAAATTGGGGTGCACACCCCTATTTTTACACACTCATTAAAACTCTCTCATTCTTTAAACACCCCCTTATTTAAGCTCCAATCCATTCTCAAAGCACACCGACGACACCCAACTCATCTCCCCCGTCGGCAATCGCATCTCCGCCACCGACCTCTCCAAGTCCCAGACCCTCCTCCCCTTCGAGAGCCCCAACAGCGTCTCCCGCATCGCACGATCTGAACATCGAGATTCGGATCCGGCGGGCGGCGGCGAAGAGGCGGTGGCGGACGAGGAGGCCGAGGAGGGCGGAGTGGGAGACGTGGTCGTGGCGGAAGTCGGGGAGGGATCCGGTCCAGTCGAAGAAGGAGAGGGCGAGGCGGAGATCCAACGGCAGGTGGTTGAGGAGAATGTGTGAATGTTTGAATCGTTCAAAAAATCTGTTCGTATCGACACTGATACTGTCGCCATATAGCTAACTCGTCGACACACAGAATGTCGACACACATATTAGTCTGCTATGAGTTTAGGTTTCTGAAGCCCGCAACACAAGAATTGTCGGCGTAAACGTCAAATATCGACACTGATAGTGTCATGGTTGATGGAGATGCTACTGGTTCAGGTTTCTGAACCCCGCGACACTAGTATTGTCGACTTAAATGTTAAATGCCGACACTGATAGTGTCGCTAAGGTTTCAGATGCTATGGATTCAGGTTTCTGAACCCCGCGACACCCCCGTTGTCGACCCAAACGTCAATGATCGATACTACGAGTGTCGCGAAGGATCCGAATATATGGGTGTGCACAAATCCGATTATAAACGGATTTTTTGTGCATTACCCGTTTATGAGGTGTGCACCCCAATTTGAGGGGTGCAAATAGAGGCACCCATGTTTGATAGTGAGGAGAGAAAAAGATCCACTAACAATGATTGTCATACTTATTTTTTTGGGATGTTTGCATATATACCCCTGTTCAAATTAAATATTGTAAAAATATCCCTGTTAAATCCCACAGTGCAAAAATATCATTCAAAAACCTTAAGTTGTGCAACCGTGCCCCTAGGTTAAAATTCCGTTAACTCTATCCGATTTTCACCATTTGCTCAACGTTAGTGGATAGAAAGTTAGTCTTTTATCCTTTTTGTAGTCGATTTTAACATCTCATACACCCCTCTTCAAAACCTCTCTTCTTCTTCTTCTTCTTCTCTACCATTTCATTCCTCTACAAAGCCTCTCAAATACATTTTATACTCATTTTTAATAAAATTTTTCATCCTCTTCTTTTCAAAAAGTCCAACAATGAGAATCTCTTCGTAAATCCTTTATCCTCTTCCTCCCTAAAGGTTCAAATGGGGGCTAAAGTTTGTGATGAAGTAGAGTTAATTTTTCTTTTTTTACATTAATTAGGGTATTTAGGTCATTTCTTATGTTAGGATAGAGTTTCTAACCATAGGTAAATTAGGGTTCTTAATGGCATTGGAAATAGGGGCATGGCTGCACAATTTAAAGGTTTTCGAAGGGAATTTTTACACTGTGGGATTTAATAGAAATATTTTCACAATATTGAGTTTTAACAGGGTTATATATTAAAAAATCCCTTTTTTTTTCTAGCTTGCCTTTTATTTGATCATTTGAAGATAAATACATTTATACAATTATGATTGACTACTTTTCAAAAAACATCTAATCTGCTTTTATATTGCTTCCATCTAATCTTTATATTTAACAATCTATTCTAGTATAATATTTGATATTGTTATAAATATTAATATAATGAATATTTTGAAGATACAATTATGATTGATGAAATATGTATATCCATTTTTATGAAACTTTGACATATTATGTAACAATATAAAAATAATTAACAAAATTATTTAAAATAGAAATTAAAATTATTGAATATTTTTTAAATCTCATCTATCCCCATTATCCGTAATTGAAACCATGTGTCCATGCACTACATACATCGCAGTGTATTCATTTATCAGACATGATTGTATTTAAATATTTCTTGAAAATAATTTTATCTTATTAGAATTATTTTATAAACCTCTACTTTATGTTAAAACAAAATAAAAAGATCTGTTTTATCTTTTATTTATATAATTTTGGAGTAAGTTTTTTAGAATAAAACACTAGAAATTAATATCATAAAGTTATTTTATAGAAAAACAAACAGCGAAAATCATTATCTATAAAATATGAATAAAAGTAACACTAATTTGAATATATATCCTTCCAAAAACTAAAAATAAAACTAAAACAGGTCTGTTCGAATCTTACCAAAGAAAAAAAAGGCTGTTCTAGCAGTAGTGCTCACACTTGAATGAATTCTTACATAATCAAGTACATACAAACAAGCTTAAAAAGATGTAACTATATATAAACCAATATTTGACATACATAACAAAGATGCACCTCACTTTACAAGAAAAGCAAAACATGCATAACCATCCATAAAGTTCTAAAGCAATATATATCTTGAACCCCTCTATCAACCTCCACCACCACCACCACAACCACCACCACCTCCTCCACCCCCATCACCACCATAAAATACGGCCCCGCCGCCGTGATGCCTCCTCCTCCCTCGCCCCGCAGCATGGTTCTGCGATCCAACGCAGGCGAAGACGACCATCGACGCCATCGAAACCGTTGCGGCGACGATCACACACAGCAAGTGAAGCCCCCCGGACACATGAAACATACCGCCGCCGGCACTCACATCATATAAGAGCCTGGCCATGCTTTTGATTGTGTGTTTCAAATGGGGTAATCCTAAGCTTTCTTTCTATATACATCACTTGTTGTCTAGACTTGTGGGATTCATCAAAATTTGTCAAACGGAGGACCAACAAACATACAATTATGTAAATTTATTAAAAAAAAATCTCTCATACTTTTCAAGGCAGTGTGAAATGAAGAAATGATCCAAATGACATGGAGATAGGAAATTCAAAAGCATGCTTTTGAATATTGTTGGGTATTTTCAAAAGAAACTTAAAACATTTGGGGTTTAGTGGTCCCCCCTTTTAGAAGATGATGTGGTCCTATTCTTTAGTCCCATATCGGTTGTTTGTAAAATGTTTTGAGTGTTTATAAGGAGAGCCCCATGTACTATAGTGAAGTCCTTTTGGTGGACACCTTATGGTGGACCTTTGATGCGGGGTGGTGCGAAGCACCACCACGCGCGTCGCGCGCACGCGCGCGCGCGTGTGTGCGTATTGGGCGTTTTAGGGCGCACTTGGCACTTCGCACGTGCGCATCGTCGCTAGGAGCTGGAGCCTTTTCTTTTTGGTTAATCGGATGGTGGAGATCGTTTTGATCAGATGCAATCTGGACCGTCCGATGATGAAACGTTCAGATGCAATGTGCACCGTTGGATTGACAGTTGGTGGTTACATTCACCAAGGGGTGCCATTGGAAGAGGTGCATCTCGTGATGGACGATCTGGACCGCACGATCGCGTGGAAACGGTGGACCACCGATCGGACGGTTATTGTAACTCCCCATTCATGAAGGGTGCTTCATTTGAATCAAAAGGCACTTTGATGCCTATAAATTCAGAACCTTATATCAAAACAAAAACAACTCATCTTCTTTGTATCAATTACAAGTTAGCATCATCAGCCCCTAAAACAGAGAGTTCTAAGAGGTTGAGACAGAGAGTACACACTCTGTTCTCAACACCAAGAGAGGGCTTCATTGTATCCTGAAGGCAGCACTTCATCAATCCCAGTGTACTCGCGGTTCATACCGGAACGGGAGAAGTTTGTCTAAAAGCATTCAACACCAGTTGATCCTTGAAGCACTCGCACCGGTTCTGTCTCCTTCCATTGTCCCGATTCCAACAATTTTAGACAAATTTTCTATCAATGGAAGGACCCACTGCTGCCCACTCTATTCAAGTGATGAACCAGGACCTTGTGCGCCTTGAACGCTTCGATGGAGACAACTTCACCCGCTGGCAAGAAAAGATGAAGTTCGTCCTCACCGCCTTCAACCTCTTCTACATCCTAGAAGAGAATCTGGAAGTCATTCCAGATGAAACTGCTCAAGACACTCCGGAACTGAAGGACAGGAGAAGAAGCGCAAGGAGGCCGACTTCCTATGTCGGGGCCATATTCTGAATGCGCTCGGACCATCAATCTACAGCGTCTACCGTACCTATACCACGGCGAAAGAAATCTGGAAGGCGCTGGACAACAAATATCGCATCGTGGAGGCAAGTAACCAGAAATTTCTTATCGGTAATTTCATGGATTTTAAGATGACTGACGATAAATCTATCATTTCACAAGTCAATGATTTCTTACTAATCGTCAGTAATCTTAAGACTGCCGGTGTTGACCTTCTTGAATCATTCATTGTGGGAGTTATCATATCCAAACTTCCTCCCACTTGGAATGGTTACAAGAAGAAGATGAAGCAGGATGAGAAGACTCACACTTTGGAGTCCCTTGAACGTCATATCCGCATCGAAGAGGATTCGCGCATTCTTGCAAAGAATGACGCGAAGGATGATAGTCATTCGAAGGCTAATCTTGTTGAGGATGAAAAATCCAAGAACAAGAATAATGCCTTCAAGCCGAGGAATGATAATCAGTTCAAGAAGAAACATCCCAACAAGAACAAGAACCAGAACAAGGGGTCCAAGAAAGGACCATGTTACTTCTGTAACAAACCCGGTCACATTGCTCGAGATTGCCGACTGCGCAAGAAAAATCAGAAGAAGGAGAGCGTGACTGATGATGACAATTTGGTGGCTACGGTGTGCGAGGCTAATGCTGTGGCAAATGATGATGGATGGTGGCTTGATACTGGAGCAACCATTCATATTTGCAGAGACAGAAGTCTTTTCAAGACTTATGAAAAATCTGGTGACGGAGATGAAGTGAAGATGGCAAATGACCACCGCACCAAAGTTGAAGGCAAAGGCACCGTTGGAATTCCATTCTCTTCTGGCAAAACACTCACTTTGGTGAATGTTTTTCATGTACCCACCATGTCAAAGAATCTGGTTTCTGGAGACCGTCTCAACAAGAAGGGTTTCAAACTTGTGTATGAATCTGATAAATTTGTACTGTCCAGGAATGGTGTATTCATTGGACAAGGGTATTCTTGTAACGGGATGATTAAGTTGAATCTAATAAATGGATCCTCTTCTGCTTATATGGTTGAGTCTTTATCTTTATGGCATGGTAGATTAGGACATGTGAATTATGGATCTATTAAAAACATGCATAATCTGGGTATGATATCTAAATGTGACTTGCTTGATGCTAATAAATGCCATGTTTGTGTGCAATCTAAGATCACTAGGAAATCACATAAATCTGTATCTAGATCTTCTGGTTTACTTGATTTAATTCATAGCGATGTATGTGATCTTAAGAACCATGTTACACGAGGAGGAAACAAATATTTTCTAACTTTCATTGATGATTATTCAAGATATTGTTATGTTTACTTATTAAAAAGTAAAGATGAAGTTTTTGAAAAATTTGTTACTTTCAAAAGGGAAGTTGAAAATCAACTTAAACACAAAATCAAGGCTCTTCGTTCTGATAGGGGTGGTGAATACTACCCAAGCGAGTTTGCAAAATTTTGTGAAACTCATGGCATAATCCATCAATTTTCGGCGCCTTATACGCCTCAACAAAATGGATTGGCAGAAAGAAAGAATAGAACCTTGGTTGAAATGGTTAATGCAATGTTAATTGGTTCTGATTTGCCATATTCTTTATGGGGTGAAGCCATTCTTTCTGCATGTTTTATTCTGAATAGAGTTCCTTTCAAACATACATCCTCTACCCCTTATGAATTATGGTTTAAAAGAAAGCCTAATTTTAATCGTCTCAAAGTGTGGGGGTGTCTTGCTTATGTTAGAAAGCCTGATCTTAAAAGACCAAAATTGGGAGTTAAAACCTATAAATGTGCGTTTATTGGCTATTCTTTGAATAGCATAACTTATAGGTTTCTGGATCTAGACTCTTTTGAGATTATAGAATCTGTTGATGTGGAATTTTTTGAGAACATGACTAGATCCTGTTCTGAGAAAGAATCTAATTCTTTACCACATCATAATCCTACTTTGATTGAGGATAAATCAATAGATGATTCTATACCTTCTATGGACATAGAACCAAGAAGGAGTAAAAGAGTTAGAACAGAAAAGAATTTTGGTTCTGATTTTCTCATCTATCTTGTAGAAGGAGATCAAAAGGCTATTTCTAACATGTCCATGTATGCTTTGCATATAGAAGATGATCCTTCATCATTTGTGGATGCTATGAGCTCTCGAGATGCTTCTTTCTGGAAAGAAGCAATTAATGATGAAATGAACTCTATTATGATGAATAAAACATGGTTCTTGACTGATTTGCCTACCGGTGCCAAAACCATAGGTTGCAAATGGATTTTTAAAAGGAAACTTAATGCTGATGGTTCCATAAATAAGTTTAAGGCCAGATTGGTTGCTAAAGGTTTTAAACAAAGAGGTGGTATTGATTATTTTGACACATATGCACCTGTGGCTCGAATTTCTTCTATTAGAGTTCTAATATCTCTTGCATCCATTCATCATTTAATTGTTCATCAAATGGATGTTAAAACGGCATTTTTAAATGGTGATTTAGAAGAAGAAATTTATATGGATCAACCTGAAGGGTTTGTTGTTCCAGGCCAAGAGAAGAAAGTTTGCAAATTAGTTAAGTCTCTTTATGGCCTGAAACAAGCACCTATTCAATGGCATGATAAATTTGATAAAATTATATTGTCCTTTGGTTTCGTTGTGAATGATGCTGATAAATGTATGTATTGTAAGCATGCTGAAAATGGATGTGTAATTATCTGTTTATATGTTGATGACATGCTTATATTTGGATCAAATATTACATGTGTTGAAGAAACCAAAGACTTCCTCTCTTCCAACTTTGATATGAAAGATTTGGGAGAGGCTGATGTGATTCTAGGAATTAAAATCCTAAGAAAAGAGAAGGGGCTAGTATTGTCTCAATCTCATTACATTGAGAAAGTACTACAGAGATATGATCACTTTGATTGTATTCCAGCCTCTAATCCTCTAGACTCGAATATGAAGTTAGAGAAGAACTCTGGTCGTGCTGTTGAGCAGTTAAAATATGCCAGTGTTATTGGGAGTCTTATGTATGCAATGAATTGCACAAGACCCGATATAGCATACTCGGTTGGTATGCTGTGTCGCTTTTCAAGCAATCCAGGTTCAGAGCATTGGAAAGCAATTTCCAGAGTTCTAAGATACCTGAAGGGGACTTTACATTATGGGTTGCATTATGAGGAATACCCTGCTGTGCTAGAAGGGTATAGTGATGCAAGTTGGAACAATGTAACAATAAAGTCCAAATCAACAACTGGATGGATCTTTACATTAGGAGGTGCTGCTGTATCTTGGGGTTCCAAAAAGCAGACCTGTATTTCTGATTCAACTATGTTATCAGAATTGATTGCCTTGGCAGATGCATGTAAAGAAGCAGAATGGCTTAAAAATCTGTTATTTGATATACCGATTTGGAAGAAGCCATCCCCAGCTGTTATGATCCATTGTGATAGCCAAGCAACTATTTGGAGAGTTCAATGTAAAACATACAATGGAAAATCTAGACATGTTAGTCTAAGGCATCAATTGGTGCGACAATTACTCAAAAGTGGAGTAATAACTGTCGACTATGTAGAGTCGAAAAAGAATTTGGCTGATCCTTTGACCAAGGGTCTTGGCATAAAGATGATTCAGAATTCATCTAAAGGAATGGGGTTAAGGTCTGTGAAGGAAGATTGATCACATTTAGTGGGAACCCAACCTTTGTCTTGAAAAAGACTAGACAAGGTTCAATGTGGTACTAACAAGCTAAACATGTGATTATGAAACACTAGTAAATTTTGGTGATCCCATTTCCTAGAACTAGTGTTGGTATTCTGCATGAAGGAGGATGGAAATTGTTCCTTAATAAGTTGAAACGAGTGTTCGCAGAATCACTCATTAAACTTACCTACATGAGTAATGAAGTCAGGCCGCTTCATAAAGAAAAAGGACTATTTCTTGAGACTCATGAATAAAGGATATATGCGCATGGCCATTAACGCGCTAAGTAATCGGAACTCTCTCTCCCTCGAAGTTGACATGTGCGATGATTCCGGCGTTTCTCGAAGGGTACTAAGTTCAAGATTCGTTCACTTTAGAACCTTGATATCGCTTTGAATTGTTTGCACTAAATGGAAGTTCAAATCCATAAGATACTTCTCATTTATGTGTTACCTTCAACGATGATGCTACAATGTAATTTTTTATTTTCTTTCTTGTAAAGAACTACGGTGGCTTGATCCCTCATTAACGGGTACGTAGGCAACCGCTGAGCGGTGCAGCCATTATTATATAATATAACTTTTATTTTCAATATAAAACAATTTTGAAAATAGTGGGGGATTGTTGGGTATTTTCAAAAGTAATTTAAAACATTTGGGTTTTAGTGGTCCCCCCTTTAGAAGATGATGTGGTCCTATTCTTTAGTCCCATATCGGTTGTTTGTAAAATGTTTTGAGTGTTTATAAGGAGAGCCCCATGTACTATAGTGAAGTCCTTTTGGTGGACACCTTATGGTGGACCTTTGATGCGGGGTGGTGCGAAGCACCACCACGCGCGTCGCGCGCACGCGCGCGCGCGTGTGTGCGTATTGGGCGTTTTAGGGCGCACTTGGCACTTCGCACGTGCGCATCGTCGCTAGGAGCTGGAGCCTTTTCTTTTTGGTTAATCGGATGGTGGAGATCGTTTTGATCAGATGCAATCTGGACCGTCCGATGATGAAACGTTCAGATGCAATGTGCACCGTTGGATTGACAGTTGGTGGTTATATTCACCAAGGGGTGCCATTGGAAGAGGTGCATCTCGTGATGGACGATCTGGACCGCACGATCGCGTGGAAACGGTGGACCACCGATCGGACGGTTATTGTAACTCCCCATTCATGAAGGGTGCTTCATTTGAATCAAAAGGCACTTTGATGCCTATAAATTCAGAACCTTATATCAAAACAAACAACAACTATCTTCTTTGTATCAATTACAAGTTAGCATCATCAGCCCCTAAAACAGAGAGTTCTAAGAGGTTGAGACAGAGAGTACACACTCTGTTCTCAACACCAAGAGAGGGCTTCATTGTATCCTGAAGGCAGCACTTCATCAATCCCAGGTGTACTCGCGGTTCATACCGGAACGGGAGAAGTTTGTCTAAAAGCATTCAACACCAGTTGATCCTTGAAGCACTCGCACCGGTTCTGTCTCCTTCCATTGTCCCGATTTCCAACAAATATTTCAAAAGATTGGAAATTTCATAAATATTATAAAAATTGTTCCGCTGTTACAAGTCTCATTTTAAACTAATTATAGAAAATTAAAAAATATTAAAAATTAAAAAATGGGGATAACATTCATTCCTGATTCCATGAGATTCTAGATGAGTACTGCAATAGACATATATCAATTTAGATTTATTAGGAAAGAGAAATCACAAATATAAATATTATTACAAATAGTAAAATTGATAATTTGAAGGCTTAGAAAATAAATTTTTAAAATTTAAGTATTTTTAGTGGTGTTGCTGTTACTCTGTATAATTTTGTGCGATTCTAAGTCAGCGTTCTGCATCATTTTTTTATTGTGTACTAACAAATCCTAATGGTATCTCATCAATTCTTTCGAAAATGAAGGGCCATTGAAAATGTGAAATTTCTCTTCAAATTTGAAATGGGCTCCGATTCTCTGTTTTCTCTCTTTTGTTGTCCTTGGAGGAAACTACAGCTGTTTTGTCCCTTTGAAAAAAAAACATAAATTGATGCACAAGTCTTCTAGTAAGTTTTCCTTTCCTTTCCCTGTTACGTTACGTATAGTACATTCCAGAGGTTCGTAGAAAGAGCCCCTCAGTTTCATTTCATAGACCAGGCCAATCATTAAAGAAGAATGTATTGTTTTTATATATCCTAATATCCCTCCAAAAACTAAGGGTGCGTTTGGTTGCGCGATTGCGCTGCGATTGCGATTACAGGAAGCTGCGTTTGCAATCGCGCAACCAAACAATTTTGTAATCGCAGTTTTAAATCCAGCGATTGCAGACAAATAGTGTCGAAAAGCTGCGATTTTAAAAAGCTGAGAAAGTGAGCTTCCTGCAGAATCAGGTTTGCAATCGCAGATTCTTACAGAATCAGTTTTGCAATCGCGCAACCAAACGCACCCTAAGAATAAAACTAAATTAAAACAGGTGTTTTCTTTACCCTGTTCAAGCAATGCTCACACAAGATGTGAATTCTTACATAATTAAGTACAAACAAGCTAAAAAGACGTAATAATTATAGATGTAATAAATATATATAAATCAATATTTGACATAGAGTACAAAAGCTAGGAATATCTTGATCCCCTCTATCAACCTCCTCCACCTCCTCCTCCACCACCACCACCACCTCCACCGCCCCCATCACCACCATAAAATACGGCCCCACCGCCTTGGTGCTGCCTCCTCTGCCGCCGCGCAGCACGGTGCAATCCAAGGGCGCAGGAGAAGATGACCATCGACGCCATCGAAACCGATGCGACGACGATCACACACCGCAAGAGGCCCCCTGGAGACATGAAACATGCCTGAACCGGCACCTGCACCGACACCGATACCGACACGGACACCGACACTCACATCATACAGGAGCCTGGTCATGTTTTTTGGTTGTGACGTTGTGTGTTTCAAAGGGGCAATCCTAAGCTTTATTAATATATGCACACTATTTATCTTTTGCCCCCGTTTGGAACGGGGATAATTTTATTATAGAGTATGCATTTATCCGAGCATAAGTGAGTATAAATAAGGATAAAATAATTTTGTGTTTGATTGCGTTTTTAATTATTCTCGTTGGTAAACGTAAGAATAAATGTTGTTTGGGTAAAATATAAATAAAGTATTGATAATGATTTATAAAAGGTAAAAAAGTAATGATAGTTGATTTGACAGATGATTTATAAGAGGTGATGACAGTTGATTTGACAGTGGGTCTATATATTCTTTGAGTGGAATAACCTAGGATAACTTTTATTTCAGAGGTTGATTGGAATCCATATACTACTTTATCAGAGTTTATTCTGACATACTTTATCTGGGGTTATCCGGGGTAAACAAACACCCTACAATACTTATTCTGGGTTATCCGGGGGGTTATACCATAAACAAAGGGGAGTTTAGAGATAAGATTCAGTTAATATGGAAACCATTCAAATTTATTTATAAATCTCATATTTTTCATTTGACACCGACAAATATTGATGGGATCCCTTGAAAGACCGAATTCATTCAAAATACAAAATTTGATTTCATTGTCTGTGTTTTCTATCCTGGTGGGTCATGGAGGAAACTACAGCTGTTTTGTTATGTGAAAAAAAATCTCAAATTAATGCAAAAAGTCTTACAAGTTTGTTGTTTGTCTTCTTGTTACATTACGTTTAGTGCACTCAAAGAGGCATGTAGAAAGTGACCCACAGTTTGATTTCATTAACTAGGTCAATAGGTAAATGAAGTAGAGGGGACAAAATTGATGAACCGGACCGGGTTATAAGATCCGCCCATTTCGCTCTCGTCTGACTAGATGATGTTGGTTGTCGGTACTCCGATGGTTGATCTCTCCTTGATTTACTAGGTGATGAGAGATGGTTTTGTGAGGATTATGGGAGATTTGAGGGATTTGTGCAGATTTTTTCAAATCATAAAATATATTTTTTGAGATCTAATCTCATTCTTGACTTGAAGTTCCTGAAATCAGATGCAAGTGGGCTGTCAGGCTAGACTTGCATTTCGTGGGTCAGACAAATGGTCGATCAAATTGTGGGTCGTGACTAAACAGGTCACGAGCCTCAGTTAATCGGTCGTGGGACTCGGATACATGGCATGCTGCCATTAATTCAGAAAATGGCCCTTACATGAAGCATGCATTTTTTTTTACTTAAATTTAAAATTCATTGAAATGCATTAGCTTTTAAAACATGGAAGAATTTTAAAATAAAAATAATTCATTTTAAAAATTCATTTAAAATTGATCATCTAAAAATTGATTTGACAATTCAACAGGGTATAGAAATCCAAATTCGGTTGGGGAATTTAATTACGGGTCTACTAAGCCATCCGATCAGTATTTTTAGATCCCTAAATAGTTTAGAGTATTTTTAGGTCTCTAGATTAATGAATATATTTTTTGTAGGCTCTTCTATCCATTTAAGGTTTATCTTTTATACATTTTTTTCCATTTTATCCTTGCTTTCTCCTTTTAATTGTGTCCCCCTCTCTCCCCTCCCTTCCATAGTCAAAATACAACATTCATTTTGAATTGGTTGTAGAATGTGTTGTACCTAGATGAAACATACTAAAATTCAAATATCAATATATGCAACTTCCACCATGTAAATAAGATTACATATACTTAATGCATATAAAAATGTTATAATATTCATTAAATTATTGGGCAGGAACATTTTCAGTGTCACTAACGAACAGACTAACGGAATGCGATAAAAAAACTTATAAATAAATTTTCATCACTTTAAAAACTTTAAAAACTCAAAATTTTAAAGACTTAAAAATAATAGACGTGAAATCACGTGAATCCGAATTATTTTCTCGAATTTATTTTAACGTACGACATTCTCTTAAAATCCCAACCATCCATCACGAAACCATATCTTAACCGTCCATCAGATTCCAAATCTCCAATAAATAAATAAAACCATACGTGGACCGCGACGTGCCACGTGGCACGTTCTTATTTCGTCAAACCTCACCTCACGTGCGTATCATGGTTCTGTTAACGTCGTGGCATGCAAAATATCAAATATCCACACATAAGTTTGGGCCTAGTTTTTATAAATGTTTTAGTTTTGGGTCCCTCAATCTTTTTGTGGAATAAAGCTTATATTTTCCTTACATTGTAGGAAAATATGAATTCTCTGTAACATGTAGGGACATGTAGGGAGTCAATTTTTTTTAGCACTTCAATAGCTTCTTCATTCTTTTTCTATTATCATCATTTAAAATGATCAAGAAATCCATTTTATATATACAAATAATCACCAATGCACTCCATAAAAACCCTAAAAAATGAGATCTTAGAAAGAAACAAGATCAATCCACACCATATGAGTGAAGATTGTAAGATTAATATTGGATCAACCCAGATTATTGTTTACAGTGAGATGAGGTTTGATTTTATTTACAAATGTTTGTTACGGATTATGTGGGATACAAGAGATTGTAGTAACAGATAAGAATAGAAGGTTGTTATGTTCCAGGTGACTTGGTCTTCAAGTTTCCAGGTGACGTGGTCTCCTATACATGCTGTTTGTGCATGGTACCACTATCACCCCCCTTCAAGCTGAGCGGGTAATCTTGGACGCAAAGCTTGGCTTGTAGATCTTGCACATGGTGAGAATGAAGTCCCTTGGTGAATATATCGGCAATCTGATCCTTGGAGGAAATAAATCGGACATCAAGTTGTTTGTGTGCCACCTTCTCACGAACAAAATGGTAGTCGATTTCAATGTGCTTTGTCCGAGCATGAAAGACCGGATTGAATGCAAGAGAAATAGCACTGACATTGTCGCACCAAATGAGAGGAACCGTAGATAGAGGAATGAGTAATTCACGAAAGAGAAAACACAACCAAGTTAGCTCAGCAGCTGTTTGGGCCAGACAACGATATTCAGCTTCGGTGGATGAACGAGCCACTGTGGATTGCTTTTTAGCACACCATGAGATAGGATTAGACCCCAAAAATACACAATATCCACTAGTAGACCGTCTGTCAGAGGGAGAACCAGCCCAATCTGCATCACAGTAGGCCTGAAGATGTAGAGGGCTAGAGCGAAAGTGAAGCCCATATGTGAGAGTTCCCTTGAGAAACCGAAGTATTCGCTTAACAGCAATCATATGGATGTCGGTAGGGGCATGCATATACTGGCATACTTGATTAACGGCGAAGCTAATGTCCGGTCTGGTGAGAGATACATATTGGAGTGCACCCACAATACTTCTAAATTTTATGGGATCAGCAAGGAGAGGTCCATCAGAGGGGCTTAGTTTATCTTTTGTTGCTGGAGATCCAACTGGTTTGCATCCAACCATATCAAATTTGACGAGCAGATCTGTGATATACTTAGTTTGTGAAAGAAATAGACCCTTGCTGGTGCGGCGGGCCTCCACACCGAGGAAGTATGTCAATGGGCCCAAATCCTTCATTTTGAAGTGCTGGCCTAATTGATGAATGAAGGATTCAATGAACGTAGAATTGTTGCCAGTAATAATAATATCATCCACGTAGAGGAGGAGATAGGTGGTGCTGCCTTTGTGATGCCGAATGAAGAGAGATGGATCGGAGACTGATAGAAGAAAGCCAAAGTCCAATAACTGAGAGGAGAATTTTTCATACCACGCACGAGGGGCTTGACGAAGGCCATAAATAGACTTTTTCATACGGCATACATAGGAGGGCATGCTAGCATCTGTATAACCTTGGGGTTGAGCCATATAAACCTCTTCATGAAGATCACCATGTTAAAAGGCACACTCCACATCTAATTGGCGAAGGGGCCAATTGTAAGCTAGAGCCAAAGATAAGATGACACGGATGGTAGTGTGTTTCACCACGGGACTGAATGTGTCAACAAAGTCAACGCCGGGTTGTTGATGAAACACCTTGGCAACTAGGCGTGCTTTATAACGGTTTATGGAGCCGTCGGCATTCCCTTTGATACGGTAAACCCATTTGCAACCAACCACATTCATGTGCGGTTCACGGGGAACAAGAGACCATGTCTTACTTCTTTGTAAAGATGTGAATTCCGTGTCCATGGCGGCACGCCATTCTGATAATTTAGATGCCTAAGAGTAAGAGGTGGGTGCAATCTGAAGTGCTTGGGCCACTAGTGCTTGTGGGAGTGGGTGGTTGGTGCTAATCCATGCCTTTTTCTTAGTAATACCAGATCGAGACCTTGTTTGCATTGGATGGGTGTTGGTGGGTGGGCCAAGTGATGAAGGAATAATAGGATTAGGAGGATCTGATCCTTGTGGAGCATCTGGGAGGACTGAACTTGGGGAAGTAATGACATGAGTGGGAGGTATGGGATTATGGGGTGAGTGAGGAGGAGTGAGACGTGGAGTTGGGTGCATAGTAGTGTTGGAAAAATAAGTAGATGAATGGCTAGGTAGATGGGTCGTGAGGACTGGTAAGGGAGGATGGGATAACCATGCATGAGTGGGACCAAAGATAACCAACGAGTCAGTTGTGGTGGTAGAAGGTGATGAAATTGGGAGAGCCTCCTTAAAGGGGAAAGTGTGTTCGTCAAAAATAACATGGCGAGAGACATATACACGAGCAGTGGAAGGGTCCAGACACCGATAGCCCTTATGTTGGATACTATATCCAATGAAAACACATTTGATAGATTTAAAATCCAATTTGTTGGGCCGGTAGGGGCGAAGCCATGGATAACAAGTGCACCCAAAAATCCGTAAATGATTGTAGTCCGAAGTGACATGAAAGAGGGCTTCATAGGGTGATATTTTGGAAACAGAGACAATAGGCATTCGGCTTATTAGATAGACGGCAGTGCGGAAAGCTTCAAACCAATAATTTTGGGGTAGAGAGGAATGGGCCATGAGCGAAAGACTGGTGTCAACTATGTGGCGGTGTTTTCTTTCAGCGACACCATTTTGTTCAGGTGTGTGTGGGCATGATAATTGATGAAGAATGCCATTGGTGGAAAGAAATTGTTTGAAAAGAGTACTCGTAAATTCACCCCCACCATCTGAACGAAAATTTTTAATTTTGGATTCAAGAAGATTTTTAACATAAATTTTAAAGGTGCAAAATGTTTGAAAAACATCAGATTTGAGTAACAAGGGATAAATCCAACAGTAACGAGTGTAATCATCAATGAAAATGACATAATATTTAAATCCATTGATAGAAGAAACTGGAGAAGGACCCCACACATCACTATGAATAAGTTCTAAGGGTTTCAATGACAATGAAGTTGATAAAGAAAATGGGAGTTTTGTACTCTTGCCAAGTTGACATGACGAACACACTGACTTGACTTGTTTTATTGAAGGAGAAAGACCAGAGAGAACAGCTTGTTGAATGTTGATGGAAGGATGCCTGAGACGATGATGCCACATATCACTAGAGACACGCCGACTTAGAAATGATGCTTTGGCAGTATTATGTGAGAGGCTAGAGGAAGAAAGTGGACTTGTACGGAATGGGTAGAGCCCATGTTCAATTGGTCCGTGGAAGAGCTTCCTCCCCGAAGTTTTGTCCTTCACAGAAAAACCTTTGTCATCAAAGGAAAAATAGCAATGGTTGTCTCGGGAGAATTTTTGGACAGATAGTAAATTAGATGAGGCTTGTGGACAATGCAAAATATTTTTGAAGTGAAAGGTGGTAGAGGGTGTGTGAAAAATGGAATTACCAATATTAGAGATAGACAGACCTTGACCATTTCCCACTTGCACATTGTCAGATCCATGATATGGGGCATGGAGGGAGAGGTTACCCAAATCCGAGGTGACGTGGTGCGTCGCTCCCGTGTCAGAATACCAAGTATGGTTGTTGTTATCATTGTTGGGTTGAAGAGCAGCTGCCATGGCAGCCAGACGTTGTGGAGGATGGCGCCCCTGATATGCATGATCCATGCGATGGTAACAGTCAACAGCAATGTGGCCCATCTTGCCACAGATCTGGCAGGTGGGTCGGGATCGGTGATCACCCTTGTCTGTAGGCCGAGATTGGTGTCCTCGAGCACCAGAGGTGTAGCCAGATTGACTGAATTGCATGTTCCGACCTTGATGTGGCCTATTGGAGGGGTTAGAAGATGGACCATGTTGGTGTGCCAAATTTTTGCCTTGATTGAATGGGCGTTGGGAGTTAGTTCTGGTTGCAGTAAATGCCATGGAAGACTCAGCAGTGGTGTCTTCTACAAGACTAAGTTCTTCACAAACCAGAAGGGTGTGTAGTTCCTCAACTGAAACATGATCATGACGAGATCTGGTTCTGATGGATGTCTGAAAGGGGCGATATATGGTCGACAGTCCTGCCAAGGTATGGATGATGAGATCGTCCTCGCCGACTGGAGCACCACAGGTTGCGAGTTGATCAGAGATAGCTTTGATTCGACGCAGATATTCTTGCATCGTTGAAGTGCCTTTCTTGATTTGTTGAAGGCGCTTCTTGAGCTCGATGATGTGGGAACGCGAAAGTGATGCATATCGACGTTCCAGGGAGTCCCATGCTTCCTTCGCTGTATTCATGCCAACGATGTAAGGAAGGGCGGAATCCGAGAGAATGGCATTGATCCATGAGAGGAGGGTCTGATCTCGTTCAAACCACTCGTAATATGCCTGGTTGGGGTTTAATTTACCATCCAAACCAGTGATCTCCCTAGGTGGGGCTAGTTTGGAGCCATCAGTGAAGCCTTCCAAGTGATGGCTTCATAAAACTGGTAGAAACAAAGATTTCCATAGAAGAAAATTTGAGCTGTCAAGTTTAATGGGAATGAGATGAGCAATGTTGGAGATGACAAAGCTTGGCGTTGACGAGGAGGAAGTGGTTGATGGGGCCATGGCTGAAATTTGTGAGAGGGAAGAAGGTGAACAAGGGAAGAAAGTGGGCACGTAGGTGCTTTTATGGCTCTGATACCATGAAGATTGTAAGATTAATATTGGATCAACCCAGATTATTGTTTACAGTGAGATGAGGTTTGATTTTATATACAAATGTTTGTTACGGATTATGTGGGATACAAGAGATTGTAGTAACAGATAAGAACAGAAGGTTGTTATGTTCCAGGTGACTTGGTCTTCAAGTTTCCGGGTGACGTGGTCTCCTATACATGCTGTTTGTGCATGGTACCACTATCAATGAGATCTTAGGAGGGGAAGATGAGATCGAGGAGAGAGTTGGGCTGGGAAAAAAAAATGCTTTGTTGACAAAAGCTGTTTGGTCTTTTTCCTTTTTTTACACGGTAGTTTGCACTACCGTGCTTCATACATGGTAGCAAAAAAATATGGAGCCCTTCCATAGGGAGGCCTTTAGTTAATTTTCAACTCTTTAAGTTAGGGAATGAGTCCCATAGAGAAGCTTTTAGAGATGTTTTTTAAGGTCATCACAAATTTTTTTCGCTTCCTCTCCGCTCTCGACTTCATCTGTTTTAATTTAAGATTGGAATAGATATACGTACCCATAATTTCTAAAAAATAAATAAATGAAACTTTTAGCTTTCTCTTACGTTCGAGAAAAAAGAGTAATTATTTTAAAATTAAATTGTTAATAGAGAGAGAGTCTTGGGAATTTCTTAATTAATAGGTTTAGATCCTATATTTCCGAAATTGATTTATTTAAAATATCAATGTTTCATGACGAACATAGTTTATTAAATTTTATAAATGTTTATAAATGTTATCCCTAATAAGCGAATGGAGAACTCATTAGATCTTCAAGAACTTTAAAAATCACGTACGTAATAAGTGAATTTTTAAATAATCAAGTACATACAAACAAGCTTAAAAGATGTAACTATATATAAACCAATATTTGACAAATATAACAAAGATGCACCTCACTTTACAAGAAAAGCAAAACATGCATAAACATCCGTGAAGTACCACATCTTAAACCCCTCTAACAACCTCCACCACCACCACAACCACCACCACCACAACCACCACCACAACCACCACCAGCAACACCACCAGCAGCACCACCACCACCATCGTGCCTCCTCCATCCAACGCAAGCGAAGACGACCATCGACACCGTCGAAACCGATGCGGCGACAATCACACATAACAAGAGAAGCCCTCCGGACACATGAAACATGCCGCCGCCGGCACTGGCACCGGCACCGACACTCACATCATACAGGAGCCTGGCCATGTTTTTTGGTTGT
Source organism: Acorus calamus (assembly GCA_030737845.1). Lineage (NCBI taxonomy): Eukaryota > Viridiplantae > Streptophyta > Magnoliopsida > Acorales > Acoraceae > Acorus > Acorus calamus. The sequence goes on along the minus strand of CM060865.1, from coordinate 30,215,857 downwards.
GTTTCCATAGGAGAAATCCTAAGGTTTCTTTATATATATACACCATTTATCTTTAGAGATAAGATTCAGTTAATTGAAACCATTCAAATTTATTTATAAATCTCATATTTTTAATTTGATACTGACAAATATTGATGGGGTCCCTTGAAAGACTGAATTCATTCAATATGCAAAATTTGATTCCGATTGTTTGTGTTTTCTATCATGGGTCATGGAGGAGCAACTACACTGTTTTGTCCTGTGAAAAAAAATCTAATATTAATGCAAAAAGTCTTACAAGTATGTTGTTTTTTTTCTTGTTACGTTACGTTTGGTGCACTCAAAGGGGCGTGTAGAAAGTGACCCATAGTTTCATTTCATTAACTAGGTCGATAGGTCAAGGAAGTGGAGGGGATAAAATTGATTAACCGGGCCCGGGTTATAAGATCCACCCATTTCACTCTCGTCTGACTAGATGATGTTGGTTGCCGGCACTCCGAGATGAATAGACAATTAGGGTTTTATGAAGAAAAAAAAGATTTTTTACATAACTTATTACATTAGAAAGAGCTAGTTCTCTATTTATAGTGTGAGTCAACCATACCTTAGGATAGATGATCGATTTCTCCTTGATTGACTAGGTGATGAGAGATCTCGTGATTTTGGTGATTTTGTGAGGATTATGGGAGATTTGAGGGATTTGTGTAGATTTTTTCAAATCATAAAATATATTTTATGAGATCTGATTTCATTCTTGACTTAAGTTTCTTGAAATCATATGCAAGTGGGCTGTCAGGCCAAACATGAAGACCGTGGATCGGACGGATGGTTGATTGAATAGTGGGTCATGACTAAACGGGTCACAACCCTCAGTTAATTGGGTCGTAGGCCTCAGACACGTGACGTTCTGTCATTAGGCTCAGAAAATACCCCTACACGAAACATGCATTTTTTTACTTAATTGTAAATTCATTGAAATACACTAGCTTTTAAAACATGGAAAAATTTTGAAATAAAAAAAAATTCATTTTAAAAATTCATTTAAAATTGATCATCTGATTTGACAATTCAACATGGTATAGACAGCCAAATTTGGTTGGGGAATTTAGTTACGGGTCTACTAGGCCATCTGATCAGTATTTTTAGATCCCTAAATAGTTTTAGAGTATTTTTAGGTCTCTACATTAGTGAAGATATTTTTTATAAGTCTTTCTATCTACTTAAGGATTATTTTTTATACATTTCTTTTTCAGTTTACCCTTGCTTTCACCTTTTGATTGTGTCTTCCTCTCCCCCTCCCTTCCATACATAAGGTTAGTGAAAATAAAACAACATTCATTTTGAATTGATTGTAGAATGTGTTGTACCTAGATGTAACATATTAAAAATTCAAATATCAAAACATGCAACTTCCACCATCTAAATAAAATTACTGCAAAGAAAGTTATCCGTGTAGATAAGAGTAGTGTTAATAGTGACCAATAAATACTTAATGTATATAAAAATGTTAATAATATACATAAAATCATTGGACAGGAATGTCACTGATGGACAGACTAATGGAATGCGATTGAAAAGATTTATAAATAAATTTTCACCACTTTAAAAACTAAAAAAATTGAAAAAAATTCAACAATATAAAAATAATAAACATGTAATCACATTTTCTCAAATTTCTTTTAACGTTAGAAATTCTCTTTAAATGCCCCCCTCCCGCCCCCCCCCCCCCCAAAAAAAAAAAATTGAACAAACTAAATCCTAACCATCCATCACGCGCAAACACAAATCTAATACGTCGACGAAACCATATCTTAACCGTCCATCAGATTCCAAAACTCCAATAAATAAATATAAAAAATAAACCCAATCAAATGGACGGTGATGACGCTACGCCCCATCAATGATAGTCCACCAAATGTCCGGTTCAGAATAGAAGACACGGATATCAGACGTCGATTGTCCAATCATCCCAATGAACGGACCCCACCAAATCACGTGGTGTGCTATCGCTGACTGGTGGACCACGACGTGCCACGTGGCACGGACATAGTTATTCCGTCAAACCTCACCGCACGTGCGTATCATGGTCCTGTTAACGTGCGTGGCATGCAAAATATCAGATATCCACACATCAGTTTGGGCCTAGTTTTTATAAATGTTTTAGTTTTAGGTCCCTCAATCTTTTTGTGGAATAAAGCTCGTATTTTCCTTACATTGTAGGAAAATATGAGTTCTCTACATAGTCAATTATTATTTTTTATATACTCTAAAAGCCTATCAAGAAACCCATTTTATATCTACAAATTATCACAAAACTACTCCATAAAAATCCTAGAAAATGTCAAAACATGTTCATAAAGAAACAAGATCAATCCACACGATATGAGATCTGAAGAGGGGAAGATTAGATTGAGGAGAGAGTTGGGCTGGGAAAATAAAGTTTTGTTGACAAGAGCTATTTGGTCATGAAACTTTGAAAATATAGTTTTTTTCACATGGTAGTTTGCACTACCAGGCTGCATACTTGGTTGCAAAAAAATATGGGAATGAGCCCTATAGAGAAGCTTTTAGATATGTTTTTAAGGTCATTACAAACTTTTCTTGCTTCCTCTCCGCTCTCCTATTCAGACATCATCTGTTTTAATTTAAGATTGAAATAGATATGCCCATAATTTCTAAAAAAAATTAAATGAAACTTTTAGCTTTCTCTTATGTTCGAGAAAAAAGAGTAATTATTTTAAAATTAAATTGTTATAGGAGAGAGAGTCTTGAGAATTTCTTAATAGGTTTAGATCCTATATTTTCGAAATTGATTTATTTAAAATATCAATGTTTCATGACCGTCACAAAATAGAACATAGTTTATTAAATTTTTTAATTTTTTTTATAAATGTTATCCCTAATAAGCGAATGAAGAACTCTATCTTCAAGAATTTTAAAAATCACATAGAAAGAAAACGATGAAATTTAAACTGAAGAACTCATTATAAATTATATTATCAATCAATCATTAAACTATGAGTCTAGCTAAGTGTAAAAAAATCTTCCCGTAGTTAGTAGATTTTTATTACCCAAAAATCATGTGTTACTCAAAAATATGTATGCAAGTCGAATTCTTGAAAATGATGAATGATAATTTTGACCCAAAAATTAGGGACTTGAACTGAAACCACAAAATTTGTGAGGACCCAGGAATAAGTGAAAAGAATTGAAGTACAGTTCTCCAAATAAAAAAAACACAAGGGACCTAAAACCAAAACAAACTCAAATATAATAAAAACAGGGGGTAATATGAGCCAAAAGACTCTATTCCTATTATTGACTGAGATTTTTATTTGTTCCGAGGGCCGCATATAAATAACTCCAAAACCATTAATTCAGCAAATCAAAGAAACAGTGAAGTCACACGGAGAGAGTGAAGCGAGTCTTCAATGGCGATGTCGGCGATCGGAGTTGTTAGGGTCCCGACGATCCCATCGAAGCCCTCTCTGTCGTCCTCTTCTTCGAGTTTCTCCGGCGACAAGATTCGGCCGACGGCGGGTTCAAGAAGCCGGAGGTCGACCACCGGAGTAGGTATTCGGGCTCCGGTCATTGTCTCTCCGAAGGCGGTTTCGGACTCCCAGAACTCGCAGACCTGTCTTGATCCGGAGGCCAGCAGAGTGAGTCGATTCTGGTTTTTTTTTTTTATGGTTTGGATTTGAAGTTTTGATCACATTTATATTAATGTTTGGTTTGGAAAGATTGGATTTTGATGCAATACATGTGTGGTACATCTCTTTTTTATGGTTGGGGTTTTATAAAGATTGAATCTTTCATGTTTGATGTGGTGACGTAATGTGGATTTGTGGATTTTTGTGGGTGATGCTGCAATTGCTGTTAGAAAGATACGACTTTTGGCTTCTGGGTTCTTCTTTGTTTGTTTAATTATTTGTTGGGGTAGATATTGAAGGGTTTGTTTGATTGATTGGTTCAGAGGTTTTTGAAATGAAGTTCTGTTTCCTTTTACATAGTTTTTTTGAAATTCCTTTTACATAGTTTCTGTTTGATTTTAGATGATTATGTTTATGGATCTGTTAGAGTAGATGGATCTTGGGTGCAGAAGTCTAATGAAATTTTTTGGTTGCAATTGTCCTATTTGAATCAGATCGGTTCCAAGGTGGATTAGTTTTATGACATGTTTGCAGTCAATTTGTTATTGCATTGTATAAAGTTTTTTTTGTGTCATGCACATTATCATTTGCTGATTATAAGGTATCTCCTTCTGTGTGACATGGGTTGAAGTTGAGAAGTGCCTTTGTTTTTCTGTGTGTAGAGTGTTCTTGGAATCATACTTGGAGGTGGAGCTGGGACACGGTTATATCCTTTGACGAAAAAGAGAGCAAAACCGGCTGTTCCCTTGGGTGCCAATTATAGGCTGATTGATATTCCAGTTAGCAATTGTTTGAACAGCAACATCTCAAAGATTTATGTTTTGACGCAATTCAACTCTGCTTCTCTCAATCGCCACCTCTCTAGGGCTTATGGGAGCAACATGGGTGGGTATAAGAATGAAGGATTCGTTGAGGTTCTTGCTGCTCAACAGAGCCCGGAAAACCCAAATTGGTTTCAGGTATACCTTTCTTGTTGGTTATGATCAATAAGTTGAATGCAACCTTTGGATGTTCTTGTTGTTCATGTTTCTGTACTGAGTTATATATATAAAAAAGAGTAGTTGAGTCCTATGTTCTAGTCACTATTAGTTATCGCTTGGCAATGTATTCATCGACAAACTTCATTTTTGAAATGTTAGAGAATTAAGATCCCATGTCTTTTATTACCAAGAGAAAACCCCAGAATGAAGTTTTTTCCCTGTGATTTTTTGCTAGTTGTGATTTACAAACTAAAATTCTGTTATTTGATAGATTAACTGCACATTTATAAATTAATTTCTATATAATACTTTGTGGCTTAACATAATTCCTTTTGTATATTTCTAGAAAATTTGAATTTTTTTACAGTAAACTTGCATAATGCATTCTGCGTTAATCACTATCTGAGTCATGTGCAATTTGCAAAATTTTCGATGATATATTTAATTGTAATTCTCATGATATTCACTCTCTGAACATGGATAACAACTACAGAATGGTATTTGTCTTTAAACATGCAGTATCAAAAGAATATCCTGTATTCTTTCTCTGGATATTAATGATAGAATGTCCTGTATACTTTCCTTGGAGATTAATGATAGGCTCCATATTAGTTAGCTTACTAATAACGTGACAGAATACTTTGTCCTTGTTTTCATCTTTTGGTTTCAACTCATCAACTGAATGGATTTCATGTCGCAATCTCAGGGAACAGCTGATGCTGTTAGGCAGTACCTATGGCTGTTCGAGGACCACAATGTGCTGGAGTTTCTGGTACTTGCCGGAGATCATTTGTATCGTATGGACTATGAAAGGTTTATTCAAGCACATAGAGAAACTGATGCGGATATCACTGTGGCTGCATTGCCTATGGATGAAGCACGTGCTACTGCTTTTGGTTTAATGAAGATTGATGAAGAAGGGCGGATAATTGAATTTGCAGAAAAACCAAAAGGAGAGCAGCTGAGAGCAATGAAGGTACAATTCTTTCTTTTTTAGTTGTTCTTGAGCAGTATTATTAGTTTATCTGCTGAAGAACTTTTTCTTTTAGTTGCTTTTACATCATAGCGGTCTTTGTTCCTTCCTCATTTTATGTGTTCTCCAACTATGCAGGTCGATACCACCATATTGGGCCTTGATGATGTGAGAGCTAAAGAGATGCCTTATATTGCGAGTATGGGCATCTATGTAATCAGCAAAGATGTCATGTTGGACTTACTTCGTGAGAAGTTCCCTGCGGCCAATGATTTTGGAAGTGAGGTTATTCCTGGTGCAACTTCCATTGGACTGAGGGTATGTCGATTGCATCCATTTCAATGGGTGCCCGATTGTTTTAATATTAATGAACAAGTCATGAGGTGGCATAACTTTGGTTGCATGTCATGTTTTTGTTGTAGATGATAAGAATCCTTTCAAGATTGATCTTTGAAAATAATTCATAACATTTTTATGTCCTATAAATTCACATGTTCAAGATGTACATAATATTTATTACTTCCAAACAGAAAATCCCCATAATTCTGCAAATATCATTTTTCAGAAGAGCACCTTCAGGATTTTCCATTCTATATATTGCATCAATTATATTATTCCTAAAACATCATCCCTTATGAAGCGTATGGATGTTTATTGACCCTGTAGGTTCAAGCATACTTGTATGATGGCTATTGGGAAGACATTGGTACCATTGAAGCATTCTACAATGCAAATTTGGGGATTACCAAAAAACCAGTGCCAGATTTCAGGTATCTACTGTATTGGTAAAGCATTAAGTTTTCACTCCTGGGTTTGGAGTGCATATCATTTATCTGTTTCCTTTGATTTTTTAAAGTGATTCAAGCTCAAACTTCACTGCAGCTTTTATGATCGCTCTTCTCCAATCTACACTCAGCCGCGGTATCTACCACCCTCAAAAATGCTTGATGCCGATGTTACTGACAGTGTCATCGGTGAAGGCTGTGTAATTAAGGTAAGCCGTGGATCAATCAATTTCCTGTCTGTAATTTAGTGTAAAATTTTCACTTTTGTTGTAACCATAAATTTTTGTTTCTAAATTGAAACATGCTGACTTGTGAAATCTCTGCTTACTCATATTAAAATGCCTTCCTCTCTCTCACTATGTTTGAAATCTCTAGGACCAATTAGCTTGAATGTTGAATATCTTTTTAAAGTTCAGTCTTCCCTCAACTTTGTGTTTTAGATTCTAAGTAAATGCTTGACCTTGCAAGTTAAAATTCTTTCATATCTGTCCAAGGCAAACATGAGTCATAACTCAGGATGCAGTAATTCTAAATGGGGCAGCTATATTTTCGTCCATAATTACTCATGTGATCAAAATTTGAGTGTGCTGTTTTTCTTCTTAAAATTAGTCTAACTTCTTACTTTGACATTTAAAAAGTGTTTCTATGATTTCTTAATATTCTTTTCTGTTGACTGTCATGTCTTCTGGATCAAATTATACATGGCAGTACCTTTAAATAAGCTCTTCATATTTATCAGGAAAGGAAAACAAAAAAAATTGAAAAGCATCTGCCCAATTCTTTTGGCATCTACTGCTTGTTTTAGACATCACTTAACATATCCAGATTTAAATTTCTCGGGGTACTTAGTTGTTTCATTTTTGTCCAGAACTGCAAGATTCATCACTCGGTAGTAGGGCTTCGATCTTGTATTTCGGAGGGTGCAGTAATTGAGGACACCTTATTGATGGGAGCAGATTATTATGAGGTAACTCTCAAAGAAATTACTGTGTCATGAATAAAGTTTGGAACTTTTTTAATGCTCATTTGCCAAACAGACTGAAGCGGACAAGAGGTTACTCACTGCGAAAGGCAGCATTCCAATTGGTATAGGGAAGAATAGCCACATTAAGAGAGCGATTATTGACAAAAATGCTCGTATTGGAGACAATGTGAAGGTATACCATATATAGCTCTGTTGCTCATGCACTATATCATTTGTACATTTCTGTCTCATGAAATTCCCAACTTTCAACCGAGTATTTATGGAAGACAATGGGTCAAGAATATCAGATACTTTGGCCTTGGTATCATTTTCTATAAAATGTGTTCCATTCAAGTCCTTACCTACCTATTTATACATTCGTGGGCATATGTTTACAGATATCATTGCTATGTAGCTAAGAATCCACTAAAATTATATATTTTCCATTCAGATCGTCAACAATGATAATGTGCAAGAAGCAGCAAGGGAGACTGATGGATACTTCATCAAGAGCGGTATTGTGACCATAATCAAAGATGCTTTGATACCCAGTGGAACTTGCATATAGAGATTCACTTAGAGGTGTTCTGTTGCCACACTCAAATTAAGGCAACAGAGATATGTAAGTATATTCTTTTTTTGTAGCCTATTTTGGTGGATGCAATTGAGGATGTGAGTGGACCTCTGACGTATAAGGCTTTCCTTCACCAATTTATTTGCAGAGATACATCTCTAGTTTGTGAATATTGCCAGGTTCTGCAATGGTCACCTATCACTTCTTTTTAATTTATATTGTGAATTATTGTTGTTGCACTGTTAGAGAATAATAGTGGCCATGGTGAAATAAATTACACTGTGGATTCGATATGAATTATCCTTCTCAAACATGTTGAGGTTGGTATGAAAAAGAAGCATGTATGCTCGAAGATGTTTCTTATAGCATTGTGAAAGTTGTCTTAAAATCATGACTATCCCCATATGCTGAAGATGATTTTACATGCATGTTGATAAATGAGGAAGGATTATAAGTTGCTGCAAATGCGCACCTGTGAAACCTTTTCTTGTTAATTAAATTCCTTGCCTAGTGTCTGTTGTGTATTTTACTTTCTTGCATTGTTCACCATTGCTTTGATACAATGTGAAACATGCATCTACAAAATGGTGGGTGTTGGATGCTATTGCTCAACCATGGTAGTCTTTCTGTATGTATAATATGAGTTCACTGTGGAATCAGTCTTTGCTTTTGCTTGAGAGTTATTTATTTTATAGAACATGTGCATTTAACAATATCATTTTGAGGGTCTCTTCCGCAAATTATATGAAATACAATGCCACTTGTATGTACTAAGTAATGAATTGAATGACAAGATTCTTTAAGGTACAATGATATTACTCTCTAGTATTTGTGTTGCAGAGATGGTTGATGATGATGATGATGACTAATGAGCAATGTATCTGCGTGCAGTAGGAGCAGGATATCTTTCAGGGTATCTGCGTAACTCTCTTCCATGCCTGCATGACCTCAAATCTGCACATATATACAAAAGAAGATGCAAGTACAATTATAACAAGCATGCATTTGAAGTTTGAAAAATGTTGTATTAGAGGGTGTTTGCCTCTACAATTATTTATGCTGTTTTGAACCCATTATCGGTTAGGATTGCATTTAGTATAGCTTTGCATTCACCACTAGGTAGCTTTTGGAAATGGGTTTGAAAAGGACTCTATTGTTGAAATTAGATTCCAGGAAGTATATTTTTGTTAGATTCTTGAAAGAAAAAAAATCATTGTTTGTAACTGGGTTGGTTTGATAACGATTCTCAATCTCCTTCTGCTAGAGAACTCAACTACCCAAGAAAATGGTGTTTGGAATCCGATATTTATATGGCCATTCCTGACGGTCTAGACGAATCTTTTCATTCTTCATTCTCACGGAATCCAAGAATTGGAATTGTGAAGAAGTATGAATTCTTCTTTTGGACATGGTTACCAAACTGGTCCTAAAATTGTTTTTTCCCCTTTGTGACTGCTTGGGGCATTTAGAAACATGTTTGGTTTCAGTATGATCTGTACAAAAGTGAAATCATCCAAATGTGTTCCTAAAATATCATGAAGAATAGAAGTGTTTGTACCTTGGAAACAAGGTAGCTGCGGCATTCTTCCTTCTGTGGTTGAAGACCATATAATCAGTAGTATGATTGCAAAACAGGTATACTTGTGCAGGGACTTGGGAGAGAGCTTCCCTATGATCATCATCATCAACAACAACAACATATTCTTCTCCTGTTTTTTTAAGGTGCCCCCCTCTTCATGTGGTGTCCACCTACTGATGACATGTACCTATATAGTGGTATTTGGAGGGGGCTGAAGCTGCCCTTGTCAATGTTTGAAACTTTGAATCCTCTTCAGTATTTTACAAGGTAACATATTCAAATAACCATGGTTTTAAATAGGGTATGTGATTTGTTGAATGAATCAATATGGTCAGAGCCAGGTGCAAGCAATAGCTTTGTTTAAGTTCTTGTTGGTTACCACATTTAACACCAACATTATTTTGTTGAACATGCTGGGTACTGGCACAGAATCTCTCTGATCAATGTATGTATTCACCTTGTCTGTTTGTCTGCTTAGGGCCAATTGACTTTGAGACAAGTTCTTCAGTCTAATTTTCTGGTCCTGTCTTGCTTGTCTGTTTTTATGTCTGATCTTCTCATGACTTTGACCTGGTTTTTAGGTAGACATTTTAATGGTTTCCAAGTGAAGACAGGTTGGTCTGGCCTTTTTTCTATACTCTATATAAAGAGCGACAGCAGGCAGCTCTTCGCCCAAAGAGAATAGTGTGGAACACTTTAATGACATTTTTCAGATAGGCCCCCAGGTTTTAGAATGTTTATAAAACAGCCATTATATGTGTTATAACCAGGTCCCTAATATTTATAAATAGGTCCCTGATAAAAACGGTTACTTTTGTTTTTTTCTAGGTTTTTTTGCAGATCCATCCACAGATTCTATCAGTTTCACATTTAGGCCCTGTCTATGTTGCAAACATGTCCCTAATCTAGTTTTCAAAAGTTATAAGTCCATCTCAAAACATGAATTACCGGACTTCAAATTTCATGAAGCTTCATTCAATGGTTTTTCAAACCATTAAGACCATTAAGATACTAATAAAATTATAAAATATAAATATTTTAGTCACATTTAATAAATCTGAAATTTACAAATGCAATTGAACTCATTTGAGCCCATAAAATTATTGATCGATGTCTTGCTTTTGAATTTAAAATTTGTTTTTTATATATATTTTTTTAAATTGTTTTTAGATCTATGTATCAAATTCATAAAATTTGAATTATAAAATTATAAAATAAATATTTTAGTATCATCATTTGAGAGCATAAAGTTATTTATTGCAAGTTTCTATTACAGTCTCAATTTTTATTTTCATCTTTATGTTGATGATCGTAAAACTAATTTTCTCGTAAATTTTCATAAATTCTTTTGATTTCATGCAACAAATGTATCCACATGTTCTTCAGTATCTTTCTCTCTCTCTCTCGAATTTGATTTTGGATAAAAAGATTTAAATTAATCGCTATATCTATACTCTATATGAAGCAGCATAGCAGACAGTGGCGGAGCCAGGATTTTCTCTAAGAGGGGGCTTTACACGAAGTACAAAAAAAATTCATTATTTATGTATGTGTCTTTGATATAAAATTAATTTTAAACAGAGACATTCATAAAAATTTATCATACTACTTAGGAAAATTGTATTTGAAATTATTCATTCATGTGTTCATTTCTAAATATATCAATTAACACAAAATCTACCTGAACTGGATTATTTGAAAAGAAGAATTTTTATTCTCAACTAGAATTACCAAACTGACTCTTAATAATATAGATAAGATGCATAATAAGGGTTGATATATAAAATAGATAGAATGAATAACAATGCATGAGTGAATAACATACACAGAGTGTATAATCGCGTGTAAAAAGTATTTCACGAGGTAAGCGATAAAAAAAAAATTAAAGAATTTAGAAAAAATATCATCAGCACTTAAGGGTGTTTTGATATATTAAAAAATTTGAGAGACTTAAACAAAATAAAAACAAAATTTAACAATATATGAGTTTATTTTCTCAAGAATTTTTATTATAATTCAATAAATATATCCATATTAAACTCAAATTCTCAATTGTTCTTGTTTATTTACTATAAAAAAAATGTTGATACACAATGTTTTTATTTCAGCCCCACTTCCAATCCTATATGCGTCGATAGAAAATTATTAAAATATATACTCACTTTGACGAGGAAGATGCTTCAATTACTTTTATTTACATTTTTTATAAATACATTCATGCAATTCATTATAGTACACACTTCATTTTTTATAAAAACATATATTCATTAGATTAGCTATACTAATTTAAAAAAACTCAACATTTATAGACTGAATTTAAGACTGAAAAAAGACTGGATGTAACATATTCACAAAAAAAAAAAATACAAGGAGGGGCTTGAGCCCCCCTTGTTCCTACATGGCTCCGCCCCTGATAACATATATGAGTTGTTCAACCGGAGTATTTTTAAAATTTTAGTAACACGTATCAGACAAATGGATACACATGCGTGAATATATTTGTTGGGTGTTTTCCACAAGAATTGAGTGAATTGTGTCTGCTCTGAGATGTTTGCAGATCAACCGCTGGATTCTAACATTTTAACATAAATGTGTTAAAAAAATTCTTGATATTTATAACCATGTCCCCCATTAATCGTGGTTTTTCTATTGCTCTTTTTCGCTCTCCCTCTCTAGACTCTACCTATGTATTTTAAACATTGACCATGTAAATCTTACGAAAGTAATAACCATATTTCTCCCAAAAAAAAAAAAAGTAAAATAAAATTGTTTCTGATAATAATAAATTTATTTTTGTTTGTAATTCCGTTTGTAGCTTGCATATGTTTGTTTTGATTATTTTTCTAATTTATATATTTTTGGTTATGTAGGGATTTAATGAATGAGAGGGCGAGGTCAAGAGTCAAGAGTACTTTTGTGACAATGATCTTGTGTATTGATTTATTTTGCGCCATTGATCTTGAGTTAAGAATATCGCAATTTTAATTTAATTTTTAAAAATATTTATTAATATTATTTTCTTGTTTGTAAACTAGTGTTATTAAAAATATTTATTAATATTATTTATGTTATACGATATTATTAAGTATTTCATACAATATCAATTGTTATTTAAAAAAAGAGAGTATATGATCCACATATTTTTGTAACATAATTTTAATTGTGAAAGATATACATGTTCTACATCTTCTTCATATTAGAACAACTGAATTTTATCTTTAATATAAAAAGGCTAATTATAGAAATTAAAAAATATTCAAGTCGGGACTGAATTTTCATATAACATATCTCCTTGCCAACCATATATTCATCTCTACTTCCTTTTATTGAATTACCCAATTTTCTCCAAAATCTAACAAACCATTAAAATCATATTACCATTTATTGACCAAAATCTACGTTTAAGATTATGCAAATCCAATCAAATTTCTTCTCCACACAAATTCCATAAACTCTTGATCACACGACGTTCATATAGTGTTCTTTAGAAAAATCCACCGATCATATATCCAATACAATCTCATGCAGATTTCATTTACTATTACAAAATTCCGATGAAATAGTCTCCTTGTCGTCCTCTCCATCTCTATATATTCATGACCCTCACAACCCCTTAAACCCTCACATCTCTCTCTCTCTCTCTCTCTCTCTCAATCTCTCTGTCTCTCTGTGTGTCTGATTTTGGTGGCTAACAATATAATGGGTCTTCGTAAGATACCGATTAAGAAGATCGAAGACCAGATGGCGCGCCAAGTCTGCTTCTCAAAAAGAAAACAAGGCCTCTTCAAGAAGGCTAACGAACTCACCACCCTCTGCGGGGCCGAGGTCGCTATCATCCTCTTCTCCCCCGGCGGCCACCCCTTCATCTACGCTCAGCCCTCCCTCCCCGCCGTCGCCAACACCTGCTTCTCCTCCCTCCGACCAACCACCACCACCACCACCTCTTCCTCCACCAACAACAACCCCAAACAGAGCACGCAAGACTTCATCAAGCAGCGCGCCGAACTCCTACCCGTTCTCGAGGCGGCACGAGCCAGGTTGCTGAAACTGAAGTCGGTGGTGGTGCCGGAGACGGCGGCGGCAAACACTATGGGGGCGCTTTGGGAGAGGCCTATTGAGGATCTGTCTCTGTCTGATCTCGAGACGCTGGGGGCCTCTGCGGAGTTGGCGAAAAAGAGGATGAAGATGGAGAAGGAGATGGGATATGGGTTGGTTTCGTTTACGTGAATGGGTTGTTCAATAAATAAATATTAATGTCTAGCTTTTATCATGTAATGTATCTACGAATCTCCATGTTTCTTAGTTTTAGGTTTAATGGAGAGACCTTTTATTTTATCTAATGTTCAGTCTTTTTAAGTTTTATTATGTCAATGTGATCTCTTTGTCTATCTCAGTAATTTTTTTTTCTTCTTTTTTTTGTGCTTGTTGAAAGAATAATTCGGGTGGTTGTAGTATTATCTTTCATTGAATTACAAAAAAAAAAAACCTACGTAATAAGAAAAGGAAACTTTCGACACCCGCCTTTTAAATTTCATTTACCATATAAATGGAAAGAAAAATATACGAATCTTAATTAACTATCAAATTTAGATGCGGTAGTGATGAATGAGACATGACACTATAAATAAAATAGTTATAATCACTAACATTATTTTTATAAAGGTAGACAAGTTTTTTTTTTTTTTATATAGGAGGACTTCCCATTCGCCGCACCTAGCTGGACTCCACGTTAATCGGTATCAGTGCGTGCGCTTTTTGTATAGTTGATCTTTAACCCGGACAACAAGCCAAAGCACCACAGGATGAATCTCATCCCATATATGGTTGTTCGGTATCCCTCTGATACCCTTTGGTGTTTTTCAAAACACCACACCACTCTCACCATAAGACCCAAAAGAAAGAACACACAAACTTTGGAGAACTTCTCCTTTTATTAATTTTCTTGAATTGAAAAATAACACAACCCCTTCACATCCTTTTATAGGGTGTTGTGAGAAAGGCAAAAAAATCTAAGAAATCAAAAAAGTCAAATATCCTAATAAAGGCCAATAACATAACTATAAAACATTTCTAAAAGTGACATATATATATATATTCATATATATGCTAAATTACTTATTAATTTATATAGTCATTTATTGACTTCATAAATAAGGAGAAAAATAAATGTGATTTATTCTCCTAATTATTCTCCTAATATTTTATATCAAATTAAATATTTGATCTTTATTACCTTCCTTATTTGGTGGTGGTGAGATCTTTCACCTTTTTTATTTGATATTTCCAATATGCCCCCTCAAATCAAAAAATCTTCATTCCAAGCATGTCTCTTCTTCACATGGTCCTTGAGGAATTGAAACCAATTGTTGATGTGTTTCCTTCTATGTTGCATGGATCTTTCGCGAGCTGTGTGGTTGGTTTTCTTGAGGGTGATCCATTTGTGTTGATTGATTTGTCCCTCTACGGTGCGTTTAATCTTGTACACCCTTTTGACGCCGATCGCCTTGTGACTTTGTGGGAGTATCATCAAATCTGATGTAACATTATTCTGCACTATGTGAATCTCCTTCTTACAATCTTCTTGAATGGCTGCTTGGAGGATGAGAGGCTCATGATCAGCATATAGACATAATAGATTTGTTTCTCTATCTTCTGTCTGTTCATAGATCTCCCTAATACTTCTCATTTTGATGGGCTTTTCTTTGATAAGGATCCACTGCTACTAGATCCTTGAGAAGTTGGAGAGTCTCTTGATGGAGTTCTTTGTGCCGTAGAAGGTGTGGCTTGCCGAGGAGATGGCGGTGCTATAGGTGGTAGAACCTCTTGTTGATGATCTTCAGGTTCCTCCATCAATGATTGTTTTTCCGTCGCCTCTCCATTGCTCCAATTCCATGCTTCATCTTCATTAAAAACCACTTCTCTACTCTCCACTAATTTATTGGTAAGTGGATTGTAGAGTCTGTATGTTTTAGAGGCTTCGTTGTATCCAATGAAGATGCACCTTTCTCCATGATCATCAGGCTTTCCTTTTGCCTGCACTTGTACATATGCAATACACCCAAAGATGCGAAGATGCTTCACGTTTGGCTTTCTTCGACTCCACGCCTCGTGCGGTGTCATCTTCTCTACACTTTTCGTTGGACATCGATTGAATAGATAGACGATGCATGCAATGGCCTCCGCCCAAAAACTCTTTGGTACGCCCTTTTCTTTTAGCATGGTTCTCGTCATGTTGAGGATGGTGCGATTCTTCCTCTCGGCTACTCCACTTTGTTGTGGTGTGTACGCAGTTGTGAATTGTTGTTTGATGCCCACCTGTCTATAGTAGTCCTTCAACATATTTGAGGTGTACCCACCACCTCGGTCAGATCTGATTGTCTTAATTTTACAACCTCTCTCTTACTCAACACGAGCTTTAAAATTTTTAAAAATAGAAAATGCAGCAGACTTTTCCTTTATAGGATACACCCAAATCTTTCTACTAAAATCATCAATGAAAGTGACAAAATACCGATTACCTCCAAGCGAGATTGCCTCCAATGGACCGCAAGTATCAGTGTGCACCAATTGTAGTGGTTTTGTCGCACGCCATGATCTGTCTTTTACAAAAGGAAGTCTTTGTTGCTTCCCAAGTGTGCATGCCTCGCACACATGTGTTGGCCTGTCGATCGTTGGTAGACCTTCTACCATGTGCGTCACGGATAGGAACTTCAAATCATTGAAGTTGAGATGCCCGTAACGGAGATGCCACTTCCATGTCTCATTGTCCATGAGTCCATAGAAGCACTTTTGAGGTGCCATGTTGAGGTGGAGGGGAAACATGCGATATTTCGCCATTTGAATTCGTGCAAGATGTCTCCCATGTGCATTGTTGAGGGAGAGGATATTATTTTCAATGTGTATTACGTACCCCTTCTCAATGAATTTCCCAATAATGCTAAGTATATTACATTTCATATTGGAAACGTAATAAACATTGGAAATAAATTCAGGTTTGCAGTTTCTAAGAAAAAATTTATTTTTCCTTTACCTTCCACCTCAAATTTGGATGAGTCTCCCAAGCTCACGTTACCTCGGACATCGTTGAGCTCCATAAATAATTCTTTCTTTCCGCACATGTGGTTGGTTGCTCCCGTATCGAGAAACCACACATCTTGTTGTCCAGTCATGTCCTCATGCACGAAAAGAAGTGTAGATTCTACAAATTCATCAGTTGCATCCACAAAATTGGATTGCTCACCTTGATTTCTGGGGAAACTCCAACAATCTGACGTGTAGTGCCCAAACTTGTTGCAGTTGTAGCACTTGATTTCCTCATGTATCCACGGATTTGCTGATATCCTTGTCCTCGTCCTCGTCCTTGACCTCGTCCATGATAGGTGTTATCGTGTTGTGGATCGAAACGTCCACGATAACCTTTTGGGTTTAGAGTCAACTTTGATTCCAACACCTGCTCAACCGCTGTGAAATCCACATTCTTTTGAATGCGTTGCCATAGACTTGAAGAGATCCCAAGAGCTCCTCCACTGTGAGTTTTGACAAGTCCTTCGATTCTTCTATTGCAACTACCACATGCTCAAATCTAGAGGTAAGGGATCGAAGTACCTTCTCCATGACACGGGTGTCATCGATTCTCTCACCGTTCCTCTTCATTTGGTTCACAATTACAGGCAATCGTGAGAAGTAGTCGGAGACGCCGTCTTCTTCTTTCATGTGAGCCGCCTCGAATTCAGCCCTCAAAGTTTGAAGGCGAATTCTCTTAACCCGGTTGACTCCTTTGAAGATTGTGTTTAGGGTACCCCAAGCTTCCTTGCTCGACGTAGCTTCGGAGACCTTTTCGAACGTCGATTCATCCAACCCCTGATAGAGTAGGAATAATGCCTTCTTGTCCTTCTTTCTTTGGTCTTTGAGAGTGGCCTTTTGCTCCGCCGTATGCGTAGCTTCTACCTCCGGTGTCGGCTCCACATAGCCGTTGTTGACGATCTCCCATATGTCTTGGAACCCGAACAACGCCTTCATCTTGATGCACCAATTCTCATAGTTGTCATTTGACAATATGGGAACTTGAGGATGCACCATATTGGATGCCATCTCCACCAACGCTCTTTGAGATATGGATCTCACAAGGCTCTGATACCACTTGTTGGGTATCCCTCTGATACCCTTTGGTGTTTTTCAAAACACCACACCACATTATATACTACGTATTATAGTGTATAGAGCTGCAAAATAGACTGAGTATATCAACGCTTCTTTTTTGTTTTTGAATTTTGTTTATTAGGGCCTATGGGTCAGAGTCCGGATCCGGTCAGTGCAGAGTTCGGTCAGTTCGGTCAGTACCGAACTGCACTACGTTCAAATCGAACTGCACCACGTTCAAATCGAACTGCACAACAAATTGTTGGGTATATTTTTTACTCTCTTATTGGATACTGTTGATACTTAGGAATTCATATTTTCTTCAATAGTTGATTGAATCCAATAAGAGAGTAAAAAAATATACCCAACAATTGATTGTGCAGTTCGATTTATAAGTGGTGCAGTTCGATTTGAACGTGGTGCAGTTTGGTATTGACCGAACTGACCGTAGTCGAGCACTGACCAGATCCGGTCCCTATGGGTCATAGGTCATGTGCCCCACAACTCAATATCAACAGCAATAACCCACTTTTTATGTATCTAGAAGATCAAAAAATCAAGGGACCCCCCCCCCCCCGATGAAGATAAAATCTCTATAAATAATCACAATAAAAATCCATGCAAGCTCTTCATATCAATTAAATATTTATTTTATCAACCATGCTACGAATAAACAGATGAAGATGATGGAAAAAGAGTGACACCCTCCCAAATACCATCAAAACCCAACAGTTCAATAGTGTATAAAATAAATAATTGATTTGCTGATACGCTAACATATAAAGAAAATTCAAGACATAAATCAACACCTTAAATACAAATTATTAGGTATCCAATTTATTCACTAAGATTGTTGGATTGATAATGATAAAATCATTCAATATTTTCATAATATGAAACATTATCAAAGTCAAATTTAAAGATATGTATTGCTTATTAGATTTATGTTTTGACATTTTATTTTGTTAATCACCGATATGAAATTTGACATATTGTTTTAAAATATGATAATTATTTATTAGAATAATTCAGTAATATGTTTTATGTTAATGTCTTTATTCCATATTATATATATATATATATATATATATATATATATATATATATATATATATATATATAAATCTATGCTATTGAAATTAAAAAAAATTATATATAATGATATAACTTTAGAAAATATTTACATAAATCACATTAGGCCCCCCTCTTATAAAAATTCTGGCCCCGCCACTGGTCAAGAATACTTTTGTGACATTGATCTTGTGGATTGATTTATTTTGCGCCATTGATCTTGAGTTAAGAATATTGCAATTTTAATTTAATTTTTAAAAATATTTATTAATATTATTTTCTTGTTTGTAAACTAAAAAATGACCTCCATTATTTATGTTATACGATATTTTTAAGTATTTCATACAATATCAATTGTTATTAAAAAAAAAGGTATATGATCCACATATTTTTTGTAACATAAGTTTAATTGTGAAAGATATACATGTTCTACATCTTCTTCATATTAGAACAACCCAATTTTATCTTTAATATAAAAAAGCTAATTATAGAAATTAAAAAATATTCAAGTCGGACTGAATTTTCATATAACATATCTCCTTGCCAACCATATATTCATCTCTACTTCCTTTTATTGAATTACCCAATTTTCTCCAAAATCTAACAAACCATTAAAATCATATTACCATTTATTGACCAAAATCTACGTTTAAGATTATGCAAATCCAATCAAATTTCTTCTCCACACAAATTCCATTAACTCTTGATCACACGACGTTCATATAGTGTTCTTTAGAAAAATCCACCGATCATACATCCAATACAATCTCATGCAGATTTCATTTACTATTACAAAATTCCGATGAAATAGTCTCCTTGTCGTCCTCTCCATCTCTATATATTCATGACCCTCACAACCCCTTAAACCCTCACATCTCTCTCTCTCTCTCTCTCTATCTCTCTGTCTCTCTGTGTGTCTGATTTTGGTGGCTAACAATATAATGGGTCTTCGTAAGATACCGATTAAGAAGATCGAAGACCAGATGGCGCGCCAAGTCTGCTTCTCAAAAAGAAAACAAGGCCTCTTCAAGAAGGCTAACGAACTCACCACCCTCTGCGGGGCCGAGGTCGCTATCATCCTCTTCTCCCCCGGCGGCCACCCCTTCATCTACGCTCAGCCCTCCCTCCCCGCCGTCGCCAACACCTGCTTCTCCTCCCTCCGACCCACCACCACCACCTCCTCCTCCACCAACAACAACCCCAAACAGAGCACGCAAGACTTCATCAAACAGCGCGCCGAACTCCTACCCGTTCTCGAGGCCGCACGAGCCAGGTTACTGAAACTGAAGTCGGTGGTGGTGGCGGAGACGGCGGCGGCAAACACTATGGGGGCGCTTTGGGAGAGGCCTATTGAGGATCTGTCTCTGTCTGATCTCGAGACGCTGGGGGCCTCTGCGGAGTTGGCGAAAAAGAGGATGGCGATGGAGAAGGAGGATGACCTTGACTACTGGTTGCATTACTTTGATGGGGACGTCGAGTGATTGCTTGCTGTCCCATGCATGCATGCATGCATTCATGGAAGGGTTGGTTTCGTTTACGTGAATGGGTTGTTCAATAAATAAATATTAATGTCTAGCTTTTATTATGTGGTATGTATCTATGGATCTCCATGTTTCTTAGTTTTAGGTTTAATGGAGAGACCTTTTATTTTATCTAATGTTCGGTCTTTTTAAGTTTTATGTAAATGTGATCTCTTTATCTATCTAGTAATTCTTTCTTCTTTTTTTTGTGCTTGTTGAAAGAATAATTCGGGTGGTGCTTGTAGTATTATCTTTCATTGAATTACAAAAAAAGAAAACCTACGTAATAAGAAAAGGAAACTCTCGACACCCGCATTTTAAATTTCATTTACCATATAAATGGAAAGAAAAATATACGAATATTAATTAACTATCGAATTTAGATGCGGTAGTGATGAATGAGACATGACACTATAAATAAAATAGTTATAATCATTTACATTATTTTTATAAAGGTAGACAAGTTTGTTTTTTTATTTTATTTTATATCGGAGGACCCCCATTGCCCGCACCAAGCTGGGCTCCACGTTAATCGGTATGAATGCGCGCTTTTTGTATAGTTGATCTTTAACCCGGACAACAAGCCAAAGCACCACAGGATGAATCTCATCCCATATATGGTATGGATGTCAAGTTGTGCTAGGAGGAGCGTGTCATCTGCGAACCGTACGTGTGAGATTGTCATCCCACCCGGTGTAATCGCCAATCCCCTGAACCATCCTCCAGCCTCCGCCATACTGCACATTCTGCTTAGTACGTTTGCCACGATGGTTAATAGCACAGGTGATAGGGGGTCACCCTGTCTAAGGCCCTTTAAGAATAAAAGCTGTACAAGTAGATAATGTCTTTACACACAATATTCACTAAAAAAAAAATTCAACTCCCAGAGACACTCTGCATGTCAAAACATGCAGCTTATTTGCAAAGATGCATTGTGTACGCAGACTGCGTTCACTTCTGTACCAATTCACATAAAATTGTATCTAAATTTCAATGCATGCTTAATCTAAATTTCACAATATACATGTTATAGATGCGCTACGCTCCAGTCGGGGGTGTAGGAGAGCTAGTACAACTTGATCCTTGTGGTTACCCGCCTTTGACAAGTTGGGCAGTACTGCAAATCTCTTCCACAAGTACTGCATGTCTATAAAATGTGTAGTTTTAGAATAGATGAATTGATACAATATTAGAATATCAGAGCTTGTTTATGAAGTCTACCTGATGTCCACATCCAAGAGCAAGATCCTTCGTGTTCACGTGGCACACGGGACATGTCTGCCCATTTAAAAAAAACATCAGTTTAAAGTTTTCTCAAACATTCAGAATTTGTGTGTTTCTTCATGATCATAAACAAATCTAAAGAACATCACTGAAACATGAAATTGTAGTCTTCATTATTCAATCTGTCAGAAGCCCTGTTTGGAATCAATTTTTAAGAACAGTTTGTTTTGTTGACTTCTAACCCATAAAAACCAAAATCTAAAACCAAAAAACTAAAGTTAAAAAGAAAACCATTGGGAACCATCTAAATATTGATTTTGAATAAGCGAAATCAATTTCACAGTTGGTTCCAAACAGGAAAGCAAAAGCTCCTACTTTTGAAAGTTAATTGGGATTGGGATACAGACTTTGTGACAGTAATTGGGGTGTGTTTCATGACATAACATAAGAGTGTTGGTGCTTGAAACATCAAGACGAATCAAGGAAACCAGTGGACATGTTGCCCAGGTTGGTTGAGACTTAATTTATAGATATAATTGAATCACAAAAAGCTTCACATGCACTTGTTAAACGGAATTCAACTGAGTTATATTTGCACTCAAATTATGTACAAAGAAGACACGGTAATTTAAGAGTGAGCAGTGGATTAACTTCTAACAAGATTTGTACATGCATCTATAAAGCCAGAAATACTAAAAAACCCAATTTTAACTTAGCTGCCTATAAAAATACAATAGAAGGAAAAGAGAACCTGGCCATTGAATGATTTGTTATCAGATGGAGTTGCAGATGAACTGTTGTAAACTCCAGGACCCTGTTCAAAGCTACTCGACCTTGAATAACTTGAGCTGGAATTTCCCATATTGTAACTCCTACCCGGCGGAGGGAGGGATATCCTCTTCGGTGTTCCCCTACGCTGACTGCACAAGAATAATAAAACCAATAAACTTTCATCGGTACTCAAATCATATATTCCACTATATATATGTAGCTTTGTAGATAACAAATACCCCAATAGTTGTAGATCTATGGTTGCCTTATATTGAGATGGAATTTCCATTAATGCCGCTAGAGCAAACTCTGTTTCCTTCCTGCTAATCGGAATATTCCTTGACATGATATCTGTGAAATTCACAAACTGAATTGCAAAAGTAGTGAGAATACATGTCCCTTTTCTTATTTTTTTCATTGCAGATCCTTAATAAAAATTTTGATACCTGAAAATTATCATATGCACGGGCAGGAATATTGTCGTCAAATTGTCTCATCATGTCCCATGGCCCGTCACCAACACCAACCAAAACGATCGATAGAGGATAGTTACTGCAATAGAGGCGGCATTATCACAAATCCATTTCGTGAATGGAGAAACTCATCATGCACTCTAGAATAATACCTGGCCTTCACTATTGCATCGATGGTAGACCGTTCTTGAGGACTTAGTTCGCCATGTCCCATGTCAACACTTCTTGTCACCTTACAAGATATTACTATCATGAGTATAAGATAATTCACTCAAGAAAAGGTGCAATTCAAGAACCGAAAGTTTCACCAAAATAGACCTCGTGTACAATAAACAATGGCTAACCTGGCCATCTGCAATTATCAGAAGAACATGATATTGACCACCACTGCTATCCACAATACCAATTGCTGTTTCAATCATGGGAGCAAAGGATGTAGGTCCTGCAAATAAGATAAGCATCTTCTTCAATCCAATATATCAACTTAACAGTGGAAATCACGTTTAGCAGTTAACAATGGCAAGGACATAATATGAACCAGCTAGACGAAGTTGTGGAACTATTTCTCTGTATCGCTTCAATGCTTCCTCAAAACCATTACATGGTTGATCATCCGGATAAAAACCAAACACCTCTTGATCGTGCGTGGTTGCTAGAAATACAAATTGCAAAATAAGACATTACAAGATAGAAGAAATAATGGATGAGGGGATGGACAAGACCAAGATGACACTAACCGTCTCCAAAACCATAGCATGGAATCAAGTTATCCTCATCGAATGCAGAAAGGGTCCTTCCAATGATCGATATTGCCTGCTCATATGGATTCGGAGAATCTCCTATTGAATGTAAACTTCGACGGTTGAAAGAAACTTTACCTGTGAATAAATTAGAAAACTGATTAACCTAAAAATCCAACAGCACATTAAGTATAACCATTTCCATACAGAGTAAAAATAAATGGGCACTCTTCCACAAGGAAGAAAAGCTCTGATCCTAACAGAAAAATCAGGGGAACTAATATATATATATATTATATTAAGCATAGAATGGATCAAACACCTACAATCTACAAGAGTTAAAAGAATAAAGCATATGTTAGAAATTAAACCTGTCCATTCATTGCTCTTTGTGAAATCAATGCCCACAATCAAATTGGAAGACTCGAGTCCTGCTTGTGCAAGAGCATCCGTCACCTAGGATGCATAAACAAACAATTAAACACCATAACTTTCAACCCATGGAAACAACAGGCTTCAAAATATATGAAAGGAGATCCAGATGAGTAAAAGTCATTGGTCAGGACTTTTTATTATCTCTATAAAATGAAGTGAAATTTTTAGGAAAAACCATCAACAAGAGGTACAAAACATACACATCGAGAAAGTATCACTATTCCTTGGAAACCTAAAGGAGAACACTTTTTTGCCACTCCAAACAATCATGTCAACAGCCAGCTCACACAATAGTTTCACTCCATAAATTTACATCACAAATTGTCATTGATAAGAACCTGCAACAAACATAAAGTCTGCCCATGATAATTCATCAGAAGGACATTAACATCCACATGTATGGATACAGAGACAATGAGGGGGGATTCAATTGAACTTTTAAGAATATGTCAAGAAGGAATAAAATTACCAAACAAAATTCTACAGAATCATCAAATAGATATCTACAGATCCAACTAACAATAGGACCATAAGTCCTTCATATTACCCATGGATTTCTCAACGGATGAACGATAAGGTATGGGATTCAGTGATTAAGGAGAAAAGGAAATCATGAACACATGAAAAGGCTAAAGAATCTCATGTTCAAATGAAGGAAGATATTTCTCATTCTTTATAAACAACACTGTTAGCATACCTTACTAGAGCCATTTCATTTTTCAACATTATGAACTATAGACAAGTATTAATTGGCATATGACCAGTCAATAAAAACTACTACTATGTAAACAAGAAAATCTGCCGCATCTGAATTATCAGAAATAAAAAGTGCAATGCTTGACGAGGGTGCCCACATGCATGCAACGTGTGAGACAGAGAGGGAAGAACAAAATAAGTACTACACAGAAACACAAATCTATGTGAATTTTAAAGCATTTCATTATTTTCCTGCACAATTGCCAGTTAAGGAGCAAAACATCCATCATTAATGCATTTCTGATATGGAGTATCTTTTCAAGTCATTCAAAATTAGCAGAGTAGCACACAGTTATTCAAGAACCCACAAAGATTATGACATTGGTGGATCGAGAAAGCCACATAGTGATGTTTCCATTACCATATATCCAAGTAGAACATCAATGCTCAACCCACAACAAAGAAAAAGAGAGTGGCTCATAACACATTGCATATAATATTGCAGAATGTTATGTTAACTCTATACAGATGGCCTCACAATGATTGAACCTATCTAATTGCTGACCAGATTACATCCATGATCGGAGCACCAGGACAATTAATCTATCTTGCAGATTCAAAGGTATAGCATTGGACAAATTTTACTAGACAAAACATTAAGAGATAAGCAAGGAAGAAAAAGACAGGGAGTCCAAAGGTACCTGCTCTAGAGAGTGGTAGTCATCAGCGATTTTTGAATATTTTCTTTGAAGTTTTCCTCGTATGTCGGGCTGCGCGTAGTTATCAGGGTAGGAAGAGTACCCTGGAGCACTACGTGATGATGAAGACGCATAACTAGGTGTGTAGTTGTCATATCTGCCTGACTTCGAATGCTTTCCTCCCATCGTGACTCTACAAGGTTTCTAAATGTTTCAAATCTTGAACACCTTGACCACAAAAGCATCCATCAACAGATACTGTCCTCCAGTCACTACCTAAACCATGCATCATTCCCCCTCAAGTCACAGATGACTGAATTGCATTAAATCACAAATTTAAAAAAAAAATGGAACTACTGAACACATCATGAAATGAAGCCATTGCTATTCTATATGGTGGAGTCGAATGTATCTGGTCTAAAAGTTTCCTTCTATTCAATCATTCTTTTAGATATGATGATTGTTTTGATACAAACCTTCAACCAATGACAGATCACACCATAAGAGATTATCTCTTCATGATAATGTCAATTTCATTAATGAACACTCATGATACTCAACAAAACTGGGGCAAAAGGAATTAAAGGTCAAAGAAGGCACCTACGTGCACAATGTAACATACAGAAAAATCATAGAATTTGAAAGGTAATAAAATAATAAAACAAGTAAGATCATGAACAAAAATGAAAAAAAAAATCAATATCTCCCAGTACCAAAAGGCAAAAGAAACCTATCTCTAGTTGTCTTGAATATCCCTCCCCGCTTTCAACCTACAACTTGCTAGCTAAATTGGATGGGATAGTGCATGAAGCTTATATCTAAATCCCTCATTAATCCTACCCTTTCCAACAAAGCAAAACAAACTTAAGTCAAGGAAAATAAAAAATGTAAAGGTAGTTCATGAAGCTTATATCTAAACCCCTCATTAATCCTACCCTTTCCAACAAAGCAAAACAAACCTAAGTCAAGGAAAATAAAAAAAAGTAAAGGTAGTTCCTTTTTTTTTTTTGGTGATGGGGAGTGGGATGACCAATAGATGTGATAAAATTATGAACATTCTAAAATGGAAATGCAAAAGGATTACAATCATAGTAAAAAAAATCTCTTCCCAACTCAAAGAAAAGCATAGATGTAACTAATCCTCAAACTATTGCTTCCATGGCTAATTCAAGCAACTCAACAATACCATCTTCTCATACAAGACAACAAGCATCAACAATTTGCAAACTAACAAAAACAATCCATGGAAGTAAACCATATAGAAATTAAAGAAAATCAAACTTTGTAATTAAAAAAAAACAAAGAACAACTAAACTTCATGTTCAAGCAATGACAGTACATCTCTAACCTTTTTTTTTTCAGCCCAACCAATTATGAAAATGAGCAATTCAAAGAGGCTATAAAACCCAAAAATCAAACGTAACCCATGAAAATATCTAATAATCTGATTTGATTCCCACCCATACATTTAATTTAGTTATTTATATTGAAATAAAAAACTGAACTCGGAAGTCAATCCTCAAAAAAAAACCCAATTAAAGTCAAATCTGTGAAAGAGAGAAAACAATACAAAATGAATAAAATTTAAACAAAAAACGCGTCTTTTGCACGAATTCAATCCTAAAATCCGAAACCCACAAAGACCCATCAAAGACCAAATCCAAACTAAGATTTTTAACAGCATTACCTTTGAAAAAATCCTTCAACACAAGTACCCACAGAAGCAAATGAAGTTTCTCAGTATAAACAGTGAGAGAGAAAAAAAAAAAAACCCAAAAAAAATCTCAATTTGTATATATCGAAAACGAAAGTGACGGCTCGATAAGACCCTTCGTCGAACTTTCGCAATCTTATTTTACGCAAATCGGATTACAGAGACCTTTTAGTTTTCTTATTAGGTCATTTGTTAATGTTTTTATAAGGGAAATATTGATATAGCACCATGTAATATTAACTAAATTAGTTTTAGTCCTAGTAAAATCTTAGATAGCTTGTTTGGTGAGATGTTAAAGTTTTGAGAATAAGTTATTCTAATTTTAAAAGATAAAAAGTTCATCAATTTTTTTTATATTTACATTTGTTAAAATTAGAATAAAAAATGAAGATAAATGCTATCACAGCTTTTAGGTGAAACAAAATCTCCTTATTTTCATTTCAAAATTAGAACAAATGTCTGTAGTTAATATCCTGATTATTTTTTATACCAAACGGAGATAAACTATCCTCCTACTCTCTTATCCCCATGATTACCTGACACTTATCCCCTTACCAAAACTGTCTTATAACTCTTATCTGCGGTTAATCTTATATTATCAAAATACTCTTCCATTCATCTAACCTTCCTTTTCTCATTGTTTCTCTCACAAACCTTAAAATCTCATAATTCTAAGGATATTTTGATAACATAAATGACTTATTTCAATTTTTTTAATTTCTCAAGAATTAATCAAATATAATTTTTAAAGATTCCATTAGTTTGGACGGAATATTCATAGATTTTTTTTTTAACTTTTAACTTATGGACTAAAATTATTAATTATAACAGGATATAGGACCTATGGTGATTTAAGAATTTTACAGGGACTAAAGTTGATTTAGTTAAGATTACAGGGATTTATAACTATTTTTTCTTTTTGATAATCTATCATTTATTGTTTGCGTATTTGATGATGTCAGTTGAGACCATCTTATATGACGTGATTCGGATGATTAATATGTTATGCCGTTACAGATAACTTCAATGGTGTTCTTTAGAATTAGCCCCCTATGTTTAGATATTTAGATATAACCTCTAATTTGATCTATTTTTGTTGACATTTGCGCAATCCCGGAAACAATATGCTTCATATTCATATTTTTTTAATATATATTTCATTGAGATATATGTTTATTTTTCATAAAACTATTTACTCAAATAAAATATATGACTGATTTTAGGGGGCCAAAATCACACCCTAATTAATGTTGTCTTACATATGAATCACCACCGATTAATTGTGTAACAAAAGGGGGTGACAAGGTTATTATTGGGATTTAAATACAAATCCCAATTATAGTAGGATTGAATATTCACATTTATCTAAAAATCTCAAGATTTTAATAATTAAATTTAAATGATTCACATTCACATGTGGTAGATTTGTAACTCATATTAATATAAAAATGTAAGCTCGTATAAAATTTAGTCCGTGGAAGTAGCATTTTTAAAGAATTGTAATGCATTTAAGTCACATAAATCCAATATACTGTTTTTTTAAAATTAAACAACCACTTGGAAGAGTCGAAGAGAGTATAAGGAGTGGTGATTCAATAATAGAGTTACTTTAAAATGATAAAATCTTGGCACTGATTTACCTACATGTTTGTTGACGATTATTTGAAAGAATTTTCTATTAGACTGAGACAAATAGGCGAAGGTAGCTTTCCCAACTCAATCATAAGGTTAACCACGGGTCCCTCTGATATATAAAATTTTTTTTATAAATCATAGGATATTCGATGGGTTTATAATTTTTATTCACGTATCAAAGATTTATAGGATTTATTTTGAAATACACAAGACTAAAGGGGGCTAATTCTAATAACCTCTTTTACTCGAACCGTTTATTTTATTCATTTATTTATTTTTGTTAAGGAACACGTGCTGTTTGCCTTCTGATTGGTTGAGGATTTGAAGTGTGTATTTACCATTTTATTATCAAAATTCATTTTAATTACGGAATTAACCTCATGCAACACGTGTGGGTTTGTCTGAGGATGCAAATCGTCCATTCCATGGACCTTTGGATCTTGATAAACCTTAACCGTTTGATCAAATGGGATTAATAAGCCAGGGGAATTTATTAATATTTTAAAAACCTGACTGTTCTGGTAATTCAGAGTGAATTCAATGTATATTTTCTTGTTATTTTTTCTGTATACTTTTTTAGTAGAGTATATACACTATTTAGAGATTTATTAGTTTAGAATTTTAGGAATAATCAAGTCAATGGAAGTTTTTTTAAGTTTTTTTTGAATAATGGTGCTCCCTGGGATTTGATCCATTAACTTCTTTCAAGGGAGGAAAAGTGCTTACTGACTTAACCAAAGTTTAGTTCTTAAATCATAGAATTAGTTGTAGATGTGCAGATATCGTACATAGATCATGTTTACCGATTTTGATTTTGCAACTGATCAAATTATTTTTTGCTACTAATGGTTAGTCAAATTGGGATCATTTGTATTTAAAAAGCTATGTTACTTTTTCACTGTATCGGGGTGTATATTTTATTGAAAATTTTTTATATTAAACTAAAAATGATATCATTCAATTCATTGTAATATATATATTTCACATTTTATATACTTCATTGGATGAGGTATATAAAAATGTGTCTGCATTTTGGACTATAAAATAGATTATGTATAATGTTTTTCGTAAAAAAATAAATACATGTACACCCTATGTAGGCCGCTAGGTACTAGATTGAGCAAACGGTTTTGAACTATTTTAGGAGATTCGGTTTTGGAAGGAATTTTATTTAATCCAAACTAGTTGTTCCACTAAATTCATCTTTAAAAAATATAAAATCTAATTTTTAATTATAAAAAACAATTTCTCGAGAATTTAAATAAAATATGTTTTATAAAAATTAATGTATTTTTAAATATGTTTTATCAAAAAAACATTGTTTTTCAATGCTTATGACAAGTGGAGATTCTCTGTGTTTGTTAGTCTTATAAATGTCATCATCCTCAAAATTACATGTCACATCAACTTTCACAATTAACATTGAGTGTATCATTCACTTCTTTTCGTTTTTACTTTTCAGGCTTATAATAAACAGAAAAAAGAAGTGAAACAGACATCTTCCTAGCATACTTTAACCACTCTTAAATGTTAATTAGTTGTTTTTTATTTTCAGTTAGTTGACAATGACATGTACTCATCTCATGACATTTCCAATAATGAAAATAATAAATTCTTGTGAAGGAAACAATAATTATCCAAATCATTCTAGTCCTGTTTCTTAACGAAAAAAAACCTTAACGAAAAATCATTCTAGTCCTGTTAACAAATGCATTCCAATGACAACTGTGAGAAGAAATATGAGAACTACAAATACACCAGCCAAATCCAGCATGTCCAGCTTCTGATCATTCAGTTTGATGTATCCATTGTGAGCTTCATCAAGCTTCTCCTGCACACAAGTAAAGATACAAAGTTAACAATCTAAATTATAATTTATTTTTTTACAAGCCCCCGATTAGGAATAGTAAGTTAGTCACCCCTGATAACTAACCATATATAGCTGGTAGATGACAATCTATGCAGAAATAAGTGATTTTTTTTTATACATTTGATTGTATTGTTTTGTTATTTTCATTTTGGTTCACTTTGAATTAAATTGAAGATGAGTGAGTGATGGATAAAACATGAATAGATGGTTACAACTCTTCAAGTGAGACAAAAAAAAAAAAACTCTTCGATGAAGTGACAAAAATTTCCTCATGTTATCTACTTGAGTATGAGAGTATGTGTTATAGATGTCACAAATATGCATGATAGAATATGCATTTTTTTATAAAAAAATAACACGGAAGAGAATTTTGATCCATTGATGTAGATAAAACCCTATAAAATTTTCTATATAAGAATAATTATCATCGATTATTTTTACTTACGAAGACATAGCTATCACGTTTTATACAAACAAAACAAACTGTTATTTTCTGCAATATGAATATATGACACTTCAAATGTGATGTTCATTTAATCATTGTTATGAATGGATTTAACAAAGTTATACAAACTTACATGCATGGATGAGGATTCCATGCACTTCAACTTTGTTTTCAATTCATTGAGCTCTCTCTCCAAATCTTCGCTTCTTCGAATAATCGATGAGAAAGCATTCTCATGCGATTTCATGCACTAGAAAATGAAACAAAATTTATGTTCAAATCTCCTTAAATGAATGAACAAACTAATGAATCTAAACATACCAAATTAAAATTCTACTTAAAAACATACTTACTGAACCATTTAATGCCATAACTTCAAGCATGTTGATCTTCGACCCTAGCTCGCCAATTCGATTCTCCAAGAACGCGTTCCTCTTTTGAAGAATTTCGAACTGAGTGTTATGTTGTTTCACGTTCTATTGAAAGAGTGACACAAACTCGATTTAACAATTGGGGCTATAGAATGTTACACTTGTAAATGAAGCTTAATTAATCGATAATACTTACGTTCGAGAGGATGGATTCGAGCTTATTGACCTTCCTTAATAGTTCATCAGCCGTTCTTTCGAGGTCTGAAGCCCTTCTACGCGTACCTTCAATTGCATTCCCATGTTCTTTGATGCACTATACAAAATGCACAATATCATTCAAGATTGTTCTCATCACAAGTCAGTCTAACAACTTATCAGACTTGATATGATCCAATATCATGTTAGACTTACCTTCTCAAAATTGCTCGTGTCGAGGATTTCATCTTGTAGTAACAATGGTGCTCCCTCCTGAGATTGATGTGAGGAGGGGAGAGGAACATATGCTGAATGGATTAGGGGATGTTTTACTCTTGACCTCCTTCTTGACTGTTGGTTTCCCATATTCGTCAAAGGATCAATTCGATGTTGATTTCTTTTGATGTTTTCTTTATCTTCTTAACCAAATCTGTGATTTGAAGGTCAAATTATCAAGTAAATAATAAGCAAAGCAATTTAAATTGATTTAAAATGAACACGCATCTAACTATATGGTCATTCCACTTGCACTATTTTTCTTAGTGAAATTAAACGGAGTCCCCGTAGACAGTTTCGGGATAGTACATATACCTACATGGTTGTCCAATGAGTACCTTCTTAGGTGAGGTATGTACCTCAGTTTTTCTTTTATATTTGCTAAAAATAGATCCATTTAATTTGAAATGGAACAATATATATTTTTTATCAAAATATATATTTCATTAAAAATCAAAATTCGTGTGGACTGTCTATGAAACTGTCTCTAATGTCAAATTGGCATGACTCTCAAACAAACAAAAAAGCTTGGATAAGAAAATAAATGGTGGAGAACAATTTATTCTGTTTATTATAAATATAAATATAAAGCATTCAATATTTAAATAAAAATGATTTGTTAGAGTATCTCCGGACCTATATCCAAATGTATACAAAATTTGAGTAAATTAATTGGGTGGGGGGGGGGGGGTAGTCGATATATACTTTGATGTATTTCCGTGGACATTTAAGTGATGAACTTTTGTAGACTTAGCAAACTTTCACATACTCCTGCAACTTTTGCGAGCTTTCACATATTAATTCTCATGGAATTTCACTGACTTTTGCAAACTTTCATAGATTGAATCTCATAAACTTTCATATACTTTTATAAACTTTTGCAGACCTTCACAGATTGACTCTCATAAACTTTTGCAAACGTTCATAGATTGACTCTCATGAACTTTCACAGACTTTTATATTTTTATAGACTTTTGTAAATTTTCACATATGTCATCTCATGGAATCTCACAGATTTTTGTAAACTTTCACATATGAATTTCTATTGATTCTCGTAAATTTTCGTAGAATTGTTTTTGGATTTTTAAAATAACAAATAAGGAACTCAATTATTCAAATTCATGTTCATACTCAACATAAAATGTAATTTAATATAATAAATATCAACGCAAGAACAATATTTCATACATTTGCATATTCCTAAAAAATTCTTCTTCATGATAAACAATCAATATAAAATAAAAATAAAGGAGAAAAAAAGTACATTCTATTAAGAAAAATCCACAATGAGTCAACCCTTTTTTTGTTATTGAGAGAGAAATTCATAGTCTTTTATAAAGGAGATGAATGAGTTTAATTAGGAAGACAATAAAATAAGGAAATATATGTAATATAAAAATCATATATTACATCAGTTCAAATATAATGAAATAAAATCATAAATTATATAAATTAAAATAAAATAAAATAAAATAAAAGTAGTCATTATATTACTTAAAATAAAGAATGAAATAAAAGGAATCATGATATTTGAGCATATATGTACATATGCCTAAATATGTATTTTTATTTTTAGATATACTAAAACATTATAAAAACATATATACGCATCTATATTGTACATTAATAGAAACATCTTCATGGTAAATCAAATTAAACATTATAGAATTATTGTACATATAATCAAATATATAATAAAATAAATCCATATTTTAGAAAATAATGATGGATGATCTAGGCCAAATCAAACTTTTACCCAAATCTCTCTAAACATTTACCCATATTCATATCAAATTAAACTTTGTATTCAAATTTTTACCCAAATCAATAGAAACTCAAACATTTACCCAAATTTTCAATGACTATTTTTTCTCAAACTCCACATTTTTTAAAATTTTTTTGAGTAAAATCCAAAGTTATGGTTCTCTGCTCCATATCAGATTAAATTTTTATTTAAGTTTTTAATGAAATTTAGGTAGAAGTTTGAACAAGTGTCTTAATGAGATGAATTTTGTTGTTACACTAGTTTTCATAAAAGTGAATGTGGCACATCAGATAACTAACCGTACCATACACAAAATTTACATTCACAACCACAAATTCTTTACTAGTGAAAGTAAACCCTACAAAAGTTAAATAAAAAAAAATTGTATTATAAAATACAGAATATTAAGAAGAAGAAGAAGAAGAAGAAGAAGAAGAAGAATCCAAATTACCTGTTCAACCAAGGGGAAAAAAAATCTGTCTGCAACGTTTCTCACTTTTCAAACAATCTCCATTGGGGAATTCAGGGTTGATGCATTCAAAGGGTTTAATGTCCAATGTCCACTTTCACATGGGGTGGACAGGGTGTATATACCTAATGAGGCATGACAGATGGCATAGCAGGAAATGTACACACGCCATCTTTGGTAACATATTCATTAAAAAAGTTGATACGCTCAATTTATTTTACCTTTTGCAGCTTCATACGCATAGCACAGTATGACACAAAAATAGTGTATGGGATATTATAGTTCTATCATAATGTGACATAAAAAATTTATTTTTTAAAAACAAAAAAATACATTGATATATCTCAGTATATGTTTTATTTTATATAATAGAATATACTATTGTTCCAATATGATAGTATATTTTTTTGAAAAAAAAAACAGTATGAATTGTGGATGAGACTGCACTTGGGTTGAACATATTACTTTCCATTCAGTAGTGAAGAAGACATGATAGCATTCTTAACGGGGTGACTCATGGATGGAAAGATTCTGTTTTGATAAGAATTATATTTAATCATAACTCATTGTTCCAATAATCCCATCTTTTAGAAAAATGAAATATAATTTTAATTATAATGACAGTTTATAGAGAATTTAATAAAAACACGTTTGGTTAAAAACATTGTTTGTCAAAGCTTAACACGTTGAGATTCTTTGTTTATCAGTCTCATAATAAGTACATCACCCTCAAAAAGAAAAAAGTGAAAGACATTTTTTTTGGTAAGAAGTGAAACAGACATGTTCCTAGCATACTCTTTCAATAAACCACATTTAAATGTCGATTTTGATTTTCAGTTAGTTGACGATGATATCTACCGATCTCATAACATTTTCAGTAATGAAAATTTTAAGGCTTATAAATGAGTCTCACCAACTATGCTCCACATACCGGCGACTCGTAACTCAATCGGTGGAGGGTCCACGACCCGGATCACCCATCATGTGTAGATCCGGCCCTTCGAACCATAACCATAAAAATATATCAAGTTAGATTTGAAATCAAATCCCAACCCAAAATATAATTTTGAGGATTATCAATGCAGAGATCACATAATCTCATACTTATATGTTGGATTTGAAATTATCCTTAAATTATTTTTCAAATCCCAGTAATATATATATATATATATATATATATATATATATATATATAGAGAGAGAGAGAGAGAGAGAGAGAGGTGATTACGTGCGGCGAACGGCGGGTGCGGCAGCGATCACGGGTCCATCGCATCGAACGGTCGGGTACGATTCACATCGACCGTTGGATGCGATGGACCCGCGATCGAACGGCCCACGTCGCGGCCGCACCCGCTGTACGCCGCACCTAATCGCTCGTGTGTGTGTGTGTGTGTGTGTGTATATATATATATATATATATATATATATATATATATATATATATATATATATAGGGAAATGATATCGTGCAGGTCGTGCGGTCGTGCGGCGTCGACCACGGGCCGTCGATCACGGGTCCATCGCATCAGACGGTCGGGGGCGATTCATCTCGACCGTTGGATGCGATCGACCCGCGATCGGACGACGCACGTCGAATCCGCACGACCGCACGACCCGCATATTATCATCGGCGTATATATATATATATATATATATATATATATATATATATATATATATATATATACACATATATATATAATTTGGGACCATCAATGATTAATCTCTCAAATCCTAACAATATATATTTAATTATGGATCACATTAAAATTTCAAATTATAACAACATGTATTTTAGATTAGAAGCTATCAATAATTGATTCTCAAATCCCAACAATATATATTAAAATTGAAAACATTATTAATTGATTCCATAAAATCCCAACCAAAATATGTATATTTAACCAATGATATATTTGATAATCTAAATCAAGAATCTCTCCCCAACCGTTCAACCATTCTAAAGCACCCACCAAGATATTATAAATAGGAACCGGTTCTCTGTGAGAAATATTTTTTCACTAGATCCCTTGTATGACTGATTTGAGTGTTGGATGATCTTTTGCAGGTCACCCCCAACACTGTTTCTGATGAAGCCGTCAGAGGAAGTGAAGTGGACAGATCGTGCGACCCGAACCCGATTAGTCACTTTTTGCCTATCCAAAAATATAATGAATTCTTGAGATGAAAACAATAATAAAATAATCATCATCCAAATCATTCTAGTCCTGTTTATAAATTCATTCCAATGAGAACTGTGACAAGAAATATAAGAACTACAACTACACCAACCAAATCCTGCATGTCTACTTCTGATCATTCAGTTTGATGCATCCATCCTACACACAAAAACAACATATACAAAGCTACCTATATTCTATAAGTTATACTAACAAAACAAACTGTTATTTTCTGCAATATGAATTATGCGATTCAAAGGCGTAAGTACGCAAGAGTTGGTTGGGTCAGGTTCTAACCTGGTCCAGATTTTATTAGAAAAATCTCAAAATACCAATTCAACCCAGATTTTTTTTGGAAAAAGCTCAAAATGTCATTGTTTTGTAAATTTAAATTTATCGCATAAAGAAAAACGTTTGACTCAATCATTTTTACCAACCAAAACTTATACTTCACAATGTTTTCTTTTTCTTTTTTTTTAAATAGTAAACATCATCTAATGATCATATCACTTTATTTCAAGTTGTATGAACCAATTTTCAGTGTAAGAATATATTTAATTAGGTACATACATCATTTACGAGATATATGCTTCATTGGATTTCAAACAAATTATATAAGACTGTATTTTATACTGTAAAAAAAACTGAATGTAATAACGGCCCCTCAAAAAATCTTTCTTGTTAGTTCAGTCCACCCCAAAAAAACATCCCGGAGAAGTCATGGTGTAGGTAGTGGGATTAATGGATGTCTCAAAACACACATACGATGGGTTTTTTGGTAAATTAGGGTTGTGGGTAAAAAAGCATAGCTTGGCATAATTTTATCCAGTATTGGAATTGTGAGAATCCTAACTGATTCTCTTTTTAGTGATTAGATTATTATTATATCAACCAATTTATGACATAATTATTTAAGGTGGTTATTATCATTTTGTATCTTATCTTATATATGTGATTATTTTGTTTAATATTACTTTTATTGATGATTATGATGAATAAACGTTCGTTAACATGAGTATATACTCCGTTTATTTTTTATTTATGCAAATGAGACTGAAATTAGGACGAAAAAAAATTACTGTGTAACACTCATAATTTATTATTACCGCCATTTCTCCAATTTAAGCTGAACCGTAATTTATCATTTTGTCTAACCTCTCCCGTGACATTGGAGGGTAAGTAGTCATTGTCAAGTGTGAATGGAGTCAATGGACCCGGCAGAGCCAAATTAAGTTGCATTGCAATGTGCTTTCATAACAGGACAATTCAGCCATAGCTTCAATAATGGAGCCATCATTTACAAAAGGTAAATATCGATTTTGAGATGCCGAAAGAAGTCAGGGTGATGTAGCATGATCATGAACTATTCAATTAACAGTGAGAACCATCAAATAAAGGATTATGATAATTTGCATTACTTAGTATTTTAGTTTTATTTAGATTTATCATATCTTTTTTGAATAATTAAGGTTACTTAATATTTAAACATTATATAGATATGACTTTATATATGTTATTATTTAGGATGTGAATTTTAGTTTGAATTTAGATTTAGTTAGGATTTATAGTTGTGATTTAAGAGATTTGTTGAGATCTTAGTTTGTTATGTTAAAGATTCTCTTTTTATAAATAACTTGTAATCACATAATTAATTAGGTTTTGATTTTAATAATTTATTATTTTTCTTCGTTTTGTTATTTGTGATGAATATTAATTACGTAAAATTCCATCATTTGATATTTCTTTAAGAAATCAAAAGTCCACCATCCTGACATTCTTTCTGAAGAATCATCGCTGGAGTCTACAGATTTCGCATATTTGATAGAATCGACAAAAGAGCATAATTATAAGCTGCACGACATGGTAAAGCAAAAAGAATAAAAAAAATGCAGTTCCTCAGTTTAGATCTACTACTTTTTATTGGGCTGTCACGAGGTCATGAATTCTTCGCTCACTACAAAGAAGGACCAGCGACGACGACGTACGACGACAGATCGATTAACCCATGTTAACCTGAATTCTTATTTATGGTTATTATTCTGTCAAAAACCCCAGCAAAGCCATAGTTATATGTAAATATGGAGGCATCCCTTTTACAGGTCAATACACCAGCTACTGAAAAGAAGCAAAAGATGCAGTTCCTCTCATTAGCTCTACTGATCATTATTCTGGCAACCATGTCATCATTCTCTGCACATGTGACGACGGCAACCTGCAACGGATCATCGTTATGCATCAAAGAAGAAGCCAACGACGGCTATGAGTGGTCAATGGAGTCCGAGACGAGCCGGAGGATCCTTCAGGGGCCGAGTGGCATCAATTATCGTGCGTTGAGACCGGATCATCCTGTCTGCGGCGGAACGCCTGGGGGACAATACGTCGGTTCACGTGGCTGTATTCCATTGCAGTCCAACCCACCAACGAGGCCGTGTCAAGCCTACTTTATGTGCAGGGGGGGTGCGGGTGGGGGTTGATCACTTCATCTAGATCTTGATGTTTTATTGCTTTAAATAAATATGTATGTTTGTGCACTTCCGATGTACCTCAGTATAATTGTTACATTACACCCGGTTTATCAATTATCACGAGACATGATTTTTCTTTTTTTTCTTTTTTTTATAAAAAAATTTCAATTTTTGTCAAACAAACAAGATATAATAAGTCAGTACCAAGACTCGATATCCATGGGTATTCTGAGTTTCCAAACACCTTATTTAATATATTTCACTTTATTTTAGAATCTATCCAGCGATATACTGCATCTAAATAGGGGTTAAAAGGATCTCTCAACCCTCGACAACTTGG
The DNA here is from genome assembly GCA_030737845.1 of Acorus calamus. Lineage (NCBI taxonomy): Eukaryota > Viridiplantae > Streptophyta > Magnoliopsida > Acorales > Acoraceae > Acorus > Acorus calamus. The sequence goes on along the minus strand of CM060865.1, from coordinate 30,176,881 downwards.
TGGATGGAGCACGATCCAATCGTACTAGATTTTCTACACTTTATATAGGTTGGTGGAAGGAGCACAATCCAATATAAAGGTTTTTTTTAATTATTATTGATAATCAAATTTGTATTGCTATAATCTTTACATTGAAGTCATGAACTTTAGAAAATAGAATGCATCGTTGTGGTGGTTGTATGCATAAAAAGTTGTGCTTTTAAGCACGTCCAAGATTGCAACTAAATATTATTGATATTGAAACAAATTCTGACCTTTTTTTAATCCTTGAACTAAATATTTTGGAAAATTATTCTACTTAAAATGTATTTACTAATCAAACAGAATAACAAAATTTGATTTATAGATAAAATAATTCTTAATAGAAAAATCCATCAAAATAATGACATGAACCACAACCAAATCCAATCCAAATTGGATTCAGAATTTGAGAAGCTTTTAGAAAAAACTACTTTTCCCAAACAAGTTTCCAAACAGAAAAAGCCCTCAAAAGCTGCAAACACATTTTTATAAAAAAAAATATCCAAAAGCTAAGTTTTTTAAATATGTAAAAAGACAATTTCGGACAAATTCAGTTTTAAACCCAACTTTTAAAAAAAATAACTGATTCTAAACAGGGCCTAAAACTTCAATTCAAACTCACCGAAAAGTTAGGGTTAGGTCAAATGACTCAAATCTACCCAAGTTGTTGCACACTCCTACATGAGACTTTGGATCAACGAGAAAGTTTATTGCATAAAATTTGACACCAAATGCATGTATGACACTGTATAACAAGTCACCTGGTCCCAAATTGATAACAAAAATGATTGGTGACCATATTGTTTTGTCACAGTACAATAGATTATTTGCCTAGTAGAAAATGCTCCCCACCTTTGAATACTACCACTCTAAAAATCTGTGTACTCAGATTTAAGAAGCTTGAAGCACCAAAGATGAACCAAAAGGATCTTCGAATAAATGCACAAAGCCTCAGTAGATGATTCTGTCGCGGTTCCTAGGGATTGTTGGAATTGTTGAATCTCAAGGGGACATGAAATTTGCATCAGCTTCACCTCATCTAATGTGAATGATCATCTTCTCGAGTAATTCAGTGTGCTCAGGTAGATATTCAATCAGCTCATCTTTGGTCACCCAGACATAATCTTCACACTTCCCAACTGTATATTCATCTCGACCAAGAACTTGAGATTTAAAAAAGAACCTCTGCGAAATGGAAAGCAAGGAAAAACGAATATTTAAAACACACGGGAATGCCAGGCCGATTTCCAAATATAAGAATGAAAAGAACTAGTTTATGGAAAAACATGTTCAGAAAAGGAACCAAATTGCAAAATGGGTCCTCAGTGAGAACATCAAGGATTTTCATCACATTCTTATCTCGAAATTGTTGAATTAGGCATCGCAATGATATATCATGTACATTGTACAGTTTTCGTTGTTACATTAATCGGCAAAATCATTTAATCGCCATGGTACACCTACCTATTTAGAATTCATTCTCTTATGAACAATTTAAACACAAGACCTCAGTTGAGTCTGTTGAGAGTCCTAACAAGATAGTGTAGACAGTGAATAATCCTGAGGTTTCAAAAAGGGCATATGTTATCCATGTGATATCAAGATCAGATTCTTCAGACTGCTCATGGTTTCGAGAATTTCTTCAAATGACTTCATATAAGAGGCAGAAAGTACATCTTTATTCTACAATTTGAGGAAATTTAGGATAAACTCAAAATTTGGACGTTTACAATCTAAAAAGGCTGGTCAATAGTAGAATGAGGTACTATTTAAACAAAGTATGCTAAAAATGGGGCACAGATCTGTAGCTCAGTGGTTGACAAGGGAATAGTGGTCATGGGTTCGATTCCCGGCCCACATTTACTTACCAAAAAAAAATACACTAAAAATCTTACTGTTGGAGGAAAAAAACGAGGATCCCCCACCTTTTTCAAATATGATTAAAAACTGGGATGCCCACATCAGAAAATGGTAACATCTCAATATTCCAGATGTGTATTCACAGCTGTGTATCCAGATTGGATGCTTCAGGCAAGTGCATGACATGTAACAGATGAAAAAAAAAGTTACCTTAAAAGGTGAAACATCTGGTGTTTCTTCCTTAGGTTGAACAACCATATGAGCCATGGGTGCATTGCCAACGAAATACGTATCTGAAAGATCCCCGACAACTGAATTTAATGCAGCCTCAGCACACTGAAATTTCAAAGTTTCGAAAGTGATTTCTTTATTGATAGGAAAAAGTAAATATAATTTAGAAGTGAAGTTATCAAAGAAATGACGACACTATTACCTTTCGAAGTGTCTCTTCATTTTCGTAAACCTTTTCTGGAAAATGCCATTCCGGCTTCCCATCAGGAGCTCCATATGTGCTTCCATAGAGAAGAAGATACAGTCTACTATCAAGTGCCCTTTGCAATGACCTGATGACACAAAGTCCAGAGATCAAAGAGAAATGATGAGAATTGTCAGTGGAAGTCCTATTCTGAACCAGTTAAAAAATTAATAAACATTTATTAAATAGAATTTTTGTGAGACAGATGGGAAACATGATTCTAATTCCCATCATGAAAAAAAAGTTTTTTTTCTTTCTTTTGTAGTGAAATGCATCATCTATAAGGCTTATACTCTTCAGCAAGCAGACATATTATTAGCCAATGTCATGAGGGGCAACTCCCAATTTTCAAAATTATCACATCAAGACATAATTTAATGTTAAACACATTCAAAAAACATATATTACTACGGCTGCATTGATCTACCATTCTACCAGAACTAGTCCCTTGAGCAACTACAACCTATAAATTGAGTTTCTCAAACATTTTTTAAAAATCTTTTGATTTCAATCATTTGGGAAATTCTTATTGCTAGAAGTTAGGTGGTTAAACAAATTCTGTCAAGTGGATTGTTATCATTTTTTTTCCTGCAAAACTTTAGCATTGACAAGCTACATAACTTTCACAAAGCCCCAAATATTTCATTCAACCCACATCATAATCTAACTGCAAAAAAAGAGAACTTATAATTAAAAAGCAATAAAAAATAATCAATTAAATAGTTTCCAGCAGAAATATTGTGAAAACATCACCAGTATATCCCAATTATTTCACCCATACACATAAAGAACACTATCAAAATATAGTGCTTCAGTCAAGTCATGAAGACCATTCCAACACCAACCTAAAAATAGGTGATGAGCATCCCCTATCTCCGAAAAGGTGAGGAATTCAAATCCCGTCCATGCGAAGTGTGCATGGATAAGTGTCAAGCATGCACTTTTAAAATTTCCATAAATTTCTCCAATACAACACGCCTTGTTCAATAAAATTTTATGTTTTTTCTTAAAGCATTGTATGCTACAGTTGGTAATATTCTCCTTCAGTTGGTGCATATAGCCACTCAAACATGAGAATGCTAAGCACATAACATCCCAAAATCATCACCACCCCTAATCCACTACCCTGAACTAAAATCTAGAAAATTTCAACTTCCATTCAAGCTACAATAAATAGCATAGCCAGAAAAAAGAAGTCAATAAAAAGTACACTGGTAAAATTAAATGTTGGTCGATTGTCATACTTTCTATCATTGGTCTTATCAGCCTCCGTTATCCGAGGAGCCGGCGTATATTCTATCTGGTAGTCACCTTTCCCCCTGCTCACACAAAAAGACATTTTCTCTCGTTAGGATCCTACAACAAACCCATTATTGATACAACAACAACACCAAAGTGGCACAAAAATTCATAGAAGAGCTTAAACTAAGAATCCAAACAAGTCAATGGACCATCTAATAAAGATATCAGTTTGGGATCAAACCCAAGAGGGCACCAATTTTCAAAATAAAAATAAAAATAAAAATATCGGTTAAAAAACACTATTGCTTCTTGCCTTTGAATTTTGTGTAATAGGATGTTCAAAATCAAAATTTTTGAATGGTTTTTTTTTTTTTTGAAGAAACAATAGACTTGCACCCTTATATTAAAAGGCCAAAAGCCCAAAGGATACAAAAACAAGCAAGAAATAACAAAAGGAGCAGCTTAATAAAACTAAGCCTTTTCTTCAAAAAATAAAAAATAAAACTATGCCTCTAGTAGAAAAGGTTTCCACCGGTGAATGGTTTAAATAAAATTGACATATTTCATGACTCCAAACATGGTCTTAAAGCAAAACTCATACAGAATTGCACCCAGTTCAAATGAAAATTCTTAATTTGTCTGATGATAGGTCATAAATCAGGGAAGAAAACTTCGTTTAAGGCAGATGTTCTTCGTGAACTAAGAAATTTTAAATGATGAAAATGCTGCTCAGTTTTTTAAGAAAAAATTGAGAGGTGTTTTCGTCCTTCCTCGATACTAGGCACTCAAACACTGAAACTTAGATATTCATATTTTTACGGAAGTGTTTGAAAATGCGTTGGGTTGATTCTGGTTTTACAGGAATTAACTTAACCCAAACATGTACCAAACATGATACCAAAAGCACTGAATGATCGAAGAGCTCTTGGTTATAAGCAATGAAAAACAAGAGCTTCTCAAGAATCTAACAAAAATATGCTTACTGGAAATATAATTTAAAAAGCAGCTTATGTGAACAGATGTTATTCATACGAGTTTCCAAACATTACCCTATGAAAAAAAAAACACTGAAAGAAATGAAAATGAAAAACAAAACAACACTGAAAGAAATGAAAATGTCTAGTTTTACCAAATCAAAACAATGCATCAGATAAAACTAACACATCTGATGAATGAATAATAGATATGTCAGATCTATTTTGAGTTCTTCTCTAATGAATCCCAACAAATAATAATAAAAAATTCGATAAAAACAGCTAAATCAACAACCACAGATCTGAAAGTAGTGCAACGCCACAAAATTCAAATTCACGTTCACAATCAGAGAATCTCCCATTAATGAACCAATTTGAAGCTCCCCAATAAACCCTAATTTTTTTTTATATAAAAAAAATCACAAATTTGTAGAACCCAAATTACCGGGCTTCGGATCTGCTCAAGACTTCATCCGGGAACTTCCGCCGGAACAAATTGTTCCACCGCAACCTTGCAAAACCAAATAAGATTAAGAAAAAAATCAATTTTTTAAAAACAAAAACACAAAATTCAAAAAATTTGGGGGATTTTTTTTTATTACGAGAATTCTTCGAAGGCGTAAATGGCGGGGTTGATCTTCGGGAGGACGACGGGGAGCCTCTCAAACAGAACCGCCGTCACGAGCTTCTCGTCGCCGTTGTTGGGTCTTGATGAACAGAAGCCCCTCGATTTCAAGTACTGGAAGAGTGAGACCGGTGATCTCCTCATTTCGAAGGAGACCTCTTGATGGGCGAGCGGCGGAGGGAGGTGGCGGAGGGCGGCGGTGGAGACTGATCTAGGGTTTTGAGAACGGAAGGGAAGGGTTTTGTGGGGGGGTAGAAGGGGGACTGGAGGAGCTGATGGGTTTTGGGCCGTATGTCTATGATGAGAATGATGGCCCATGAATGATGGTCCATTTTACCTATATATTTAAATTTTTTTAAGAAATATTATATTTTATCTAATGATATACATGTTTTTTGAAAAATTAACATATGTTTCAATGAATTATATAGATATATTTATAGAGAATATAACAAATTTCTATTGAAATATATACATTATTAATATGAGTAATAATATGAGCGTATGGTCTGATGATTTTTTTTTAACGCATGAGACTGAAATCAGGGATAATAAAAAAAAACTGTGTATAATGGCACTTAACGGTTTGAAAGAAATGAAAAAGTGTCGTTAATAGAAAATCACCGGAGCATATACTCACATTAACAAGGTATATGCTTCCATAAATTTTTTCACATTTTTAATAAATGCATCCATATAATTTATTAGAGTATATGCTTATTTTTTTTATATATAAGCGTGTATATCATTAGATAATGAAGTATATTATTTTAAAAAATTTATAATAAATAAAAATAATATGTCCAATCATTTCATAGTCATCTTTTTTTATTGTTATATAGAAATGAGCGTTGTTAAATCGCAGTCCTATGCTCCTCAATTTTTTTTTTTTTATAATAAGTTTGATTTGCAAACGTAACCGATTAACTATCACAATTCTATTTTGGCCATAAGATCAATCAGGATGTTTTTTCATAGAATCCACGGTGTTGATATACACAATTTTTTTTAAAAAAAAAACTCATGTTATTACGATTTCATTGTTAAATCAAAATTATAAGTGTTGAATGAGAGATAAGAGAATATAGAAAATAACGTACATAAGTAAAACATATAGAAAGCATCTATTTTCCAAAAAAATAAACCCACATCGCTAATAATAGTTTCTATTTTTCATTATTAATTAAAAAGCTTGTTAGTGTGGACTTGTGCCTGTAACCTGAAAGGGGGGCAACAAGAGGATGTGAACGAGTTGGTTTGCTTACCCTTTGACGATGTTTAATTAATCATGCAACATGTGATTAGCTATTCTATGCAATAGAACCTCCAATTCTGTCACCGCAACCCACATCCTCAAGGGACGGGTAATCCAATCGGACGATCATCTTTTTATTTGAATTTTATAAATTTTTAAAAAAATATATGGTTTTATTTAAAAAAAATTTATTTTATAAATTTTTTAAAAAATACATGGAGTGAATGGTATTGATAATGTTACATTATCACTTTTTATTGGTTTTAATTTATATTGGGATAAATATGAAACAAAAAACTATCTATATATGTGTATAAAAATCACATTTTGATAAAATATCCCTGACGATTTGTTATTCCCAACAATACCCATAAAAGGGTCTAAATTGTGTATAAACACCATTTTTTTTTATCCATTCTAGAGATATTGATGGCTTTAGAATTTCAAATGAGATGTTGGCAAAATAAGGTTTGGATGAGAGGTACATACACAAAGAAACTCATTTTTAGAGAGAATATATATCTCTTTTATTTGTAACTTTAAACTAATTATTGAAATTTTCATTATTATTATTTATGCATATATAAAATGATATATTATATCACGTGTATAAATGAGTAAAATTATTGAGAGTGTTGGTTTTTGATAATTTTTTTAAATTTTTTATTTATTTATACACATATTGTGCACGATTAAAGACTACTTAGTAAAAATGTATATATTTAAATCATTCAATACACCTCAATATATTTTATAAAAAAATAAATTGGATTTCCAAATGTGACCGAATAACTATCACAATCCTATACTGAATATCACAATCCTATTCTAGACATGAGATCAATCTGGGCAATTTTTTGTAGAAATCAAGAAGCATACATATCCATGGTGCTGATATACACAATTCTTTTTCTTTCTTTTTTTTGAGAAAATGTAGACCATCAAGATTTCATTGCTAAATCAAAGTTATAAGATCTGAATTGGAGATGAGATGATACATAGAATAACATACATAAGCATACAAAAAGCATAAAACAAGATAACAAAAAGCTACACTCTATATACACACTTCTTCATGCCCAGAAATTACAAGAATGTATACATTCAGTCCATTATATTATAAACTTCATTTTTTTGAATTTCTATGGTTCATTAGACAAATATATACATTGTTTAATAAAATAACGTGTTGAGAATACACAAGTGTTGCCTACCCATAATATTTTCCTTTCACAGATTTGAATTTGACAAAAAAATAGGTTATAGATTTGAAGGAACTTACTTGAGTTACAAAACCATGTTTTACATAAAGGAGTATTTACCCAAGAACTTGTACCTAAAAATACATGTGTAGCTTTTGAACAATACATCAGTATAATTTGCTAATATATTTCATGTGTATGAGGCCAGTAGAAGATTCCAACTATTGAATTCCTAAAAAGGAACCTCTATACAAGAAGGTTTGTTTTACTGGTTTATATCATGTCAAATTATTCCTCCCACAATGCATCACTTGAGCAGATTGACCCATCACACTCCACTCTGTTACGATGAAGTTACACCCACAATTTGAAAACTATCTTCAATGAATAGCAAAAGCAAATGAAGAAATCATAAGTTGCAATGGTTTCAACTTCTGTGAAATATTGGCATCCACAGATACTTTCACCCTTCTATCTTCAAATATAATCAACATAAAGGAGAAAGGACGAATTACGCGTTAGGGTTTCCCTACCTATAGTTTCCTTGACAGTATAAATGGTAACTTCAAAACTGGTGTCAGGACTAACTGAGAATTTCAACCACTTAACTAGAGAATAAATAGATCTAACTAACGTACATGTATATACATAATGTAAAGAGGAAATCAGAGAGGCAGAAGTGAAAATGTGAAAAGAAAGATAACAACCTCTCAAAACAGTCTCACCCGCATCACTTGGTATCCATGCATGACTGTGTTGTGCCATATGCCCTTGATGTAAAATAGTCTTGAATAAAAATGGAAGTATTGACTTTCCTTGATAATTGCTTCACCTCAAAAATACATGGATTTGTTATATTTTATGTTCTTTTATAATCAACCAATTCACATGTCAAATAACTTCTTTTGTTAGTTTATTGTCCCTGCCCTACAGTCAAATGTATTCACATAACTGGCATTCAATCGTTTTACTACAGCCCATATTTGTGCTTCCAGGAATCAGGAATGTAATGCATATATAAGCTTTAGAATCCATTTTCCATCCATAAGTACCAAACAAAAAAAGAAGAAAATGATTCACTGGTTTCATAGAATATCAATTCAATATATATTTTTTTGGATGGGTATCAATTCAATATATTTAACTGATTTTGACAATTAGTGAAACATTTTTGCCTTGCAACGGTTACACTATGACAACAGAACAATATGACAATTAGAAATGAGGATAATAAATCTAAAACTTCAGAAGAAAAGGGAAAAAAACTAAATGAAGGCACAAAGAGAAGAAAATAAACTAGTACACTGGAGCACAAGTGAGGTCCACCAATTCACTGATCTGGCTTTCTTGTTTCTCTTACATTCTTCAACTACAACAACATATTTATGATTATCCTTACTCCTACAACAGCTCCATTTATCCTTACCTATACAATTCTACTACAACAGTGTATATGATTATCCTTATATATGTAACTGATGATCAAATTTCATCAGTTTTGAATGCCAAATTCAAGGTTCTAGGTTTCAGTACCATATACAACAGCGGAAACTCAGCAAGTCCAGCAACAGTAACATATTGGTTGACACACATGAGTAGAGGCCACTAAACCACATGATGCGAATAGTAGATGATACATATTGCAACTTTACCTAGAGATCTTCCTCAACTAAAAACACAAAAAACTTTACCTAAAAACATCAAAACTGTCTCCCCCAAAAAAACAAACTTCATCTAGATTCTATATTGCATCCATTATATCATACAACTTTCAGAATGTCACAAGCCCATGAAACAAGTACAAGTAGGAGACAAATATGTATATTGGAAAGGTGGTGCCTCCCATATAATGCGCTGAGTGATGTGAAGCTAAATGACCAGCATAGAGTGATCATCTGTTTAATGAAAGACCATGCCACATATGGGCGTGCATGCTAATTCACAAATGCACATGCATGTATGTCGGAGACGTAACATGGGTGGGTATTCTTGACAGATGTCACTCAGAGGTACCAAAAGATGGCAGGCAAAAAACAACCCATATGAAGTACTCAAATGCACTTCCAATGTCACCAGACTCACCACATCCCAACCTCTTCATGACATTTTCATTTAAATAATCTTAATCAGCATTCCATCTAACAAGAGTCAAAATTCAATTTGCTAAACTATAGTAAAAATGGACAACAATCAACAAGTTCCAATACTAAAAAAAAGGCATCAATACAACACTCCCCTGTTAACACACACAAAAAGCAGTTCAGATACAATCTTCCAAACACACAAAGTTCAAACACAAAATCTTAAATAATTGGGCACTTCAAATTCACTCATATCAAACTTCATTAGTTACAAAATTCATATTTGATATAAAAAAATACAAACCTAGACTTCCATAACCCATCAAATATATCTAATCAAAACAAACCCCAAAGAAAAAAAATCGAAACTTGTTGAGAATTTCAGCATAATGGGGACATTAGAGCACAAAAGTTCACAATTTTAACCAAGAATTCCAGTAAATACCAAAACTTTCACGTATCCGCCTCCCAAAAAACCCCAAATTTCCGACCCCTACCTTCAAAAGCAGCAAGAGCAGTCGAAAGGGCAGAGAGGGGTACCTCCGGCGTCGGATTTACCGAACCCCAGTTCCTCCGCCGAGTAGATCGCGAGCCCATCCCCCGTCCTCCGCCTCGGCCGATCAGAGACCTTGGTCTCCCCCTCCTCCCCCTTCGAAGAGGACTTCTTCTTCTTCTTTTTCTTCGTCGGTTTATCTTTCGAGATCTTCTTCTTCGGTTTCAGAGATTCTTTACGAGATGAGGAAGCCTCGTCGACGTCGGGGCTCTTTGACTTCTTCTTGGAGGAGAAGATCTCCTCGATTTCGTCGCCCGGCGTTTGGCGCTTCGATTTGGGCGTCGTCGCCATTAGAGGATGAACTGAAGAAGTAAATGAAGAACCCTAAAAAAACCCTAATTTTTGGGGAGTATAATCGGACTCTGTTTAGAATCCGACTTATGGGCGGGATTTATGTGGACTGTGGACCTGGCCCAACTTCGCATTCATGTTAAAGCCCATTACAGGGGATTGGGCCACATCATACTTCATGTTCGCCCCGTTTGCAGCCCTCATCAGTTTTATATTTGAAGTGTTGCTGCATTCAATTTTTTTTCTCAGTCTAAAATACATACATATATACCTCGTTACAGATTCAGTGAAGCATATACCTCGTTAGATGATGTATATACCTCACTAAATTTTTTCTTACACTTGCTGAAAATGGTTCATTCAATTTGAAATGAAGCGAATGTACTTTTTATCAAACCATATACATCATTAGATGATGTTTACTATTTAAAAAAAATGAAAACATGTGAGGTCTGAGTTTTGGCTGGTGAATGTGACTGAGTGTATTATTTTCTTTTATATTTTTTAAAAAAAATATATATTAGTCTAAGTTATACTTACAAAAAAAAAAGTGAAGTAAACACTGACACACTAGTATATTTTTTCTTTAAAAAATAAGAAATTTCATTTTCATACTAGCACAGTGTATATCGTACTATAGCAATGTATAAGCGGTTGAGAGACCGCTTCTGCTACAGATAGGGCAGAAAAAATAGATTTAGTGTATTACAGGGGATTGGGCCACATCATACTTCATGTTCGCCCCTTTTGCAGCCCTCATCAGTTTTATATTTGAAGTGTTGCTGCATTCAATTTTTTCCTCAGTCCAAAATACATACCTATATACTTCGTTATAGATTCAGTGAAACATATACCTCGTTAGATGATGTATATACCTCACTGAATTTTTTCTTACACTTACTGAAAATGGGTTCATTCAATTCGAAATAAAGCGAATGTACTTTTTATCAAATCATATATATCATTAGATGATGTTTACTATTTTAAAAAAATGAAAACATGTGAGGTTTGAGTTTTGGCTGGTGAATGTGACTGAGTGTATTATTTTCTTTTATATTTTTTTAAAAAAATATATATTAGTCTAAGTTATACTTACAAAAAAAAAGTGAAGTAAACACTGAAACACTAGTATATTTTTTCTTTAAAAAATAAGAAATTTTATTTTCATACTAGCACAGTGTATATTGTACTATAGCAGTGTATAAGCGGTTGAGAGACCGCTTCTGCTACAGATATGACAGAAAAAATAGATTGAGTGTATCACTGCTTCATGGGAAATGTTTGACTCGGTCTAGTTTCCAACCCCTATGCAGTCTACACTTTTTTTTTTCTTTTAAAAGTAGTATATTTTATCTAATTAGATATGTAATTTTATGAAAGTTTTCATAGCTTTAGTATATTTTACAGCACCATCTGCAACCTCATTTATTATGATACCGCAATATCATAGTGTGTAGAGTATATAAAAAAAAATTTAAAAAAAAATATTATTGTATCTCAATATATACTTTTGTATAACAGTGTATATTTTCAATAGGATAGTATATTAAAAAAATGGTGTATACTTCGAATGAGACTGTACAGATGGCTGGAATTATGATTTTCCTTTGGGTGTTGCTCCCTAGGCCCCAGAAATTAAGTCCCATTTGTGGGCCCCAATAGGTGGCACTCTCTTATTGGTTTCCTATTTGACTTTTTCTAACTACCAAAATGACAATGACAAGTCTACCCTTCTTATAATTTTACAAATAAATTCTATCTAACTAATATTCAAATTAAACCTCATAACTGAATCCCATAAAAGGCGACACCATTAAATCTTCTCCCTAACCTAACATATTTCTAAAAACTTTAAATTTTAGGATTTTGATTTAGGTAAAACATATGAACCAAAAATGACAAATTTCTTCCCATAAAAATAGAATTGGAATTCAAATTTAATTACAGGTGTAACTAAATTTGAATTAACAAATACCTTTAAAAAAAAGGGGCTGGAATTCAAATTTAGATGCAGATGTATCTGGATTTGAATGAACAAATACCTTAAAAAAATGAGCTGAAATTTAAATTCAGATACATGTGTCTCTGGATTTTAATTAACAAATACCTTCGAAAAATGGGGTGGAATTCAAATTCAGATATAGGTGTATCTGGATTTGAATTAATAAATACCTTCAAAGAATGGGCTGTGATTCAAATTCAAATACAGTTGTATCTGGATTTGAATTAACAAATACCTTCAAAGAATGAGCTGTGATTCAAATTCAGATACAAGTGTATCTAGATTTGAATTAACAAATACTTTAAAAAAATAGGTTGGAATTTAAATTCAAATACAGGTGTATCTGGATTTGAATTAATAAATACCTTAAAAAAATAGACTGGAATTCAAATTCAGATACAGTTTTATCTGGATTTGAATTAACAGATATAGATTCAAGATACCTGAATGGATCGCCAATGTTTGCTCCACGAACTGAATACATGATAAAAAGGCTGCAATCGAAATCAAAATCGAAATCCTCATGAAACTACAATCGAATTGAATTTTCTATTTTTGTAAAATAGATGAATCAAAATGTGTTTCGTGATCACAATCTTTTTTGATTGATATGATTGTTTTCGAAAGAAAAAAAAGAAACAATAGATCATGAAAAAAACAATATGTATAGACGAAACAGATCGTAAGGGTTTTCTGTTTGTTTCTTTGAATCGAATTGTTTATTTAAAAAAATATATATATCATAACCACCTCCATTGATTGCGGGCCATTAATTGTGGAATCGGTTACAATATGAAAACACAATTTGTGAATGAAGGATAATTTAGATATTTCATCTTTCTCACCTTATGGGGCTTTAGATGAGGCCTATGAATTGGGGCTCAAATATAATTATTGTTTTCCTTTTTATAAACAACAAAAATTGGGTAGATCCAAAGTAATAGCAGACCCTCCTAGCGGAGTGATTGAGATGCACCCTCCCCCCAAAGGGAGGTCAGGAGTTCGAGTCCCTACTTTATCAAGAAAAGAAGAAAAAAAACAGTGCATGTGATAAAATGAAATATAATGCAAAAGCTTGGTTGGATCCAACATGAGTGGTAGTTAAAAATGAGGCATGTCAAGTGAGAGGGTAAAAAAAGGCTGATTTATATAATTATTAAAAAATGAATATTGAGGCAAGATGCTGTGGAAGAATTATAAGTTTACAGGCATATCAGGTGTTCCAAGCAAATATTTTCTTCTTTTCAGTTAACAAAGGAAGCAATCATTTATTACAAAAAATCATTAAAGCAGTGCATATGGTTTTGCCATTATTACATAATTATGTGTTACAGGTAGCTTTTTTAGAATCTATTAAATTATTTTAATCAATTAAATGCATAAGTTGTTTTTGAAATTGGTTCTTAGCTTAGTTTGCAACCAAAAGAGCAATCTGACGCCAATCAACTGAATGAAAAAATTGTATTGGATCTAACATTTTCCTTAAATAAAGGTATATAAATGTTGGGTGTGAAATATTGCAACTCCCATCATATAAATCATTTCAAAAAGGTCAATGCAAAGGTATAGAATGACTTTGTTCCAAAATTGTATTTCAGTGGAGTGACAGGCAGAGTAATGCTGTTCCACATCCTCAACATGTGCAGTTGCAGAATCAGTGCATCAGCTCAAGTAGATCACAGAACAAAAAGCTGCATAGATTAGTCATGGACACACATTTAAAGAGGTCTGGAGTACACCTGAGAAAAAAATATGTGGGTTCAAGTAGTGTTTTAATCATTGGCTTTGCATGTGATTAGCAATGACACTGATAAATCAATTCTACCAATCATTTGATCATACATTCATCTTGGATTTTGCAGGTATTTCTTAACTATGCAATAAGTGGAATTTAGCCAGATCAACATAGTTGAGCAAATCATTACCTGTCAATCAATATAACGCTTTCAAGTTTACAACAAGATATTATATATCTAACTTTATTTTAATTTTAAAGTGTTCATGGTTTTCAAATTAAGCTTTGGTAATTTAATGTTGTACTCATATATGCATGCTATCATTTGTAGAGTTAAACCATGGTGTTGTACTCACATTATCCCATATATGTATGACCTTTGGGACTGTTAAGTTTAACCTTTTGACAAAAAAATCTCCCTCTATCCGAGAATGCTTCTGATCGATGACTCCTAAATTTTTTCTATTTAAGGTGTTCCTCCTTGAACAGAGTTTAATTTCAGGCTAACTAAATAGACCAAGTAACAGTTGAGGCAAACAATTATAAAATCTTTTTCCATGCCCCATTGGCCACATATTCTCAGGTGGGGGGTGCACATATTCTAATACCAGATGTGATACGTCCAGATATTATCTATTTTGCCTTCACCGGGAACACGGTTTTCAAAACAAGACATTGGATTTATTGTTAGGGTGCGTTTGGTTGCGCGATTGCGCTGCGATTGCGATTACAGGAAGCTGCGTTTGTAATCGCGCAACCAAACAGTTTTGTAATCGCAGTTTTAAATCCAGCGATTGCAGACAAATAGTGCCCAAAAACTGCGATTTTAAAAAGCTGAGAAAGTGAGCTTCCTGCAGAATCAGGTTTGCAATCGCAGATTCCTGCAGAATCAGTTTTGCAATCGCACAACCAAACGCACCCTTAAAAAACTCTATAAAACAAGCACATCCTATATTTATATTTTTAACTATATTGTCATTAAAAAGTCTCTTTTTCTAACACACATATAAGAGACAAATGCATGAACTTTGAATAGCTATCAATGGTCTTACTTCTCATCTTTTGAAATCTTTTGAATGTCTTCCAATCTTCATTCCATTTCATTGATCGACTCATTATTATTTAGGGTTAAATACATCTAAGTCCCTACAAATATGAAAAAATCCATATAAGTCCCTACTAAAATTAGGACAGATGTACAAGTCCCTAAAAACTCACAAAAACCCAATAATCATCTCTTAGTTAAATTTTCATCTAAATTTAACGGAATATTATAAGAATATTTCATCACATATAATTGTGTAGACATTGAAGTCCATGTAAACAATCATAAAGACAAATTAATCCCTGCAAAAGATAAAATTGTCCCTAAAAGACTTTTACATTGAATTGTGTACACATTGCAGTCCCTATAAACAATCATAAAGACAAATTAGTCCCTGCAAAAGACAAAATTGTCCCTGAAAGACTTTTACATTTAATTGGATAGACATTACAGTTCTTATAAACAATTGTAAAGACAAATTGGTTTTTGTAAAAGATAAAAATATATCTGAAGGATTTTTATATTTAATTGTAAAAATATTTTAGGAGCATTTTGGTCTTTTCAATGACAAATTTCTTTTTTGCGATTGTTTATAAGGACTGTAATGTCCATCCAATTAAATGTAAAAGTCTTTCAGGTACAATTTTATTTTTTACATGGACTAATTTGTTATCATGATTGTTTATATGGACTACAATATATATACACATTTTAATGTAAAAGTCTTTAAGGGACAATTTTATCTTTTGCAGTGAGTAATTTGTCTTTATGACTGTTTATAGGGACTTCAATGTCTACATAATCACATGTGATGAAATATTCCATTAAAGTCTTTCTCAAATTCAGGGATGATTATTGGGTTTCTGTGAGTTTTCAGGGACTTATAAGTCTTTCTCAAATTTAGTAGGGATTTATATGGATTTTTTTCATATTTATAGGGATTTAGATATTTTTAACCCTATTATTTATTAGTATTATTGTTGAGCACAAATTGATTCTGAAAGATAAGCTGAAAATGTTAGTTTCATGTCTTGAGTGGTAGAAATGTCAGATGTGGGTGGAAAAAGACATGGATAGGAAGCCTTTTTGTCCCACCAATGTGGGTGGTGAGTGTGTGTCTGGTCAGAGTTTTTGCCTAGCACAACAATATCAAAACATGTCGTATATATATCTTGTCTGTAAACAGTTTTTTGTCAAAAGAGTCTGAAAAAAATTCAGAACAACAGTTGTATTATAAAGTTATCCAATTCAAAGCAATGCCAGTGGTAGAAGCCATGAATTGGTTTTAATCTTGAACATAACGATATCAAGAGATAGAATCTAGCTAAATGGTCAATTAAATATTACCTAATTTATTTAGACTTTATATTGAAGATTAAATCTTAACTAACTCACCTAATTGGGGTATATCAAACAACCTTATTTGGTTGGCTCGGAAAAAGTAACCCCTTAACCCAAACTCAACGAAATTGATTTGGGTTCACTTAAATTCGGATTCTCAAAAGTGAAATTGGATGAGATTCAAATCACCAAATTGCACATCTAATGAGTAATGACAAAACAGTTGGATTTATTCCCAAAATAATGGAATAAAGTGGAGTAACTTTATTTATTGGGCAACAATAATTCTATTCCATCTTATTATATTCAAAGAGAGCTAAACCTAAAAGTATTTCAGGTTTACTAGGTTGATTAGAGTAATTTTACCCCTCAATCCAAAAACGATTATGGGTTCATCTTGTTTCGGGTTCTGATTCTCAAAAGTTTAGATTAGGTCAAACATATTAGTCTATCTAACATAATTTCAATTAACATTATTTTTTATAAATTTATGTTTCAATTTTAAGTTCAATTTATATTTTTAGTTCAAAAGTTAAATAATAATGTGTTATTTTATACGCTATTTGACATACATTTAGTCTATCAATTTAATCAGCAAACATTCAAAACCATACATTTGAAGAAAAAAATCACACTTGAATGAAATCACCTTTGAATATTGAAATAGAGTGACAACTTTTTTTTTAAAAAAAAGTACTGAATGATGGGGGGTTTGACATTGTCACATCAGGGTTGGCAGTCCATAATGCATTATTTCAAAAGAAAAAATTCACTTTTGGAGACGCTACACGTTTTAAAGTTTTTTTCTCCAAATTTATATTTAAATAACTAATTATATATTTTTACAAAAATAAAATACATATTTAAATAAATAAAAAATATATATTTTAATATTTTATCTGGTGCAATACATTTTTAGATTCTATATATTGAGTAAGGATCACATAAACGACTACAAGAATAATTGAGTGTCAGTATTCTATTTCAAGTATCTGAATTTATCATTGGTTGTTCGTTCTAGTATTTTTGAAAAATATATATTCGGTTTGAATCAAATTTAAATGAAATATTTGAATTCATATGGTTCTTAGAATTAATCCATTTATTATTTTATAATTAATATTTCAATATACACACATACTTAATAGAAAGATTTACATAGTTACAAATCATTTAATTGAAAAGAGTGAGAATAAATTATGCTGGATGATATGCAAAATCAATACTAACATTCTCCTATCTATTGCAGCAATATATGCTACCTATTTTAAAAATTCGAATTATGAAATGGATCATTTGGGGATGAAAAATATATTCATTAAAACAAAGACATGAAATAAAATTCACCAAATCTTAAACAATAACAAACAAATCTAACAAAAAAACAATGTGGTTTGATCTTAATTTATGTCATTGTGGGAAATTATATGAAAAAAAAATCTTTGGAACGATTGTATATTGAATGAAAGAATTTGGGTGGAGTGAGGAGTGAATCAGATGGAAGGGGTGGGTGACACGTGTAGAAAGATGGGTGTTTTACTTGATTTTCAATGGTCCAGATTTCTATATGTATTGAAGGGTTCATCAATCACATGGATGAGATTTAATATGATACCATGTTTAGTTTTGGGTTGTTTGCAAATTGACCCCTCTTAAAACTCGTTATTGCGGAAGTACCTTTCAAATTTTCACGGTTGCAAAAACACCACTGCCTGTTATAACGATAAGTCCTGCATCTGTGCCCATATGTTGCTCACTGTTACAAACCCCTCTTCAACCATGGTCAGTTTCTTAATCCTAGATAGTAAAATTATTTTCCTACTCCCAACTAAAAAGCTAACTTTAACCCTAAGTTTCAAAACCCCTCTCTTTTACACTCTCTTCTTCCCCAAGATCTACAACCATCCGAAAAACATAGCAATCAATCCAAAAACCTTGCACATTTTCCCCCCGGTTTCACATTTTCGATCCGAAATACACATCGCTATCAGTCAATCCACCACATTTTTTATGAAGAGGATGGATGTTTGTCTAATCCGTGGAAGGGGTCTTGGTTCAAACGGGGAAGAAGAAGAAGAAGAAACAAAGAAAAAAATGAAAGATGGAGAAAGAGATGTTGATTGGACATGTTTGTAGGCAGTGGAAGGGTATTTTGGACATTTTATAAGCCCCAAACGTGACTAACAGCTCTTCCCTAACCCAACCTCATCGCAACTAACACAGGGGCATCGATGCACGACTTGTCGTTATAGTAGGGGTATCTTTGCAACAGTGAAAATTTGGAGGGTATTTCTACAATAATGGATTTTAAGAGGGGTATATATGCAAAAACCCTTTAGTTTTTGTTAAATGATAATATATATGAAATAATTTTTTTGAAATGTCATTATGTTTTAGTATAAGAGAAATGGTATTTGAGTCCTATCCAAACTTATTGATGTAAAATTATTATTAGGATTTTTTTTCACTCCAACCAAATATTTTTTTGGGAGTCATTCCTGTTCTTGTATAAACTCTTCCAGAATAGATAATTATATTTAGTAAATATTAATAATGAATAAATAATTTTTTTATTTGGTAATGTTTTTAATTATTTTGGTTTTTGTTGTTTGGTTGACTAATAAATGTCTGACAAAATACGAGTAAAATATAAAATAAAATAATATAAAATATAAAAAATTGATTTCACATGTGCATCATTTACTAATAAAAGATGATGATATATGATTTGACGTTGATATTTAAATTAATAAAAAGATTATGTGAAAACACAATTCTAATGATCTAAAATAGCAATAACAATTTATTTTCATCTATTCTAACATAACTATATTCACTTATTCATGTCAAACAAATATGTTTTTTAGTTTATTCACCCATGTTTCACCCTATTCCGTTAAACACTATGATTTTATTTGATACCTCTATATATATCATAACCAAATATTAATTTTTGTTTGACCAGTGCAAAGAGAACAAATCTCCATTTGCATCATACCCAAACATTCTCTAAATAGTATTCCATGAATAGTATTGCCATGTCATTGGGCTATTAACTCTTATTCTATAAAACGTGGTCATTATTAATAAATGTGACAACTCATGTAAATTAAAAATAGGAGTATTGATTGAATACCCAAAACCGTTTTGCGTAATCACATCCTATTCTTTCTGTCATTAACACCCCAAAATCAGTTATTACAATTCCATTGAAATCCTAAAACACATTTTTTTTTCCAAAGAAGTCCAAAAGTCCAGCCAACAAAATATATTAGGGAAAATGACTAAAAAAATCTACCATGAGTATGAAATATCCAAATCAGTCATTTTTTAAAATTATACTTAAAAAAGTCTCATTTCACAGTTTTAGAAACACAAAAGACTAATATGCCCTTATATAATTAAATATTTAATATTCCTTTTTATTCCACATTAAAAACATATTTTTCCTACAAAACAACAATATCTCTATACATGATGAAAATCAATCCTCTTAAAGGTTTTGTTATTATATATCATACTGTGTGTTTCTTATATATATCTTACATGATATTGTTATCATTTTTCATTGTGTATAATTATAATATAATATGGAATTTAAATATGTGTTGTGCCCCAATACAATAGATGATATTTTAGCATTTTAAATCTTTATTCACATATTTTATTTTTTTAGCTATTTACATATCTTTATGATATCATTAGTACATATCCATTTTTTTTTAAAAAAATCAATATTTAATAGAGTTTATAATAAAAAACTCAAATTATATTGATACATATTTTATAAAATCCACCTAATCATAAAGAATTTACAATAAAAAAATTTATCTACATGATGTGTGAAATATATTAATAAAATTAATAGAGTGAAATATTTTAACAAAGTTAAAAGATATTGAATGTATTAATGATTTAATTGCATAAGGGTAGATTAGTCTTTTGTGTTTCCAAAATTGTAAAATGAGACTTTTTTAGGTATAATTTTAAAAAGTAGCTGATTTGGGTATTTTTAATTTTTGAGAGACTTATTTTAGTCATTTTCTAAGTATATTACACTCTTTAAAATCCCATATATTCAAAATAAAATAAAATAAAATAAAATTTAAACACCCTTTTCAATGCTATAAAGTTTGCGAGAATATCTTCCCCCACTTTTGCTGTCATTGTTAATTCATAAAAAGGTTTCCATAATCGAAGAACCCCTCAAAAAGGATTGTTCATATAAAGAGAGATTCAAACGAGGCACGCAAAGAGAGGAACTCACACAGAGAGAGAGAGAGAGAGAGAGAGAGAGAGAGAGAAGAAACAATGGAGATTCGTTTTCTTCTTCTCCTTCTCAACTTCTCAGTTTTTCTTTCCTCTGTGACTGCTAAAAAAGTGAGCTTTTTTTAATATTGGGTTCTCTTCCTTTTCATCCAAAGTCGTCCCTTTTTAATATTGGGTTCTTTATTTTTATATTTATCTTCATCAATAATTACTTGGTTTTCTTCATTTTCATGTAAAGTTGATTCTTTTATAACAATTCTTATATATCTCTGAATGAACAGTCTTATGTTGTATACATGGGAGCACACAATCATGGAATCGAAGTCAATTCAATCGATACGGAGCAAGTGAGAGAGACTCATTACGGGTTCCTCGGATCCTATCTTGGAAGGTGAGAATCAATTATGAATCTAACAAGTCTAATTGAATAGTTTATAATAATATCTGATTCAAATATTTTATACAAACAACAGCAATGAAAAAGCAAAAGATGCCATCTTTTACTCCTACACGAGGTACATCAATGGTTTCGCTGCAAATCTTGAAGAAGAGGAAGCATTGGAGATCTCAAGTACCCAAAAATTCCTTCAAAATCCTCTGTTTTTGCTCTGTTTTTTTAATATGTTCAATCAATCACAAAATTCAATCTTTCCAAAATGAATTCTTTCAGAACACCCAAATGTGGTTTCAGTCTTCCCTAACAAACCAAAGAGATTACACACGACGCGATCGTGGGAGTTCCTCGGACTCGAGAGGAGCAATGGCAGAGTCCCCTCTCAATCGATTTGGACCAAAGCGAAGTTTGGAAGAGACGTTATTATTGGAAATCTTGATACGGGTAAGCTTTTGATTTTTTTGGTGAGATTTGATATCTTTTGGTTTCACTGAATTATTGGAGTTTATGATGGAATTGTGTTCTGGAATGTTTGACCAACTCAAATATGACTGATTCTTATTCTACTCAAATTAATTCTTGTAGGAGTATAGACCCACTTAACATTTATGTTGTAGTTCGTGTAGATGTCACAACATCTAATGTAATATATATTCTATTGTAAAAAAAAATAAAAGCATTTGTGTTCTATTTATTTGTGTTTATTATAGAAGTCAATGAAATTAAATTTTATGCGGTTTGCAAAAATGATTGTAGATGAGATATACAGTGAAAAGAGAAGGTTGATTTTGGATAAACATTTTGACAGGTTCAAGAGGATTGGTACACTGGTTGTAAGATTTTTATGTTAGATTTCTGATTATGAAGATTGTGGTGTAAATTGTGCCAACAGTTTTGGCACAGTACTAGATTGTGGAATTTTTGAAATAGACCTTTGGATATGAAAGAGAGTTCTTTGGAAAAAAAAGGTCAGAGAAATTGAGTGTGTATTTTCCTTGAGAACATTGCACTTTCTGATTTTTCATCTTTGTCTTTAGTGGAGACCAAGGTTTCTGATTTAAAATTTTTATTTAGTTTGCATGATTTTGTCACACAAATTTATAATTAAATGTTATGATGTTACACCTAATCTTAAAAATAAGTGTATATAAGCTACAAAAATGTTTTTGATGCGACTATGATTGTGACCAAATGTAGAGATGTATCACAAGACAAAATCAAAGTCCAAGACAAAATGGTATCTAAAAAAATGATGCATAAATGAAAGGCAAAAGTGTTTATGGGGGGAAGGACCATTGAACATTTCCATGTGTGTATGCATCATTGTGTCCTAATATTATTTGCCTGAAAAGTATGAAATCTGATGTAAGTACTGAAATTCAATTTGGTGTGCCTCACTGTTTTGGTGTGTGTGTGTGTGTGAGTTTTGCAGGTGTATGGCCTGAATCAGAGAGCTTCAGAGATGAAGGAATGGGACCCATACCTTCAAAGTGGAAGGGAATCTGTCAGAATGAAACCAAAGTTGGAGTTCGTTGTAACAGGTTTCTTCTTTTTCCTTACCTCTTTTTAAGTGTTTTTTTTAAATGCTTGTGATCATAATTCATAAGAACATATTTCTATTTTCTTAATCATGTATTTAATATTTTTAACATCTAGGTATTCATCTGAATTGCGTTTGAAAACGAGTTCAAACAACTTTTTATTGATTATGGTTTTAGAAGAATCATAATTAATTCAAACTTATTTCTAAATACCTCCAGTGGTCTCATCTATTGACAACAATATAAAAAAGATTTTTGTTATAAACAGAATATGACCAAAGCTGTATAAACAATATAAATTTTCAAACTTGTATAAAAAAGTTTGGTTGGTACAGAAAGTTTAATTTTTAATTTTAAAAACTATTTTTAATTGTCATTGACATTTTCATGATTGATATAGAAAGTTTTACTTATTTATCACGAGAGTGATTAGAATATGTCTAAGAAATAGTTTATTTATATTTCTAATTTTATCATATCTATTTTGTATCATATATGAATTTATAGTTATCGTGGTGAATAGAAACCTTATTGAATAATTGTCGTAGATGAACTTTGTAATTATGGTTTTATTTCTATTTTCATATAATAATTCCAAATGAATTTTTGTAAATTCTAGCTTTTGGTTTCAGGTTTTAGTTTTTTTCGTTAAAATCCAATAAAACAGTTTTTATGAAAACACTGTTTGATGAATGCACACTGTTATACAAAAAATTATATTTGAAAATTGGTTTAGAAGGGGCCCTTTGCTGATTATGTCAATGTTGTTTTGTTTTGTTATGTTTTTTTGGTCTATTATTATAAACTAACAACAACTCTGTTTAAGTTTGACATAATCTCTTTTAGTTGGTTTTGTTGTTTTCATTTAGAAGGGGCCCTATTATGATTATGTCAATGTTGTTTTGTTTTGTTATGTTTTTTTGGTCTTTTATTAGAAACTAACAACAACTCTGTTTAAGTTTGACATAATCTCTTTTAGTTGAATTTGTTGTTGTTATTTTGTGTCCGTCAAAAGTCATAACAGACTTTCAACTTCTCTTTTTCTTAAAAAAAATGGTTTCAACCTTTGTTAGGTTGTTCTAACTGACTTGCAACTCCTCTCATAGAAAAGCTTAGGTTTTGTTAGAACTATTATCTTGTTTTAATGAAACAATGAATAAAATGAAAGAAATTTTGTCTCATGTGCCATCACAGTAAAACCCATGTGGGTATTGCCATAACAAATGAACCCACTAATAAATTATTAAATAAAAAATAAGATTTTAGGACCTTATCTTAGGAAGAAAAAAACTTGGGGGGGGGGGGGGGAGAGTGGTACTATAGGCTTTCATGTTACCTATTCTAAAATATCATGTGTTATGTATGTATCGCCAACGAATTTACAGTCCGTCCCCATTAACCGCTCGGGCATCGACCCAGGAAGAATCAACTCTAGACTTATTTTATTGATAATCCACGATCAACTTACTTTCGTAGTACCCTACCCCCAGGGGAATTTGAATCCCCGCTGCCTCCTTGAAAGAGAGATGTCCTAAACCACTAGACGATAGGGGCACACCTGCCCAATCGCCAGGATACTATCATCATAGTATGAATAGTTTTTTGGAATTGTCAATATAATGTCATTTGATGACTAGATCCGACAAATCTTTTTTCTTTCATGATTTCATCAAATTTTTAGAGTAAAGGGTTCGGGAATGAACCATCCAATCATATATATAACGAAGGATAGAATTCTTCCGTTCAGAGTACGAGTTGAATCCTTGGGTACTATAGGCTTTCATGTTATCTATTCTAAAATATCCTAACCTGATTATTAATGTGGCTTATCACATTTGATCTAAATCAAACGCCTAATACCCTACTTAGGGTGGAACCCCAAAATACAAATTTTTATTTTTTGTGTAATTATTTAACAAAAATATATAGAAGTCTTTAAAAAGCTGTTTGTGAAATATGCATATGGCCCTCCCATTGGGACCCCCCATTGGGACCCCACCTAAGCCAATCCTTGGTACAACAACTGATATTTTCTGGAAAAAGAATGAAATGCACTGTGATGCGGCAGTTGTTAGATAGATTAGAAATAATATAATAAAGCATTAAAATTCCATTAGAGATAAACCCATGTCGCGATCCATAATAAGCCCAGGGCCCTAGGTTTTGACAAAAGCCATAAATGTATTTTTTTTATTGATTAATACAGTATCTTTTTATATTAGAGTAGTGAGTGTTACTTAAGATCTAAGATATGTCAACGCCAAGCTTTAAAAAAAATGCAAATAATATATGTTACAGACTATATAAAACCTTGCGTAGTTTTAAAGGGAGTTAATTTTCATTGGGGTTGGCATTATATGGGATAGGTGTTTTTTTTTTTTTTTTTTGGTCGGTAAAGCCAAATTTTGTATTTCTCACTGTATAGAACAAATATACAAAATGAGTACGGATACATAAACAAGTAAACAATACCTGAATAACAATAGAAAAGAGATGTTGTGAGGAAACATTGTCTGTGAACAGACATTGCGCATCCACCTCACCTCCATCCTTGTATTCAGAATTGCCCAAAAAAAAAATTCCCTAACTTACATATGATTCATCATTTTATACTAGTTGAAAAAAGTGAGGTAGTCTTTCCTATTTGAGTTTTTCTCTTAAGAAAGGGGAACCACAAATATCCCTGTCAAGAAGAGCTTGCAATTCAGGCCATATTTGAAGTGGTTGGAAGCATGATTCTCCAAGAGTGGATCTCCAACTAGCAAGCAAGTCCGCAGGAGCGTTTCCTTCCCGATAAATATGAGACAACTTAATGGATGAGAATAGATTGCAGTCATATTTGATGGATCTATGTAAGCGCCGCACCCTCCATGGCACTAGGGAGCTGGTATTTAGCCAGTGTATAGCAATTTTGGAATCACTTTCCACCCATAAGCATTGAATCCCAAGAGACAACGCTCTACGAACACTTTGACCAATCGCAAGCAGTTCCAGAAAGTTGATGGAGTGGTCAACAGTGCTAGCTGCCACCGCTGAGAGCAATTGTCCAAGATGGTCCCTGAAGAGATAGCCAAAGCCAGCCCTATCATCTGACCGGGAACCGTCAGTGTTTGATTTAATCCAACCAACAGGGGGTGCATCCCATAGCACTTCTTGAGTGTGAACAGATAGTTCAGAGATGTTTATATGAAGCCCATCCCTCATGCCAAGAATGTCAGGGGTCAAAATGGCTTTCAAGGAAAAAAAATTCAATCTCATCTTTGTCCCAAAGAACCTTTTGGATGAGAGAAGGTTGTTGCTGACTTTTTCCTTGGAAAATTCTTCTATTTCTTTCTGTCCAAATGTGCCACACTGAGGCTGCTAGAAGAGCTTGCATGACCTTCATAGGCACTTCAGTTCGGAATTTCGCTGACAGCCAGCTTATTTCTCCCAAGATGGAGGAAGAATGACCCCGCTGGATCCCAATTTTTAGCAGAATTGAGTGCCAAAGCTGCATGGAGAAGGAGCATTGGAAGAACAGGTGTTGACAAGATTCAGGGCTTGAGTTACACAGCTTACATGTTGGATCAGAAATGATATTTTTCCGGTATAGTCTGTCCAGAGTGGGGAGCTTATTTAAACATGAAAGCCATAAAGTGAAGGAATGCTTTGGTACCTGTGAACTCTGCCATACCCATTCCACCCAGTCTGGATGTTCAGCCCTAGTTCTCACAGACTTCCAGGCATCATTCAGATGAAGGAAACCAAACCTGTTTGGGGTCCATACAAGTTCATCCTCACCTGTCCCCCAATTTCAATTTGGGATATGGAATCCCACAGCTGATCCAGATCTGAGGGCCATCTCCTTGGCTTGACCCACTGACCATTACAAATCAAGCGACTGAGTTTAGCAGTTCGGGCTGGTCCAAAGAGCAGAGAGAACCTGTCCCCAAAGTGTGTTTTGAGACCTTCCCCTTCAATCCATGGGTCAGTGCTTAGATTAATTTCTCCCCATCATAGATGATGTAGGATGCCTTCTGTTTGACCCATAGTCTAGAAGCAAGAATTTTTCGCCAGATAACAGTGCTAGAGGATCTTGATTCAACCTCCCATATAGTCTTGGATTTGAGATATCGACTGTGTATCCATTTGACCCATAGGCTCTCTTTATTTGCTGCAATATCCCAGAAGTGTACCCCGGTTGCAGCCTTATTCCAATCAGAGATTTTTTTAATGCCAAGGCCTCCCTCATCAAGGGGAGTGCAAACTGCAGTCCAATTAACATGATGGGTTGTTCTTTTCTGAGGAGTGTCTCGCCACAAGAAATCCCGGATCAATCTTTCCACCTCCTTCACAGTCCTTATGGGCAAGGAATAGGCTCCTGTCCAATATAAATGCATTCCATTAAGTACTGTACGGGCCAGTTCCAGGCGACCAGCAGAGGAGAGCAATAATGCTTGCCATGAATGAAGCTTTTGTCTCATTTTGGCTATTAGGGGTTGGCAATGGGAGTGTTTCAACGCTACATTGATCATAGGAAGCCCAAGATACTTGACAGGAATTTTGCCCTCCGGGATGCCCAGAATTCTCATGAAACTGTTTCTATTTGTGTCCTTCGGATTTATAAAGATTTGGCTTTTGAGAGGTTGACATGAAGCCCTGAATCAGAAGCAAATTCTGTGAGGATACTCCTTAAATTAGCAGCCGTTGAGTCAGTGGAATCGGTGAAGAGGAGTACATCATCAGCGAAGGCCAAGTGACTGACTTGAACAGGTCCCTTGAGGTATGACCCAATTCTCTTAGAGGTGAGTGCTGCATTGAGTCTGTAAGTGAGGCCTTCAAGTGCCAGTACGAACAACAATGGGGACAAGGGATCTCCCTGTCGAAGCCCACAATTAGACCCAAAGAAACCACAAGGACTCCCATTAATTAGGACAGAAAACTTGGGGGTTTCAACACATTGTTTTACCAGCCCAATGAATGCATCTTCAAAACCAAAATTTTTTAGCACTGAATATAGGAAGGGCCAACGAAGGCTGTCAAAGGCTTTGCTGATATCTATCTTGATACAAGCTCTTCCATCAACAACTGGGCGATTAAGAAATCTGAGCAATTCATGAGCAAGGAGTATATTATGCCCAATCTTCCTTTTTCGAATAAAGCCCGTTTGGTTAAGACTAAGAATTCTCTGAAGAATAGGTTGAAGACGGCTTGCAAGGATCTTTGTGATTCCCTTGTAGACAGTGTTACAAAGGGAAATTGGACGAAACTTGTCAATCGCATCTGCTTCTAGAGATTTGGGAATCAACACAATGAAGGCTGCGCTCAGTTGCCGAAGAAGGTGCCCTGTTCTGAAAAACTGGAAGATTGCTTTACAAACATCTGCCTTGACAGTATGCCAACAAGCTTGATAGAAAGCTGCACTAAATCCATCTGGACCAGGGCAGGATGACGGATTCATTTGAAAGAAAATCTTCTGTATCTCGGATTCAGTCACCTCTTGCAACAGAAAATTATTTTCTAAATCAGACACTTGCAAGTGGAATCTTTCTTGAGAGATTGGAAGGTGTGTCTCCCTGTTTAAAAGATTAATATAGTAATCCACTATGGTATTTTTTATGACCTCCGGATCATCTGAATAGCTACCATCTTGCATCTTCAACCTTCGAATAGTATTTCGCGATTTCCTGTGGGCAATTTCTGTATAGAAAAATTTGGTATTTGAGTCCCAAGTTGAAGCCAATTTGCACAAGCCTTTTGTCTTACGAAGGCCTCTTCTGTTTTTAGAGCTTCCTGAAGGCGTTCTCTGGCGTGTTGTTCCACACTCATCAGCCTAGGATTGAGAGGGTCTAGCATGAGTGCAGACTGAGCTTGCATGAGTTCAATATTGATAACTTCCAATCTTTTCTGAACAGGACCAAAGATTGTCCAGTTCCAGTGTTTCAAAGCTATTTTGTGTTCTTCAATTTGGCTGTGAGGGTGAACATATCTGAACCTGGGGTTGTCCCTTCCCAAGCCTGATGAACTGTGTCTTGAAAAGTGGGATGATCTATCCACATTTGAAAAAATTTGAAAGGGGAAGGGCCCCTTGGCAGATTGGGGAGGTGAATTAGTTCCATGACAGCATGGTCTGATGTTCCAGGTGGGTGGTAGTGAACATATCCTTCAGGAAAGTTGTTAAGCCAGAGAGCGTTGGAGAGAGTGCGGTCCAGACGACAAGCCACCCTGTCCGCCTGCCTATTGTTCCAAGAGAGATGATGTCCTGTCGCTTTGACATCCTGTAAACAGGTGTGGGAGATCATCCTATTAAACTTAGAGGCCCTTCGACTGTGAATGGGACGTCCACCAATTTTTTCTGATCCAAATCTGATTTCATTAAAGTCTCCAGTGACCAACCATGGAAGAGAATGGCATGTACTGGATATGGCCTCCAGATCCCTCCATAGCATAGCCCTTTCTGAAGCAGAATTGGAAGCATAAATGAAAGTGACAACCCATTCTTTTGACTGATCAACTGAGGATAAGCTGCAGTGCAGAAGCTGCTCAGAGTGTTGAATTTGTTGGAGAGTAATGACATTCGGGTCCCAGAAGACCCAGATCCTGCCAATGGATGACACACTGTGATTGGTGATGAGATGAAAATCCCTTCGAATCCTCCGCTTCACAGATTCTTCTGATGAGTCATTGACTTTAGTTTCAAGCAATGCAAATAGTGCCGGTCTCCGGAGATCAAGAAATTTTTTAACCTCCAATTGCTTAGACCTGCTATTGAGACCTCTAACATTCCATATACACATGTCAATCATAAAAATATTTACAAAAAGGAGGAGGTTAGTTACCAAAATGAAGAAGAGATCCCCTAACTAGAGGCTAGGTGTGGAAGACTGGATCTTGGATACAGGGTCCAGTCCTTCACCTTTAAGATCTCCTTTTTTTGATCCTTGGTTTTTGCTTTTTTTGCCTTTCACTTTGAAATCCTCAAGACCTTGAGTTAGAAGTTCCAACTTTTGCACATCAAAGCCTGCCATGTCTTTTTCCTTAATCTGTTTGGCTTTCCTCCTTTGATGTTTGGATTGTTTTTGTGGAGAGTTCTTATTTTGTGTAGCTTGGGCTGGATCCTTTGTAGGAGAATCTGGGATAGGCAAGACCCCTAATAGCGATCCATCACCTTGAATGGCATGAGATATGTCCTCTTGTGAATTGATCACAGAGTTTTCTCCCACAATGTCAGGGATAATTTTTTCCTTGGATACAAGTAGTACTTCATGTTGATTATCAACAGGGGATGAATGACCTTTTTGTGAAGAAGAGGAGCATTGGACTTCTTCAGAATGACCTTTTCCTTCGGATAGGTGTTGTATGTTGAAATCCCATCTTTTCAAATTAACTGTTTGGATCTTGACTCTTCAATCAGTAGAGTAAATCATGAAATTTGTTGCTGATTGAATGATTTGTTTTGACATTTTCAAAAGCATGTACATTTTGGACTTTTTATTTTTTTTGTTTTGTTTGCAGAAAGTTTATTCAAGCAATCAATAATTATAATGATTTTATGCCTGAATGTTATTCATTTTCATTGGTTGAATAATGTTTTATATTTAGTATTCGTATTATTATAATATAATTATAGTTTTAGATGAATAAATTGAAACACTTTATACAATAAAGTTGATTTATTTGAATTTATCACGATACACTTATTTTGAAAAATTAAACGCTAAGTATGCTTAAACTCGCGTATGAGAATATATTGTTTTTCAAACATTGAATCTGTTTAAAGGATTCTTACCCATTTATTATTTCATTACAAATAAACCAAACTATTCCAAAATCATATTTAGAACTTAATTCATGATAATAATAATATTTCATGAAAAAAAACACAGGAAGCTCATCGGCGCGAGGTTCTTCAGCAAAGGCTATGAGTCTGTCGTGGGCCCTCTCGACCCTTTGATCCACTCCCCCCGCGATTTCGATGGCCACGGTACCCACACTCTCTCCACCGCCGCCGGCCGCCCCGTACCTGGTGCCTCTATCTTCGGCTATGCCAACGGCACCACCAAAGGTGGCTCCCCGCCGCTCGTGTCGCCGCCTACAAGGTTTGCTCACACTTTCCTTTCATTCGGACATGCTCTATTATGATTTAAAAAATGTTAGGTTACGTTTGTGTGCGATATATTGAAATGTTTAGATTCGTAGAATCTTACGTTTTGAAATTCAGGTTTTGAAAAACATTAAAACTAAAATGTGTTGGATCCGTGCTTGAAATTTTTTTGCTTATCAAACGCAATCCAAACAGGTCAGAGTCCAAAATGTTGGCCACACGAGTTTATGCTTTTATTTGTTTAAAAATAGTAAACTTTGTCGGTTTATGTTTTGATATAAAATGTACATCATTCTATTTTAAATTAAATGAATCAATTTTTAATAAATGTAAGAAAAAATTTAACTATATATATGCATTTTACTAAATTTTAAACGATGTATATAAAACTGTATTTTAAAATAAAAAAAATTAAATACAATAACGCAATTTTACTGAAATGGATATGCCCACAATTCTCTCAGGTCTGCTGGCCCTCGGTCGGTGAAGACGGCGGTTGCTACGATGCTGACATCCTCGCCGCCTTCGATGCCGCCATCTACGATGGTGTTGACATCCTCTCCGCCTCCCTCGGCGGCGATAGAGCCGGAGACTACTTCACGGACGGCATCGCCATCGGCGCGTTCCACGCCGTCAGGCACGGCGTCACCGTCGTTTGCTCGGCAGGGAACAGCGGGCCCACCGCCTCGTCGGTGACGAACGTCGCGCCGTGGATCATCACCGTCGGCGCGAGCACGATCGACCGGGAGTTCCCGTCGGTCGCCGTGCTCGGCGATCATGAGCACATCAAGGTTTGGTGTCGCTCTCTTCATCTATTATAATAGGTTTTTTCAAATTTTGATTAATGATAATGCTGGATAATGATACGGTAAAAGTATATACTATGGTTTGGAATTAATTGTTAAACGGATAAATAGCTTTTATAAACAAAAGTGGATGAGTGTACTTTTTAATTGAAAAAATGTTTTTGAAAATTTGTAAGAGCATATAATTTAGATTTGAAATTGTATTTTAGTGAGACATAATGAAGAATGACTCACGTATATGAACTTGTTTTTATTTTAAGTTTCAATTTTCTTAAGTAATTTAGATTTTCAATTTTAAAAAATTGTCATCATTTTGAAGCAAATTTACTAATGCGGTTATAGAAGATTTAAAAATGTTGCATGGTCACATAGTATATATTTTGAACAATTTTAAGATTTTGTTTACAATGATAAGAATTTTAGCAATGAATTAAAAATTAAAATAACTAAAGAATTCCGTAAGGTCCCATTTTGAACTAGTTGTCAAACTGATCCAGTTTCTCCAAATTATGTTATTTTGTATAATATAGATATAGATTTGAAATTGTTTCTTAGACCACCGAATGATTTGTTCCATTATAATCTAAACATATTATAATATAATTTTTTGTTAGATAATTTTAAACGTAACTAAAAATGTGGTGTTATCAAAACTTTCTACATGAAATTAAACTTTGGTTTATATGTTGTTTTTGTTATTTTGGTCCAGGGACAAAGCCTTTCAGCGACGTTTCTGAAGAACAATCAGTACCCACTCATCGACTCTGCTGATGCTTCAAAAACCACAAACAAATCTGATGCGTAAGTGTTCACTCAATCTCCTCAGACTAAAAAACATACTTGCAATTCTGCAATCCTGCATTCATTTTCAATAATCTCGCAATGTGAAATGCAGGCAGATCTGCCTCCCCAATTCGCTCGATTCAAAGAAGGTGAAGGGGAAGATTGTCGTCTGCCTCCGTGGCCAGAACGGACGCGTCGAGAAGGGCTCTGTCGTTCACCAGGCCGGCGGGATCGGGATGATACTCGCCAACAACGAGGCGAGTGGCGACGAAGTCATTAGCGACGCTCATGTTCTCCCTGCCACTCACATCACCTACGCCGACGGTCTCAAGGTCTACGCCTATCTCAAGATCAACGCCTATCTGAACTCCACTAGGTAAGTTCTTTCTTATTAAGACAGCGTTTGAAAATAGGTTTAGAAAGAAATCATAGTAGATGAGAAATTGGTTTTCATTTGTTTTTCAGACTCTTGTCCAAATGTATCATGTTACAAATGTTTGATTGTTTTTTTTTTTTTAAGGAAAGCGACGGGTTACATCACGCACCCAAAAACTGTGCTTAACACAAAGCCAGCGCCATTCATGGCCGCCTTCTCATCGCAAGGACCTAATTCATTGAACCCAGAAATCCTCAAGGTTCGCAAATGAGTTATAATTATTATTTTAATTCTTAATTGAGATGAGATTCAGTTAAGTCTGTATCTTATCAAAATCTCATCAGGTTTTGTCAAATCAGACTATACCTGATGAAATCTAGACCTGACTCTCGTGTTTTTGTTTCAGCCTGACATCACCGCGCCAGGAGTGAGCATCCTTGCATCCTACACCGAGGCGGCAGCTCCCTCAACCCTCGACACGGACACCCGCCGCTCTGCATTCGCAATCGAGTCCGGCACCTCCATGTCATGCCCCCATGTCGCGGGCATCGTGGGCCTCCTCAAGACGCTCCACCCAAATTGGAGCCCTGCCGCGATCCGATCGGCGATCATGACAAGCGCGCGCACGCGCGACAACATGCGCGAGCCCATGAACGATGCGTCTTTTGCCAAGGCGACCCCCTTTAGCTACGGTGCGGGCCATGTGCGCCCCAACCGCGCCATGGACCCGGGCCTAGTCTACGACGCCACGACGGAGGATTACCTCGCCTTCCTTTGCGACAATGGCTACAACTCTTCGCAGATGGCAAGCTTCGCCGGAAGCAAGCATTATGCGTGCCCGACGAGGCGGTCGACCCGCCTCGTAAACATGAATTACCCGTCGATCACCGTGCCGAGGCTCGCGAGGGGGCATGCGAGGGTGGTGAGGCGCGTGGTGAAGAATGTCGGCGGGCCGGGGACTTATAAGGCGTATGTGCGGGCGCCGGTCGGGGTGTCGGTGAAGGTGGTGCCGGAGGAGCTGGTGTTTAAGAGGGTTGGGGAGGAGAAGGAGTTTAGGGTGTTTGTGGAGGCTAAGAATGGTGGTGGTGGTGGTGCAGGCTATGTGTTTGGTGGATTGTTGTGGACTGATGGGGTGCACTATGTGAGGAGTCCTATTGTGGTTCGGGCCTAAGTTTAAATATTTGTTTCTTGGGGGAGGGGTGGTAATTGTTATTAGTGGAAATAAAGATTTGTGATTGTGGGGGTTCATTTTTAAATATTTATTTTGATTGGGTTTACTGGTTAAGCGGTTTTTTTTTAATGCAATCATTTAGCTAACAATTCTTAAAAAAAAAAAAATTTAGCTAACAAGAATTGTTGGTGAAAAATAACTTTACATGTATGACACCATTTAGGGCTGTTTGGATGGGGGGAATAAAGGGTGTAATATGGGGATAAGGAGAATAAAGATAAAAAACTATTTGGGCGAGTGGTATAAAGGGGTATAGCTATACAGAATTAAGTGAGGATAAACTGGTATTTGTATTCCAAGTCTATCCATGGAATTGTATAAGTCATTTATTAAATCACATGTCATTACACCAAATAATGTGTCATCACCTCTTATACATCAATGAATGTCACATGTCAAATCAATTTTTTTACACATTATTTACATTTTATTATTCATCAATTAAGCATTCCAACTTTTATTATTACATTTACCAATGTGAATAACTAAAATATAATCAAACAGAAAATCACTTATTACAGTTTTGAGTGCTACTGTTACACATTTTTTTATGTCCCAATTCTAGTTTTATATGCGTCAATAGAAAATCACTTGAGCATATACTCACTCACATTCAATGACGTATATACTTCAATATAAAAATTTTACATTTTCTCAAGTTTTATGTGGAAAAGCATTTTTTTGTATTTTTCTTCTGACTGAGAGCAAAGGCTTTCTAGTTGAGATTTGGATGAAGTATGCTTAATAGCTTAATACCCGTATCTGTTTTTAAATTTCAGATTTTGGTATTCAAACAATGGATAAAATATTTTCAGTAAGAGTACTAATTAAGAATTCAGTATATACTTCATTGTTTTATAACAATTTTAATTTCAAGGAAAGTGCATTTGTTTTTTTAGGCTACAGATAAGACTACATACAGAAATGTAAAAACTTGATAGCTAAAAAAATCCAACTTAGTGAAAAAATTACTAATATCAACTGATTCAATTAAATGACCTGGTCCATCCAAGAAATCCATCCAGATTACAATCAATAACAATTAATATAAAGAACACTTGCTTTATTTTCATGAGCATCCAATAACAACCAGAACATTGTTTATTGTTACACATACAAATTCAAATCTCCCTCTTAATCAAATTCATTCATGATTAATTAATTGACAGACATTTAATCATGATTACAATCAATAACATTCATTATCATTTGAATTTGAAAAATCAAATTCTCTAGAGATTACATTCCTCATTCTAAGAGTACTCCTTGTGCAACCTCTCCTTGTTCTCCTCCCACCACACCCTGGCCTTCACCTCCCCGAATCTGTCTCGGCTGCTCAACACAACAAAAAAGAGGCGTTATTACATGCAATCTTTATTTACAATCTCATATATAGTTTTTTTTATAACGTCTTAAAAATAAATTAAAAATTGTGGAGAATGCATATGAGATTATATATAGAACGGTCTCTAACATTATCCAACTCACCTTAGTTCGACCCGCCTGAGCTCTCTCGTCCCATCCGGGTAGGATCGAATGGTCACGAACACCCCAGACTCGTATTCTTGCACCCACTCAATAACATCCCCTTGTGAGTCCCCATTGGACACTGTTGTGGACCCATCAGCCGATGATTCCCGGTGAGCACCCCGGGCATCAGCGTGCGCAGAGAACTGTTTGATCGCTGCACCTCGATCGATTCCTGGCTCTGCTTGCCGCATGATCCGATGGGGCTATCATTTGATGAGATCACTAAGCCCTATGTACATTGTAATTGTCACACATGCTAACTAATGATAATAATGTTCATAATTAAATTAAAATTTCATAAAATGAGTCTTACATCAACTTCAGATGGTGGTGGAGTCTGAAATGGGGGTGGTCGGCGGATGTCGTAGAGGGCGGAGATCCGTTCGGAGTTCTCCAACCACCATTTTTGAGCTTCCCAGGCATCAAAGACATCCTCGCTAGGGACCATTTGAAATCAATTGTGAAATATAGATTTTAAAATAAACGTATAATGAATTTTTATAAAATTTGTTTTGGGATGAATATTTATGCATAAAATTCGAAAACTAAATTGTAGTTGTAAAATTGTCAAGAATTATTTATTTGGAATAGATTCTTGGAAAAATTGACTCCACAAAATATGTTGCATGGCATCTATATATGAAGCCCCAATTCTACATATCAAAGAACAAAAATGTATGTAAAAGCTTTTCATTTATAAATATTGATGTGAAACATAAATATAATTTTCCATATAAGATTTTAAATATAAGATTCATGAATTAAAGTTATAAATATTTGGAATAGATTCTTGAGGAAATCAAAATCTACAATTGTTGCATAATAATTACATACAAATGTATGAAAATTTAAAATATAGAAATGAAAATGAAAGTATGAATTTTAAGATTGTCACCTAAAACGTATCCTCTTCAAATGGTTGCCACCATTAGAGAGGGTAACAAATGTTATGAGCACGCCGGGCTCCACCTCCGCCACCCATTTTTGGGTGGTCTCTTCTGTAATGGCCGCCGTCGCCGTCGCCGTCACCGTCGCCGTCTCCGTGTTGTTCTTCGCCGACGATGTGCTCGGCTTTGGATGCTTGTGACCTCTTGAAGCCTTGATTGATAATTTTTTGATCTACACTTTAAAATGTGCACATCATGAAAAAATGATCATAATAAAAGAGTTGAGATTCTCTCAGGATTGAATTCTTTCGAACCTAGTTAGATATGGGACTTGTGACGGAAATTATAAAAAAACTATCACAATCTCAAAGCAAGTTAGATTTACACAAATCAGTCTTTGATAAGATCGATTTATATTGTCATAAGTCTGTCTTTAATTGAAGAATGTCCAAACTTGATGGGATTAAGTTCTGATTGGATTCCTCAAAAAAAGAGTACCACAAATGATGGTTTTATGAAGACTTACATTGTTGGTTATGTCTTTGATTGCTTCTTTTGTGTTGAGACAACTGAAGCAGGTGAGCATCTTAGCTTTCTTTTTCTTTCTTTGACTTTTTTTTCAGAGAAACTTTGAAAGGATTTTGAAAACTTTGAAAGGATTTTGAAAACAAGAGAGGGAGAGCATTTTTTCTTTTCTTGGAAACCAATAGCATTAATGTTTTCCTTCATTAATGCAATTGATCGTTGTCTTAAGAAAACAATATTGATTTTCAAACGTAATATAATGTAGTATTATATATATCTAATGTGAAATATCTGTTCATATTATATGGTTTAGAAATATATATTTTACAATGTTCTATATATTTTTGAGGGTGATAATTTCCATTTATGAAAAAGATTAGTAACTTTTAGTCGCTGGTGTGTTCCTATTTAATGAGACTACAAATAAATGTGATTTTTTTAATAAAAATCCAAATTTAATTTTTTTATTCTAAGTACCCCAAAAAAACGGCTAATAATTATAATTTGGGTTAATTTCTTGGATTTTATATAAATTACACAAAAAATACAAAATTATTCAACAATTTATTTATATATTACATTATCTTCCTCAGTCTAAATTCCAAGTTCATGTTTTGCTTGATCAGTAATAATAAATTTTAGCCAACAAAAATATATAACTTTAGTTAAAAAGGAGTTGTATATTTTGGGTTTCTTTAAAAATGGATGGAATTCAAAAGGAGAAGCTTTAAAGAAGGCAATGATAGCATGTTCTCATGGTATATCCTTGATATATGGCCTCAATTAAATGATTCTCTAATTTTAAGGATTACATAAGATTTTATTCTATATATAACCCTCTTATGCAAAGAATCACTAAAATCATGGACAATAAAATATATCTTGTACAAATGTAGAGTTCATGCACAGTATAAGGTCGCGCGGGTGAAAATCAATCAAATAGTTATATATAAAATAAACTATTTCAGCATATTCGTAAATATAAAATAAATCTAAAAAAATATGCATTCTGAGTATATATAATTATTTTTATAAAACAATATATTACATTACCAAAATATAGACAAAATCATAACCTTATGCGAGTTATAAATAAGACGGTAAATGAGGTTGAACGTATATTATTTTAAAAATAAATGTGTGCTTTTACGCAATTTTTTTTCAGCCCAAATTATAGTTTCATATGTGTTGATAGAAAATCACATAAATATATACTCACATTAACAAGGTATATGTTTTGATAGAAATTTTTCATATTTTGTATTAATGTATTAATGGAATTCATTAGAGCATATACTTTACTTTTTTTTATAAAAACATGTACCTCATTAGATGAGGAATATATTATTTTTAAAAAATGGGATTTTTAGTTTTAAGTCTTGTAAACATGCCTATTTAGGAATCGATTTCTCCCTTCTTCATATTTCTTTAGAAGTTCCCATATTCAATCGCCTATTTGATTTTTAGTCCCTTTATGTCCGCCTATACACCGTTAATTTGTGAAATGTGAATTTATGTTTAGGTCTATGTAAACTATGTTATTTAGTAATCAGTCTCTGTTGTAAAAAATGAAGAAGGGAGAGACTGATCACTAAATAACATAGTTTACATGAACTTAAAAATAAAATTACATTTCACAAATTAACAAGTACAGACGAACGTTTGACGGTGATGGGGATTGGGGATAGGGATCTCGCCACCTCAAACGGATCGGTCGATCAGACAAAGAAGGATAAGAGAATGCTCGCCACCTTCAACGGATCGGTCACGATCAAACGTAAGTAGGATAAGAGATTGGTTCTCGCCACCTTCAACTCCCACAAGAAGAAGGATAAGAGATAAAGCTTGCACTAGAGAGTCCACTCTTAGGCTCACTTTGTAGAGAATATTTTTAACTAAACTTGGTTTTTTTTTTTTTTTTCATTCATCTTTGAGAGTTTATATAGGCCATGGGAGGGGACAAGTCCCATAAAGATCAACAATTTCTATGTTAACTAGTCCCATTCCCATGCCTTGGAAATAAAAAGTACATATTCCAAAACATTGACCACAAATTACAAGACTGTGTTCCAATTCCAAAATATGGGAATGGAACAATACAATTTACAAGACATTAACTACATTTAGAAACATAAAACACAATTAACAAGAGCTTGGAAATGCCAATATTAACAACCAAAGTTGTTAAGTCAACAACCACTTTCTTCAAAAGCAATTTGATGGGATTGGGATGTAAAAGCTGCTTCTAGAGAATCTTGATGGACCATTCATGGACTTGTTTGACTAAGTGTTGGGTTGAAATGGTCAAACCATGAGTTGGTCTTGTTGGACATATTTTGAGCCCCATTTTGGTCCATAAAATTGGCCATTTGATAAATGCACTTGACCCATATATAGTTGAGTAGAATGCTCCTGCATCAGACGGAGGGACTAAAAACTAAATAGGCGGTTGAATATGGGGACTTAAAACGAAATATGAATAAAGGAGGGATCGATCCCTAAAAAGACATATTTACAGGGACTTAAAACAAAAAATCTTAAAAAAAATTTAAAACACATGTAAACTAGAATTGAGATTGAAAAAATAACTGTATATAACATTAAAGAAAATGATACATTCAGTCACATTCACCAACTAAAACTCAGACCTCAAGTGTTTTCATTTTTTTTAAATAGTAAACATCATCTAATAAGGTATATGCTTTGATAAAAAATGTATATTGCTCCATTTTAAATTGAATGAACTCATTTTTAACCAGTGTAAGAAAAAAATTTGTTTTTACTTTCTTGTTACTTTTTAAAAAATTTTTTTTATACTTTTGTTCTACTCCTCTCATCCCAGACATTTAATTTACTATTTTAGCTATAATAGAAATGATCAAAAATTTTCAAAAACTTGTTGGCTTGGCTTTTAGTTTTGGTTTTTTGGTTCATGCGTGGATGGTTGTTGTAGTTGACTTCATCAGTCAACGATTGATTTGTTTGAATGCTTTTTTCATTGCATGAAAATATAATATTTTAGTTTGAGTACGGTAGGGATATAATTTGAGTTGGTTGAATTTGACTCAATCCCAATAACCTGATCTTTTTAAATGCTTTAAGATTCATTATTGATGAAGATTGATTTTAGTAGTGACACTGTTGTATTGTATCCCTTCAAATCGAGTTAATTAGTGTGTTTTGTTCATAAGTATAAGAACATAAAATGTGAAGTTACGCTTCACAATCTCAATTTGGATTGACCTAGCTAGTTACAATTACATCAAAAGGATAAAAAATCACAATTACATCAAAGATAAAAATAGAAAGAAAAAAAAATTTAATGCATCCAGGCCATTCTCCACCGAATATATTTGACTTGGGACCACAGATAACAATAAACAAGGGTCGTGTTTAAATAAATTAATTTTATGGTTTAGTGAAATTATAATTTTTTTTTTCAAAAATTCGAAATTTCCGAGATTTGGTATCCCAACATGGTGTGCATTTGCTTTGAGGCGTTTTGGGAGGTTTAAAATATTTTATGTTACAAATATTTGATGTTGTTAGTACTTTTAAATTTTAATTTTGCTACCATTACTAAACAATTTAAGTCATAGAAATATGATAAGACGAAATATTTATGATTTAGTGAATATATCTAATTTTGAATTGATAAAATTTGAATATAATGATATAATTTATTTTAAATTTAAATTATATTCATGATTAATCTAAATCTATTCTTAAAATGTTCAATTTTAAATGAATAGCTAGATTTGGGTAATTGAGTTGATGAATGGAAACAAAAATGAAAACTAGGTCAAATAATAAATATATAAAACCCAAAAATCTCTCCATCTTATCTCGTATAATATCCCTATAAAACAGTCACAAACAGGTATTTCTTTTTATCGAAATCCGGCTGTTAAAAGAGAGTCATATATCTTTCAAATATTTCTCACTCACCATAGAAAAAAATAAGGAAAGAAAAGAGAAGTCATGGCCATGGCCACAAAAAAGACTTCTCTTTTCCTTTTCCTTGTTGTGCTCTTCTCCACTTTTGTTGCACCAGCACTTGCTGCTAAGAAGGTGAAATTAAATTATTTTGAATTCATTTTTTGCTACCATTACTAAACAATTCACACATATGTTGTGTTTTTTTTATTGTTCGATTTTCATTTTGTGCTTGGTTTTTTAATCATATAATATAATTTTTATAAAATAAATAAGTTTTTTTTTTTTTTTTTTGCTTGGTGAAAAAAAAAATCTTATAGGTTTTGATTGTTACAAATCACTTTTAACATAAGATGGAAGATTCCATGATATATTAATAGATTGTTGTAAATCTTACATTGTTTTTTATATGATTTGACACATCAATGTTTTGTTTTTTTGGGTCTCATTTTTTATTTTGTGCATTTTATTATAAAATAATGAATTATTTTTTTAAATTAACCTTTTTTTCACAACTTAGTTATGAAGAGCCAGTTTTGCATGCCAAAGGACCCTGATTAACATATCAGTTTTGAAGAAAAACAAATGGAGGGTCAATTGTGCGCACAAAAAAATATATATAATTAATTTTGAAAAATGCCCACGCACAAAACCCTAGTTTTTTTTTTTACATGAGTTTGTTTGTAAATCAAATTTCTTCTTATTATTATCATTATTTTTGCATGCGTTAGATAATGAGAGAGAAAATAAACAGCATGATATTGACATATATACATGTGTGATATTGACATATATACATGTGTGATATTGACATATATACATGTGTGTGCAGACGTACATTGTATACTTAGGTGCTCATAAGCATGGCAAAGATGCTACTTCGCTTGATCATGAACTAGCCACAAATTCCCATTATGAGTTGTTGGGATCAGTTTTGGGGAGGTTTGAAAAAAAAATCTTTATCACTGTTGCATTTGATCAACTTAACATTACGTTAATTTGTTTGTTAATTTATTAAATGTTACAGCAAAGATAAAGCAAAGGATGCCATAATCTATTCCTACAATAAATTCATCAATGGATTCTCTGCAGTCCTTGAAGAAGAGGAAGCAAATGCTATTGCTGGTAACCAATTTCGCCTTTTATCGTCTACTTATAATGTAATTATTATGAGCATATTATTCAAAAATCGAAGTTGATTTGCCCTATTCAATCAAAGGGTTAACAATTTGAACACGATTTAATTAACAAATGATTCTAATTGCAAAATTTCTCATATGGACCTTTCAATTCATAGATGATCTAACATTTTGCTTCTTATCAGAAAACCCGAACGTGGTGTCAGTCTTCCCCGACGGAAAGGCGAAGCTCCTAACGACGCAGTCATGGGACTTCGTAGGGTTGGAGAGGGGCGGCCGAGTCCCCGAGGACTCTCTCTGGCTCAAGTCGAGGTTTGGCGAGGACACCATCATCGCCACCTTGGACTCTGGTTCATATTTCTCTCTATATCATTCATAGAGAATGGCATATACATATATATACCTTGAACAGGTTTATCCTACTTGTATATGAATTTGATTAATGTTTGTTAATTTGGGTGTTTAAATTTAGGTGTGTGGCCTGAGTCTGAGAGCTTCCAAGATGGAGGGATGGGACCTGTGCCATCTAGGTGGAAGGGATCTTGCCAAAACACCACCAAAGAAGCTAAAGGAGTCGCATGCAACAGGTTTATACACTTCAAATTTGTGACATGTTATCTTTTTTCTTTTATTTGTGTGTGTGAATCAAAAGTGAATAAGAGATTCTATTCTTTTTTTTTTTTTTTTTTTTTGAATTGATGTCTTTGTAATGTATGGGATCAATGGATCAATTCCAATAATGAACTAATAATTAACAAATTTATGTTCATTTTTAGTCACATTTGTTAAGCATTACTCTCATATCAAATCCATAACTAATGAAAATTGATGGGATTAAACTGTAATAGAAAATTATTTTGATGTTATTATTATAATTGAAACTTAACATCATATAAGGCCAATGTTTTTAACAATATTTATGCATGTTTGGATTTTATTTGAATAGGAAG
Source organism: Acorus calamus (assembly GCA_030737845.1). Taxonomy (NCBI): domain Eukaryota; kingdom Viridiplantae; phylum Streptophyta; class Magnoliopsida; order Acorales; family Acoraceae; genus Acorus; species Acorus calamus. Next base: position 30,133,729 of record CM060865.1, on the reverse strand, counting down.
CTCATTGGCGCCAAGTACTACTACAAGGGCTTCGCCGAGAGTGAGCCGATCGACCCCTCCCTCCTCTCCGCCCGCGACAGCGAGGGCCATGGCACCCACACCCTCTCCACCGCCGCCGGCCGCTTCGTCCCCGGCGCCAACACCTTCGGCTTCGCCAAAGGCACTGCCAAGGGTGGCTCCCCCGATGCCCGCGTCGCCGCCTATAAAGTCTGTTGGCCAGGCTTCTTAGGAGGAGGCTGTGCCAACTCCGACATGATGGCAGCTGTCGACGACGCCATCAACGATGGCGTCGACGTCCTCTCAATGTCCATCGGGGGCGGGCTCATCATCGACTATTCGTTTGACTCCACCGCTGTCGCAACGTTCCATGCCGTGGCGAACGGCGTTACCGTCGTCCTCGCCGGGGGAAACAGTGGTCCCGCTCTCGGCTTCGTGTCCAATATCGCGCCTTGGATGATCACCGTCGCCGCCAGCTCGATCGACCGCTCGTTCGAGTCTGATGTCGTTCTTGGCAATGGCCAGATACTCAAAGTATCATCTCATTTGCTTTTGGTTTCAGAATATGATTTTTATATTTTAAGTATCACTATAACAACTTTATATATAAATATCTGGTCGCAAAAGTACGCAAGTGTTCCAAACGTCTCTCTTAAAAATTATTTATAGTTTTTAGTATAAAAAAATATGTTTTCTATAAAATCGTAGAAAAAGATTTTTTTTTGAAGAATTGTGCTCCTTTGATCTTTTTCATAGAGATAAAAGGTGTTTACCGATTTAACAAAAACTCGATTAACAAAAGCTCGATTTGCATACAAAAATGGGTTTTCAAAATCATTCTTTTCCAACGAAATTCCAAATGCAGTCAAGTAACTTGTTCTCATTCAATCTCTTATGATGATGGTCAATGAAGGGACAAAGCCTTGCTGATGCCCAACTTGTGAAGCAACAATATCCCCTCATCGATTCCTTATCCATTAGATTACCGAACGCGACGATCTTTAACGCGTAAGTTCTTTTTGAACACAGTGTATCAATATAATATCAATTAAAGTGATAACATTTTTATTAAAAATGATTTTTTTCCATCGTAGGACATATTGCTCAGAGGACGCACTTGACCTGACCCAGGTGAAGGGGAAGATCGTGGCGTGCAAGGGGGGAGAGAATTTTCCAATGGTGATCGCCGATATGATAAGCAAGGCCGGTGGTGTCGGCATGATACTTGCCAACAACGGCAACGACGTCATCGTCGATCCGTACATGTCCCCCGCCACCACGCTCGCGTACGAGGACGGTCTCGCCCTCTACGATTATATCAATTCCACCAAGTAATTGATCATTCTGCTAGATCATATTCATCTTTTGAGAAGTCTGCTGGCATATCAATATCATCTTATTGTGTTGTCTGAAAAGGAACCCGACCGCCTACATCATGCCCGGTAGGACAACGCTCCACACAAAACCGGCTCCGGTGATGGCCAACTTCTCGTCCCAGGGACCCAACTGGATCACACCGGATATCCTCAAGGTTTTGTAGTCTGCACATGTTATAATTTTTTTTAATAACATGCACATGTATTCTAATGAATTAAATGATCATGTTTATGTATAAAAATTTGATTGTATGAATGATTGTGGTGCAGCCTGATATTACTGCACCTGGAGTGAATATAATTGCAGCCTATCCCCTGGACAACCCTCCATCGGAAGAATATCCATCTGATAGCCGTCGTGTGAGTTACAATGTCCTCTCAGGGACTTCGATGGCCACCCCACACGTCGCCGGCGTCGTAGGGCTGCTCAAGTCTCTGTACCCCCATTGGAGTCCGGCGATGATTCGATCTGCGATAATGACTACCGGTATGTGAATAGAATTATATCTGATTCTTCTTGCATTAGTTATGTTTATATATCGAACATTACTTGATATGTTGGTAGATGTACATCATAAAGTCTCGAATAAGGAGTGCCACTTCACATGTTTAACATTTATATTACTGATAAGGTTTTTAACAATGTTATCTCCCTTGTGTCTTTATCACTTGGAGGTACTCTTACAAATATGTGAGGTTGTATACTTTGATAAAATACGATAAATATATATCTAACTTTTAAAAATGTGTATAGTTTGATTGTGACTTTAAGCAGTGAAACAATTTTCTGATGCATACACATCATGCCGTGTTTTATGCAAAAAATTGTGTATTATGTAAAATTAAGTGTATACACATTACAAAAACATTATGCATTTGTAGCCACATTGAATCACTAGCATATACATCCGTTGATATTACCTTCATTGAAACATAACATTCTTTCTTTCCTCATCAATCAACTCATCAATTAACATAGTATCATCCATTACTTTTATTGGTTTATTTTAAAATCTATCATACATTCTAACATCATTTATCAATACAAATGTCTCAAATCATCACCAATCTCACATGTTAAGTACGTGAAGGTATTGATACATACATATATCATAACCTTTATTTCAGCGACGATCAAAGACAACACTGGAGCTCCCATGAAGAACGCGTCGTTCTTGGAGGCCACCCCATTCAGCTACGGTTCCGGCCACATCCGCCCAAACCACGCCATGTACCCCGGCCTCGTCTACGACCTAACCGTCGAGGACTACCTCAATTTCTTCTGCGGCCTCAACTACACCTCCACCAAGATCAGCCTCTTCACCAACAACACCTTCACCTGCCCAAAGAACCCACCCAACCCTAGCAACCTCAACTACCCCTCCATCACCATCACCTACACCAACTCCTCAATCAATGTCACACGAACTCTGAAGAACGTCGGACCGCCGGGGACGTACACGGTGCATGTCACGGCCCCGACCGGGGTCTCGGTGAAGGTCGAGCCGACGATGCTGGTTTTCGATCAATATGGTGAGGAGAAGTCTTTCATGGTGAGTTTTGAGTACATGAAGGGGAAGGTTGTGGGTGTTGAAGATGCTGTTTTTGGAGGGTTGGTTTGGTCTGATGGGGTGCACAATGTTTGGAGTCCTCTCACTGTGAACCTTGGAGGGATTCCAAGTTCAAGTAGTTAGGGTTTGTTCTTTTTTAGGGTTTGAGTTGCTTTAATGGTTTTAGGGTTTTAGTCTGTTTTTTTTGTTTTTGTTGATGCGTGGAAGGTTGTTTCAGTTGACTTGCTTAGTCAATGGATGGTTTCTTAATTAATTTGAATAATGAAAATAAATAAAGTTTTAGTTTGAGTATGCTCTAAAAATGGTGACATTGTATTGAAAACTCTCTTAAGATTAAAGGTGCATTGCATATTAGCTCAAATTGGTTCATACCATTATTTTGGATGATATTATTTTACAAATAATTATTTTATTAACAATCATTTTACCGAGGGTTCAAATTCTATTAGACTGTTTGGATTCTTATAAATATTTATTTTCTAGTGTTTGATTTGGTTATATGGAAATGATAGACATTGCTTACTAGTAGTGTTATGTTGTACATATAATTGAAAATTTAACTTTTTACCAGTGTCACAATTATAAAAAATAAATAATAAAAAATAAAAAAATATTTATTTCATAATACAATAAGAACAAATAAATAATTTCCCTAAATAAATATGTTATTAATAGAACAACATAATAGTCATTAAAATAAAATCCTCGTGAGTATTATTTTACAAATTGTTAAGATTTTGATTCCACTGTATTTTCCTACCTCATATTTTGAATAATCAAATTCGTTTTTTTTTTCAAAAGAAAAACAATTCATATAAAAGGATCGGTCAAAGCCATGTCAACTTGGGTGTGTTGCGAAAACCAAGTCACTTGAAATAAGAAAAATACAATCTTTAGTTAGACATATTATATTAGTATATCTTTTCAGATTTTGAAGGACAATTAAGGATTCTAATACATCTTTTTTTATCTGGATTTTAACATTAATTAATATAAAAAAATTCAAATAACTCTTAATAAGACTTTTCCTAGAGTTAATAAAAGTAAATCTAAATAGTCTCTAAAATTAAACTTTCTTTATCACATTAGGATTAATATTGTCATTTCACATGAATCCTTTCAACGGCCCCAAAAAATTAGATATCTTATCTGTTTCAGTCCCTCTCCACCCCAACCAATCCATTTCTTTCCCGGCAAAAACCCCCAACCAACGGTCAAAAAATTTCAAAAAACCCCCCAAATTTTCAAAAAATCATTGATCTCCACAACCCCCATGTCTCTCCATCTCCACCCATGTCGAATCCTCTCCAATGGGTGTTTGGGGTTTCGCAAGATTTGGAGACATTCGATGAAATTAAGAGCTCCGGCGGCGGCGGCGGCGCCCTCTCTAAGGGATGGGGTTTTGGAGGTCAATGGGAGGGGGGCTTTGATAGGCGTGCCGGACAATGTCATCTTGTCTCCAATGGCGAACGGTTCGGCGTTCTTGGGGGCGGTATCGGATGAGGTGAAGTGCAGGCATGTTTTCAATCTTGGAATTCTTAGGTGAGGGTTTTGATTGGGGAAATTTTGGTTGATGGTTGTGGTTTTAATTCTTATTGTTTATTTATTTTGGATTGAAGTGATTTCTAGTTCAATTATTGGGTGGTGTTCATTGCATATTGTCGTTGGATAATGTTACGCCATTTTTTCTGCCCCAATTCTAGTCCACACACATTTATTTATTTATTTTTAAATAGTATATCCCATCTAACGAGATGTGAAAATAATGTATATACTCCAATAAATTGAATGAATCCATTTATAGAAAATGTAAAATTTGTTTAATGAGGTATATATCTCGTTAAGTTTATAACGCTAACAAGATATATGAGACTTGAATTGGGGCTTAAAAAAAGACTACATTTTTTAAAGTAGGAAAAGTTTGGCAATTGAATATATGGCAGATCAAACTTATATTTGTTGAATCCTGTTTTTTGTATCTTTAGGATCATGGAATTTATTTAGTTTGGATGATTTATTACGTCATTATAATTTAAAAACTAGCCCCTTGACATTTTCTACTCCACACGAAACATTAATTTTTTTTTTTTTGCATGGATTTCTTGTTTTCACGAATACATTTAAAAAATAATTAATTGGTTCCATACAATTATCATAATTATCTTGCAATATTTATGAATGCACACTCAGCAGTTTTGGGAGGAATATTTACCAAATATTTTCAGTATATGAACTTCTGTGACAGTGGTTGTAAATGAGATGATGTGATCAATTATGCCCCATAATATACTGAAATGCACCGCATTTTATTTTTGCAACTGTGAAGATTGTCAAATGTGAACAATGTGGGCTATTTATTTATGAGGTAATTGGGTTGGTTTGGACCATTTCAAGTATTGCCTTAAGTTTTTAGTTATTTGGGGCTTCGATACTTCTAAATTATCAGTCTTGAAACAAAATGATGATCGTATGCCTTGCAAGATGTAATTTTTAACATTAAGAATAGTGGTTTGGAAATGTGGTTGGCCTCGTTCGTGTATTATGACATAGAATCAGCAGCCCCATTGGGAATCAATTGAATTTGTGGTGAAAAATACTGGTTTTCAAGCTTCTTAATTATACTGTTGTTCCTTTCTAACTGTTTCTTGTTCTTGCTTGATCGATGAAATTCTGAACACATCAAATAAATCATCAGAAACTGATGTGTAACAAAATGATGTTCATAACCAACCTCTGCGTGAAACTAGCCTTTTTTGCTCTTCCATCTGCAGCCAATGGAACAAATGCATTTAATGCCTTCCATATCATGCAGAGACTATCGATTGCTATCTCTGTTCAGATTTAAGATATGGTGGATGATGCCTCAGATGGGAAAGTCAGGGAGTGACGTTCCTGTTGAGACACAGATGTTGTTGTTGGAAGCCAAGGACGAGTCGGATGTTAATAACAGAACCATAGATGAATTCGAAAGCTCTACGTATTATATCCTATTCTTACCTGTGTTAGATGGCAACTTCAGAAGCAGCTTGCAGGGAAAATCCACAGATGAGCTCGAATTCTGCATCGAAAGTGGTATCTTATTGAATCCTATATGGTTTTTTTTTTAATTGAAACTGAACTCAGTGTGCCATTTCTCTTGTTAAATATCTATAGGAGATCCTGCTGTGGAGGCAGCTGAATTTTATGAAGCGGTATTTGTAAATTATGGGAGCAATCCATTTGAACTGATGAAGGAATCGATGAAGTAATTTTTCTTAATCTCATATATTCCTTTCTTATAATAACTCGAGTGATTATCGACCAATTCTGTAATCATGTGCAGGATTCTGTCTAAGCACAAGGGAACCTTCTCGGTGCGTGAAAACAAAAAGGTAACTTTTTCATGCTTGATTTGCTAGCTATCACAAATTTCTGCTTTAGTACAAAGTGGTCTTTATAATTTCAAAAAACCAGTACCCTGGAAGCTTAGATTGGTTTGGTTGGTGCACTTGGGATGCTTTTTATCACGCCGTGAACCCTCAAGGAATCAAAGAAGGCTTAAAGAGGTATTCTCTCTTGAAATCCAACAACAATGCTATCCAAAATTGTCATGCATTCAAATTAACTTTCTTTGGTCTAATGTTCAACTAAGCTTATCTGAAGGGGGAACTCCGGCGAGATTTTTAATTATTGATGATGGTTGGCAAGACACATCTAATGTGTTTCAGAAAGAGAATGAACCATTCATTGATGGTACTCAGTAAGTTCATGAATCATTTTCATGTGTTATAGAATCAACTCTTTTTTATGAGAATGATGTGTGAATTTCTGAAAGTTTCTTTGACAATGTATAGGTTTGGGGCTAGATTAAATAGCATTAAAGAAAACAGTAAGTTTGGGAAAGGCACAGACACGGACATGAATGGATCCACTGGTAGCTTGAAGGATTTCATTACAGATATCAAGAAGACATTTTCCTTGAAGTATGATATCTTCATTTTCGTTGTGTTCTTCATGAACAATCAGTTTTTTCTGCTCATTTAATTTTTCATTAATTTCAGGTATGTCTATCTATGGCATGCACTGATGGGATACTGGGGTGGATTGAATCCGAATGCACAAGGGACGAACAAATACAATGCGAAGCTATTGTATCCGGTTCAATCACCGGGAAATCTATCACACATTAGAGACCTAGCCATGGACAGAATGGAGATGTATGGTGTTGGTACCATTAGCCCATCTAAAATATTTGAATTTTATGATGACCTGCACAGCTATTTGGTTTCTCAGAATGTGGACGGAGTTAAGGTAGATGTCCAAAATCTAATGGAAACACTTGGAACCGGTTTCGGTGGTCGGGTATCTTTTACTCGACAATTCCAACTGGCGCTTGAAAGATCTGTGAACAGGAATTTTCAAGACAATAGCATCATCTGCTGCATGGGTCATAGCACGGATTCTATATACAGGTAACTACTGTACACGGTCCTCCTCTACCTCTTCTTTCCATGTCAGAGTGACTATAGGCTAGTTTGGTAGCCTTTCTTATTCTGCTTTTATAGGAGCACCCAGGTAACCAGTATTTGGAATAGTTCATTGGTGTGCCATTCCTGGATGGCCGAGTAAAAATTCCCTTCATTCTTCCTTTCTACGGAATCTTTTAGAATTGGATTCCAGAGTTACCAAACTGGCCCTAATTATACGTTATTGTTTTCAGTTCGAATGCGAGTGCTATCACAAGAGCATCAGACGATTACTATCCAAAAAATCCAGCATCACAGACATTGCACATTGCAACCGTTGCATTCAACAGCATATTCCTTGGAGAGATTGTGGTTCCTGATTGGGACATGTTCTATGTAAGTTTTTTTTTTATTTTCAATTCACCATATCATGCATATGTTTATCTTGATTTTAAATTTATGGATTCAAATTCTTGATTTACCTTCAGAGTGATCACTATGCTGCTGAGTTTCATGCAGTTGCTCGAGCATTGGGTGGTTGTGGTGTGTATGTTAGGTAGATCATCAAAAATATATTTATTTTCTCCAAAATTTACCAAGAAACATATCATATATTTCTTTTTTTATTTTTTTACTTTCAGTGACAAACCTGGTAAACATGATTTCAAATTACTTAAAAGGCTTGTGCTTCCCAATGGGGCAGTCCTCAGAGCCAAGTATCCTGGTCGGCCGACGCGTGACTGTTTATTCAATGACCCTATTATGGATGGGAAAAGGTACATTCGCTCGTTAGATGTATCAGTTTGTCATAAGTAATGCACATTATGATACGAATTTATTCCCCACATGCAGTCTTTTGAAAATTTGGAACCTGAACACATATTCTGGAGTTCTAGGCGTTTTCAATTGTCAAGGAGCAGGAACCTGGCCTTGTCTAGATAATGTCAAGAATGATAGTGATGCGACACCATCAAATCTTACTGGGTGTGTTAGTCCTTCAAATATTGAGTATCTAGAAGAGGTTGCCGGGGACAACTGGACAGGAGATTGTGCAGTTTTTTCTTTCAATTCAGGTATGTAATTTATTGTTCAAAGCAAACTGTCACGTAGATTGAATTAGTGGGTATTAGATAGAATAAATTATAACTACTTGTAACTAGTAATAATTACTTATAACTCCTCCGTATAACTTATTGTAACTTCTTGTATTCATCTTTATAAATTGACATCCTCACCACCATTAAGTGTGAGGAGATTTGTGTTGTAATAGGGGGCATGAAAGATGAATAGTTATTTTTCATGGATTCTGTGCTGTGTGGCAAATATAGATAAATGAACTTGCATCAGGGGACAAACTAGAAAACCATACTGAAATGATTTATATCTTACGCGGAATAATTCAACAAGTTTTCATATTAAAAACAATTGAGTACAATTACAATGACTTGGTGTTAAACTCTGGAACAGATGAGGTTTTTTTTTGCCTGTACTTTAAAATCCTCTTGATTATTCTTATAGCTAGTCAAGTTCCTTCATTACACATTTGAAATATAATTGTTATTGATTGATGGAGACACTAAATTACTCAAGCAATTTGATGAAATTGCTCTGCTCCAAACTTCTTGGAAACTTTCAGGTTCTCTTTCTCGATTACCAAATAAAGGATCACTGAATGTCTCTCTCAAAGTTCTACAATGTGATGTGTTTACAATTTCTCCTATCAAGGTCAGTTGGACAAATATATATTCTTAATTACCTGTTATTCGAATGTTTTCATTTAAAGATCATTTCATAAGAACTTGTGCTTCCTAAATACAGCGTTACGGAGAAAAGATTCAATTTGCGCCCATTGGATTGATTAACATGTACAATTCTGGTGGAGCTGTTGAAGCTATTGAGTTTGTTATTAATGATTCCAATTGTCAAGTAAAAATAAAAGGGAGAGGGTCTGGTCATTTTGGAGCGTATTCGAGCACGAATCCAAAGTTTTGCATGGTGAACTCAAAAGAAGAAGAGTTCGAGTACAAAGTGGACGAGAAATTTTTGACAATAACTGTTCCACATGGGAACAATTTTTGGGAAATCGATGTCGCTTTCGTGGCCTGATTTTTTTAGGAAAGGCCTCACTGCATTTTGTCAAAACCAATATTTCTAGATTGTGGCATGCTGTCACTTTATGCATGCCAAATTCATAATTCTTGAATGAAGGACATGTCACACTGTGTAACAGTGATAGAGAACATGTTTTCTTTGTACCAAATTCAACAATACAATCAGAGATGACACTTTTGTACTTAGATTCTTCTTACCAAGTTGACACATGATTTTCAAAACACATGATTTGCTCATAAAATATATAGCTTGTTTTTCATGCATTTTTATTGTAGACCATTTTTGTGAATAAATGAAATAAATGAATCTGTTGTAGAAAGCTATCCTGGATGGTCTGAATAGTATCCTATATTTGATCTCCATCTCCATCTCCATCTCCATCACCATCACCATATCCATCTCCATCACCATCACCATCTTAGCTTGGACTGGACTTAGTGTTTTTTTTTTCGGTTGGTAACTGGTCCTAGTGTTAATGCTAATTATACAATAGCAAATACACTACAGTACTCCCCCCCCCCCCCCCCCCCAAAAAAAAAAAAAACTACAGTACTATAGTACAGTAGCAAATACTTGTTATTCTCTCTTGTAAGCCAGTCTTGTGCTGTGAAAATAACTCCTAAAGAGATGAGTTCCCAAGAGACTTTTTTCCACTTCTTTAGAAGTTCAGAAATTTAAGATCAGTTGCAAACAGAATCAGACTAAGCTTATAATTCCAAAATACTTAGATGTACAACAAGATTGATCTGATTTCATGATCTACTATTAGCCTGAAAAAATTCCTAGCTAGGAAGGTCATTAAAAGCCACCCAAAGGTTTGAGTCTAAATCTTATGTGTTAAAAACACAACAGTTCCCTATGTCAATCAACAAGGGAATGCCAAAAAACATTTTTTTTCTAAAATGAACCCCACTTTTAACTGATATTTACAAAAAAAATTTCAAATGCACAACTTTGATAGTTTTTGCATAGTCTTCATAGAGAACTTTGTGTCTCTAACAGAGGGGATCCCAATACGCAAATCTTGGCCTACTGTAAAGTCCCAACTTAGAAAAAAAATTATATGTTTTGCCTTTTATTGAGACACAATTTTAAAACATCTCTCATATAACCTTGTGATGTAGATTATTTGCTCTACTTTGTGTATACGTCTGGAACATTATACCTAAACTACTTGAGTAACATTTTAAGCTTAAAAAAAGAAGTTTACATGAACTTCTTTACAAAGAAATCATTTACATGAGGTGAGAATGCCAGCACATGTAGGGTTTGCTTTGACATGGAAGGTCCTCTGAAAAAAAAATGGCAATGAGAGTGATGGACCTCTACCACCACCACCACCACCAAAATTGGAAGACTGAAAGATTCTGATTGAGACTGATCAAGGAATAATGAGTGTCCCACAAACACACCAAGCCCACAAATGGAAAGCTCCACCCATAGATTGAGTCCTCTCCTTAAAGGTACTAACCAAGTGTGTATAATTGAACTTGAAATCTTTAACATGCTAAGGGCCCTTCTCTATCTTGTGGTGATATAATGGACAAAACAGTCTTATATATTTCTAACAAAATATATATTTTATTTGACAAAGTAGGCAATGTTCAGTTGTTCCGTAAGTGAGCTCATTCGATTAATTGAAATACATATTTCATTTTTTTGTTATTAAATTTGACAAAATTCAAATTTAATACAATAGTAAATAACACTATGAAATTCTCAAACAGGGGAGGGAACTTTACATGTCATCCACCATTCCACCCACAAAATTTTCTTTTATTTTTTTTATTGACAGGATGGGAAGATTTATAATAATTCTATAATGTACATGAGGTTGGAGCCATGCAAACACAGACCTGCTTCTCTCATCCAAAAAAATATTACAGGGGAGTCTAAATACATAAAAATGCCTCCTATCCCAAAATAAAATAAAATAAAAAGCAGTCATTTCCAGCTAAATGGGGTCTACTTTTAGTGGCAACCCTCTTTGGAACTCAACGTATGGATAGGCCATGGGGTCATCCATTCCTTCCCTTCTCCATCTACACAAAAATAAATATAAATAATAAAACAATATATATATATATATATTATATATATAAGAGTGAGAGGATTAGAGAGACATGATGGGAACTGTATTTCTAATAATATTTTGTTTTGTTTTGTTTTGTTATGTTTGCTAGATTTTTAATTTTCACCTTATTCTGAATTCAATAGAGAGATACGCGAAACAAAAAATTAATTTTCATGAGATTTTCCATGCTCCACATTCATAGATTTATAATATTATAGTTATCACATATTTTGATTATTTATATCATTATTAAAGTTGAATATATTTTTGATGTAAAAATATCAAATTTTATTTGACATGGTATAATGTATTTGATATAATAACCTAAGGTGGGTTTATGCTCATCACAGGGGATCACTTCCAATGTTTTGCTATGTCATTCTTTAACAAATATATATTTGTTTTAAATTTTTTTTAATGGAATACTAGGATATTAAATTTGTACCTGAAATTCAATACAAGATGGTGAAGGAAGAAAGCAGTCTCTACTTTTGCAAGCTCAGATCCAGGACAGAACCTTGGTCCACCCCCAAAAGGAGTGAATTTTTTGCTTGATGTTTGGCTCTGCCCCTAAACATCAACATTGTCAGATCACACACACACAAATAATATTAATACATTAATATATATATATGTACCATACATGTTATCATACATTAATTGAACCAATCACTTTGAATATTTGAGAGGCGTTGACTTGGTCAATGAGAAGGCCCTCCAATGTGACATGGCTCATGATCAATTTCTATTGCTCTCGGCATGCGTGCTATCATGTTTGCACTCAGTTGGTCATGATAACATATAATATATACTTATGAGTATATTATACATAATATATATAGTTATATACCATGCATGTCATCAATTAAGAAATCATTTTTATGATATTTGTGGAGGTATAATCAGGTGTTAAAGAACAATCAGAATAAATGAAGAAAATAATATAAATAGTAACTGAAAACAAAAAAGGAAATTAAACTCACACATAAAGAAAAACAAAGAAAAAACCAACAAGTGATCTTTTTTTTTATCCCTTTTGATTCTCATTTAATCAGAAAAAAATATAACTAGTTACATTTGCTATTTTAGTGATCCAATTGATTTTAGACCAACAACAAAACGACATGAATATTCATCATATCAGAATCGACCATCCTTTTATTACTAGTCCATGTCAATTTAGATCACCAAATTAGTTATAGTTGGGTATTGAATATAATAATAATAATAATAATAATAATAATAATAATAATAAGCTAAGTAATTAATTACCTCCCATCTCCAAGGATAGAATGCAAAGCATTGTCATGGAAGGATGGGTCAAGGTTCACTGCACTGAAGACAGGGAGGACTTTCCAACCTGATGGAATAAGATAATCTGCCAAAAAACCATATAACAACATGAAACAACACCAACTTAAAATAAATACATTGGTCAACAAAAAAAAATTAATTGAAAAATATATATTTAAACCACAACATTAAAGAAGAAGCTCATCCATGCATGATTATGTGGAGGAGCAAATACATGTGACATCAATAATATACTGCAAAGGAGATCACAAGTGGATAGTGTGAACCTTTGAATCTGACATCCTTTATGGCCTTTCTGTGCACAAACTTGACAATGTTGCCACACCTCAGAGCTTCATTGATCACCTTCAATTGCACAACACCAAAAAGAATTATAACCAAGCAATAGACTATAAAGTTATGAGAGGAGAATAAAAGGGAGGAGAAACAATAAGAAAGCAATAAAGATGAAGAAAAGGAGAAAGGTAGCAGCCCTCCCAACTTACATTTTGAGTGAATTCCATTCTCTTATAGTCCTCCCAGTTTAAGTACTCATCTTTCTTCTTGTTCCTTTTGATGTTTTGATGCTCTGACTGAGCAGATGAGAACAAATTTGTAACTGACCAATTTGATAACTCAAGCTGACATTCAATGGTAATATATAATATGATAATTAACTCTTTCTTTAAAAAGTGATAGAATGATATGTCTTTTTATGACTGATCCAAGATCAATGTCAGTCACCAAATTAATCAAATTTTCAAAAACAAAAGGTGCATAGTGAATGGAGGGTACCTTTAGTTGTTCCAAAGCAAGTGGAGATTGGCCAAGAAAATGAACTGTCATGGCCATCAAGAGAGAGGTGGTTTCATAACCCCCCAAAAGAGAATCCAACACAAAGCTCACCTTCTCACCCTCAGACAAGCTCTTCACTGGTAGGAGCATATCAAGAAAGTCACTTCGCTTATTAGCTTCCTCTCCTTTCTTTCTCCTCTCTTCTATAATACCCTTCACAGTTGAAGATATTCTTGCTCTTGCCTGTATAAACCATAAAAACAGCTCACATAAAGCTACTCAGTCAGTTTTTTTTCCATAAATGTAATTTTTAAATATAAAAATCAAAATGTGAAACTAAAAACTAAATTTTCAAAAAAAAATATTTTGAAACCAATTATCTGAAAACTGACATTGTAGAAACAGAATCAGTTTAACAATTAATTCCAAAGGAGACCCAAAAAGAGTTTAGATAATAACCTGAACAGCCCTTGCATATGGGGTGCCAGGGATATAGAATGGGAAGGAAACAAGTCCCTTCATGAAAGTCAGAAAGTCTTCAAGTATTCTGTTGGTCTGTGGTTCATCTGGTGTCAACCCAAGGACTTGTTTTACTATCACATTGAATGTGAACTGCACAGAGAGAAACCCCACATCAGTACTTACATGATTTCAAATAATTGAATGCTTATAAAAAAATGTATAGATCAATCAAGCTTTACCTTTCTAGCTTCCTCACAGAAGATAATTTGTTCCTTCCCCTTCCAAGACTCCACGACTTGGATTGCTGTCCTCTCAATGTCATTCAAGTACCCACCTTTTGATTTGGTTGTGCTGATCAGTGTCAGAGCCTGACTCCTTAGCCTCTTGTGAGTGTCACCCACAACCACCAGCATTGAAGACTCCCCAAGTATTCCATGTATGGGCTTTGGGTAGCTGCACTGGAAGAGCTTCTCCTCATTTTGGAGTATGAAGTGGTTCAGCTCCTGGTCACATGACACCACTGTTGGGGAGCAGAATAGATGAGACTTGAACACTTTCCCAAACCTGAAGAACAAACATTGAAAATATTTACAAACAATTTTAGTAGTCTCTTCAAAATAGATAAAAACCTAGATCCTATCAGACGTGATCAGACGTCATGCGATAACAAATGATTAAAAATTACCACAATCTCACATGTTTGACACGTGAACAGAAATATGAAACATAAAAAGAAGTCCATTTATGTCACTAAAAAGTGGCAACATAAGTCACCTGGAGCAGTGGTCATCTAAGAACCTCCCAAGAGAGTTTGAAGTGTGTGGTGTGAGGAAACTCAAGGTCTCACCAACAACGGGCCATCCAAAGCTCCCTCTTGGAGCAGACTTGAAATGCAGAATCAAAGGGAGGAAGTGGTTCAACACGACAAGCAAAGACAAGCCAAACAAGGCAGCAATAACTAAGCATCCAACCATACCTAATAAAACACTAACGTGTGAGTGAGAGAGAGTTTTGAAAATCTCTCAATGGATGTGAGAGGTTGTGTGAGGGACAGGTTGATCTATTTTGGGGTCTTTGTGGAGAGGGGAAGGAAAGCAAACTGACTTTTGTGGGGGATTTATTACTGCAGGTGAGATGCAAATTTTTAAGTTTTTTTTGTCAGAAGGTCTGGGAAATGTCATGAAGACTAGAATGTATAGACTTTCTTGTAGGGTCAGATTTAGAGAGAGAGAGAGAGAGAGAGAGAGAAAAGAAAAAAGAAGAGATTGATATGATTTTAAAGAAAAACAAGACAGCAGAAATACTAGGTTGCAACAGTATTGACTCCTATTCAAAGTTTGGTGACAGAAATAACTTGAGTTTGTTCACTATTTTTTATATGAAAGAAAATAAAAAGGGATCAAATAGGAGGTAACTACAGATATTAATGTTAATTATAATTATGCATGTAATTTTTTTTTCTTCCTAGAATGAACTTAGACTTGGTTAAATTTGTAAAAGTTGTAGATATTGTCAATGATTTATACAAAGATGATAAATTAAACTATTAAAGAGTTCCAACATGTACCTGAGAAAACAAAATTATATTCATCAAGCCAATGCACGGATATATTGTTAAACTATAAAACATTTGAGCATTCACAACAAACAACAAACACCCAACCATAGACACATTTACAGTGATTTCTGTATTACTTAATGTAGTATATAAAATTTCTAATGGAATATATCTTCTAATATGTTAATGCATGTATATAAATATAATCTATCACAAAAAAAACATAAATGTGTATGCATTCAATTTATTGATGTCTATATTTTACATTTAATTTGTAAAAACATATTCTTTTAGAAAAAAATATATTTCGATGAAAACTTAAAGGGTTTTCAATCTACAAAACTGATTGCATGAAAAGTCTAACATTTTCTTTTATGAATAAAAGTGTTCTTGGTAATACAAACCTGAACAATAAGCCATTTGACATGTTATTTATTATTTATCAACTGTAACAGTTATGGTATTCCTTTATGAGCCGCACGAGTTGCAGCTACTGCTACACACAGCTTTTGTTTTTCTTAAAAAGGGGTAACATATTATAAAAAATTTTAAAAAAAGGAACAAAGAAGAAAAACTTTGAGCCAGTAAAAGCAGGGGATTCACACCTACTTTTCATGTGAGACTTTTTTTTTTCATTGTTATATTTTTTTTTTTATGAAAGGGCCTTGATATCATCCTATATATGATGTATATGATTTGATGTGCGTGGATATCAAACTGTGGCGGTTGATTGGGAATTGATGGATATCTACACTTGATACCTGGCTATTTTGGATTTTAAAAAAATGCTTTGTGGAGTGTTGCATATATGGATTGATGAGTGCCAATCTTTTTGTAGCAATAATTTGAAAACCATTGAGAATTCTAATTCTAAAATTTTCATTGACTATGTTGAGCCATTAAATGGTTCGATCATGGTAATATGTTGACGAAATTTTAATTTAACTGTCCTTTTTATGTGATGATAAACTCCAACATTATCTTGGATGCATAGAATCACTCACAAACCTTGTGCATTATATAATTAAGTCTACGAGGCATTAGAATTCAAGATCTCTATTGATTGGGTGTTTCTTATGGTCAGTTCATTAATGTTTATAGAATGCAAATGCAATAAATTTATTGATAGAAAGATAAGATACGAAAAGATTTTTAAAACGATCAACTAAAATGAATTAGATTAATTAAGCTCCTTCTTTAATGGGCAACACCATGACCTGGATGAGTTTTTTTGGGGGGTCATGGTGGTCTGTTCTTATTTTGACCTGAAATGATGGATTAAATCACCACAATAATGATGTATACTTAACATGGAAGCATAAGATGGGTCCCTTTGAAAAATAAAAATGAAACTTAAGCCACCCATACAGCCATGTGAGCACTATTTGCATGTGATGATGATATAATTATATAATTAGATACATGTATAATAATACATATAAGTGGGTGAGCATTTCTAGGCAACCTATACATATATGGCTCATTTTGTGACTTATGCTTGGTGTCACGTTCAGGGTGAATCATCCAAATCTGGAAAATTAATTTGGGAAACTATTCAGGTCCCTCGTGTGCTTGGACTTATTATAATTATGTATATCTATATGTATCACTTGCCATTTCACCATGCATAAAATAAAAGCCAACTCACTTTTTTTTTTGGGTGTTTCTTGGTCCCTTGCAGCTCTCAAGAGGTGAAGGAATAGTTTATAATGGCCTAAGTTTTGGTCTAAGTTTTGCTTGCACCATAGACCCAGTTGCAGGTTAATAAGAAATATACGAGGATAAAGCTTAATGTGATAAATTTATTCATGAAAGAAAAAAAATTAATGCCTTAAAAACTCCCTCAGATGACACCTTGTCTAACCACAATTTGAAATAATGCCCTACAAAATTATCTAATTAAATTTTGAATAATCTCAATTGCTTTGTCATTCATTTACATCGATAAAAAAAATATTTGATCAATCTTCTAAATCTTAAAATCACCATGTAAAAATAAAAAGCGCAAATTATTTAAATTTTGAGGATTATGATCAAAATGTAAAAGCGTATAATAAAATGTCCAATTTCATAGAAATACATATTTTTCAATCATTTATCATAACAAATATTTTGATATTAATATTCATTCCTAAATCATTCCTGATGTTATAGTCCATGATTTATATTTTTGGATAAAATTTAGAGTGAATACAGGTATTTTGAAGATAAACAATTTAAATATTTCTTGCATATAAGCTATAAATGTTTTGGCAAGAAAAGAAACAAAAGCAAGCAATGAAATATGTTTTTGTTTTCGATTTGAGAAATCCTCTTGAACATATAATCATATATATAGGCTCCTACTTTAGAGGGGTAGAGAAAGGATTCTATGTTTATGAATGTCTTGGAGTTTGGAGTTTTGATTCCAAACAGTCAAAAGCACCACCTAGGGTTCCTCAAAAATTATCACTTCAAGGGACCATTCTCCTCACCTCTGTCTTTTTCCTTGTGACAACAAAAGGTATCATACAAAACTTAAAACAAATACATGATTATCTATAAGTGGCATTAAAAACATATTAATTAGTGTGGATTTGGTTTTAGTTAGATCTTCAAACATATTTAAAAAATTAATTCCTACAAGTCCTTAAAAAATTAAGCTTTAAATCATGTTTTGGAATCCTATTTTTTTTAGAAACATTGGTTAGATAGCGTTTGAAATAGGTTTGGAAATGAGGGTTTTTTTTTAATTACGTAAAGTTGTTTTTGAAATTAGCTTTCAAGGAATCATATTTTTTAAATAGAATGTAAAATATTTACCTTATAGTTCACTTATTGATTCTTTGAATAATATTTTTTTGAAAATGGTAGTTCATTCATAATAATTAGGTGAAACGAGTTACAAATGGGCCGAAATGGGGAGATTAGAGGAAATGCATAGAAGTAACCTTGAAAACATGCAAAACACACACACAAGTGAGGGAGTTGGCGGGGAAAGTCGGCTGACGTAACCGAGCTTTCCCAAAACACGAGATGTGCCCCGAGCGCCAAATACTCGCCCCTTGAGGATCAGACCGTTCGCGTCATGCCAAGAGCCTAAATTTCTTCCCGGGCTTCCACGACAGCCTCATGCTAAGCAGGATATTGGCCCAGTCCTTCAACAGCCAAAGGACATCGTTTCAGAGGTTCTCCAGATAACCGACTAGCCTTTAAAAATGAGGTCGTTCCTCGCGCGCCAAATGGTCCACATTCTTGCTGGAATGATCATGCGGCGGAAGCCACTCTGGATACACTTGTCACCAAGAGGGAGGTGAGCAGCCATGACCTCTCATGCTTCCTCCAGGTTTTGAAACTGGCATCTAACATCTGCGGCCATCCCGAGTCTATCCCACAACCTGACCGAGGTTGGGCAGACAAACAGCAGGTGTTTGATGGACTCCGGTTCGGCACCACAGAATGCGCAATCAGTGGATCTGTTGACCTCCATTTCGTCCTGTAGACCTTGGTGACGATGCGACCTTGGAGAGCCAACCAGACGAATAGCTTTATCTTGCACGGGAGTTTCCATCTCCAGAGTGTCGACCTGCGCCGTGCCATCGATGGGTTGCCCACCACAAACCGCGACCACCTTATATATCCATTTTTGACGATGTATGTCGGGAGAGGAGGCATGTCCCACGTCATCGAGTCCTGGTTTTGAATCACGGGCCCGAGCGGTGGGAGGCTGTGGAGTAACGCAGCTAGCTCTTCGACCTGGACGTCGGACACAATCCTTCGCAGGTGAAGGCGCCAGTCACCTCCCTCCCCTTCCTGCTGCCACACGTCCCGCACGTATTCCTCACTATCCACCGCCGCTCTGAATAGGTTGGGGAAGGTCTGGCTGAACGCCGCCTCCCCGCACCATCGGTCACGCCAAAATCTAATACAAGCGCCATCGCCGAGTTTTCAGCCGACTTCGGGAATGAAATCGTCCACTAAACCAAGCCACCCCTTACATAAAAATGACATCTTTGACACGATGTGTGGAAAGATGGACGTTGGGTTTCTTTGAATAATACTATAGATTTATTCTTAATAAGTTTGAAGTTCTAAGCTTCCTCAATTCATATGATATGTTTGTGGGGGATTCTCATTAATTCAATTGAGATTTTCTCATCACAAAAAAAAATAGTTATTAATCGATAATTATAGTTCAGAATCAGATTGATGAGAAAGAAATAGATTAAAAATTTGTATAAGTCGGTCCAACAATGACCATTTTTTGAAACGTCATTTATCTTATTGTTAGAAGAATAAAAAGAAAAATGATAATCATTAGTCATGTATGAAATACAATATACATAAAATTCAATTAAAAAATATTATATTTAATTTCTTTTATTTTTTAGTCCAATTTTTAGTTTCACTTGTCTGTGTAAAGTCATGAAGGGTTTTTTTTACGAGCGTGGATATCCGCACAACGAGTTACTAGAAATCCACCACGTTTTTTAACAAAAAAAAAAAATTTATGTTCTGAGCAGTAAATGGAAATTCACCCCGAGGTCGCCACTCCAATTGGCGACGGTGGTGAATAATGGTCGCCAGAGGTTCCGGCGAGTGTATCAACCCCGGTCAGCATTCCCATTGGCGACGGTGTTGAAGCGTGGTCGTCCGAAGGCCCGACGAGCCAAAATAAATTCATATTTTTACAAGTTTCAAACCAAATAGACAAATTTCACATTTAAACACATATAACAGACAGTCATAGTGACATTTAAAATACATTAAAATATGATGTTAGCATTTATAACACCAAAATACGATGTTAGCATTCCATAACGAATTATTCATATTACTACACTACAAAATACATGTTTAAATTATTTTTATGTTTATTTTTATTTTTTGAAAAAATGAGTAATTGTTTTTATTTGATAGGTTATTTATTTTTATATATGAAAAAATCAATATAGTCACATGAATGGTTGTGGAATTTGAACATGTATTTTATTGTGTAGTCACGTGAATGGTTGATTATGGAATGCGAATGTCATATTTTTATATGTTTTAAGTGCTGTTATAATTGTCTGTTATATGTGTTTAAATGTGAAATTTATCTATTTGGTTTGAAATTTCTAAAAATGTGAATTTATTCTCTCTTATTTTGGCTCGCCGAGCTTTCGGCCGACCACGTTTCAACACCGTAGTCAATGGGAATGCCGACCGGGGTTGATACACTCGTCGAGTCTTCGGACGACCACGCTTCAACACCGTCGCCAGAGGGAGTGATGACCTCGGAGTGGGTTTTCATTTATTGCTACAGTACATAATTTTTTTTAAAAAAGGGGTGGTTTCTTGTAATTGAGGGTGCAAATATAGGCGCCCTGTTTTTACTGCATGACCTTTAATAAAATGCATATTATCCCGCGAGTATGCATTAGCATCATTTTTTTTTATAATTTTTTTCCCAAAATATTCTTCACACATTTCGAGATGGCACGAAGAGGTGTCACTGAGATCAAAAGCTAAAAGTTATTTTGTCTCTTCTCCCCTGCTGCATTTTCTTTTACTCCCATATCGTGTAAAATCTGTCTCTGTTTGGTGCCTTCAAATTCAATAAGGATATATACCTTGAAATTCAATAGAAAGCAACAAGAGCATATTACGTTTGTAGCCTTGGCTCTCTATTTGGAGAAGAACAAGAGCATATTTGGTTCCTTGACTCCCCTGCTGTATGAACAAGAGCGTAAGGGGTGCCTTGAAATTCAATTTAAAGCACCCAATATTATACTTGTCAAGGATATATAGCATCTTTAACAAATTAAATATAATTAAGGATTTTATATCTATAAAAAAAATTGATGATATATACATGGTGGCTCTTTTATTAGGTCACTTAGGCAATTGTCTAAGGCCCCCAGATATACAAAGACCCCTAATTTTTTTTTATTTATAAGTATGTCCACATGTTAGCTAATAATAACTTAACATCTTGCAAAAAAATATTTATTTTTCAAAATAATTAATAGTCATTTTGATATAGTTAAAAAGTAATCAATAAGAAATTGACATACCTAAAAAATAACAAAACAAAAAAATTTACATAACCAATAGGATTTAAAATCTTTTTTTTTAATCCCAAAAAAATAGGAATATGAAACGGTGAGGCCTAAAAAAGTGTTATTGCTTTTCATACTCTTTGATCCTTTTCAATATATTCCTTCTTTATTTTAAAAAAAATTTCTTCTCACTTTATTTCTTCTTTATATAAAAAAAACTTCTTGACTTTCTATTTGTTGTAGATTAAAAAAAGTCATGTGGTGTAGACAACAAGAAATAAAATATTTTTTTATTTGAATCAAATAAAAACTTACACATAAAAACTTCATTAATAATTTTACAGTCCAAAAAAACTAGAAGAATGATTTTTAATTTAAAAAATTAATAATTTAAAAATAAAATAAATATTAATTAATTGCCTTAGACCCCATAATATATCGGGCCGGCCCTGGATATATATATATATATATATATATATATATATATATATATATATATATATATATATATATATATATATACACGACCGCGATGAGGTGCATCGCATCCAACGGTCGACGTGAATCGCACCCGACCGTCCGATACGATGGACCCGTGATCGACGACCCGTGGTCGACACCGCACGGTGCGGCCGCCGCACCTAATCGGTGCTCTATATATATATATATATATATATATATATATATATATATATATATATATAGACACACACACACACACTCATTATTTCTATCATTCCTTTCTTCTATTTTATTTCTACTGTATCTCTACTTTTTAAAGTTTTTTTATATATAATATTTATGATCAAGTCAAACAAGCTAAGATTCAAAAATTTAACCTTGATTTCACCTTTTTTTTATAAAAAAAAAATAGTTATGTTTAAAGCAATTTTCACTTTCCTCTTCTTTTTTTTTATTCCAGAAAGTATATTTGATTTTAAATATTTGTTGACCATTGTAGACTGCATTAATATTGTCAATGAGAAAAATATCAAAGTTATAGGTTTAATATGTTGGATGACCAACTGTTCTATGTGCCTCATCTATATGGCAACAATTGATTACAGTGAATTTTTGTGCACCTAGAGTTGGCTAATTTGTGCCCAAGATAGTTAATTTTTCAACATTTACAGTTGATTAGAGTGATTTTTTTTATCCAGACAATGTTGCATCAGCATGAAATCCAATCCACAATAATCTTCATTGGCTCGCAATTTTGATTTTGATAACAAGTAGCTATTAAGCAATCATGTCCTCTTGATAGAAAATGCTAACACCTAACCAAATCCAAATCTAACTCATCAATATAAAAAGGCAAAGCATGTCCAATAGGGTTAATGGCTTAATCTTACTTCAGAAAACAAAGATTCTTCTCACCATGTGGATTAATGTGGCTTACAAACCAAATTTAAATCTATAAGTTTCTCTTCATTGGTTCACCCCCCCTAATATATATGATAAATTAAACATCTAGTGGAGGAAAACAACAGAGGAATTACAGGTTCCACATTCACATGTGAACCAATCAAAAATGCCTTAAGGATGACACAAAATCATTTCCAATGAAAATGTGATTGATTTACTTTAATTCAGGTATATGTGAGAACCATAATTAATGTTCACATTAATAGTTTGTTGTCATCTATATGACATTCTTATTGGTCCATACAAAGGATTATCTGTATTTCTCATATGGATGATCTGATTCAAGGTAAACATCTGTGGTTCTTGATTTTTTTTTTATACACATTAATGGTTGGGTGGGGGGACCATGACATATAGGTTTGCATGGACCACATGCATTGTGTAGGGGATGCACGCTTGCAAGTAGCACAAAGAATATGAAAAGCTTTTCCCCACATGCAAAGGAATGTCGTCAATATATAATTCATACACTCATATTTCATAAGTACTTACCCATACCAAAAACCATTGATTATTAGTGTATTATTGTTCCTTAATAATGTACAATTCATGTCCCAAGTGCGATCACGCTTCACTATATATATCGTTCCTCGAACAATCTTCTATTGTGCCAACCGTACCACGATCCAAAGAGAATCAGATTATATTAGACAATTTTAATAAAATGTACATAATTAGTGTTGATTTCATGTTTTCACATGGGAGACATTACTTTATCTCTTCTTCTCAATGCTTTTTTAATTGCTGCTAAACAACTACATGAAAAGCATAGAATTGCCTGTCAACCACTTTGATGTTCTTTTCTCTGTTTCAGTTAAAGGAGATCAAACAAAAGATATGAATCTCAGCCATTGTTGTTGCTGCTGTACTGGCCTAGTGATTTTGGAAACTCAATCTGTACTAAAGTTTCCTGGCTTTCGCCGAAAAGCGAAAGAAGAACTTCATTAAAGAAACAGAGATATGGCAATATCAAAGCAGTTGTTGCAGATTAGATTCTCTTTTTGCACTTCGATCACGATCAAGTTGTGCATATTGATCTAATTAATGCTTCTGATGAGTTGTTTTTGTTCTTTCAAGTGATTCTTACATATTTTAATGTTCAGATGAGAAACTTGTGAGGTTGCTTTAACAAATTAATAAAAGGAAAGAAGTGATACTTGTGGTGTTGATGTGGTTTGTTATTGCACAAGTTGGGAGGGGATATTTATTTATAGTACAAAGGGATATTTATTTATAGTACAAAGTGATGCATAGTATGATTGCTTATGATTTCAGGGTATATATGCTCACCAGCTTTTGAGGGTTGATGTAACAGTCTTGGTCTCATTTTTCTTCCCAAAAACAGTTATGTATAGGTACTAGAAAAATGTTTGACACAGTCATTTTCTATAGTCTAAAATTCAGAATACACATGTTTTTATTTTTAAAAACATTATAAACATTATCTAATGAGGTATATGTTTTGATAAAAAAAAATGTATATCGCTCCATTTTGAACTAAGCAAATCTATTTTTAATAAGTGTAAAAAAATTTAATGAGATAGCTACATCATCTAATGATGTATATGTTTCACTGGATTTCTAACTAAGTATATAGGTTGTATTTGAAATTTAAAAAAACTTAGTGTAACACCCATAGGCTTGTGGAACCATGTAACTCTTAAATAAAAAATAAATTATGTTATCTGCTGTGATGAGAACTCGATTAAAATTAAAACTCAAGTGTACATTATCACTAACTTATCTATCAGAGGATTATCAGGGCGTGTAATATTGTAAATATATGGATTCTAGACACCTAGATGTCATGAAAACATTGTCATAGTGAGAAATACATTTATTTATTTTTTGAAAAAAAGGTAGAGATTGCTATCAGCTCTTTTATAACAAAAGGGAGGTTACAATTCTGAATTGGGGACGAGGGGAAATAGAAAGAGAAACAGCAAGCAACTAAAGCTAAACCCGTGTCTCTCAACCCCAATAAGCGGGATGTGTATTAGGCTCGAGAGGAGCACAAGCCAACCAAAATTCAGTTAACATGATGCTCATGTATCAGCCGTGCACAACCATAATTGGGCTTTCAGTGTAGTGATGAGAGACTCTTATCTAGGCATATCAACGGGTCATGGGTCGACCCGGATTCGATCTGAACCCAATCTGATAAAAACATAAATACCCAACCCGAAGGATCCGACAATCAAAATGGGTCGGGTCTGGATCCACCGCGTCCCGATCCTATGGACCTGAGACCCGATTGACCCAACCTAAATACTATGTGATTTTTTATTTATTTATGATCCAACCCAACATTTATACCTAAATACTTAATCATCATTTAAAATTTTAAGCAGTTAAAATATTTTTATAATATTTTGAAATATTTTTACAACTTTTTGACTTCACGTAAAAGCAGAATAATTCAAACTATATTCCAAATATTCTCACATAAAATATTAAAAAATCAAAATAGTGAATACTGTTTATAATACACTAGACTCTAGGCTAAGTAGGTTGATTTGACCCGACTCAAGACCCGATATGGACCCGACCCAAAAGACCCGACAATCAAATGGGCCGACCTGTTAACAGGCCTGCTCCTATCCCTATCTATGTAGGAAAAAATTGATATTAATTCCCTGTAAAGTTAGTTAAATCAGTTTTAGTCTCTATAAAATTAAAAAGTACACACAGGTCTCCAGCAATTATGTATAGTTAACGGGTCTAGTCCCTGAATTAAATAGCTCCAATAATTACATTCAAATAAGTTCCTATAAAATATGAAAAATCCAATCTAGTCATTTAATGACAAAAATGCCCCTACTTATGAAAATCTGAAAAGGTCTCTGTAAAATTTAAAAATTCTTTAAAATCAATCACAAACCTGGTTAGTGTATAACAATAATTTATCAAATAAATTTTAAAATGGTATTATAGTAATTTATTATGTATGGTTAGAGTTAACCACATATTTGGTTAGTTTCAGTTATAATAAAATAAATATTGTCTAATAAGATAGGGACCTGAGAAAATTTATCAATTTTATAGGGACTTTTTTTATTTTCATAAGTTTATAAGTAGCTATATCAATAAAGGGTGAGAGCATTTTGATAAATTTTAATGTATAATTAAGGTTAACAATGTACTTGGTTTGTTAATTTGATGATAAAACTAAAATAATATTTTTCTAATAACATAGGAACTTGTGGTAATTTTCTAATTTTATATAGACTAAAGCTGATTTAACTAACTTTTTAATGAGTTATATCGATTTTTTCCATCTATGTAACCCAATGTGGATGCATGTATTATAAATTTGTCTAATTAGCGTTTGAAAACACGTTTGAAAATAAGATTTTGTATAAATTGGCTTAAATAGATTTGATTTATGGAAAATCCATTTTTACGCTTTTTAAAAAGAAACATTTTTGTACTAAAAACTGTAAATAACTTTTTAATTAAGTTTATTTCTTAAAACGCGTTTGGTAACACGTTTGAGCTTTCTTCTTAATTAAAAGCAGATTCACCCCCAAACTCTATTACCAAACGCTCCCTTAAGATGGGTATATATATGATTTTTAATTAAAATTTTTAATAAAGGATAATTTCATTAGAAAACTATGAGGTCTCCTCGATGTGACATACATATATTGTGTCTATTACACTAATTCTGATCCATGATCACTTAGTAGTTAAACCGGCATTTTCCATAAACTAGGGTACATCTGGTCAATCGAAACAAAAAAAAAGATACACTCAACCCTACATGCAGCCTCGACCACAATTCACTTTGCTTTTCATTTTTTAAAATTTATATACTCTTCCATTGAAATATATACTGCTTTTTTTTAATTTTTGAGCAAATTGTACACCTTTTTATAATTAAAATATGAGAGTTACAGTTGGTCAGAAATGAAAAAAAACAAAGCAAGAAAATGCCCCAAAACAAGGTTATGGGTCACAAGAAGTAAATACTGATATATTGATTGAAGTAAACACTAACATTATGATAGAGTTTATACACTACATAGCATTATCGTAGTGTATGAGACTGCTCTCGAAACAAACAATTATTTGGGTCTGGGTCACAGCCTACTTATGCCCGTGCTTGGGCCCAACTTTGGACCTCCATTTTGGGCCTTAATGCACCCCTCGTTTTTTAAGAGCAGGGGTTTGAGTCTCGAATTTGTTTACATGGTTGGTTGATATGAACTTTAAGAAAATGATACGTCCAACATCTTGTGCAGTCTCATTTACAGTTTACACTTTTTAAAAAAGAATATCAGTCTAACTCTTTGAAAACTTTTCAAATTGTCTTTTAAAAATTACCAAATGCAAGCCCCAAATCCACATAAAATGTGTGAAGGGCTGTAAAGCGATCTTACATCTAACTAACCATCGATCATAGTCGCAAATCAATCATCATGTTCATTTAGCTCCTTCAAAGAGGCCAAAGTGTAGTAAAACCCTAGAAATCCTAAATAGAAGAGATGTAGAGAGGAGGGGAACAAGAGATTTGGTAAAAATGTGTAAAGGGCAGTAAAGTGATATTACATGTTTGGTTAAGATTAACCGGACACTGAGTTAATTGGGGTGACAGTAGGCTTATTAACAATTTTCAAATAAGATTGAGAGTTGTAGATATTTTGTGATTTTATAAGTACTTTTAATGATTTTGAGAAGTTTTCCGAGTGTTATATCTATTTTTTTAGACATTAACCCATTGAAGTACGTACTTTTGTACGATATAAAATATATACTGAGATAAAATAGTGTACTTTTTTTTTCTTTAAAAAATAATATTTTTACTTCATACATTATAGAATCCTACACATTACGATAATGTAGTGTATACTACATCATCAAAATGTATGACACTGTAAAAAAGACTAAGTGCATCAGCTTATTTTGTGGAAAAAAAATGTTATGTACCCCTCATTTTTGCTATTTCGGAAGGACACGTTAAATCCATGATCGGAAGAAATATTGTAAAATCAACTAATATATGTTTTATTTCACCAACCAAAAATGCACTTGCTTTCAGTAGAGAGAAAAGTGTTCCTTGCTTGAGTGTCCTTAGGACACTAACATAGTAACATGGAATTATTTAATTTTTTTAAAATGAAACTGATGGGAGCGCTAAATTTTTTATATTAGATAAAAGGAGTGCATGCCTGAGAAGATAAAGAAGAAACAAGGAAGAGAAGAGAAACAAATATAAAAGTAAAAGGTCGAGTAACCATGGAAGCCTGGATAAGAGATTTACCCTAGCTCCCAAAATGATTTTTTTTATTTTTTGGTTGACAAGGCCCAAATATAATGTTGCTTAAAGAGCCCTTAAAGTGATATATATACTTCTTTTATGAAAAATGATATACTCAGTTACCTTCACCAATCAAAACTCAGGCTTCAAGTGTTTTTATTTATTTTTAAATAATAAACATTATTTAATGAGGTATATATTTTGATAAAAAGTGCATACCGCTCCATTTCAAATTGAATGAACCCATTTTTAGTAAATTTAAAAAAAATTCAATGAGGTATATACATCATCTAACGAGATATATGCTTAATTAAATCTATAACGAGGTATACATGGTCTGTGTTTTGGTTAATGAATGTGACTGAGTGTAGCAACACTCTTCTTTTATTGGTAATCTAACCTAACTTTATTGAAATGATTTTGGATTCCATGCATTTGACACCTAAACTGATCCTCCCCAATCCATCACAATGTCTGAGTGGAAATTTGAGTTTTGAGTTTGGATTTTGGAGCCCAACCTTACCAACCTAGTTCAAAAATTTTCTTAACATTTCATCTCCCATTTTCTAACCAAAAAAGAAACTTTCTTTTAAATTAATTTGATTTGATGAAATGATCTATACTATGTATTTTGATTTTGAGATGGTTAGATGAGCTGTCAATGTTTTATGTGATGGATGTTATGGGAATCATTTATGTTTCACATGTTTTGAGATTAGTTAAGTTTGTTTATATTAGAATGATTTATGATTTTATTGTGTCTTGTAATTTTATATGGTAAAAGTAGTTTAATTCGTTTGATTTTTTGTTTTTGGTTATGCTCAGTCACCATGATCCATCCCATGGTAGGACAAATATGGATCTCAGATGTGAAAGAAAATAAAGAATTTGGATTATGCCATCTAACTTATAATCAAGTCAACTCTTTACGTGTAATTTGGGTAGAGACATAAGTTATTATGGTATTTATGTCTATTATAGAACAATTGGAATAAATGATTTTTTGTTTGGTTATGCTTTTAGTTATTCTCATTTAAAAGCATAATAATAAAGTTTTTGTTGTTTTGTAAATTGTGGATAAAATATGAATAAGGTGTGGATAAAGATTTATAAAAAGTGAAAAAATGATTTGACATATGAGCCTCATAATTTATAAAAGATGATGACAATTGATTTGACATATGACCAATGGAATAGATTATGTGGAATAACACAATTCCATGAGGGACTTGAAATACAAATATCAGCTTATTCTTACAGATTCTAGCATAATTATACTCATCTATTCCTTTTAAATAAATAATTTTTTTAGCTTAATCTCCCATGTTTCCTGTTATTCTTCCCTTATTATTTTACCCAACATCCCCTTCTCTTATTCATCATTTTATTCAATGATTTAAGATAAATTACATTTAAGTTATTGAGACTGTAAGTCTTTCTTTGGTTTCTTTACCAAGAGAGGCTCTTAACAAAAGTATAAAGAGCCAGATGGGCATTAAACGACTCAACCACTCGCGCCTTATGTTTGGCAGAACTGGAGACTGTTCAACATCTATTCTGCAAGTGCCCAATTGCAATGCGCCTTTAGCGACTTATCAGGTCATGCACCAGTCTAAATACGACATTTCAAAACCTTGAGGAGTTGTGGAATGCTTGCAAGCAATTGAGAGCACAAGATGGGCGAAGCAAGTTAATTATCAAAGATATCTCAAGTATTGGTTCCCACAGGAGCGTGGGTAATTTGGCAGACCTGTAACAAAACTATCTTTCGAGGTACATGCATCTACTGAGAGAACATGTGAAACATGTTTTGGAACTGCTTAAGCGATTCTGTATTGTTGAGGTGCAAGGGATTCTCCTAATCAATAGGAGACTAGTTATCGAGGAGTGGGGAAGGGTGTTGAAAGCCGATGATCGTCCTGGATTTAGATATCTCTTCTAAACGGTTGGAGGGGGGGGGGGGGTTTGGTATTTTTTTTAACTTATTATTTTTATTTGTTTCTTCTTACCTCCATTCAGATTTGTACTACTTTATTTATAATGAAAACACGATAGCAATATTTACCTCTTTTTTTTTATAAAAAAAGTCACTCATACTATTCTTTAGCCTCACTTTGATATAAGGCAATGGCTCGGGTAACTCTATGGAGGACGCACATTTGAAATTTGGTGATTGATCAAATTTATTAAAGATGCTAGGCAATATGATATAAAAAAATTAGAATAAAAGTGATGATATCCATAATTATCCCTTCCTCAAATATAGAAGAGAGAGAGAAAAAAAAATCATTCAATAAGAATTAAATGTTAACCCCAAAAAGTAAGAGAATTATATTAATATAAAATATTGTAACTTCATATTATATTGGATACCCATATTTATTTTAGTGATCATACTTTAATAGCCATATCCACTTCCAAATCATTTCTAATATGTTAATTTTGTATGATTCTTAATTTTTAATACAAATTTAAAACATGCAAAAGTTTTGACTTGTTTAGATTCAATTGCTTTTGTTTTTAAATGTTACTCAGATAGATATTTGCAAATTCACCCCTTTTCACTGATCATATCAATGTTCCTCCTCACTTGTCTCACCAATAATGCTAAAAAAAAATTATCCCCTAAAATTTTCATAAAAACTCACTAAAATCAAGAAAAACTTAATTTGCATTTAAATGATGGGACAATATTATTTAAAATTACATTAAACAACCACATATTTAATAAAATAAAAAATATGTGTAATATTTCTAAATAAGTTAATTTTGCGTAATATTTAAACAATAAAATCGGTGACAAAATAATAGTATCCAATATAAGACATCTTTTTATATATGTATTTTTTGAATAAGTAAAATGGGGCCCCTGTCAGGATTCTTTAAAAATTTCACAAATACCCCCCTTAGGATCACGATTGCAAAAATACCCCTGTTAAGATAATAAGTAGTGCAACCGTACCCCTCCGTTACTCGCCGTTAGCAACTACGAATCTACCATAGTTAATTTGTTAACCAGATATATGTATTTTACCCCTAACCCGACCCGATTATCCCCACCCTCTCGAAAACCCTCTCCTTCCCTTACCTCCTCTCAAACCGAACCCTAACCCTAGTTTTCACAACACCTACAACCCACCCCAAATAAGCCAACCAATCCACTCCAATCGAACCAAAATCAAACCCAAATTAAATCCTGATCAATCAACGAGTGTGTGAATCAAATATTCGATGAGGAGGAGTTCTCGAAGGCGATCCGTGCGATCTGTGGAAGGGGTTTTGGTCCCCAGGACTTCTGCATTTGTGAATCTTGTGGGGGAGACCACCAATGCAGGAATTAGTAATCGCCAGCGTGCATCTACGTCTCTTGAGGTATGTATGACATGAAACCCTTTAGTTTTACTGAGTAAATGTTAGATATTCATCTATGCTTTGTTCAAAATCAATGTTGATATTTATAAGTTAAATATGTTGTTCAGTCAATGTTGATAAATATGTTTTAGACTTTTTGTTGAATATGTCATTGAAAATCCTGTTAAATATGCTTGTGTTGATATTCATGCTTGTTGAATATGTTGTTGAATATACCGTTGCATAAATGAGTTGCTAAATAAGTTGTTCAATCAATGTTGGTAAATAGGTGCATGTTTTGATGGCAATTCTGTTTTGTTTTTCTTTCTGATTGCAGTCTATTCAAGAAGACACATATACAAATATAATATTTAGGTATGGTGGCTTTTGAAAAATGGTTAAAAGGTCTGATAGAAGGTTATATAGGCTGGGTAGACAAAAAACCATAAGATTAGATAAGGACTACTGTAATATGGATGAAATATTTGAGGATGCTAGAGCAAAGCCAATCATCTATTGCATTGATGCAATACGTCTGAAGATTATGGTTAACATGAATAAGAGGAGGCTACTAGCTGAAAAATGGACAGGTGTACTGGTCCCTGAAGTACAGAAAATTGTCACAGAATTGAGCAAGAACAAGGGAATGTATGATGTGCACAGATCTTCAGTGGACAGAGCAGAGGTGGATGGTCCAGAAGGCAGATATGATGTGATCCTAAGTGAGAGGGCTTGTACCTGTAGAAAATGGCAAGTCACTGGGATCCCATGTCATCATGCAGCTGCTGTAATATGTCACATGAGAGGTTCTAATTGGGAGGATTATGTGGATGATTGCTACACTGTTGCTAGGTAATATATGTATTCTTTATAATTTATTTTAATCACTATTTTACCCTAATATTGATCATTAACATTAAACAGTACATCTGTCTTGTTTTCAGGTATAAGAGGGCATATGGTATGGCAATAGCCCCACTCCCAGACAAGAGCATGTGGGAGATTGAAGATCTGAATTATGTGGTCAAGCCTCCAGTGCAAACCAGACCTCCTCCTGGTAGACCAAGGAAGAAAAGAATCAGACCTGCAGATGAAGGTTCCTCACAATCCAAAGTTAGGAGAATCCATGTATGTAGAAGATGTGGAGGATATGGGCACCTCCAGAGGACATGCAAGAACTCCCCAAAACCACAAAGTTCAGAGGATCCTTCATCAGAGGCATCTAGGTATAAGTAATTTGTTTTGTTTGTTTTGTTTCAATCAATTTGTAATTGATTATATTTTGTGTTATTCATTCACAGTTCAATGAGAAGACCTCCTGGGAGACCCAGAAAACCAGAAGGAATAGGGAGAGGGAGAGGGACTGGTAGAGCAGTGCAAGGTTGTGAAGTTCAAAGTCAGTTATTTAGGGGCAGAGGGCATGGTAGAGGAGCTACTGCTACTGGAGGACCTGTTGCTGATGTTGCTGCTCGAGGACCTGCTGCTGATGCTGCTGCTGGAGAACCTGCTGCTGGAGAACCTGCTGCTAGAGGACCTGCTGTTGGAGGACCTGCTGCTGCTAGAGGATCTGCTGTTGGAGAATCTACTGCTGGAGAACCTGCTGCTGATGCTGCTGCTAGAGGATCTGCTGTTGGAGGACCTGCTGCCGGAGAACCTGCTGCTGCTAGAGGACCTGCTATTGGAGGACCAGGTAGGACCAGAGGGAGGGCTTTCATGTGTCTAAGAGGGAGGAGTAATGCATCAACAGGTGGAAGAACCCCATGGCAATTTTGATGCATCATTTAGAGATGCTAGTATCTTCTTTTATGTAATTTCAAACATCTGTGTGTGTTTCTGATGTGTTGTATGTACTAAACTTGGTTATTTTAAGTGTGTTTGTAGTGTATCAAACCCTCTTCTTGAATGTTTATGAAAAAACATGTTTTTCCTTGAATGTTTTAGAATAAACAGATTAAAGTACTTTCATATATGTTTTCAACAGCTTCTTCTTTGATGGTTATATATAAACAACATGCCTAATAACAGCCATAACATTGATGTTTTTTCTTAACAAAACCATAACATCAGCAAATCCAAAACAAAATAGCTTCATTCATAAATAATTACAATGTCATACAAACACAATTACAACATCATACATCATTCTAAATTTAAAATACTGAATCAAGAAAATCACAAAGACAATGCGCATGTAAATGATCATCTCTTCACGAATTCCATTGATCTTTGGCACTGTCTGGACATCCATTGACATCCTCCCTTCCATGATCTGAACCTTCTTCTCACAAGATTTAATTTTTTCCTCAAACAGCTGCTGCATCTTATAAACCTGCTGCTGGAGAACCATTCTTCTCAATTCATTAGGCTGCCAATGGAAAAGGGAAACAAGTGAATGAGATGAGAGATGAGTCTTGACCGAAATAGAAGGATCTTCTCTGCTGTCTCTTTTAATGTGATGATCTATGCTGTGAACAAAAAAAAAGGGAGAAGGAAGAAGAAGGACTAAAGAAGAAGAAGGAGAAGGGTTCGGACTTTTTATCAACATTTATCAACATTGACTGAACAAAATAGAGGGTTCGGGCTAAAGAAGAAGGAGGAGAAGGGTAATATTGACTTTTCCTTGTACATAACGGAGCAAAACGGCCATTTTTTAACCAGAGCTCACGGGAACTAACCACAGGGGTACGGTTGCACTACTTATTATTCTAACAGGGGTATTTTTGCAATCGTGATCCTAAGGGGGGGTATTTATGCAACCAAGGATCCTAACAGGGGTATATATGCAAAAAACCCTTTTATATATGTATTTTTTGAATAAGTAAAATGGGGCCCTTCAGGATTCTTTAAAAATTTCAAAATTTATAGATTTTGATTCCATTATATCCATGATTTTGAATCCAATCCCACATTATTAGCTCAAATGAGATTTACATATATGTCAGTACTGACATCAGTTTCCTTAACGACGTTTCTTTGGTTTTCTTGATGGTTGAGGTAATGACAGCGAAGCCCTGCTTTATTTATATATTTATTAATATCACCAAAAAAATTTAAAAGAAAAACAAAAACCAAAAACAAACGCGTATTATTGTACGTCTCTTCGAAGGCTCTCTCTCTATTCTCTGAATCCCCTTTTGAATTCCCCATAAAAAAACCCAATCAGTGTTTCATCAGATCCGATCGAGCGGCGATGTCTTACGCGTATCTGTTCAAGTACATCATAATCGGAGATACAGGTCCCTCTTTTAATTTTTCTTGATTAAATTTGTGTTTTTGATTTGTGGGTTTCGTCGGAAACCGAATAAGATCCATGGAAACGTATTGGGTTTTGGATTTTTTTGATGTTTTTCGATCTGGGTTGTTCGGTTCTTTAATTATTGTCTGCAATTTTTTGTTTTTTCTGAATCTGGGTTCATTCGTTTTGAGATGTGGGTGTTTCATTAATTGTGTTGAATTTGTGTTTCTTGTGATTTTGTTGAATTCGCAAAGTGGGTTTTGAAATTTTCATCGCCATTTGATAGTCTATTAGGGTTTCTTGCGTATTTGTGAATTGCTTTGGGTGTTTTATATGTAATTTGGGGACATGGGTATTGATTTGTGTGGTATCTGATTTGAGGTTATGGTTTGTAATTGATGTGAATTGGTGGGGGTTGTGTTTATGTGGTTCTTAGGGGTTGGGAAGTCATGTCTATTATTGCAATTCACGGACAAGCGATTCCAGCCGGTGCATGATTTGACGATTGGGGTGGAGTTTGGTGCTCGGATGATCACCATTGACAACAAGCCCATAAAGCTTCAGATTTGGGACACGGTTTGTTCATCGCTCATCCCATTGTTATTAGATTGGTGTTGATTTTTTTTAAAATTGATTGGAACTTTTATATTAAAAATTGAATTAATTCATTTGGACAATGGAGTCAGGGATCTAGTTTTAGTTTTGGTACTTTTCCTGAACTGTTGTTGCATCTTTAGTTGAACATTATATGCTTAGTGTTGTGAATGCATTGCGTGTTTTAAAATATGATCTGTTTCAGTTTAAACATCTGATATTTGTTGAAATTTGCGTTTTTCAAAATGACAACAACGTTATCAATTACACACCTTAAACAATACTTAGTTCAGTTAGTTGTTCAGGAATGTTCTTAGGAAGTCTGTGTGCATTGTTTGATAATAATAGCCTATATGTATTGTTGGACATGGACATATAAACAAGCCTGTTAGTTATCAGAAAAATATATTTAACTTGTCCAAGTTCATATGGATTATTATAAAGTTCTGATATTCAAATATGTGGATTGATTTAAAAGTGGATACATATGTCAAGTTGTCTGCTCTGAAATTTTTTTGAATCTAATATATATTATAAAATTGTATATGTTTGTGTTATATGCTATTTACACTCAATGATCTTGTATGGTTAATTATAATTTTCAAAATTTATATATGGCCTTGCATTCCCTTATGATCTCTGAAAGAGGTGGCGAGAGGTCTTGAAACCCCAATTTCAATCCTTGTTTTTCTTGAGTGCACCATCTCTCATTGCTCTGGTGTCACCTGATCCTCCAACTAGTATCTGTATTTACCGATTATCCAAAATATATTCATATTATCTCTGATTTCGAAGATTGGAATTCTAATATAAATATATGAAACTGAAAGATCTATACAAATGTTAGGTATCTAATTAATATCCTATCTGTTGACAACTTACATATAAAGCAATCTCTTCCCCTTACTAAGCCTTTCTCTATTTTTAATATTGCACAAATATGTATCTTTTCATTTGTTTGAAACTTAAAAAAATTAGTACATGTTTACAGTGGATTTCTGGTCCATAACCATTTCCTCCACTCTCCAGTCATTTTAAAAAAGTGTTATAGTTCAATAAGGATTAGGCTCAGATTAGGATGGACCATGGATGTTGATGATTCCTAGTATATTCACATTTTATGGGTTGTTGAATAATTGACATTTTAAAAATATTGTCAGATTAATTGTTGTAGTTTATTGTATGATTATTCTCAAAATTGCAAATAAAAATAGTTATGAGGTTAAATCAATAAGGATTCTTTGTTTTTTTTTTTCACAAGAAATGAGAAATTGCCGTTATTTGTTTTTTCTAATTAGTCATACATTTTTTTATAGTCTCTTATAGTAATTGAATAATTGACCATTGTCCCTGGAGCAACACATCAGTCGCAACTTGATGAGTTTTCTCTAATGACCCTTTTAATTCTTTACTGTTTTCCACTGAATTTGGTTGGTAGAACATGCATCACTATATTATAGTTTCTCATTCTTTGTACTATTGTGAATGTCCATCAGTTCCAACTATAATTGCATGCACAAACAACACATTTTGATGTTTATGTGTTTAACGGGTTTCATCCACAAGTATTTTTGTGAACCAACATCTACTGTACCATTGCCTTCATGTTATATACTTTAAAAAATTTTAGTAGTCCTGAGATTACTAAAAGGAAAATGAGTGATGTAATTTTTGTAGTAGACTATTATTGGGTGATAATAAATTAATCTAAAATTAGCTTCTAACTCATATGTGAAATTTTGTAATTCACATGAGATTCTTCAGAAAATTGTCATATGCGTTTTAATTTATTTTTTTTTTTGTGCACACTACAGGCTGGCCAAGAATCTTTCAGGTCAATCACAAGGTCCTACTATCGTGGTGCTGCTGGAGCTCTGTTGGTCTACGATATTACAAGGTTCTTTGTTTGTTACATATGTGGAATATCTTTTATATGATGTTCTGATTTTGATTTTATAATTTGGAGATGTTTGATTTAATTATTTTATTCTTCTTCTTCTTTTACCATTCTTAGGAGGGAAACATTCAATCACCTTGCAAGCTGGCTGGAAGATGCAAGGCAGCATGCAAATGCTAACATGACAATCATGCTCATTGGAAACAAATGTGATCTTGCCCACAGACGAGCAGTCAGCACTGAGGAAGGGGAGCAATTTGCCAAGGAGCATGGCTTGATTTTCATGGAAGCCTCAGCAAAAACTGCACAGAATGTAGAAGAGGTAAACAGCATTGGAACATCTAATACACTATTTTTCATGAAACGTCTTGTTTATTCATGACATTTGAATTATGTTGCTGTGTGCCTTCCATTGTCGGTAAATTTATTTGGAAGGGTCAATCTGTTTTCAGGCATTTATAAGCACAGCTGCAACAATTTACAAGAAGATCCAGGATGGTGTGTTTGACGTATCAAATGAGGTTGGCATTTTCATTCTTTCTTTCTAAACTATATGGGTTCATGAATTTCAGCTTTCATTGAAGAAATGCCATTATATTACATTGCATGGCCTACCAATTTGACCACCTCTGGAATTTGGAAATTCATGTTGCATGGTTACGTCATTCCCTGTGCTTCTACTGGATGAAGTTGCGTATGAGTAGATTTATGCTTAACATCTTACGGTTTGAATTTTTCTAACCTCCTAGCCAAATAAATCTGAAATCTGTCATCTTTTTTTTTCCCTCTCTCTTGGAAAGATAAATCTGCATGTTTTGAAAAAACTTAAAAGATCCCCATTTATAAAATCCAATTCTTGACCCCCATATAATAGATCCTAAACATTTGACCATGTTCTGAAGCCTTTTTTGGAGTGTGGTTTGTTGAGTTTCTTCAGTTATTGACACTTTGATAGTTGACATGAAATTGAATTTTAAAACTTTCTGAACATTACTCCTATGCAAATAAATAGTTTCATTTCCTCGAGGAAATGTGGAGAGTTTTTTTTTTTTTTAATTTGTCACTTGTCAAAATGGATTGCATTTGTGAGAATATATGCAACCACATATTCAGTTTGTAATATGGGCTAATGGCACAAAGTTTGGTGGTGTACTGGTATGCGATCTTTTTAGCAACTAAGGAAGGTCTGAAAAATCTTAGAAGTGCTGGGAAAGAATTCGGGAAAAGATAATTCATTCTCAAATTATAACCACAAAATTGTGTGCGCGCATGCGTGAAGCAAGAATATTGTGGAAATATTTGAAAAGGAAAAATGCTAAACAAAGGGTTTATTAAACTGTATTCTTGACATTGGCTGATGTGGTATCATCATGTCGACACTATAATTGCTCCACTTGTCTAACATTCCGTATGGAATCATGCTTTGGTTGTTCTTGCTTTTGCAGGAATCAACCCCGAACCCAAATGTGTTTCCAAACACCCCACTTTTAAGAAATCTAAAAACAGTTTTTATTTATAAACTGTAGAAAAGGAGCTTTTCAATCTAACAAATGTATGCTCTCGGAATCTAATTTCAAAAGAAGCTTTAAGTGGAAAGCTGCATCTCAAACATGTTTCCAAATGCTACCTTAGTCAAATTGGTCCTATTGCTGTGATGCTGGTAAATCAATTGATATTTGGGTGGAAAAAAAACTCTTTCGCCGCTGCTATGCAGTGGACTACAAGGCACATATGAACTGGCATGCAGAACATATAAAATGGGGTTTGATTCAGAGTCAGTGAGAATACTGGGTTCAATGCAAACATGCTTCATTTATTTTATTTTTATTTTTTATTTCCATTTTTTTTTGTTGTATATTCATAAAAGTAGATGCCATGGTATGCAAAGATGGATCTCTTCAACATTCTAGTCAGAAATCCAGCTTTCTGTTCTCATTTTCTGTACCTGTTATCTTCTGTGCGTGTGTGTTCGACTGATACTGTGAAATGTTCTGCCATGTCTCATCTTCGCAGTCCTACGGGATCAAGGTTGGGTATGGAGGAATTCCTGGCCCCTCCGGTGGTAGGGATGGCGCTGTTTCTCAAGGCGGTGGCTGCTGCAGTTAATGATTGATCGATATCCGACACCCACCTCCAAAATCTCACCACCTATATCAGTGATTCTGCATTGTTCGTCCTCGTCGCCACCTTTATTCGTTAAATTTGTTTTTTTTTCTTTTTGTCTTTGCGTCTTCTGGTTGTTGAGCTGCTGGATATCCATGTGATAACTGATGTGTGATATTGTACAAACCTGACCCTTTCATCCCTCCTTGGTTTGCTTCTGCACATGTATATGGACATCAAACTCTATGGTTTATAATTGTAATAGCATCTTTTCAGTGTAAGTCAAGAGGCTTACTGTTAGGTTATATTTTGATTGATGGTTTTCATTGCGTTTCATAGTTTTTGGTGAGGGGAAAAAATGATAAATACAATAATAGAACCAATATTTTATTTCTTATTGAAAATTTAAATGTGTGGTTTTATAGATGGGAGAAAAATGAAAAGATGGGTAAAGTTGTCATTTAATATAGTTCAATTTTAAAGAGAGAGAGAGGCCACAAGTGGAAAGTGTATTAACCCACTTAATCATCCACTGTAAATGAATTTTAAGACATCAAACATTATCCGAATGTTCCAAATTTAGAATGCATTCCTGTTATATACATCAAACATTCCTTTATATAGAAATCATTCATACTTTTTAAACCTCTTTTTGCGCCCTCTTTGTTTGTGTTGCTAGTGTTATATGTACTGAGTTGTCAAAATAAATGAAAATTTTAAAAAAAATACATATTTTTAAAAAATTATATATTAATATATATTTTATATTTATAACAAAATCACTTCAATCTTCAATGGGCGAGTGAAGGCTGCACAATCATTTTCCATTGTGTCAAAGCTTTTCGTAACAAAAAAAAATTGTGTAATATTTGAATATCCCTGTTTCCTCCTCCTTTCTGTTACGAGAAAAATATATATATAAAAAAATATTTAAAATAACAACACCCAAAGAAGGACTTTTTCTTTCTCACTCGATCTCTTCATATATACAAATTAAAAATAAAAAACCTAAATCATTGGTGAAGATGCGTTGTTATAGGGAGCCTAATATATACAATGAATTGAAAAAATATTTTTCTGATAGGACTAAAACATTGTAAAGGACTAAAACAGTGTAAAACACGTTTTAGAAAATAAAGGATGATAAAATCAATTCCTTAAAAATTTATTGTTTTGAAATATTGTTTTTATCAATAAAAACACAACAAGATTTGATTTGATTCTCAATGTCAGTGTGAGTTGGGGGACAATACCCGATTGGATGTGAGATGGAAAACTGTGACTTTTATAATCTTTTTAGTGAGTTGATTCTTAACATTCTGGACATCTTTACCAAAGGAAAATAAATAAGAAGCAGAGAGCTCTAATTTGGAAGGTGTGATGGTTGTTAATGTCAACTAAATGGAGTTGCATTTGTTATCAAGAATTGGACCAGGAGAAGCATCAGATGCAGAAAATCTAATTAGGCAGTCTTTCACCTTATTGAGCATTATCGTCCATCTGATGAAGTTTAAAGTCAGAACACATTAAGGATTAATTGATGGTCCAAATATATAATTATTTTCCATAGTAGATATAAGATGATGGTATGATGATGGAAAAAAAGATAAGAGCAACTGAAAACAAGTCCAATAAAAAAAGGTATATAGCCTGAAAAATAAGCTAAAAATACCTGACATGCTATAATGGAGTCAATACTTACATGAACTACGAATCTCTTAAGATGTGAGGATTTCCACTCATGGCATCTCATGTTTGAGCAAGGTCTTAAGATCTGCATGAATTACTGAATGGCTGATTAATCATTGTCCATCACAGCATTTCTGTCTGTGATGTTTCTCAGAATATAATGACCAACTGTCTCCAAAAACAAAATGGTTTCAAAACATAGTATACTCCTTTCTCAGGACATAATATCACAAAACTTCACAAAATAGGAGTATAAGGAATAATTCAAGCAAGAAAGTGTTTAAACCTCTATAGGTTCACCAATCCAGCCAGACTGGGATGGCACACAGGTAACCCTGTTCTTCTATATATATATATATATATGAGGGATGATTAGGTGCGGCGGCCGCACGGTGCGGCAGCGATCACGGGCCGTCGATCACGGGTCCATCGCATCGGACGGTCGGGTGCGATTCACGTCGACCGTTGGATGCGATGGACACGCGATCGAACGGCTGCCGCACCGTGCGGCCGCCGCACCTAATCACTCAACTATATATATATATATATAGATTTCCGATAATATGCGGTCGTGCGGTCGCGATCGCGGGCCGTCCGATCGCGGGTCCATCGCATCCAACAGTCGACGTGAATCGCACCCGACCGTCCGATGCGATGGACCCGTGATCGACGGCCCGTGAATCGCGACCGCACGATCGTATAATATCACGACTCTATATATATATATATGTATGGCTTCAAAATTTCATGAAACAAATGATCAAAAAATGTCCCAACTCCCAAGCTGGTGCAATTAGCCCAACATAATATAGAGTACAAATCTGAATATGCAATCATAAACCAAATCATATCTTGGAGTAACCAAACCATGCAGAGCACAAGCATTCAATTTCCATAGATTTCATACATGTAACCCAGTTCCTCTTTTACAGATAAACAAACTTTTTGTCAGGCTTTAAAAGCTCAAAAACATATGATTAAAGACATGACTAATGGAATTATAAAAGTAAAGGATGATAAAATCAATTCCTTCAAAATTTATTGTTTTGAAATATTGTTTGTATCCCTAAAAACCCAACAAGATTTGATTTGATTCTCAATGTCAGTGTGAGAGTTGGAGGACAATACATGGACCTGAACTGCATTCTGTACCCGTTCGGATATGAGATGGAAAACTGTGACTTTTATAATCTTTTTGGTGAGTTGATTCTAAAAATTCTGGACATCTTTACCAAAGGAAAATAAATAAGAAGCAGAGTGCTCTGATTTGGAAGGTGTGATGGTTGATAATGTCAACTATATGGAGTTGCATTTGTTATCAAGAATTGGACCAGGAGAAGCTTCAGATGCAGAAAATCTGATTAGGCAGTCTTTCACCTTATAGAGCATTCACAAGAACGAAAATAAGATGATAAAAATTTTTGTGTCATGAAAATCATATTTGCACCCAGATCACTCTGATACCGATAATTGCACATTTTGCACAAAAAAAAAATTGTATAGTATGTTTGAGATTAAATAAAGAGGTATATACATCGTCTAATGATGTATATCCTTCATTGGATTCTAACAAGTGTTATAGGACTTCATTTCGGACTATAAAAAAAAAGTGCAACAGCGGCCACAAAAAATATAATATCAGCATATCACACTGACACTGAATCCATAATATAATCCTACCATATAATTCAATTTTTATAATAACCATTCTTTTCTCCCATTTATCTACACTTTGGAATATCAGAAGCTGAAAACATTAATTCTTTGTGCTAAAAATAAATCAGAGATTCAACGGCACAACATTTACAGTCAGGAAGGAAAAAATGAGTTTTTGAGGCATGGTGAGTTCTGGAGATCAACGTTTCAATTAATATATGCTAAAGTTCAACATATTTCATCATAGCTTCTTACATCTACAAGTTTTCCGAATGACTTTCATTGATCTCATGGTATGATTGCAAGAACAGTACAATAAAACCATTTAGATTTTCAGAGATTATAAATTTCAAAGTAGAGACGAAATGATCAACTGAAAACAAGCCCAATCTAGACTGTACATAATTAGAGACGAAATTTCAAAAAAATTGCCAAAAAGACCTGACATGCTATAATTAGAGACAACACTCGCATGCTATAATCAATACTAGAGTTTCCACACATGGCATCTTATATTTTTTAAATGTACATGTCTATTAACATATGACATGAATGTATTGCTCACTAAATAGAATGACCAAAGCTTATGAAATTGATCTTGATATTTGCTGGACAATGAAATATTGAGAAGCACATAAACCACTGGATATTTGCATTAATCAAAAAACACATTAATAAAGACATGAGCAATGAAATTATAGAAAGTCTCAGACTGGACCATAAATAGGTACGGCAACCTGCACAGAGTTTTCAAATCAAACAAAGGTACAGAATACTCAAAACAAACACAAACTCAAGCACAACCAAACACATGAATTAACACAGAATAAAATAAGCATAGACTTCAAACTGTTCTTTTATTTCTTAGATGAAGCAGCACAACGTAGTCTTTCTTCCAGTGACTTGGACTCTTGCAACGATATCAACTGT
This sequence comes from Acorus calamus, assembly GCA_030737845.1. NCBI lineage: Eukaryota > Viridiplantae > Streptophyta > Magnoliopsida > Acorales > Acoraceae > Acorus > Acorus calamus. The sequence continues at coordinate 30,089,886 of CM060865.1, read as the reverse complement.
CCCCGCCCGCACATATATATAAATCCATAGGTGTTCTGAGAAAGAAATAGAGTCTTCCATTATGAAATGTCACACAATGGAATGCTTTCACACTAAAGACGGAAAGGGCTCAGAATAACGCATACCTCATTGTTTCCAACGTTGCTCTCACGAAAGCATTTCAACTTTCCGTTCGCCATTTATATTGTAGCGAGCATGGTGGACTTTAGGGATGTGGCTGATCTTTTGGAAATCAACTCCTTGTCCTCGCATCCTCTCCAATAGCTCCTCCGACATACGAGACATTCTGAGCTCCTGGAGGGTGGTGAGGTGTTCAATGCCCTGTGGCAGTCTCTTCAGCTCACTGCAATAAGTCAGGATCAACTCTTTGAGGCTCTGCATCGTCCTTTCCTCGATCGTTATCTGACTGAGCTGGCTCAGACGGTCCAAAGACAGTACTTTGAGTGAGGGGAATGCATTCACTTGGAAGCACAGCTCTTCCCCATCATAAGCATCATGGGAGAGTACAAGACACACGAGGTTGGGCAATGACTTGAGGAAAGGGAGAGGGTCTTCTGACAGTTTAGATGATATTAAGCTCAGTTCTCTGAGGTTTGCGAGGGAGCTTAACCCGCGAGGCAACCTCTGCAAACGCCCCGACAAATTGAGCTTTTGAAGGAGCGGAGGTGGATCTAGAGTTTCCAATCCCAGTGGTCTCAATTCCAGTGGTCCTTCACCGAGAACACTCAATTTGTGGAGGAATCTCATCTTTTTAATTGATGCACATAGCTCTATCCCATCGGAATCCCTCACTTCACCAATTTCAAATGTCCTTAGCTGTGTTAAGTAGCCGACCTGTCGCACAACTTCACTGTTTGAGTTAATGCATTTGAGAGTCTGCAGTTCTTTTGAAACCCAAATATCTCCTGGGCCTTTTTTCGAGGTCCACCGTGATTGAAAAATGAGTAAGTGACGCAAACTGGGTAGTTTTGATACCCAACTCGGTAACTCATCTACTTTACTATATGCAAAGTCCAATGTTTGGAGGTTGTGAAGCTTTTTGAAAGACTTTGGAAGCACCGACACATCTGTATACCTCAAGCTCAGAAATCTCAAGTTGATCAAATCACCCACCACATCAAGTTTGCCCTCAATATGTGCACCTTGTAGATCTAATACCCTCAACAATCTGAATCTCAATGTTTCATTTATATTAAAATGTTTCTGATCAGAAATACGGGTTGTAAAGACCAATAATGAACGAAGGTGAGTCATTTTTCCCAATGGCGCCATTCCATTAGTATTATTGACTCTATCTATGGACAATCTACGACTTTTATCACTTGGTGATCGTGTTTCCAGCCTCATGAAGAAATTTTGGTTCTTTGATATTGATATAGCTACCTCTCTCACTACATCGTGCATGCGACAAGTTCTTAATCTCCCCCAAGTATTTGTACCTGCAACAATGAGCATGTTTTTTAGGATGAGTTTATGGAGATATTCATCTGCCACCTCCTCCATTGTCTTTTCTTCCTTTACTTCTACAAACCCCTCTGCTATCCATAACCTGGTTATCCTCTTTCTTCCGATTAGATAATCCTCAGGAAAAACACTACAATATAAGAAACAGTTCTTCAAGTAGTATGGTAAATCATGAAAACTAAACATTAATATATTTGATACCCTTTCCCTCACTGAGTCGTCGTTGTTGAGCAAATCATTGAGGCTTTTCAAGATGCTACCCCACTCTTCCACTGAATGTTTTGAATATAATAGACCACCTAGAGTCACGATTGCGAGAGGCAATCCATCACACCTATCAACAATAGCTTTTGCTGAATCGCACAATTCCTGAGGACACATGCGCTCCGGATAACCTCGGAATGCTATGCTGCAAAAGAGTTCCCACGCCCTCTCAGGCTTAAGAGGCTGTATATTTAAAACGTGATTTGAAGATGCTAGTGAAGAGGCAATTTCACCATCTCTAGTTGTAAATATGATTCTTCTTTTACTTGTATTATCCGGAAAAACATGATGAATTGCAGACCACAATTTATCATCCCATACATCATCGAGGACAATAAGGTACCTTTTGTTTTCCAAGATCTCACGAAGCTTCTCAGCAAGCCTCCTCAAGTCCAGCCTCCTCAAGTCCATCCCATCAATGTCTTGCGGTGTCACATCCTTTTTCTCGTGCAAGAGCTCTTTTATTATCTGTCTTAGTACATCATCCTTATTGTATGTTTTTGAGATAGTGACCCACGCTCGCCACTGAAAGTCGTTCACAATTTGTTCACTCTTGTAAACTTGGGCCACGAGTGTTGTCTTGCCTACACCACCCATTCCACACACTGAGATTTCCATGCGCTTCACATTTTCATCTGTCAACCAACTGATCAACCCTTCTTTTTCATCATTCATCCCAACAACATCAATATCATTTTGAAAAAAAGGAGTAATATCTTCAGGTCTATTTTTGGTATCACTAGAACTCGATCCTTGCTCGGATACCCAAAAATCGTATCGTTTTCTTCTTTCTGAGATCTCTTTTATCGTTCCTTTGATTTTTTTCATCCGCCTAGCAACACCTATGAGAAATTGTAATGCGAATGATTATTGAACCCGAGATATTCTTCAAAGTTTCTGAAGGAAGTTACTCTAAATATAAGGGAAAATTAATTCCAAATATTAATTTAATCTCTTACTTTTAAGTCCCTCAGCTTTTTTAAAAAATATTAAAACTCCCTCAACAAAAAAAATTACATTCTCCATACATCCAAATTCTATCATCATGTGTGTTTCCTCCCTAAACAGTCCCTACGTTAATTCTGAACACAGATATACAAGTTATGTACCAATGTACAAGGAGGTGTTCAAGCATCTCGGAAGCTAATAGTGTACATAGATAACAATCTACATGAATGGATAATAGTTTATGAGCATCCTATTAGACAATTTGTTTATTGACATATACCAAATGCATAACAGTGTACAAAAAGATTTTACTAGAATCTAAAACAAAGTAAGCAGTGTACAGAAAGATTTTACTAGAATCTAAAACAAGGTAAGCAACGAAAAGAAGATGTAAAGACAGAGAAAAAATGTAACTGCTAACTTGGGAGCAGGGACGGAACTAGGATTTTATATTAGGAGGGGCTGATATGAACTCGAAATCCAATAAACAATTTAAATTTTATATGAACTAAACGAGTTTATACTTCATTTCTAGTAAATTTTGTCATAGATATGCAAAAATACAAAAATGGATAAAAAAAAAATTAAGTTTTTTTTTAAAATATGTTATTGAAACTGTATTTACGATCCTTTAAAGAATATAAATCATCTTTTATTCCATCTGAGCCGATATTTTTAGCAAAATAAAATTTCAATGTAAATAATCATAGAATCTACAAGAAAATCATCTTTCATCTTGGTGTGAAGTGTTGTATTAACAAATTTCATGGTTGAAAAAAATATAATTGATATCAATATATCATGCTGGTAAAGATATAAAAAAATCATTCTAACAAAGATTTAAAATTTTTATAACCATATTTTTGTAGAAGAAATCTGAAAACCATGATAAAATTGGTAGTAGGGGAGAATTCATTTCTCGTCTTATATTATTGTATAAGAAATGTGTATTTAACCATGTGATCGATAGAAATTGAGTTACATCTCTTCAATGCAAGGTAAGTGATGGTTGTTTGTACAAGTGGTGTAATGGGCAAATAATGGTTGGATTAATTAGCCTATACAAGCCAATAATCAACCGTGTAATGGAGGATAATCAGCCATGATTAGGGTAGTAATTAGGGATAATCATGATTAAATAATGGTGGGAATAATAACAACCTACCTAAAAAAAATTTCAAAAAATTTGGGGGAGGGGGGGGGGGGTGTGCTACAGCCCGGCCAAGCCGAGCTGTAGCTCCGCCCTGCTTGGGAGTATTTTTATAAGCTTAAAAATTCTAGGGACCTACAAAATTAAAATTGTATTTTTTTGGAATTAATAAAAAATAATAAATACCCATTGTATCATTGATTCAAAATAATTTTAAACAAAAACATTTACAAAAATCTTTGGCATTATTCATGAAAAATAAGTTTTGAAAGATTAATTTGTTTAAATATTTTGATTTGATTTGGGTAAGAAATTTTTTTCATATGATATGAAGACTTCTCTCTCTTTTTTTTCTCATCTTTTTGTTATTCTGGATGATATTATATTAGTTTTTATAAAAAATTTGGCACATGGGTCTGCTGCTGCAAATGATATGTATTTGTTTGGATATGTGATTAAACAACTGAGACTAGGGGTGGAGACAAGGGCCTGGCCCCGCTGAAATTTTTTAATATCAGTAAGTACTGATAGGATTTTCAATAATACTTGTCTGGATAAATGACACGTGTTCCAACAATAAAGAGTTAAAAATCTTTCATTAAATAAAAAATCATTGATAGAAATCCTATTAATGTATTTTGATGGACACGTATCTTCCACACTCGTATTGATGAAAATTCTATCAGTACGTGATGATATGAGACCCCCCCCCCCAATAATATAATTGTGGATTAATTTTATGCAATTAAAAATTGTCAGGAACAATTGAAGTTGAAGACAGGGGCGGACATATGAGTTGGCTGGGCCGGGCTCAGATTTTGCATTTTTTTTATATTTGATTATACATGTTGTAATATTGATATTTATAATGTATAAATTACATTTTATACATAAAATATACTCCTAACAAACTAGATATCAATCTAACAAATTAATAACAAATCAAAATAGTATCATAACAAATTAGATCTCAACCTAATAAACCAAATCGAACTCCGAAACATTTGGAAATGGGTTTAGGCAGCTTTTGAGTTTGCAGGAAGTTCATTTTCTCAAACCCGTTTCCAAACAAAAAAAATTGGGGCTAAAAGCTGCATACATATTTTTGTGAAAAAATGCTCAAAACCTAAGTTTTCTAAAAATTGTGGATAAACAACTTCTTTCTAAATCATATATAAACTCAGCTTTTGTCTAAATCAGTTTTGCAATTGTACAACCAAACGCAGCCTCAATCTTGTTATAAATTTTAACAATTCTAAATTTTAAAATTCAACTATTATCTTAAGAATTAATTACAATTGAACAATAAAGAAAATTTATATCCATAAAACAACTCTTCTTATTTTTCTAGCAATTCTTTCAAAATCAAAGTATTCAACTTTAATAACATTTCTTTTTTTTTTTCTTTTCTTCACATGTATAAGTCTTTTGAATATCACATTATTTGGTATGTAAATAATTACATCAAATATAAGAACAAAAAACTTCCATATAAATATTTAATATAGACTATCAAAATATAAGAACAAAAAAATTTCTATATAAATATTTAATATAGGCTATGTAGCCCACCCCAAAATATTGTCCTCGATCCGCCTTGGTAGAAAATATGTTTTCTTTATTATTTTTGTGGGTATTGAATAAAAAAACATCTATTAAGTTTACATTTGTGCATTGCTAAAAATCACTTGCATTTTAACATATTTTTGTCTTCAATTATCATATTATATATATTTATATTTTTTCAAAAAATAGTTTAAGTCCCTAATTATTTGCGTCATTAGTCTAATTTCTAGTTCCATCCTTACTTTCAAAAACATTATTTTCAAAGATTTTAAAACGCAGTTCTAACTATTTTAGCAAGCAATTGTAAGGGGAAGATAATCATACCATGCCTGGCGTAAATGTTCTTTGGTAAGTGTATGGTCTTGCTAAGAAAACCACGATGTCGTTCTCCGGTGAGGAAATAAGTGAACTCATCGATGATGTCTTCGATGTCATACGCCGCGTTCCTCACCTCCTCCATCCAAACAGCAGCGGGTGCATCATCTGCGATGAATGGATCGATTTTTCTGAGGACGGCTTGGATCATCTTGAGTTCATTGTTAATGTCTTCCATGTCATCCTTCACAGATGCCAACATAGACGCTTCCTCCACACAGCACGACCAAAGCGATTTGTCGGCTTCGGAGGTGAATGAAGAGGCAATCTGGAGGATCAGAGAACCCACAATCCCCTCTGCCATCTCTATCTTTCGCTCCTGTTAGTTGTTTCTCTCTAAGAATTGGTTTGTGCAGAGTGGGAATTGATTTGTGTTTTCTATCCGTATGAGTAGTTGTTAATTAATTATGAAACTTTAAAAATCATGTAATGAATTGTCTGCACTGGTAATCTTTCAAATGCCATGTTTTCTGTCTATGTCAGCTGTTGCTTTTACGACTTTGAAAAATCTGTCTATGGTATGTCATTTACTCTTTGTAAGGGGCCCTCCACTTCGGTGAAACTTTCCCAACTTCATAATTTGTGGAGAGTAGCCATGGTTGTCTCTTCTCTTTCAACATCTCTGTCAAGCAGTTGAAATCTATTATGTAAATATGGGAACCATTATTGCACCCAAAAACAAATATGGGGACCATTGGCATTTTCCGAGTCATATAATTGAATGGCCTGCACTCGTTTGATTATGAACAAGATAAAGGTGACTCAAATTTGTCAAATAGAAGATAAACCAACATGTGGTCCTGTTTGTATCTGCGTTTGGATAGATTATGTATTTAAAAAGCTAAAGATTCTCAAAGTCATATCCAAACACATTTCAACATTTAGTTTTTCAAACCACTATCTTATATTTTTAGGCCAAAAAATCTATCTTAGATTCTCAAAATCTATCAAAACTAACAAAACAATGATTTTCAAAAGCTGAGTTTAGAACACAGAATTTTAAGAATTCCAACATTTTAATCTCACATCCAAACGCAACCCGTGTTATGTATAGATGACCAGTCAAGTTGTTGGAGGTATTATTGCTCACATGGCATGTTTGGTCCCATATGAAATGTGTTGAAAGTAGTTATGAGTTTGGTACTCAATCATTTTTACAGTCAAAACTCAAAACCATATATGCTTTCATTTATTAAAAATAGTAAATATTATCTAATAAGATACAAACTTTGATATAAAAAAAAGTGTACATCACTATATTTCAAGTTGAATAAACTCATTTTTAATTAATGTAGAAAAAAAATAATGATATATATACATCTACGGATTTATATGCTCCACTGCAATTCTAACAAGGTATATAGAACTGTATTTTATAATGTAAAAAAAAAAAACTGAGTGTAAAAATGCCCTATCAATTATTACTTCAAGAGACCCCACTTATTTCAAACTCAAAAAATGTAATGTTCAGCCAATTTACAGCTCTCACATTTTTTGAATTTGATTTAAAGTACATATATGGAGTTAATTATGTGCGTTCTTATTTTTCTAAAAGAATGAAATATTTAATCTTGAGAATTGAATCCATATCTTTTTACCTTTTTATGTTTTTCATACAGTTCATTAGTGTCATGATTATTGTAAATGAGATTGCAAAACAGACTGAAAGCATAAACGCCTTTGAAATTTTTTAATCTTGTGTAGAGCCCTCTATACTTATCTCATATTGACATGTCACATTTTGTCACATATACAAAACAGACTGGAAGCATAAACGCCCTTGAAAATGGTTCATCATAACTCTTCAAGCAATGACTGATCATCCATCAATATAGCGATAAGATACTATGGCTTATCCTAATACCCATAAATTATACGATGAAAGATTCACATATGTTACAAACATTGTTCAAGTTTATCAGATAAATTGGCTTGAATTTGAGAGTGTTTGTCACAAAAAATGCATTCATTATGCTAACGAAAGATCTGAAAACAAACTATTTTCCTATTTTTTCTTTATAAAAAATTTCACTGCACAAGTGACTAAAGAAACAACATGATATATATATAGTCGAGTGATTAGGTGCGGTGACCGCACGGTGCGACAACCGTCCAATCGCGGGTCCATCGTGTATATATATATATATATATATATATATATATATATATATATATATATATCACTTTTTGTCACCATATTGACATGTCACATTTTGTCATCATCAGATTCCCTTAAAAATGATTCAAAATGATTCGTCATGACCCCTCAAGCAAAGACAAATCATTGATAAGACACCATGGCTTATCCTAATCCCTGTAAATTAAATGATGAAAGATTCACATATGTTACAAACATTGTTCAAGTTTATTTTACAAAAATTGCATTCATTATGCTAACAAAAGATCTGAAAGCAAACTCTTTTCCTATTTTTTTCTTTATAAAAAATCATTGCACAAGTGACTAAAGAAACAACATGATATGTATATATCAACTGAATCAACTGAAAAGATTTACAACAACTCATGATAATGTTTCTTTTGCAAAAACATATGTGTAGTATCATTAATCTGATAAACACTGAACACATTAGCTTCAATTTGATGGGTGGAAGATACAATTATTTTCCAGAGCAGAGATAAGATGACGGTATGATTCATGAAAAAATATAAGATAAACCGAAAACAAGCCCAATCAAGATGGTAAGTGGCCTGAAAAAGTAAGCCAAAAAGGCTTGACATGCTATAACTGGAGTCAAAACCTACAGTGTCTCTTAATTAATGATATGCATGAATTACTGAATAGATGATTAATCAGTGTCCATCATAGCCTTTCTGTGTGTGATGTTTCTTAGAATATACTGGCCAAGTGTTCTCCAAAAACAGAAAAGCTTCAAAACAGAGCACTCTTCTTTCTCAGGATATAATCTCACAAAACTTTGAAGATAATAGGAGTGTAAGGAATATTTCAAGAAAGATAGTACATATAGAGATGCATTCATCCAGCCAGATTGGCATGGCATACAGGTAACCCTCTTCTGCTTTGAAGATTAAAAAGAAAAACTAAAAACTTTATGTTTGGGTTTAAAAGCTCAACATAACATAGAGTAAAAATCCGGATTTACAATCATACACCAAATCTTATTTTGTAGCAACAAACCATGGAGAGTTCAAATCAAACAAAGGTACAGAATACTCAAAACAAGCATAAACTCAAGCACAATCAAACACGAGAATTAACACACAGAATAAAATAAGCAGACTTCGAACTTTTCTTTTATTTCTCGGATGAAGCAGAGCAACAGTTTTTCCTTCCAGTGACTAAGACTCTACACAACTACACAATATCAATGTTTGTAGCTTGTACAAAGATTATACAGTCATGTACAGAAGATAGAACCGAGCTGATCAACCAGCGAATAACTGGATCTTGCAACTCCAAAGACCTTCTAGATTCAAGTTTACCACGACCATGGTGCACCAAAGTCTCGGTCGCCCGAACCATTTCTCGCGGAACTTCGGAAAAGCTCACCTGAACTTCTGCAGCACTCCAGGCATATAAATATGCTCTCTAGAATATCCTGAACTTGAGGAGGACCCGGGCTCCCCGACTGTAGAATTTGGATTAATGGAAGACAATTAGAAGTTCAGAACATACCCACAGCCGTGTAGCACCAGCCTCCCAGGCAAAACTGAATCACAATTTGAAAAGGAACAGGTTGAACCAAAATAAAGGCAGCATTTCTGCGGGTGCAAACTCCCATCAGTGAGGACTAGAAACTCTGTCCAGTCCCCAACCATTTTAACACTTCCTCTTAGCTGAAGAGCATTTGAATATTTGCTAAACTCTCCCCTAGCCATTCATATTCATCACTGTCCACCAATTTTTCTAATCATTCACGAACATGCACCATAGCCTTTGAAGCCACAGGATAAGGCTGTGGGGTTCTGATCTCTTCTTTTACACGTCGTGATTTTCAAACCTGTTGAACATTTAACAACTATATAAAATAGATATATATACATATATATTGAACATTTAATAAATCAACCTCTACAGAGAATGTAATGGTGATTTTCAAAGACGTGTCTTTTTCAGAATAAAAGAAGAACATCAGATCCTCTCATAATAAACATCCACAAGGCTTCAAAAAAAAATGATGTCGTTGAAATTTTTGATTTCCCAAATCGTTAAATCTAAGCAAACCCAAATCTCATATCGATCAAATATCAAAAGGACCAACAGATCAAGAATCAAACCTGAATATTGTAGATATTCCACAATATTAAACACAGTTAGATTAATGAATTATCAATGGAAGTCCATCTGCTCCATTGGTCAACAATCCGTCATCATAGTTTCATAAACAAGGTGGAAACCTGAAGGACAGTAATACATGTTAACATCAAACAAAACCAGAAAATAAATTCAGCAAAAACATGTGAATTGAATGATGAAGAGAAAAACAAAACACCATTCTTACGCCTACTTGTAGCATAATATAAGATATTACCAACAAATTGAGGATGAAGAAGCAAAATCATAGAGCTATTGAATATATAGTCAAACTAAAGCAAATACCTAAATCAAATCCACCACTCTAGTTTCAACATGGATAAGATGGTAAAGAAAATAATATGAAATGAATGAATTGATACTAAATAAAAATTTCATTACAAAAGAAACTAAAGAAACAACATGATATGTATCAAATGATAAGAATTATAATAGCAGTTAGGCGAATCCATGTGAAGAAAGTAACTCATGACAATGATTCTTTTTGCAAAACCCAGCTTCATTATAGGACCATATATATGAGCAGTATCATCTATCTGATAATGCTTAGAGTCAGAACACCTTAGGGTTCAACTGATGGACCAAAGTAATAATTATTTTCCAAAGTAGAGATAAGATGATGGAATGATTTGACAGAAAAAGATAAGAGCAACTGAAAACAAGCCAAATCAAGGTGTATAGCCTGAAAAAAAAAAGCCAAAAAGACTTTACATGCTATAATGGAGTCAATACTTACATGAACCACCAATCTCTTGAGATATCAGGGTTTCCACTCGTGGCATCTCATGTTTGTGTGGCGTCGCTTATTTTATGATCTGCAAATTACTGAATAACTGATTAATCAATATCCATCACAGCATTTCTGTCTGTGATGTTTCTCCGAATACAAGTGTCTCCAAAAACAAAAAGGTTTTTTTAAAAAAAGGTATAATATTCTTTCTTAGGATATTTTTGAAAAATGTAAAAATTGCTACCATCACTTTCATTTACTCCGTCTCCACTGCGAGATGAGTGCCGCTGTCGACTCCCAAATATTATCAGGATATAATCTCACAAAACTTCAAATTTGGTTAATAAAGACATACTTCAAACTGTTATTCTGTTTTTGAGTAGAATAGAGCATCATAGTCTTTCTTCCAGCGAGTTGGACTCGACAAATATATCAGCACATACAAATCCATAGGTGTTCTGAGAAAGAAATAACAGAGTCTCAAATTATGAAGAAGAAACAATTCGACATGAAATGTTTCAATGAGTGCTTCATAATAATGACTAAAATGGCTCAGATTTCACGATAAACAAGAAGACAACAAAGAATAACACATACCTCTCTGCAACCAAACAGCCCCAACACTTTGTGGTTCGGCATTGCCTTTCCTCGATTGTTATCTGACGGAGCTGGCTAAGATCAACCAAATATAGTACTTTGAGTGAGGGGAATGCATTCACTTGGAAGCACAGCTCTTCCCCATCATAAGCATCGAAGAGTTCAAGATACACGAGGTTGTGCAATGACTTGAGGAAAGGGAGAGGGTCTTCTGACAGTTTAGATAATATTAACTTCAATTAATATATGCTAAAGTTCAACATTTATATTTCATCATAGCTTCTTACATCTACAAGTTTTCTGAATGACTTTCATAGATCTTATGGTATGATTGCAAGAGCAGTACAATAAAACCATTTAGATTTTCAGAGATTATAAATTTCAAAGTAGAGACGAAAAGATCAACTGAAAACCAGCCCAATCTAGACTGTACATAGCTCAAAAAATTGCCAAAAAGACCTGACATGCTATAATTAGAGACAACACTTGCATGTATAATCAATATTAGAGTTTCCACTCATGGCATCTCATATTTTTTTCAATGTTATTAACATGTGATATGAATGTATGTATTGCTAACTAAATAGAATGACCAAAGCTTATGAACTTGATCTTGATATTCGCATGGACAATGAAATATTGAGAAGCACATAAACCACTGGATATTTGCATTAATCAAGAAACATATTAATAAAGACATGAGCAATGAAATTATAAAAAGTCTCAACTGGACCATAAATAGGTACGGCAATCAGCTCAACATAACATTTGAGCAAACCACACAGAGTTTTCAAATCAAATAAAGGTACAGAAGACTCAAAAACAAACACAACCAAACACATGAATTAACACAGAATAAAATAAGCATAGACTTCAAACTGTTCTTTTATTTCTTAGATGAAGCAGCGCAACATAGTCTTTCTTCCAGTGACTTGGATTCTTGCGACGATATCAACTGTCCCCGCCCGCACATATATATAAATCCATAGGTGTTCTGAGAAACAAACAGAGTCTCCCATTATGAAATATCACACAATGGAATGCTTTCACACTAAAGACGGAAAATGCTCAGAAATCAGAATAACGCATACCTCATTGTTTCCAACGTTGCTCTCACTAAAACATTTCAACTTTCCGTTCGCCATTTATATTGTAGCGAACATGGTAGACTTTAGGGATGTGGCTGATCTTTTGGAAATCAACTCCTTGTCCTCGCATCCTCTCCAATAGCTCCTCCGACATATTTAACATTCTGAGCTCCTGGAGGGTGGTGAGGTGTTCAATGCCCTGTGGCAGTGTCTTCAGCTCTCTGCAACCACTCAGGATCAACTCTTTGAGGCTCTGCATCGTCCTTTCCTCGATCGTTATCTGACTGAGCTGGCTCAGACGGTCCAAAGACAGTACTTTGAGTGAGGGGAATGCATTCACTTGGAAGCACAGCTCTTCCCCATCATAAGCATCATGGGAGAGTACAAGACACACGAGGTTGGGCAATGACTTGAGGAAAGGGAGAGGGTCTTCTGACAGTTTTGATTTATATAAGTCCAGTTCTCTGAGGTTTGCGTGGGAGCTTAGCCCGCGAGGCAACCCCTGCAAACGCCCCCCCAAAACGAGCTTTTCAAGGTGCAGCGGTGGATCTAGAGTTTCCAATCCCAGTGGTCCTTCACCGTATTCCGTTGCTTCAACAACCAACTGGAGGAGGAATCCCATGTTTTTAATTGATGCACATAGCTCTATCCCATCGGAATCCCTCACACCCTGAATTTTAAATGTCCTTAGCTGTGTTAAGTACCCGACCTGTTGCACAACTTCACTGTTTGATTCAATGCCACTGAGAGTCTGCAGTTCTTTTGAAACCCAAATATCTCCTGTGCCTATTTTCGTGGGCTTCCTTAAACGAAAGAGTAAGTGACGCAAACTGGGTAGTTTTGATACCCAACTTGGTAACTCCTCTACTTTAGTATACAAAAGGTCCAATGTTTGGAGGTTGTGAAGCTTTTTGAAAGACTTTGGAAGCACCGACACATCTGTTACCTCAAGCTCAGAATCTCAAGTTGAAAAATCACCCACCACATCAAGTTTGCCCTCAATAAGTGCATTTTGTAGATCTAATACCTCAACAATTTGAAACTCAATGTTTCATTTATATTAAAATGTTTCCGATGTATAAAGACCAATAAAGAACGAAGGTGAGTCATTTTCCCAATGGCGCCATTCCATTAGTATTATTTATGGACAATCTACGACTTTTATCACTGGGTGATCGTGTTTCCAACCTCATGCAAAGTTTTCTTTCTTCGATAATGATATAGCTACTCTCTCACTATATCTTGCATGCGACAAGCTTTTAATCTCCCCCAATCATTTAGTTTTTCAACAATGAGCAAGTTTTTTTGGATGAGTTTATTGAGATATTCCTCCGCCACCTCCTCCGCTGTCCTCTCTCCCCTTTCTTCTACAAACCCCTCTGCTACCCATAACTGATTATCCTATCTTTTGTGATTACCTCGGGAAAAGCACTACAATATAAGAAACAATTCTTCAAATAGTGTGGTAGATCATAAAAACTAAGCTTCAATATATTTGATACTTTGTCTATTTGTGAGTTCTCGTTGTTGAGCAACAAATAGGGGCTTTTCAAGTAACTACGCCACTCTTCCACTGAATGTTTTGAATATAATAGACCACCTAGAGTTGTGATTGCGAGAGGCAACCCATCACACTTATCAACAATAGCTCTTGCTGAATCCCACAATTCCTGAGGACAAATACCCTCTGAATCATCTCGGAATGCTATGCTACAAAAGAGTTTCCATGCCATCTCATATTTAAGAGGTTCTATCTTTAAAAAATGATTTGAAGATGCTAGAGAAGAGGCAATTTCATCATCTCTAGTTGTAAACATGATTCTTCTTTTACTTGTATTGTCCGGGAATACATGCCTAATTGCATACCAAACTTCCACATTCCATACATCATTTAGGACAATAAGATACCTTTTAGTTTCCAAGATCTCACGAAGCGTTTCACCGAGCCTCCTTGTGTCCATCTTGTCAATATCTTGCAGCTCGTCTAAGAGCTCTTTTTGCGGTATCACATTCTTTTTCTTCTTTTTCTCGTGCAAGAGCTCTTTTATTATCTTCTCAGTACATCATCCTCATCATATGTTTTGGAGACATTGACCCACGCTCGCCACTGAAAGTCGTTCACAATTTGTTCACTCTTGTAAACTTGGGCCACGAGTGTTGTCTTGCCTACACCGCCCATTCCACACACTGAGATTTCCATGCGCGTCACACTATCATATGTCAACCAGCTGATCAACGTTTCTTTTTCATCTTTCATCCCGACAACATCAATATCATTTTGAAAAAAAGGAGTAATATCTTCGGTTCTATTTCTTGTATCACTAGAGCTCGCTCCTTCCCCGGGTGCCTCGACATCATATCGTTTTCTTCTTTCCGAAATCTCCTTTATCGTTGCTTTGATCTTTTTCAGTTGCCTAGCAATACCTATTAGAAATTGTAATGCGAATAAGCAATCAATTGTACATGTAATCTAAGTTTAGCATGCAATTAGCATGCAACTAGTTATAAGGGGAAGAAATCATACCATGCCTAGCATGAATGTTCTTTAGTGGGTGTAAGGTCTTGCTGAGAAAACCACGATGTTTATTTTCCTTGAGGAAATAAGTGAACTCATCGATGATGTCTTCGATCTCATACGCTGCATCTCTCACTTGCTTCATCCAAACAGCGGCGGGTGCATCATCTTCAATCAATTGATCGGTTTTTCTGAGGACGGCTTGGATCATCTTCAGCTCATCACTAATCTCGTCCATGTCATCCATCACCGATTCCAACATAGACACGTCCTCCGCAGAGAGCGACCAAAGAGATTTGCCGATTTCGGATGCAAAAGAAGTGCCAATCTTGAGATCAACAAACCCACAACCGCCTCTGCCATGTCTATGATTTCCTCTGTTTCTCACTGGGAATTGGTTTGTGTAGTGTGGGAATTGATTTCTGTATCTATCAGTATGAGTGGTTATTATTTTTTAAACTTCTCAAATCATGTAATGAATTGTCTGCACTGGTTACTATGAACTAGATATGAAAAAAAGTAATCTTTCACATTGCATGTTTTCTAAATCAGGAGCGTGCAAATCAAGCAGGTTGTGACATTGGTGGGCGGCCATGCAAATTAAAAAAAAAGTCTAATAAATGATAGTTTCGATAACATATAAGGTGTTTAAATTAAAAGTGTGTAGATCAAACATATTTAAATTGATCTTTAATATCAACATCCATATAAAAGATATTTTTTTAGTCATTGTTTGGGAATATGTGATAACTTGACACGTGATTAGATGATGGGTTATCAAGAAAAAAAAAATCCCTATAAAGGGACATGCTTAGAGCATCTCCAATGGACATGTTAACTCATTGGTTAGTGTCACATGTTTACAAAACATGTAAAATGGTGCTCCAATGGAAGTGTTAAGGGAAGCTAAATGTGAGCCCCACCTGTCAAATGTTATCTTCCAAACTAACTGTAGCTAGTGCTTTAGCAAGCTAAATGTGGGTCACACTATTCAAAATATTTTAAAAAATATTATTTTTTGTAGGTGGAAATGTTTGAGTTGGTGGAGAGGTGGACCCACTATTATCTTGGCTAGTTATTTAACTAGTCCATTGGAGCAACAACAACCAACTAAATGAGAATGTAGCAAATGATGGTCTAATAGAGGGATAAAGTGTTGACATAGTACTTTAACATCTTAGTTAGTTAGCATATCCATTGGAGATGCTTTCATAGACTTAAGAGCACGAAAAGAGATTTTTCGATCAAGTGTGTGTATATATTGTGATTTTTTTTATTTGTTACATATGAATATATACTATTTAACAAATCAAAACATATAAACATTATAAAAATTAAAAACAGAGTGTAAGGCTGTTTCTGGTCAACATTGGAGGAGGTAAGAATCTTTCAATAAAGACTGAACAAACCATTAAAATTAGTGTGCAAAATCTAACTCCTTCGAATTGATCTAGACATAGGGTTGTCAACGGGGCGCAGGTTGAGACGGATTTTGTGAATCCTAAACTCAAATTCACACACAAAATCTTATTTCAAACCCGTCTCAAATTTTTGACTGGTTTAGCCTTTTCATCCCAAACCCGTCCCATTTAAATCGGGTCTGGTTGGGCCAGGTTTAGGAAAAAAAATATTAAAATATATTTTTATGTAATATTTAATCTAAATTGAAATTTTAAATAAAAATAAAACATTTATTAAAATAAACCTTCGAAAATAAGAAATATAAAAATTCAATTTCCATAACAAGTGACATATATAATGTTTCAATTTTTTTTTGGTATACCAAAAGACAACCCAGTGTATATTATATGATTTTAAATTTCAATTAGTGATTGAATTTATTTATTCTTATTTTTTAATATTTTTTTAGAACACCAAATGAAAAATATAAATTATTTAATTATTATAACAAATATTTCATCTTAATATTAATTGCAACCGGGGCGGGTTCGGGACGGATTTTGTTAAGTAAACTCATTTCCCGTCCCAAACCCGCCGGGCTTCATTTTATATATCCCAAACCCGTCCCAAACCCAAACTCAAACTCAAACTCAAACCCGACCCGTCCCAACCAGGTTGGATCAAGTCGGGTACCCTATTGGGACAGTCTCACTATCATCCCTATCTAGACATGCATAATAAGAAGAACCAACAAAAAAAAAAATTATACATTATATATAAATAGGTTTTGTTAACGAGTACCCTAAGGACACTTGTTAACCCATATTTATTGCTACTTTTTAAGGCAACCCAACAAATCTAATTATGATATGAATTAATAAATTAAAATATTTTTTTAAATACCAATAATACCCCTAATAAATTCACCAACTTTTTTTCTTTCCTCCCATACCCAATTTTTCCTCTCATATCCAATTTTTTTATTAAATCAACATTTTTTACATGTATTTCTTATCATTTATATTTTATTAATACATTTTTCAATGCACAATCTACAATACCTACCCACTATAATGAAAGACATAAAATTTAAAATTTAGCATATGCTTTATAAATAAAATTAAAAAGCACATCTCTTTCTTCATTTATCATGAATCCACCAACACCGATTTGATGTAAAGCACCGGTCAGAGCGAGAAACATGCAAGACCATTTATTTCTAATATATTGAAATAAATTCAAATGATAAAAAAATCAATAAATAATGGAGGTGCATATAAAAATTAAAAATAAAAGATTAAATCAAATAAAGAATAAAAATAAAATATCTTATATACCGCACAAAAAATATCTTCACATAAGCAACACTAAAAATCAAGTATCACAATCATATGAGATATGAGATAAGAATAAAAATAAAAGAAGATGTACATTTTTACATTTACAAATAAAACTTTTGTGGGATAAGAAGAAAAAATTTAGTTATGGGAGGGAAAATTTGGATATGGTGAATTAAGGGTATTGTTGGTATTTTAAAAAATCTTTCAATTTATTGATTTTTATCATAATTAGATTTGTTGAGTTGCCTAAAACGTTAGCAATAAATGCAGGTTAACAAGTGCCCTTAGGACACTCGTTAACAAAACCCTAAATAAATTAATGAATCATTTTCTGTAGATTGATGGATGATAATTTCAACTGAGGAATCATGAAAAGTTTCTATTTTCTCATATTATTTGCATTCAAATCACAGTTTAAAGTATGGATGGGTAGAAAGGAATTTAATCACTCAAGGTAGGAATAATTTGATAGAGAACCAGAATCTGAAACCCATAAAGGTGACTATCGGGAAATTATGAAAAAAACAAATTGATATGAAGAGAGTTCAAGGATATAGAAACGATAACCAGTACCAGAATTGTTTGGTAGTCTTAGCCAAGAAGATAAAACTCTTCCAGACTACAGTACATGCATTTTTAGAATACTAAATATTTGAAAATGTTATTATACTCATAAAAAAAGGTAATTGATTTTGCAGACAAATTCTCATATGATAAGATGATATAAAGGATAAAATTTGATAGAGAACCACTTACCTGAAAATTTCTTGATTTGCCTCTTTTACACCTTCTATAGCTATGTGGAGATCATATATGTATATGTATAAATGCTGTATAGAAAATGCAATGGTCTCTCTCACTTTCTCTCTCTTAGTTGTATGTCCCAACATATATGGAAAAGTTGTGTATGACCCTAGAGTTTAAATATCACAAAAGACTTTTCCTTATGGATGTTGATGGGAAGTTTATTTTTTTATTTTAATTTTTGTTTTAGAATACCGGATTAGACTTTAATTATTTATTTAACGCGAATACAATATGTAATGTCATCATCATGAATGGCTAATAAGTTTAAATGGGAAGACTTGTTCCTCCTGTGAGAATTAACATCTATTTGACAACACAGAAGGCACATGGAATATTTAAAAACAATAATGATTTTTGGACTTTAATTGTTAAACCCTATCCCAAATTCCGTGAGATGAAAAATTTGAAATACTCATATTACCCCCCTTCCTAATTAATCGTCTAAGCTTTCCAGTACGAAAAATACCAATATATATATATATAGAGGGGTGATTACGTACGGCGGGTGCGGCGTCGATCACGGGTCCATCACATCGGACGGTCAGGTGCGATTCACATCGACCGTTGGATGCGATGGACCCGCGATCGAACGACCGACGTCGCTTCCCGCATCCCGCAGTGATCACTCGACTATATATATATATAGAGGGCCGATTAGGTGCGGCGAACGGCAGGTGCAGCGTCGATCGTGGGCCGTCGATCACGGGTCCATCGCATCGGACGGTCGGGTGCGATTCACGTCGACCGTTGGATGCGATGGACCCGCAATTGAACGGCCCACGTCGCGGCCGCACCAGCCGTTCGCCGCATCTAATCGCCCCCGTATATATATATATATATATATATATATATATATATATATATATATATATATATATATATATATATATGGTCGCGATTACGTGCGGTGTGCGGTCGGTGCGGTTTACGACGTGGACCGTTCGATCGCGGGTCCATCGCATCCAACGGTCGACGTGAATCGCACCCGACCGTCCGATGCGATGGACCCGTGATCGACGGCCCGTGATCGCGCACCGCACCGACCGTAAACCGCATGTAATCGGATCCATATATATATATATATATATATATATATATATATATATATATATATAGGGCCGATTACCTGCGGCGAACGGCAGGTGCGGCGTCGATCGTGGGCCGTCGATCACGGGTCCATCGTATCGGACGGTCGGGTGCGATTCACGTCGACCGTTGAATGCGATGGACCCGCGATCGAACGGCCCACGTCGCCGCCGCACCTGCCGCACGCCGCACCTAATCGACCCCATATATATATATATATATATATATATATGACATATTGGGATTTTGAACCAGGTGTGAAGCTCTTCTCAACTATCTGATTTTTAGATTTTAAAAAGTGATGAATTCATTGACACAATCGGACTCAAGTTGTTATGAAGAAAATATTGACATAAGAAGCATGACGAAGAAAATTCTTCAATGTATATTTATTTTAGTTGTAATAAGTTTTATCAAAAAAATTAATATGTATCTTTTAGTAGGTGAGTTTATAGTTGCAAGGCTGTATTGATGTGGAATTATGTTGTTCATCTTGAAATATGTACTCTGAATACAATATTTACTCTAGCTGTTCTTTATTGTCAATAAGTTAAAAGTCTGTTAGTGATATTGGATTTGGAACCTGATGTTCAAATATATTTGTGAAACCTATTATTTTGTTCAAATTTGCATGCTTCTTTGTAATAAAGTTCAACTGCTATTTGATTATATTGTATAAAATCTGCCACATATTTACAGTATCAAAACTTTATACAAGTTAACAAAACCTGTTAAAAAAAATATCAAAATATTAAAAATAACTTTTTTTAGGAATGGGTATTGGGGGCATCCACCTGGGTGTAGATGGAATGACTGGGTGACCTGGTTAGAAGATGCGTTATTTGTTTTTTGAACATCACATGACTCTTCGAATCGGACGGTCGGAGGCTTTCCCGCATGGAACCGCATAGTCCGCAGCCGCAGGAAATCAGCTCCCT
Organism: Acorus calamus; assembly: GCA_030737845.1. NCBI lineage: Eukaryota > Viridiplantae > Streptophyta > Magnoliopsida > Acorales > Acoraceae > Acorus > Acorus calamus. The sequence goes on along the minus strand of CM060865.1, from coordinate 30,069,323 downwards.
TTAAATATCACATTAGACTTTTCCTTACTGAAATTGAGCCTTACTGAAATTGATCATATGAAGTTTAGTCTTTATTTTATTTTATTTTATTTTTTTGGGTTAGTACGACGGACCGGATTAGACTTTAATTTTTGTTTTATATAACGCGAATACAATATGGTATATAGGTGTAATGTTATCATCATGGACAGCTAATAAGTTTAGATGGGTCGTTTGGTGAGAACTAGAATATTTAATTAACAAATATTGGACTATACACATGGGATCTGAATCCAATCATTATTAGATCATTCGATCAGTTTCATCAGTCTTGAGTTATATAGTTTATTAATTAAACAAAATCGAAGTGCACAGTCAATTATTAAATACAAATTTCACTCTTTTATCATACCCAATTAGCTATTAGATAAAACACAAATTCTTATGTACCATCAATATTCAATATAAGTGTAACATGCACACAACAATTGATTGTACAAGTTCAATTCATAAACTGTAAAATTTTAATACTGATGGAACTCATCGAAATCAATCCTAAGTGTATTCAAACTCAATGCACAAAAATAAATCTAGTGGATTTTTATTTGGTGTTAAAATAAAGGGATTTTTAGTTTTAAGTCCCTGTAAACTATATGATTTAGCGATCGATCTCTCACTTTTTCATATTTAGGTTTTAGTCCCTACATTTAAATGATATGTTCCATTTTAGTCATTCGGAGGGATCTATTCATAAATTATTTAGTTTACTTTTTAGTCCCTGAGAGGGACTTATTGTTAAATTTTCATTTAAATGTAGGGACTAAAACCTAAATATGAAGAAGTGAATAATTGATCGCTAAATCTTATAGTTAACGGGGACTTAAAACTAAAAATTCCTAAAATAAATCCACTGGATTTGACATCACAGTGATTGTGATGGGAACTGTTCATGCACATGCCCATTATAAAAAAAAAAAAAAAAAAAAAAAAAAAAAAAAAAACAAAACAATACAATCGAGTGAATTTTTAAGGACCAACTCTGAGCTATGCAGAACGAGATGGGGCAGAGGGGATTTTTTTATAATGGGCACCTAATTTCACACCAATATTTTTCTGATTACTATTTTTACATAATGAACCCAAATAAAAAGAATCCTAATAAAACCAAATTTTTTTTTATACAAAAACATAAATAAAAAATGAATAACATGTAATCCAGCAAGAGTTTTTACATAAATAAAAAACACATAAGATAAAATCCCAATAATTATGTGCATTAGAAGAAGAGATAAAAAAAAGTAGTGGATAAGTTTAAAAATAAAATAAAATAATTCAACCATAAGATAAAAATCCTAATAAAATAATGAAGGGAACATTTTTTTTCTAGAGATTTTGGAACGTATGCATAGTTTGACAACTTGTCTAGAAATATTTCTATAAGAAGTTTCTTTTGAATGAAGTTACTTCTAAAGAAGAAAATTCTTATATTTGGAGAAAAAACTGTTTGTAAACAGATATTGATGAATGTTTTTAAAAAGTACGTTTGTAATAGAAATCACGTGAATTTTTTAAATAATCTTGCACCCATATTATACAATTATCTTAATAGATCAATATAAATAAATAAATAGAATCAACAACATAGATCTCAAATATTAAGAAACTTTTTCTAACCACAATTATTTACAAAATCAAACTAACAAATCATAACAATTAAAATACTAACAAACTTTTTTTTTTGGAACAAAAGGTAGATATTATAAACAAACTTACTCTAACAACAAACTTATTCAAATTTAAAATAAAAAGGAAGTTAAACTAACAAAACTAAAATAGAACTTATATTTGTCATACATCACCTAATGAAGGAGGTGAGAAAAAATTTGTTTGCTATAGTACCTAAAGCTCATGTTTAGCTCAAGAATAGGGTTAGAATAAATAGGAATAGTTTCAAAATAAGTGTTTGGAATGTTAGAATAACTGAGAATTTGTATACCATAATTAATTAGTATAAAGTGGTATATAGATTTAAACAAATCCTTGAAATTAAGTTACTCTAGTGAAATAAAAAATCACTTTATTTTTATTTATACTAGAATAGTTAAAAACCTCTAGAATCACTTAATTCTAACAAACATGGGCAAAAGTTTTTTTGGGAATTTACAAATTTCATAAGGGTATTTTGTCAAAACATTAACTTTTTTTAACTTATGTAGAAGTGAAAAAACTATTTTCACAATAAAAGTTATATTCTCTTTTTGAAAAGATGAGTTTTTCTTATTCTGCAAAAAGAGAAGTAGTGGTTATCAAGTACCCAAATGTGATCACTTCTCCTTATGCAGAAGGAGAAGTCACCCAAAAGTACTTTTGAGCATTTGCTAAAAGCACCAAGCAACCCCGCCTTGGTCTCCTAAGGTAAATCATATATCTGATGTTTGAATTGACATAAATCTATTTATATTACTCATCACAAAGTGTTTTAAATTTTTCCTTCATTTCTTTGGTCACACTAAATAAAATAATAGTTTTTAAAGATACATGAAATAAAATAATATTTATCACATCATCGCATTTTATTATTTGATTTTTATTGGTTTTATATTGAAATAAAAATGGAAAAAAATCTATCTATCAATACATGTGTATATATATAAATTAGATGCATGATGTCATATCCATATCCACCAATATTTTTTTAATAGTTTCTTTTTATATATATACTCTAAAAAATCACATTTTGACAAAATATCCCTGATGATTTTTTTAATAATACCCTTCAAAATTGTTTAAATTCTGCATGAATGTTTTTTTTTTTTTACCTATTCGAGGGATTGTAATGATTTTAGAGTTTGAAATGGAAGATTTTGACATTATATGATTGGTTGAGTGACATATATATAAAATAACAACCTAATTTTTTGTTGTAACATATTTTTTCATTTGTACCTTCATAATAATTTTCTTTTTTACTAAACTATAGGCATATCTATTTAATAGACATAAATTTATTAAATTCATAATAAATTTTACAATATTATATGCATATGTAATATCTATTCAATATATAGCATATAAATGGGTTTACAAGAAAAGGGTATTGATTTAAAATTGAAATATCTTTTTATTTATATACTGATATCATGCGTGGACGAATATTATTGTGGATGACGATCAGTAACAATTAAGTGAATGGTCTCAACATGAGACAACAGTGGTTTTATTCGTCAAAGGTGCCACCGACGAGCCTCTTTGAAAAAATATTAGATATAGCCACTTGTAATTGTCTCTGTTTTTTTTTTATTTTTTGGTTTTGGTAAGAGAGGCCCACATTTGGCCACTTGTGGTTGTTGGAGTTGTTAAAATGTCCTTCACATGGCATGAACAGGATCTTCTTCAAAAATTTTATTTTATTAATAGTCAGCTCCGGTATACAAAGTAACAAAGTCACCCTTAAAAATGCTGTGCATCGACGAAAAGCCAAACCTTGTTGGGCTCTATTAGACGTAGTTAATTTAACAATCTAAATTAAAATAGAGATATATATCATGAATCTCGTTAAATTTTTTTATATATTATATAAACAATAATATTATTCATTAGAGTATATACTTCATATCCCATTAAATGAGATAGATCTTTTTTTTATAAAAATATAAACATGTGCAATCTATTTTAGATAGGGGTGTAGGTTAGCTGAGTTAAACCCGACCCAATCTGATCCGTTGACATGTTCGGATTGAGGTTTTCGACTGTCGGGTTAAATCGAATCCGAACATGAGATAACCCGGTTGGTTCGAGTTGAAGGATAAGATTACGCAGGTTCAACTCGAATCCAGAAGGAGGATTTAGCTTTAAATGCATTCTTAACCATTAAATTTTGAGGATTGAAATCTGAACCGTTCCTTTGTAACCCAATTTTATTTTTAAACCCCTCTTCTCACTTATCATTCTCTCTCTTGCAGCGTTTTATCCCTTCGGATCCTTTTCCCTCTCCACCAGCCCTCTTTTATATTCATCACTTTTAAATCAAATTTACCATGATAGAATCAATGTAGTGACCATATAAGCCAACAAGATCTCATACCACTTTTTTTTGGGAGGGGGCTATCTGTCGACTCTTCTGCAACCACCCGACTGTATTGGATTTTCTTCTTTCATCTGAAGATAGACGGTTGAGATGAAGTGAGATGACTCAACAAAATAACTTCCAACAATTACTCCACCCATGTTGAAGCACACACACACTGAAGGCATGTCGATGGGGTTGTTTGAAGAAAAATATCTGGTAACTTTGTTCGATAGCCCATACGTCAAACAAGGAGTTTCATCGTTCGACCAAGGTTGAGTCGAACTGTTGGCATTACAATCGACTCTGGCACCGTCGGTCGTACAATATAAACCGTTTTTTTTATGTTGCACATTGTATGAACAATAGGACCCTGGTCAGCATTGTTCAAGTCCAAAGACATACCCTATTCTCATGAACAACATGTGGGCTTCTATCAATCTTTGGCCTACCTGCAATGTGATACATCTCTAGTATCGCTTCGACTCTCATTGTCATTATTGTTCTGACAAATTGAAGAATTACACCCCTCGAATAAACAAACAATTATCATGTTCTAAAAGTTATATAAATACGTCATTGCTTACTGTTAGAATAAAGGAAAAGAGAATTCTTGTTCTTATATTAGAGGAGTCAAATGCTCTATTTATAAATGCACAAAGGAAACCCTAAAATATCATAATAGGAAACTAGAAAAACTAGGAAACTAATAATAACATAATAATTATAATAAAGACATAATATTCTCATAATAATTATTCTTTAACACCCCCTCTCAAACTCTGAAGGGTACAACCCTTAGAGTTTGCACAAAAATGAGATGGTGGTGAAAGTTAACGACAATGACGGGCGGCTTGTGGCGATTGGTGCGGACGGGCGCATCTCTTGGCTCCCGCTCGTTGAGTCAGTCAGAGTCGCTCCTGCTCGTTGAGTCAATCGGAATCGCTCCCGTTCGTTGAGTCAGTCGGAGTCGCTCCCGCTCTTTGAGTCAGACGGAGTCGCTCCCGCTCGTTGAGTCAGACGGAGTTGCTCCCGCTCTTTGAGTCAGACGGAGTCGCTCCCGCTCGTTGAGTCAGACGGAGTCGCTCCCGCTCGTTGAGTCAGTCGGAGTCGCTCCCGCTCGTTGAGTCTGGGCTCGCAGCGGCGGGGGACAGGGCAGACGCGCTCGGACGAGGCTGCGGACGAATGTGGCTTTGGACGGGGTTGCGCAATCGGGGTTGCGCGGACAAGGCTGAGATGCGCAAGTACGGACAACGGCGCGATGAAGACGATGACAACGCAAAGAAGACGACGGTGCGAACAACGGAGATGAAAACACAAACAGCGGAAGAAAATATGGGTATAAAAAATCCTCCCCCGCTCCGATTGAACACTCTTCAATCAGAGCGGGGAAGAAGAAGAAATTTTTTTTTTTCGTGGATTTAGAGTTTTAGGGTGGTTCTGATACCATGTTAGAATAAAGGAAAAGAGAATTCTTGTTCTTATATTAGAAGAGCCAAATGCTCTATTTATAGATATACAAAGGAAACCCTAAAATATCATAATAGGAAACTAGAAAAACTAGGAAACTAATAATAACATAATAATTATAATAAATACATAATATTCTCCTAATAATTATTCTTTAACACTTACATAAGTGCTAAATCAATAGTATATAAGTTTCCAATGGTGCAGACTCAAAATTATGAGTTACAAAATCCAAATATCTGAAAACAAAACCTTGGAACTTAATAAATAGTAGCCAAACCTTAAAAACTTTTTTTTTCTTTTCTCTTGGTAATGTAATTTATATTGATTTATCAAACTTACAAATGTGCATTGTGAAGTTTGAAGAAGAAAGGAAAGGAATGGGATACTAGTACCCCTTTACAAAAGAACATAAGAGGTCATATCTGACACAGATTACAAAAAACGGCCTAAAAACAGAGTAAGCCATGCAGGTCAACCCACTTGAATCTGAACTCTCCCCAGCTTATCCTCTTGAATTAGAATCTCAAGATCTTCCCGGAAGGAAGAAGGGTTAAAGATGGCTTGTCCCTTTGAGGGTTGACGTGATGCAAGTAAATCCGCTGTCTGATTATCTTCACGGTAGACATGGTATATTTTCCAGTAAGAGAATGAGAGGCTGAGTTGCTGTAAGGATCTTAGGGCATGAAGAGCTCCATTTGATTGTTATTGTCAATGTATGTCATTCCGAATAGGCTAGCTGTCCTGGGAGCAAGAGGAGTGTTGCCATCATTGAAGATACATCTACGGCCTACAGAGATTGGACTTAGTGGCCTGGAGGATTTGCTTGACAAGGTTACAACCTTAAAACTTGGGAAACAGAACAATATTTTTTTGTGAAATGCACGGAAGATCTTTTGTTTCAAGTGTTAGTTTTCCTATTTTTTTCTTTATAAAAAAATCATTACGAAAGTAACTAAAGAAACAACATGATATATATCAAATGGTAAGAATTATTATAGCAGTAAGGCAAATCTATGTACAGAAAATAACTCATGACAATACTTCTTTTTGCAAATCCCAGCCTCGATATAAATAGGAACATTTATATGAGCATTATCGTCCATCAGATGAAGTTTAAAGTCAGAACACATTAAGGATTAATTGATGGTCCAAATATATAATTATTTTCCATAGTAGATATAAGATGATGGTATGATGATGGAAAAAAAGATATGAGCAACTGAAAACAAGTCCAATAAAAAAAGGTATATAGCCTGAAATAAGCTAAAAATCCCTGACATGCTATAATGGAGTCAATACTTACATGAACTACGAATCTCTTAAGATATCAGGATTTCCACTCATGGCATCTCATGTTTGAGCAAGGTCTTATGATCTGCATGAATTACTGAATGGCTGATTAATCATTGTCCATCACAGCATTTCTGTCTGTGATGTTTCTCAGAATATAATGACCAACTGTCTCCAAAAACAAAATGGTTTCAAAACATAGTATACTCCTTTCTCAGGACATAATATCACAAAACTTCACAAAATAGGAGTGTAAGGAATAATTAAAGCAAGAAAGTATTTAAACCACTATAGGTTCACCAATCCAGCCAGACTGGGATGGCACACAGGTAACCCTGTTCTTCTACACACACACACATAGTGAAACGATTAGGTGTGGCGTGCGGACGGGTGCGGCGTCGACCACGGGCCGTCCGATCGCGGGTCCATCGCATCCGACGGTCGACGTGAATCGCACCCGACCATCCGATGCGATGGACCCATGATCGACGGCCCGTGGTCGACGCCGCACCCGTCCGCACGCCGCACCATATCGGTTCCCTATATATATATGATTGACGGCCCGTGGTCAACGCCGCACCCGTCCGCACGCCGCACCATATCGGTTCCCTATATATATATAGAGGACTGATGGGGTGCGACCGTGCGCACGGTGCACCCCATCGTGCGCCCCGAATCCTGACCGTGCGATCGCTGATCCGGCGATCGCACGGTCCACGATTTAAAAAAAAAATTACACCCAAAAATCTAGTCGGGTCTCTCTCTCGGGGTTTCTCTCGTTCTCTCTCTCTCTCTCTCGCTTGCTCTCTCTCTCTCGCTCACAATCTCTCGCTCCGTCGACGACCGTTCGCACGATCTCTCGCTCCGTCGACGATCGCATGAACCCCGGATCTCTCTCGCTCACGGGATCTCTCGCTACGTCGACGACCGCACGAACCCCAGCGACTGGGACCCCCGTCGACGACCGCACCGACCCTCGGCGACCATGACCCCGTCGACGACGACCGCACGGACCCCAGCAGCTGCGATCCCCGTCGACGACCGCACGGACCCCAGCGACCACCTCGACGTCCCCTGCTGCGACCCCTCCACGTCCCCTGCTGCATCCCCATCGGTGACCCCCTCTACATCCCCATCGACGACCATTCTCCGGTCATTCATCTCTCTCCCTCAAATAGCTTTTTTATTTTCTTCTGTCTATGAGTCTGTGTGAATATTTGAAAGAGAAGTGTTTATGATCTGTTTGTTAGTACTAGGTAGTATGTGATAGGATGTCAATGAAAAAGCCATTTCAAACACATATTGAAGGCACGGGATACAAAGCTTACCCATCAAAACTCCTTTCCTCCCGTATTTTGCTCAGCTTCGATGTCAATAATCTAACAAAATGATTTTCCAAGCCCAACTTTATAAGAAGCGGAAGAACTGGTCCTCCATCTTGACTCTCTATAATGGCCAACAACAGCTCAAGACTCTGTCCATTTAATAGCTTTTAGATGTTAGTAAAAAATCATTAAAGTTAAAAGAGCAATTTAATTATGAATTTGACCACCATGTTGGAAATTGGAATGAAATAAATCTACATATAACTAAAGCCATTAAATACACTTGATTATCCTGGAAGAATCCATTGTGTTGTGATGCAGGATTTTTGTGAGATACTGCCTCAGGAGAGCATAAAATTGCTTCCACAACCAATAGAGTGAAATTATGCAACTAAAGGAACAATAGGTATCAAGGCCAAGAAAACATGAATTAACATATAAAGGAATGGATTATGCAAGCCATTAAATTCTGAGGAAATGAGTCAAGCCAACAAATAATTTTTCCTGACTAAATTTTAACCCAATCTGCCATCAATAACACCATTCAGCTCTTCACAAGAAGTTATTAAAAAAACAGATGCAATATTGATAAGCTGACCAAATGGAAAAAAAAAAGTCAAAGACTAATTTTGCAGAAGCATTATAGGCACGACATCAGATGGATATCACATGAGGACTGTCTTGAAAAAGCAAGGTGGAATTTTTTTTTTTAATCAAACCTTCTTGGCTTAAGGGGACCCCTTTTGAAATGTGCATGGGTGACCATAATAAAGAAATTACAGTGCCAGTTGATGATTCAAGAAAGGACACAGAAGCCTGTTTATCGGTAGTAAAATGAACTTGTACAAGAAGAGGTGGAAAGAGCATCAAATTGACAACCTTTGTCGTGCGACTTCTACTGATTTCCATGTCACAAGTCTCAATCTATATGACTATATGCAATGCCAGTAGCCATCTATAAATGTCAACACTAGGAGTATGACACATAAATGTCTTGAATCCCGCGCCGCTCTTCCTCCCTTGTCTTCTCCCAATTTGCCAATTTAACCTAATTCCACACATCCCACAAAAAAAAGAAGCATGCTTTGAGGGACAGAAAAATATATAACAAAAATCCTACACAATCACACACATTCAAGCATATGAAATTCAACAAAAATCACACACATTCAAACACATACAAACAGAAATATTCACACAGACTCATAGACAGAAGAAATTAAAAAAGCTATTTGAGGGAGAGAGATGAATGACTGGAGGATGGTCGTCGATGGGGATGCAGAGGGGGTCACCGATGGGGATGCAGCAGGGGACGTGGAGGGGTCGTTGGGGTCCGTGCAGTCGTCGACGGGGATCGCAGCTGCCGGGGTCCGTGCGGTCGTCAACGGGGGTCCCAGTCACCGGGGTTCGTGCGGTCGTCGACGTAGCGAGAGATCCCGTGAGCGAGAGAGAGATCCGGGGTTCGTGCGATCGTCGACAGAGCGAGAGATCGTGCGAGCAGTCGTCAACGGAGCGAGAGATCGTGAGCGAGAGAGAGAGAGAGCGAGAGAGAGAGAGAGAGAGAACAAGAGAGACCCCGAGAGAGAGACCCAACTAGATTTTTGGGTGTAATTTTTTTTTTTAAATCGTGGACCGTGCAATCGCCGGATCAGCGATCGCGTGGTCAGGATTCGGGGCACACGATGGGGTGCACCATGGCACGGTCGCACCCCATCAGTCCCCTATATATATATATATATATATAAACATCTAAAATTATTGTGTGCGGCGAACAAGTGCGGCCGCGACGTGGGCCGTTCGATCGCGGGTCCATCGCATCAACGGTCGACGTGAATCGCACCCGACCGTCCGATACGATAGACCTGTGATCGACGGCCAGTAGTCGCTGCCGCACCCGCCGTTCGCAAACACTTCCCTATAAACATCATATATGTATGGCTTCAAAATTTCATGAAACAAATGATCAAAAAATGTCCCAACTCCCAAGCTGGCCCAACATAATATAGAGTACAAATCTGAATATGCAATCATAAACCAAATCATATCTTGGAGTAATAAAACCATGCAGAGCACAATCATTCAATTTCATAGATTTCATTCATGTAACCCTGTTCTTTTTTTACAGATAAACAAACTTTTTGTCTGGCTTTGAAAGCTCAAAAACATATGATTAAAGACATGACTAATGGAATTATAAAAGTAAAGGATGATAAAATCAATTCCTTCAAAATTTATTGTTTTGAAATATTGTTTGTATCCCTAAAAACCCAACAAGATTTGATTTGATTCTCAATGTCAGTGTGAGAGTTGGAGGACAGTACATGGACCTGAACTGCATTCTGTACCCGTTCGGATGTGAGATGGAAAACTGTGACTTTTATAATCTTTTTGGTGAGTTGATTCTAAAAATTCTGGACATCTTTACCAAAGGAAAATAAATAAGAAGCAGAGTGCTCTGATTTGGAAGGTGTGATGGTTGATAATGTCAACTATATGGAGTTGCATTTGTTATCAAGAATTGGACCAGGAGAAGCTTCAGATGCAGAAAATCTGATTAGGCAGTCTTTCACCGTATAGAGCATTCACAAGAACGAAAATAAGATGATAAAAATTTTGTATCATGAAAATCATATTTGCACCCAGATCACTCTGATACCGATTACTTGCACATTTTGCAAAAAAAAAAAATGTATAGTATGTTTGAGATTAAATAAAGAGGCATATACATTGTCTAATGATGTATATCCTTCATTGGATTCTAACAAGTGTTATAGGACTTCATTTCGGACTATAAAAAAAAAAGTGCAACAGTGGCCATAAAAAATATAATATCAGTATACCACACTGACACTGAATCCAGAATATAATCCTACCATATAATTCAATGTTTATAATGACAACCATACTTTTCTCCCATTTATCTACACTTTGGAATATGCAGAAGCTGAAAACATTAATTCTTTGTGCTAAAAATAAATCAGAGATTCAACGGCACAACATTTACAGTCAGGAAGGAAAAAATGAGTTTTTGAGGCATGGTGAGTTCTGGAGACCAACGTTTCAATTAATATATGCTAAAGTTCAACATATTTCATCATAGCTTCTTACATCTACAAGTTTTCTGAATGACTTTCATTGATCTCATGGTATGATTGCAAGAGCAGTACAATAAAACCATTTAGATTTTCAGAGATTATAAATTTCAAAGTAGAGACGAAATGATCAACTGAAAACAAGCCCAGTCTAGACTGTACATAGCTTCAAAAAAAAATGTCAAAAAGACCTGACATGCTATAATTAGAGACAACACTCGCATGCTATAATCAATACTAGAGTTTCCACACATGACATCTTATATTTTTTAAATGTACATGTCTATTAACATATGACATGAATGTATTGCTCACTAAATAGAATGACCAAAGCTTATGAAATTGATCTTGATATTTGCTGGACAATGAAATATTGAGAAGCACATAAACCACTGGATATTTGCATTAATCAAAAAACATATTAATAAAGACATGAGCAATGATATTATAGAAAGTCTCAGACTGGACCATAAATAGGTACGGCAATCAGCTCAACATAACATTTGAGCAAACCACAATGAGTTTTCAAATCAAATAAAGGTACAGAATACTCAAAACAGACACAAACTCAAGCACAACCAAACACATGAATTAACACACAGAATAAAATAAGCATAGACTTCAAACTGTTCTTTTATTTCCAGTGACTTGACTCTTGCAAAGATATCAACTGTCCCCGCCCGCACACATCTGAGAAACAAACATTATGAAATGTCACACAATGTAAGGGCTCAGAATAACGCATACCTCATTGTTTCCAACGTTGCTCTCATTAAAACATTTCTTCTCTGTATTTGCCAGTACTATTGTAGCCCCAATGGGAGACTTTAGGGATGTGGCTGATGTTTTGGCGATCAACTCCTTGTCCTCGCATCCTCTCCAATAGCTCCTCCGACATATTAACCAAGCGGAGCTCCTGGAGGGTGGTGAGGTGTTCAATGCCCTGTGGCAGTTTCTTGAGCTCTCTGCAACCACTCAGGATCAACTCTTTGAGGCTCTGCATCGTCCTTTCCTCGATCGTTATCTGACTGAGCTGGCTCAGACGGTCCAAAGTCAGTACTTTGAGTGAGGGGAATGCATTCACTTGGAAGCACAGCTCTTCCCCATCATAAGCATTCCAGAGTAGCAGACGCACGAGGTTGGGCAATGACTTGAGGAAAGGGAGAGGGTCTTCTGACAGTTTTGATTTATATAACTCCAGTTCTCTGAGGTTTGCGTGGGAGCTTAGCCCGCGAGGCAACCCCTGCAAACGCCCCCCCAAAACGAGCTTTTCAAGGTGCAGCGGTGGATCTAGAGTTTCCAATCCCAGTGGTCCTTCACCGATAACCTTCAATTTGTGGAGGAACCTCATCTTTTTAATTGATGCACATAGCTCTATCCCATCGGAATCCCTCACATCCATAATATACAATGTCCTGAGCTGTGTTAAGTAGCCGACCTGTCGCACAACTTCACTGTTTGATATAATGCCACTGAGAGTCTGCAGTTCTTTTGAAACCCAAATATCTCCTGGGCCTTTTTTCGAGGTCCACCGTGATTGAAAAATGAGTAAGTGACGCAAACTGGGTAGTTTTGATACCCAACTCGGTAACTCATCTACTTCACTACATGTAAAGTCCAATGTTTGGAGGTTGTGAAGCTTTTTGAAAGACTTTGGAAGCACCGACACATCTGTATACCTCAAGCTCAGAAATCTCAAGTTAAACAGATCACCCACTACATCAAGTTTGCCTTCAATAGTTGCACTTTCTAGATCTAATACCCTCAACAATCTGAAACTCAATGTTTCATTTATATTAAAATTAAAATGTGTAAACACCAATAAAGAACGAAGGTGAGTCATTTTTCCCAATGGAGCCATTCCATTAGTATTATTGACTCTATCTATGGACAATCTACGACTTTTATCACTTGGTGATCGTGTTTCCAGCCTCATGCAGAAGTTTTGTTTCTTCGATATCGATATAGCTACCTCTCTCACTACATCGTGCATGCGACAAGCACTTAATCTCCCCCAATTATTTGTTTTTGCAACAATGAGCATGTTTTTTAGGATGAGTTTCTGGAGATATTCCTCTCCCACCTCCTCCATTGTCATTCCTCCCCTTTCTTCTACAAACCCCTCTGCTACCCATAACCTGATTATCCTCTTTCTTCCGATTAGATAATCCTCAGAAAAAGCACTACAATATAAGAAACAGTTCTTCAAGTAGTGTGGTAGATCATGAAAACTAAACATCAATATATTTAACACCCTTTCCCTCAATGAGTTCTCGTTGTTGAACAACCAATTGAGGCTTTCCAAGGTTCTACGCCACTCTTCCACTGAATGTTTTGAATATAATAGACCACCTAGAGTCACGATTGCGAGAGGCAATCCATCACACCTATCAACAATAGCCTTTGCTGAATCGCACAATTCCTGAGGACACATGCGCTCCGGATAACCTCGGAATGCTATGCTGCAAAAGAGTTCCCACGCCCTCTCAGGCTTAAGAGGCTGTATATTTAAAACGTGATTTGAAGATGCTAGTGAAGAGGCAATTTCACCATCTCTAGTTGTAAATATGATTCTTCTTTTACTTGTATTATCCGGAAAAACATGATGAATTGCATAGACCACAATTTCTCATCCCATACATCATCGAGGACAATAAGGTACCTTTTGTTTTCCAAGATCTCACGAAGCTTCTCAGCAAGCCTCCTCAAGTCCAGCCTCCTCAAGTCCATCCCATCAATGCCTTGCGGTGTCACATCCTTTTTCTCGTGCAAGAGCTCTTTTATTATCTGTCTTAGTACATCATCCTTATTGTATGTTTTTGAGATAGTGACCCACGCTCGCCACTGAAAGTCGTTCACAATTTGTTCACTCTTGTAAACTTGGGCCACGAGTGTTGTCTTGCCTACACCACCCATTCCACACACTGAGATTTCCATGCGCTTCACATTTTCATCTGTCAACCAACTGATCAACCCTTCTTTTTCATCATTCATCCCAACAACATCAAAATCATTTTGAAAAAAAGGAGTAATATCTTCAGGTCTATTTTTGGTATCACTAGAACTCGATCCTTGCTCGGATACCCCAACATCGTATCGTTTTCTTCTTTCTGAGATCTCTTTTATCGTTCCTTTGATTTTTTTCATCCGCCTAGCAACACCTATGAGAAATTGTAATGCGAATGATTATTGAACCCGAGATATTCTTCAAAGTTTCTGAAGGAAGTTACTCTAAATATAAGGGAAAATTAATTCCAAATATTAATTTAATCTCTTACTTTTAAGTCCCTCAGCTTTTTTAAAAAATATTAAAACTCCCTCAACAAAAAAAATTACATTCTCCATACATCCAAATTCTATCATCATGTGTGTTTTTCCTCCCTAAACAGTCCCTACGTTAATTCTGAACACAGATATACAAGTTATGTACCAATGTACAAGGAGGTGTACAAGCATCTCGGAAGCTAATAGTGTACATGGATAACAATCTACATGAATGGATAATAGTTTATGAGCATCCTATTAGACAATTTGTTTATTGACGTATACCAAATGCATAACAGTGTACAAAAAGATTTTACTAGAATCTAAAACAAAGTAAGCAGTGTACAGAAAGATTTTACTAGAATCTAAAACAAGGTAAGCAACGAAAAGAAGATGTAAAGATAGAGAAAAAATGTAACTGCTAAATTGGGACTTCATTTTTAGGGAGTATTTCGAAATTAAACAATAAATTTTATATGTTATTGAAACTAAACGAGTAAAAAAGAATTTTGTCATCTTTTAGATATGGATATTTTTAGCAAAATAAAATTTCTAAATAATCAAAATTAAAATTCTTTCATCTTGTGTGAAGTGTTGTATTAAGAAATTTCATGGCTGATTTTTTTAAAAAAAATCATTCTAACAAAAATTTAAAAATTTTATAACCATATTTTTGGAATTAATAAAAAAAATAATAGGGGAATACCATTTCTCGTCTTGTATTATTGTATAAGAAATGTGTATTTAACCATTGATCGATAGAAATTGAGTTACATCTCTTCAAAAGGTAATGATGGTTGTTTGTACAAGTTGTAATGGGCAAAAATGGTTGGATTATTAGCCTTAAACAAAATCACCGTGTATGGAGGATAATCCGCCACAAAATATGATGGAATAATAACATCTACCTAAAAAAAAATTTCAAAATTTGAACAAATGTAGCTCCGCCCCTGCTTGGGAGTTTTTTATAAGCTTAAAAATTCTAGATACAAAATAAAATTTATTTTTTTGGAATTAATAAAAAATATTACCCATTGATTTGATTCAAAATTTTTAAACAAAAACATTTACAAAAATCTTTGGCATTATTCATGAAAAATAAGTTGAAAGATTAATTTGTTTAAATATTTTGATTTGACTTGGGCAAGAAAATTTTTTCATATGATAAGAAGACTTTTCTTATCTCTTTTTTTCTCATCTTTTTGTTATTCTGGATGATATTATATTAGTTTTTATAAAAAAAAATTGGCACATGTGGTCTGCTGCTGCAAATGATATGCATTTGTTTGGATATGTGGTCAAACCACTGAGACTAGGGGTGGAGACAAGGGCCTGCCCCCGCTAAAATATTTTAATATTAGTAAGTACTGATAGGATTTCTCAACAGTATTTTGTCTGGATAAATGACATGTGTCCATAAAAGAGTTAAAAATCTTTCATTAATTAAAAAATCATTGATAGAAACTCTATTAATGTATTTTGATGGTCACGTATCTTCCAGACTCGTACTGATGGAAAATTCTATCAGTACGTGATGATGTGATGATATGAGATCTCCCCCCCCCCCCCCCCCACACACACACACACACAAAATCCCCCTAATATATAGAAAGAAAAATAGCAGAAAAGTTTGACAATAATATAACTGTGGATTAATTTTACGCAGTGAAAAATTGTCAAGCACAATTGAAGTAGAAGACAGGGGGCGGACGTACGAGTTGGCTGGGCCAGGCTACAGCCTAGCTCAGATTTTACATTTTTTTTTTATATTTGATGATACATGTTATAATATTGATATTTTATATTATATAAATTACATTTTATACATAAAATATACTCCTAACAAACTAGATATCAATCTAACAAATTAATAACAAATCAAAATAATATCATAACAAATTAGATCTCAACCTAATAAACCAAATCGAACTCCGAAACATTTGAAAACGGGTTTAAGCAGCTTTTGAGTTTGCAGGAAGTTCCTTTTACTAAACCCGTTTCCAAACAAAAAAATTGGGGCTAAAAGCTGCATATGTATTTTTGTGAAAAAATGCTCAAAACCTGAGTTTTCTAGAAATTGTGGATGAACAACTTCTTGCAAAATCATATTTAAACCCAGCTTTTGTCTAAATCAGTTTTGCAATCGTACAACCAAACACAGCCTCAATCTTGGTATAAATTTTAACAATTTTAAATTTTAAAATTCAATTATTATCTTAAGAATTAATTGCAATTGAACAATAAAGAAAATTTATATCCATAAAACAACTCTTCTTATTTTTCTAGCAATTCTTCCTATTTTTCTAGCAATTCTTACAAAATCAAAGAATTCAACTTTAATGACATTTCTTTTTTTCTTCTTTTCTTTACATATATTAAGTCTTTTGAATATCACATTATTTGATATATAAATAATTACATCAAATATAAGAACAAAAAACTTCTATATAAATATTTAATATAGACTATCAAATATAAGAACAAAAAAATTTCTATATAAATATTTAATATAGGCTATGTAGCCCACCCCAAAATATTGTCCTAAATCCGCCCTGGTAGAAGATATGTTTTCTTTATTATTTTTGTGGGTATTAAATAAAAAAACATCTATTAAGTTTACATTTGTGCATTGATAAAAATCACTTGCATTTTAACATATTTTTGTCTTCAATTATCATATTATATATATATTTATATTTATTCAAAAATTTCTCTTAGTTTATGTCCCTAATTATTTGCATCATTAGTCTAATTTCTGGTTCCATCCTTGCTTTCAAAAACATTATTTTCAAAGATTTTAAAACGCTGAATTTTTTATTTTTTTGAAAATGGCATATGTTTGCTACCCGATTTTATTGCTGAAGTCGAATTATAAATTTTGAATGGGAAAAAACAGAGTTAAACATAAAAGAACATATAATGAGAAAAAAAATCAATGGGACACCTCATGTTCGAGTTCAATACACCGAAAGCGGAAAACGCTGAATTTTTAACTAGTACAAAATGTTACAGTGGTTAAAAAGCGAAAAGCAAAATATCACTTTGATCCACATTTGGTTTTTGAATCGCAAAATCCACCCAAACGCAGTTCCAATTATTTTAGCATGCAACTAACTGTAAGGGACAGATAATCATAATACCACGCCTAGCATGAATGTTCTTTGGTAAGGATAAGGTCTTGCTAAGAAAACCACGATGTCGTTCTCCGGTGAGGAAATAAGTGAACTCATCGATGATGTCTTCGATGTCATACGCCGCGTTCCTCACCTCCTCCATCCAAACAGCAGCGGGTGCATCATCTGCGATGAATGGATCGATTTTTCTGAGGACGGCTTGGATCATCTTGAGTTCATTGTTAATGTCTTCCATGTCATCCTTCACAGATGCCAACATAGACGCTTCCTCCACACAGCATGACCAAAGCGATTTGCCGGCTTCGGACGTGAATGAAGAGGCAATCTGGAGGATCAAAGAACCCACAATCCCCTCTGCCATCTCTATATTTTTCTCCTGTTGTTTCTCTCTAAGAATTGATTTGGTGGCAATGGCTCCCTCTCTCTTCTCTATCTGTATCTCTCCTTGTTTAGAAGCGTAACTATGGCTTTCATTGATATTTTTTTAGTGAAAGGAATATGAGATGGATAAAGTTATGGTGTATTTATGCTTATCAGATTATAGTTACGTTGTATTTGTTATACTGAATATGTAATATGAATATTTATTGAATTGAAAGGAATATGAGATGGATAAAGTGGCTTTTGCGAATAATATTTTATTAAAGGGGACAAAGTATAAAAGCATTAAAGCATCCTTCATATGGCACGTTTGGTATCGGCTGCTTTTCTTCTTTTTTTTCTTTTTTTTCCCTTCTACATGGCACGTTTGGTATCAGGTGCCTTCTTTTTCATCCACTAGGAATGCAAGTTGAAAGACATATATATATGCTTTGTAAAACTAGAAAATAAATTATCTTATATCTTGTAACTAGAAAATAAACTACCATTTACATATTTTAAACAAAAAACTAAGGTTATGGTGTATTTATGTTTATCAAGTTGTAGTTATATTGTATTTGTTACAATGGATATCACTACAAGAAATATGTTATTTACCAAGGATCACTTTCCTCGGTAAAAGTCAAAATTTCTGGTAAATGTTTTTACCAACGAGATATTTCCTTGGAACATTTGTTGCTGATACCCCATTGGTAATTGTTTTTACCCATGAAATCTTATTTTCATTGATAAAAATATATTCAACGAACTGTTTCCTCGGCAAAAATGACTTTTACGGACGAAATAAGATGTCAATAAAAATATGAATTCGTGGCAAAATCATGAAATTCGTCGGTAAAACTTGATATTCACCGAGGAAATATTTCTTGAATAAAACATAATATTCACCCAGGAAATATTTCCTCAGTAAAAGTTATGACAGAAACAAAGAATTCCTAAATAAAGATAAATTGTTTTAAACATTCAAACATGAATTGATAGGTTTATTTGATGGAGCCTCCCCCATCGGCACCTTCTACACCCATTTTGCCTACTATGTGTGGGACTTTGTCGATAAAAGTATATAATTACCAAGGAAATTGTTTTCCTTGATAAAACTCTCCTGGCTAAAAAGCTTTTTTCTTATAGTGTATGTAATGTAGATATTTATTGAATTGATAGGTTTTGTTTTTAGTGGTCTTTGTAATTGAATTGTTTCTTTTCTATAAATGGTATAATTAGTGGTTTATATTTTGTAACGGGGGCGATGACATCTGGGATGGGGGGGGGGGGGGGTGCAACGGTCATAATGTGGAAGGAGAGCGGCGACGATCGGGATGTGGAAGGGGGGTTATAAGCGGTTGATTTGAGGAGACGATGGGTGATCCGAGGGAGAAAAAGAAGAGGTGATGATATTGGGTGAGTTTTAAGGATTGGTAAAACTAGGTTTATGAAAAGTGGTGTGGTTGGTTACATAAGTTATTTTTAAAAAGGTGGGGGCATGGGAATAATCGGGTGTAATCTGTGGGGGTATTTGGACAATTCACCATTTATTCTTTGTATTGTAAAGGCCTAATGGGCTCTTCTCTTTCTACCTTCTTTGTCAACCAATGAATCTATATGTAAATATGGGGACCACTGATGCACCAAAAAAAAAAAATTTGGGGACCATCGTTGCACCAAAAAAAATAATACGGGGAACATCGGAATTTTCCAAGTCGTATAATTGAATGGTCTACACTCGTTTGATTATAAACAAGATAAAGGTGATGGTGTTGATTTGTCCACCTGTTTGTTGGCGATTATTCAAAGGAATTTTTTGTGAGACTGAGACAAACAGGCAGAGGTAGCCTTCTCAGCTTAATCGTAAAGTCAATCACGAGTAGTCCTTCCGATATCAAAAAAAAAAATGTGATTCATTTTTGTCAAACAAGATAAAGGTGACACATTTTAGAATGTAAAAAAAGAAGCGTCACCCTATCAATTATTGCTTAAGAACCCCCACTTATTTCCAACTCGAAAAATGTTATGTTCAACCCTATTTACAACTCATCCAATTTTTTAATTTATTTTAAAGTACATAAGGAGTTAATTAAGTGCATTCTTATTTTTATGAAATAATGAAATATTTAATCTTATGAATTTAATTCATATCTTTTTACCTTTTTATGTTTTTCATACATTGCATAGTGTCAAGAAAATTGCAAGTGAAGCTGCAAAACAGACGGGTAGCATTAAAGCCGTTGAAATTTTCTTAACCTTGTCTAGAACCCTCTCTATATATCTCATATTGACATGTCACGTTTTGTCACCATCAGATTCCCATAAAACGATTCGTCACGACCCCTCAAGCAATGACAGATCATCTTTCAATGCAGCCACAGGACACCATAGCTTATCCTAATTAATACTTGTAAATTAAATGATGAAAGATTCACGTGTGTTAGTGTGTTACAAACATTGTCCTAGTTTATTAGATAAACTGATTTGAATTTCAGAATATTTGTCGCAAAAAATACATTCATTATGCTAAGAAATGATAGGAAAACAAACTTTTTTCCTTTTTTTATATAAAAAAATTCATTGCACAAGTGACTGAAGAAATAGCATGATATGTATATATCAACTGAAAAGATTTACGATAACTCATGATAATGTTTCTTTTGCAAAAACCAGCTTCATATTGTAAACATTTGTGTAGTATCATTAATCTGATAAACACTGAATACATTAGGTTCAATTGATGGATAGAAGATACAATTATTTTTCATGGAAAAATATATAAGATAGACCGAAAACAAGCCCAATCAAGATGGTAAAAGGCTTGATATGCTATAACTGGAATCAAAACTTACAGGAATTACCAATCTCTGGATATATCAGGGTTTCCACTCATGGCATCTCATTTTTTTGCATTGTATCTTAATTAATGATATGCATGAATTACTGAATAGATGATTTATCATTGTCCATCATATCCTTTCTGTGTGTGGCATTTCTTAGAATATACTGACCAAGTGTTCTCCAATAAACAGAAAAGCTTCAAAACAGAGCATACTCTTCTTTCGCAGGATAAAATCTCACAAAACTTTGAAGATAATAGGAGTTGTAAGGAATATTTCAAGCAAGAAAGTTCATAAACAAAAAGCCTCTAGAGATGCTTTAAAGATTGCATGGCATACAGGTGACGCTGTTCTTCTTTGAAGATTAAAAAAAAAAAAAAAACTTTCTGTTTGGTTTTGAAAGCTCAACATAACATTGAGTAAAAATCTGGATCTACAATCATACACCAAATCTTATTTTGTAGTAACAAACCATTCAGAGTTCTCAAATCAAACAAAGGTACAGAATACTCAAAACAAACATAAACTGAAACACGAGAATTAACACACACAATAAAATAAGCACAGACTTCAAACTTTTCTTTTATTTCTCGGATGAAGCAGAGCAACAGTTTTTCCTTCCAGTGACTTTAGACTACACACAACTACACGATATCAATGTCGGCCCGCACATACATATAAATCCACAGGAGTTCTGAGAAAGAAATAAACGGTCTCTAATTATGAAAAAGGAACAATCCGACATTAAATGTCTCGATGGAATGCTTCAAAATGGGGTGAAGTTATCCCATGAGTATTTTGTACAAAGATTATACAGTCATGTACAGAAGATAGAACCGGGCTGATCAACCTGTGAATAACTGGATCTTGCAACTCCAAAGAGCTTCTAGATTCAAGTTTACCACGAGCATGGCGCACCAAGTCTACGGTGCTGGAACCATTTCTCGCGGAACCTTGGAAAAGCTCACCTGAATTTCTGTAGCCCTCCAGGCATATATATGCTCTCTAGAATATCCTGAACTTGAGGAGGACCCGGGCTCCCCAACTGTATAATTTGGATTAATGGAAGACATATTCATCACTGTTCTTCACCAATTTTTCTAAGCATTCACGAACATGTGCCATAGCCTTTGAAGCCACAGCATAAGGTTGTGGGGTTCTGATCGCTTCCTTTACATGGTGATTTTCAAACCTGTTGAGCATTTAATAAGAACAACTATACAAAAGAAAACTTATGTCAGAGTAAACATCCACAGGGATTCAAAAAAAATAATGGTGTCCACGAAATTTTTTTATTCCCAAATCATTAAATCTAAACAAACCCAAATCTCATATCGATGAAATATCAAAAGGACCAACAGATCAAGAATCAAACCTGAATATTGTAGATACTCCAGAATATTAAACACAGTCAGAATAATGAATTTTCAATTGAAGTCCATCTGCTCCATCGGTCAACCATATGTCATCATAGTTTCATATGTATGGTAGAAACCTGAAAGCCTAGTTTCATTTGGAGTTTTCAAACTAATAAATAAAGGTACAGAATACTCAAAGCAAACACTAACTCAAGCACAACAAACCATTCGGAGTTTTCAAACTAAATAAAGGTACAGAATACTCAAAATAAGCACAAACTCAAGCACAACCATACACATGAATTAACACACAATAAAATAAGCACAGACTCCAAACTGTTGTTTTATTTCTTGGATGAAGCAGCACAACAGAGTCATTCTTCGAGTGACTTGGCCAACGTCAACCTCATGAAAAAAATCCTTTCCATTCACCATCATGGATGACTTTAGGGATATGGCTAATCTTTTGGCGATCAACTCCTTGTCCTCGCATCCTCTCCAATAGCTCCTCCGACATATCATACATTATGAGCTCCTGGAGGGTGGTGAGGTGTTCAATGCTCTGTGGCAGACTGGCAGTGTCTTCAGCTCTTTGCAACCCTCCAGGATCAACTTTTTGAGGCTCGGCATCGCCTTTCCTCGATCGTTATCTGATTGAGCTGGATCAAACATGACAAATATAGTAATTTGAGTGAGGGGAATGCATTCACTTGGAAGCACAACTCTTGTTGAAATTAATTCAAACTTCATTGTGTCACCAGATTAACTTGGTGACATTTGTATTATATGGGAGAGTGAGTACGTGGAGAGTTGGTTATTTGTGAGTGGTGAGTCATGGTGGATGTAGTGGAGTTTGTTATTATAAGTTGTTGTTAGTAGTGGGTGAGATGGAGCATTTGTAGGAGAGTTTGTTTTTAGTGATAGTAGTGTCTACCGTGGGTTTTGTATGGAGTCATGGGTAGTTATATATTTTCCTATTTAAATGCATGTAACCTGTTTATTTTTAAGTATCAATGAAGTGAAGTCTTATCCACCAGAATCATATTTGTCTTTGTTTTTTTTTTCAGCCTCTCTGTTTCTTACGTGAGATCCCTTTATACACCCTCCTCTCAAATGTCCAGATCCAACAGCTTGGTATCAGAGCCGTGGTTCAAGAAGGAGTAAGAGAATTCCATCAAAGTTTGATCATGGCAGTTAACATGGGATCTGTAAGTACTTCTCAACAAATTGTTCCATTATTCAAAGGTGAAAATTATGAATCTTGGAGCATAAAAATGAGGACTTTATTTATTTCCACTGATATGTAGGATTTAGTTGAGAATGGATTTACAGATTATGAGAATGCAGAGGGTGTACGATTGTCTGTTGCCCAAAGAACTGAACTATAGGATAACAAAAAAAAGATGCAAAAGCTCTCTACTACATCCAATTAGCGTTGGATGAGTCGATTTTTTCACGCATTTCAGCAGCGAAAAAATCAAAGGAGGCATGGGACATATTGAATGAAGCATTTCAGGGATCAAAGAAGGTAATCGCGGTAAAATTACAAACTTTACATCGTGATTTTGAAAGTCTTGTTATGAAAAAAATTTAAAAACTGCAAGAGTTTTTCAATCGTGTTAGTTTGATAGTCAATCAAATACGTTTTCTTGGTGAAATTTTGACTGATCAAACTGTTGTTGAAAAAGTATTGAGATGCTTTCCTCCTAAATATGATTATGTTGTTGCTGTAATTGAAGAGTCAAAGGATCTTACTGTTTTTTCATTGAATGAGCTAATGAGTTCCTTGCAAGCACATGAGCACCGGTTGAATAGAGCAGTTGAAGGTGTTACAGAGCAAGCTTTTCAGATGAAGGTCGAAAAAAGTTCGAATGGTGGACCGAAAAGCCCGTCGTCAGCACGATGGAAAAATGGAAGAGGTCGAGGTAGAGGATTTAGTCCTAGTGGAAGAGGTAGAGGTAGAATTCAGCACTACCAAAATCAAAGGGAAGGTAACAAACAATCAAATTTACCTCAATGTTATAATTGTGGAAAATATGGACACTTGCAGAAAAAGTGTTGGAGTAAGCGCAGAGATCATGCTGACTTTCATGAATTAAAAGAAGCTAATGAAGAAATGAATGATGAAAATTTGTTTATTTCATGCCTCTCTGTTAGTGAAAATATTGAAGATGTTTGGTATCTTGATAGTGGCGGTAACAATCATATGACTGGAGATAAAAAATTATTTGTGGAATTGGATGAGTACGTGAAATCGCAGGTGACGATGGGTGATAGAAGAAGAGTTGTTGTTCAAGGAAAAAACACCATTGCAGTGGAGCTGAGGTCAGGTAGAAAATTAATGCATGATGTTATGTATGTTCCTGGTTTGACACAAAATCTGATTAGTTTGGGACAGTTAATCCGAAAATCCAAATTTGGATACGGATAATTATCCGAAATATCCAAAAATTCAAAATGAATATGGAATAATTAAAATATCAAAAAATAAAAATCATATATCTAATATTTGAAATATGTAAAAAATCTAATAATTACTTAGTATAAAATATAAAATTATAAGTATATACATAAAATATTACATACTTTAGAGTAAAAATAAAAATTCATATTAATCCTAAAAAAATAAATATATAATTAAATAAATAATAGTATAATAATATTTTCGAATACAAATATTTTTCGGATCAGATACAGGCATATCCGTATCCGATCCAAAAAATTTCGGATAGGATAATTTTTCGGATACGGATATGGATACAAATTTTTTGAATTTCGGATATTTTTTGAATTTTTTGATACGGATTCGGATCGAATATGGATATTTTTTTTGGATAATTGATATGCTTAGGGTTGGGTTAGAGTTATGCTTCTCAAACCCGAGGGTCGGGTTGAGCTGAGTCTAGGTTGACTTTCTCTAACCTCGGATTAAGTTCTTGTTAAGCTCCAACCCGTCCCAGTTGCACCCCTAGACTGCTAGACATAATACCCCAAATCCCTGACCATCCGATCCGAAGTCCATCCCATCCAACGAACGGTCATCATCGATGTTCCCCAATCCTCCCAAATCCTCCACCATACACTTCGCCGATCACACTTTAAAGTCACTCTCACTCTCTCTCTCTCTCTCTCACCGTCTCTCTTCTCTGCGACTCACGAAGCCAAATCTCTTCATCTCCGCCTCAATCGGCGCACGTTAATGGCTTCTCCCGGAAACCCTAACCCTAACCCTCCCTTCGATATGCACTATCTCTTCAGGCCACCCCACAATCCCTCTCCGCCTTCCCCGTCACCGTCTCCGTCGTCGGCTCCCCCTCAGACCTTCCCCTTCCACCACCACCACCACCACCATCTCCCTCCCCACCCCTACCACCCCTTCCCCATCTACCCTCCCCAACAACAACCACCCCCTCCTCCCCCTCCAAACCCTAACCCTAACTCCAACGTCCACGGCGCCCGTCTCATGGCCCTCATCGGCGCGTCCGATCACTCCCCGACGCCTCCGATCTCCACCGACTTCGTCCCTTCCGCTTCCCCGATGGCGGCGGCGGCGGCAGTGCCCGCGCCCCCGGCGAGGACGCCGAGTAGCAAGGTCGCTAAAGGGAGGAGGTTGTCCGGTGATCGGATGGTGTATGATGTGGACGTGAGGCTGCCCGGGGAGGGGCAGCCTCCGCAGCTGGAGGTGACGCCGATCACGAAATATGTTTCGGATCCCGGGCTCGTTTTCGGGCGGCAGATCGCCGTGAACATGAGTTATATATGTTACGGAATCAAGCACGGAGCGATCCGTGTGCTTAACAATAAGACCGCCCTCCGGGAACTTCTCCGTGGCCACACACAGGTCAGTGAGGATCTCTTCTTGGATTACTGTTTGCCTGTCTTTTTGGTTTTGTTGTTTATTCTGTTTGTTGATTTTGTATGCTTGAGGAGAATATGCGTGTAAACATGGGTCTTTGATTGGTTGTCTTGGAAGTTGGGTTTTTTTAGATATTGTTAACTAGTAATCTATGTAGTGGGTATTGTCCAAAGGGGTTGGTAATTTTGCATCTTGGAAATTGAGTGTTTGTTGATGTTGTATTTCATGGGTTGGTAGAATTCTTTTGCTGTCTTGTACTGGTTGGTGAGAATGAGATGTTTCATGAAGCGGACAATGTTGGAGACTTTGCCTTTTGCTCTTAATTGTGTTAGGTGTTGTTCCTTTATTGTCTCCCCTGTTCTTTTCGATCAATTTGCAATATGTCCATAAAAATTATAATAAATTTCGTGCTTCAGTATCTATTTGTTCGGAGTTACAAAAACTTTGTTAGAAAAGGGTGGTGCTGAGAGGGGCCTTCATTGGATTAATGCTAGGTTTCTTTGTATCTGGAGGTATAGAAACTGGCATTATTTAATTTTCAGGTACTAGTGAATTGTGCACTTTTTTTGTTGTATCCATGTTAACATATGTTGCCAGTCTTTTGACTGTACCACATATCTCAAAATAATGAGCATGCATTGTTATAATGGTTTATCAAGAACATGTAAGTCAATAGTTGTCAGCCATATTTCAAAACCATGTGCAGACCACATCTGCGGTGGGGTTTGCACATAGGGTAAGATAGTCGTTTGAACCGGGGTTCAAACGAGTGTTCAAATGTAACTTCAAACGTCCGTTTGAACAGATTTCAAACGGTATGTTTATGTTTGAATTACCGTTTGAATGAAAATTCAAAACCAAGGGAGATTTTACCGTTCAAAGTCCATTTAAACTGATCTTTAAATGCCCTCTCTACGTTCGAGCCCTGTTCGAACCGGGTTTCGTTCAAACTGAATTCGAATGTCTGGCCGCACATGATCATACATGGCCGCATATGCCCGCACATAGCTGCACTTTGGCGGCACGTGCGCAGCATATGGTGTTAGATGTGCACCTGGGGTTGCACATCTGCATGTGCGGCTGCACGTACCGGTATGTGTGCACTTTAAACTATGGCCATAGCTAGTTGAGACTCTTTCGGGTGCTCTAAAGTCCGCTCTTTTCCTGATTTGATGAACTGCATGTGATGAATGAGTCTCATTTCACAAAATAAGTTAGTCACTTTGATTTTTTTTATGCCTCCATGCAGTGAGTGATTAAAAATAAAGATATGTTGGAATGTTTTGTCTGTATGTTTCTTTTTAGGTCTCTTGATTTCTTCTCTGGTTATATATATTTCACATATTTTGATAGTTTTTAATGGTGTTTTTTTTACGCAGAGGGTGACAGACATTGCCTTCTTCGCTGAGGATGTCCACCTTCTAGCTAGGTATCCCTGACTCAGTTACCTTTCTGTGACATCTTTTCTCCCCGTGGGAAATTTCTTACAACATTATATTCTGCAGTGCAAGCATGGATGGGAGGATTTTTGTTTGGAAAATTGTTGAGGGCCCAGATGAAGAAAACAGGTCTCATATAATGGGCAAAATTGTTCTTGCTGTTCAGATAGTGGGAGAGAGGGAGGCATATCATCCACGGATCTGTTGGCACTCTCACAAACAGGTAATGTTTTGAGTTTTCTTTTGCATCAGTAACTTCATCTGATCTCTAAGTAATCATTAGTAAAGTTCACTTACATGCCAAGTTCTGGAAAACTGGGTTAAAACTGTAGCTCTTCAACTGAAAGATAATATTTTAACCCTGGATGAATTTTGAGTTCATTCTAGATTGGTCCTTAGAAAAGAGAAGAGCAACATTTATGGTATCAAAGCTTTCTTCAGTCTTCAAAGTTCTTCTTAGCTTCTGATCAATGAATTGTACAGGAAGTGTTGTTTGTCGGAATTGGAAACTATGTGCTGAAAATTGATACAACAAAAGTGGGGCGTGGTGAAATTTTGTCTGCAGAGCAACCACTGAGATGTTCACTCGATAAACTAATTAATGGAGTGCAGCTTGTTGGTAAACACGATGAGGAAGTGACAGATCTATCAATTTCTCAATGGATGATTACTCGACTAGTTTCTGCATCAATGGATGGTGTGGTATGTATTTTCGTGTTTCACTTTTACATTGTTGGTCTTTCATCTGCTTTTCTGAGTGGTATACACTCACTGGGGAGCTTCTTTCATCCTATTTTTGTTTCATTTGTGGTTTGTGACTGTTCTGAAATTGCATTTTGTGATTATCCATACCATTGGCATGCATATGTTTTGTTGTGATTAACTTCTATTCTTCAATGAGATCGGCATATCACGGCAACTAAAATGTTTAATGACATATATAAATACCAAATTTAGTCATTAAATGTCTATTGTTTGTGAAGTAGCTGCTGCTGAAAGTTTTTTTATTTTTTTTAAAAAATTTTGTTATCAGAAGGGATTCATTGTGGGTCTTTATTCTTTTTCAGTTTTTGGTTTCTTCGTGATATGGACCATGACTGATTTTCCCTCTTAAATAAATGATCAAATTTGTTTTTTTATTCTTTGATTATTTGTTAATGATATGGCATTTTTGCAGATTAAGATCTGGGATGATCGAAAGGCTGTGCCTCTGGCGACATTCATACCGCATGATGGGCAACCTATAAATTCTGTATCATTCTTGACTGCACCTCACCGTCCTGATCATATCGTCCTCATGACAGCAGTATGTATTCTACTTTTTGAAAAAAAATTAACTCCTTTATGTTCTTGAATGAGTTCTATGTTCAAGGTCATTGCAGGGCAAATTTTACCGTAAGATTAATACCTTTGTATGTGTGAGGTCAAAAAACTGTGTTATGAAACTGATGGCCTTTTTCTATAATAATTTGGATTGAACAATGATTTAAGTAACTTTACTGGAGGCAATTGGATGGGTTACCATTATTTGAATGGTAATTTTTTTGGGGTTCTTAGATGGAAAATGTAGAAGACGACAGACTAATTCAATTGGACTTGGGTAGAAAGAAGATTGAGAGTGATGGAAACTTCCCCATAAAAGCACAAGATATGCTTCATCATCACTCATCAGATGATCTTCCCTTCTAACCATGACCTTCCAACACTTTATGACACTGTTGGAATTTATTTAATTGTATATGTAATGTTTTGCCATTCTGGTCTTAGGCTTCACTTTGTGTAATGATATCCATTTCTCTATTGAACTAATTTTCTTTTGCTATTTACTCTTTGATTTGCTTGATAGGGTCCTCTGAACCGTGAAGTAAAATTGTGGTCCTCTGCAGGCCAGGAAGGTTGGCTATTGCCTAGTGATGCTGAGACATGGCATTGCACTCAGACCTTGGACCTAAGAAGTTCTGCAGAGCCTAGATTTGAGGAGTCATTTTTTAATCAAGTGCTTGTTCTACCCCGGGCAAGTCTTATTGTACTTGCAAATGCGAAGAGGAATGCAATTTATGCCATACATGTAGACTATGGGCCAAGTCCAACTTTTACACACATGGATTACATATCAGAATTCACAGTCACAATGCCTATTTTGAGTCTTACAGGAACAAGTGACTGGCAGCATGTCGTTCAGGTTTATTGTGTCCAGACTCAAGCTGTTCAGCAGTATGCTCTGGATTTATTTCAGTGCTTGCCACCACCACTGGAAAATGCTGGACTAGATAAGGATTCTTGTATGTCTCATGTTTTTGAAACAGCTACTTCAAATGCATTGGGTACTTTGGAGCCATCTTGCGAAACTACTGTTAGTGAGATGCCTATTGGTGCACATAGACCATCTCAGTCACCCAGCAGCTCTGAGAGCGCGTTAGGGGGCCGACATTCAGAATTTTCTGGTGTGTCAGGTGTTCCTACCATACCCAAGTTGGTTACTTCAGTTACAGAAACAAATCCAAGTGCCCCACCAATGTCAATATCGGATGCTGACCGCATTCAGGTTTCCTCCCCACAGCCACAATTGAGTTCGGAGTTATCAGGAAAGTATACTGGATCGAAAAGCCCCACAAAGGGGTTTGACCAGGGTCCTATGTTTACTGATGATGCTGTTAATCAGACAGGCCTAGAGTACTCTATTGATAGGCGAGTGGACGCCATAATTACGAGTTCGCCTGACGTGAGTTATTTAAATGGCAACTTGGGAAAGGATGAAGATAAAGCTGTGCAAAATGATATATCTATGGTGCCAAATCCTCCAACATTCCAGTTGATCAGCAGCCCAAAACATTTGGTAACTCCATCAGAACTACTATCAGTTTCAGCATCTTCCTCGGAGACTACTCTTAGTCAGGAGCCAAATGTGGCGGAAATGAAGGTCCAAGATGTGATTGTTAGCAATGATACAGAGAGCATAGAAGTTGAAGTCAAAGTTGTGGGTGAGAGTTCACTGATTCAACAGGAGGAATTTAATTCTCAGAAAGAGCTAGTTCATTCCAAGGTGAAAGATAAACCTTATAATGAGTTGACTGCAGAAAATCATTGCATGGACACCCACCCAGTTGAAGAGTTTGTAGTCATGGAGTCACTAGAACAGCCGTCTAGTGCCGGCAATGATGAAGTTCAGGATGCCGCAAGAGATATCCCTGAGAAAGTGACTGAGGCCAGTCCACTAATGCCTGTTCACCAGTTGCATTCACCAGCTTCAAAAGGGAAGAAACAACAAAAAACAAAAGCACCACAGGCTTCTGAACCATCTTCTGCCACTCCCAGCCCTTTCAATTCCACAGATTCTTTAAATGTACCTGGAAGCAGTAGCCTTGGTGTTCCTTCCTCTGAAGTTGCATTTTCTCAGATTCTTGCTATGCAAGATACGCTGAACCAGGTATTCTGTTGGAATTTATTTTTGACATAGATTTTTCTACATACTTTGTCCTCTGGTTTCTTCTATGGGTCATGATGGAGGCCCATATATGTGAAAGAAATTTTCTCACTTTTAACAAGTGCACGCTACAAACTTTTTGTTTGTTAAAAGTATACCAAACTTTGAATAATTATCTTAGGTTTGTGTTTTAATGTTTAGGAAGTGCAGAATTAGTTTGGAACATAGAGTTTTTGTATGAATTTCAAATTAAATCACTATGAAATATTGGTATATGGACTTTGTTGTTTTGACTTTATGATAGGATTTGAACTCTCAAATCTTGATGGAGCATGTAATGAACTTTGGTTGTATTGCAGCTTATAACTCTGCAAAAGGACATGCAGAAGCAGATGACAATGTTGGTGACTCTTCCTGTTAACAAAGAAGGCAGAAGAGTGGAAGCCGCTCTTGGTCGTAGCATGGAGAAATCTGTTAAAGCCAATGTTGATGCTCTTTGGGCCCGCTTCCAGGAGGAGGATGCTAAACATGATAAGCAAGAGCGAGAGCGTGAGCGTGTGCAGCAAATTACGACTCTGATCTCAAATTGTGTAAACAAGGATTTGCCTGCCACGTTAGAGAGAATTATAAAGAAGGAAATTGCTGGAATTGGGCCAGCTGTAGCTCGGGCCACTGCCCCAGTTTTGGAGAAAACAATTTCTTCGGCCATTACAGAATCATTTCAGGTTCTACTCTCATTAGCCATTAACCGTTTTACTTTCAGTTTTCTTTGTCTAATTTGGCTGTCATTGATCCCTACCTATTCAGCGGGGGGTTGGGGACAAGGCTGTGAACCAGTTGGAGAAATCTGTCAGTTCTAAACTCGAAACTACAGTGGCGAGGCAAATTCAAGCTCAGTTCCAAACTTCTGGAAAGCAAGCATTGCAGGTATGGCTGTCTATGTGATTAGGAGTTTCATGGGCTTATACATATATTCTTCGCAATCTGTAATATTATGGTATTAATTTGTCTGCTGAATGTGTAGATGCTATCTTTGCTGCACCATCTAAATAATTTCAAAGAACCTATAAATGAGGGAATATGATACCTCCCTGCTATGATTGCCTGAGCAAAAAGAGGCCAGCCTTTTTGGATCTGATAATTTTGTAGGTTATTTATGCTTGCATCTTTTTAAGATCATGAAGCTGAAATCTGAGATGCCTCTGGAAACTTCTCACATGACCGGATGCCTAACCTACCAAACATAGAATATTATAACCCCTGTAATCATGCTTCATTGTAAAAAAAATGTTGCATTTCTGGGCTTGGACATTAGACATCTAAGCTTCTCCCCATCCTAGGAGTTATCTGCCTTTCTATAACAAAATAAGAAGTTTGCAGCTCCATCTTACCTTTGAACTAACAGGGCTTTTCTTTGTTGGGAGAACGCAGTATTATGTAGTTAATGTGTACTGCGGAACTGGTTAATTCTGTCTTCTTTTACAAACCATCAGTTAAGTTGGACATAAATGTTCAGGTGGTTGCAAGGCTAAGTATAGAAATCGATTATTTATTTGCTTCTTGATGAAATTTGTAAAGCAGAATTATCCACAAAAAGGTCTGTAAAACAAAAGCTTTCTCCATCCTGTGGTCAGTCATATTATTTGATAGATGGCCTTGAGAACTCAGTGTCTTTATTATTTTTCCTCTTATTATAAGGTTTTGGCCTCAAGTTCCTCTCCCTTTTTTGGCTGTATACCATCTTGTTCTTTTCTTTATCATTGGAAATACAATGATACCATCACCTCCTCTCTCCATAAGAGAGATTGAATAAAATAACATGAATTATATGTGCATGTGAATTGACTTTGTCAAAGTTTTTCATTACCTATGTTGTTAATCCGATGCTTTTTGCAGTGACATAAAAGTGGATGAATTATTTGTTTGTGAATTGTAGCATTTCTGGGTCCATGTTTGATTGTGAATGTTTAGCATTTCTGGGTCCTAATTTGCTGGACATGGCCGAATTCTCTGCAGGACTCCTTGAGGTCTAGCCTTGAATCTTCAGTCATCCCTGCATTTGAACAGTCATGCAAAACAATGTTTGGCCAAATTGATGCCACCTTCCAGAAAGGAATGGCTGAACATGTAAACTCTGCTCAGCAGCAGTTTGAAACAGCACATTCTCCATTGGCAGTTGCATTAAGGGTATGGAGCTATTGTCCACCTTGATGATATTTGTAATATACATATCTCGAGAGGAGAATATTTCTTTATTCCATTGTCATGTTAAAAAGAAACTTTTCTGATCTGCAGGATGCAATTAATTCTGCATCATCATTCACCCAGACCCTGACGAGTGAACTCGCTGATGGCCAGCGCAAGCTCTTAGCTGCTGTATCTGCTGGGGGGATCCCAAAAGCATTAAATCCCTCGGCAGTGCAAAGCAATGGACCTTCTGGGGTTCTTCATGAGGTAATAATTGATTTGTTTAATATAGTTTCCTGCTTGTATTGTTTCATATCGGTATAATGTATCAGCGGGAAAAGCATATGGTGCTGATATTGGATGGCTCCTTATTTGTAAATAGATTGAGGCACCTGTGGATCCTACAAAGGAACTAACAAGACTGATATCTGAACACAAGTTTGAGGAAGCATTCACTTTAGCCCTTCAAAGAAGTGATGTCTCCATAGTCTCATGGCTTTGCTCTCAGGTTTGTTTGCTCCCCCCCCCCCCCCCTCTCTCTCTCTCTCTCTCTCTCTCTCTCAAGATGGAAATGGGTATCCCTGCAATGTTTTTAGGGTGTCAAGCACAGCCCAGTGATGAAGTGCATTCAATATTTATTCTCAAAGAGTAGAATGAGCAATCCATCTTATTCTAGTGTGCACTTTTTAAAGTGCTTGCATTATCTCCCTAATTCCAGAGATGATACATAAAACTACCAAATCAGTGAGATGTGGAGCATGTCAGTACTGTAGGTGAGATAACTTAAATTCGCTTAGTTGCATGGACTGAAGATGGCATGACATTTTGGTCATGGTTCGATATGTTTATTTGTTATGGTCTTGTTAGTTGGTGAACCCTTGTTCCTCTTCATCTAAATAAAATATAAGTTCTATCAAATGCTCCCTCCCCGTCTATATTTTCTGACATGCAGATAGTAAATCCAGGGAACCGGAGTAAGTTGTCATCTGTATCTTCTGTTTGCCCTTATTGCTTTAATATTTGATATGGTTCATCAGATATTATGCAAGTATCTTAACCTGTAATATTCTTTTCAGGTTGACCTAAAGGGCATCTGCGCTACAGTCCCTCTCCCCCTAAGCCAAGGAGTCCTTTTATCTCTTCTCCAACAGCTAGCCTGCGACATCAGCAACGAGACAGGCCGTAAGCCCGGATGGATAACAGACGTGGCCGTGGCCATCAACCCGACGGACCCAACAATCACATTGCATGTGCGTCGCATCTTCGAACAGGTCTATGGGATCGTTCGCCACCAGAGCACGCTTCCAGGTGTTGCCGTCTCCGAAGCGGGCACCCTCCGCATAATATTGCACGTTTTGAACTCCGTGCTGATGAGCTGTAAATGATTAACCCCCCCCCCCCTTCCATTTATTCTGATTACTGAGTCCATTATGTGCAAAATTAATTCTAGGGTGCTTTCAATTGTAATGGAGTCATGTATAGAATAGGATGCGTCTCATGTAACTAGGTATAGATGAGGTGTTTTCTAGCTTTTCTCATGTTTGTTTCTTCTCTCATTTCAAACTGATTTCATAGTTTTGTTTTTGTAAAGGTTTTGAAGCCAAGCAGAGACTGTTGTTTTTTTTAGTGTAGTAGATCTTTTTCCAGGTACCTTCTCTTTTTCCTGTGGATTTTGATTATGACTCGCGTTGATTATGAAGTTCAAGTAGATTATTATCATACACTGACTAGAATGCATTTAGTATGGTTGGTATATGTCCACCTTTGTGTGACAGTTTTGTTGCAAAGTCTTTAGTCATTGATGCAAGACATCTGTTACTATACCACTCACATGTAGACACCCTCCTTAATTGTTTACGTAGGGAACTCAAACTCTTTGAAGTGTAAAGACTCCAATTTTTCACATTTTTTTAGCTTAGGCACGATGTCAAAATCATCTTTAAAACTCCTTTCCAATTCACATCATTTTCTTTAAATTATGCGTTTAATTTTGTTGTGTAATTCTGTTTATTATAATTAGCAATCCCAGCCCCTGTTCAAGAATGAGGGTTAAATGGGTTGGCACAGCGGTGAACAAGTTAAAAAAGTTGTTTAGATAAAGACAATAGATGAGTATAATTATGTCAGAATATGTGGGAAGAATATGTGGGAATAAGTTGGTATTGTAATTTCAAGCTCTCCAGAATTGTTTTATTCCATTTAATCAATTCAACTGATATAAGTGGGATGCACATGTCAAGTCACATGTAAGCACATCATATAAATATAAATCAAATATAAGGGTTTCATTTTTTTATAAATTTTTATATATATTTTATTCACATTTTTATTTTATCCACACTTGTTTATAACAAAAAACAACAAAAAATTATTGTTATGTTTTTCAATAAGAGTAACTAAAAAAACTACAAAATCAACCAAAAAATGATATATATATTTTTAATTTATATTAGAATAATTATGGATGTTAAAATGTGTAACAATCCAAATTTTCTGATGGCTTGCAGTGAAACCAAAAGAAAGAAGATTTATCTTCGAGTGAAGAATCTTATTAAAACCTATAAACCTAACACACACTCACACACTGCATAAGATGAATGCATCTCAACCGTCTTGATTTTATCTTGGAAACGGACATATTACATTTGGGCAGGGATACACCCACCTCCCTTTTTGTTAGAGGCACCACCTTCATAAGTCCACCATCTCTCATTTTATTAAAAGACTAAGTCCACCATTTTATAAAACCCCCTTTCCACATACACCAACCTCACCACCCTTCACACATCATAACATATTCTCTCTCTTCTCTCTACTACTTCTCTCATTCACCTCTCCCATTCTCTCCCGCCGTGAGGACGCCGACGACAAGCCATCGTGAAGTCGTTCCCCCCACCCCCGTGAGGTCCTCGTGTCACTCTTGAGACCATGAACTCATCTCTCTTGAAATAAATGAATATATCTATTTTTTAAAAATATCTTTTTAATCAATTGTTAATTGTGATCTCATGAGTATTACTGTTTTTCTTGTAGATAAGTTAGGGTTTTGATTGGGAACGTTGGGGCTTTGAAAGAGAGCTTGGGTTTTTTGATATATAAAGCTATGTTTATTTTTGTTTTTGTTTTTTTCCATAATGAAGTGTGTTGGTTGAATTTCAATACATTAGTCAAAGCTAGGGATGTGTATGCATTTTGGTTTAATTTTCATTAATTTGTATGTTGGTGGCATTGGTTGGAAAAAAAATTTCCCTTATGGAAGATTATTGTTGGCATGTTGAACATACTCATAAGATGAATTAGTATACTAACATTGATATAAAATTGTAAAATGGTTCATTATATTATTGAGAACTACATTTAAACAATAATGTAAAACTAATTTATTCATGCTCCAATCAATCTAGTAAAAATAATTTAGTTAAAGTTAGAATATTTTTAAGAGAAATGGAGTGTATTGGATGAATTTGAATGGTTTAGGATTGAAAGGTAGCGTTGTGAATGCATTTTAGTAACTCATTGAATTATACTACGTATTAGTCAAATTTTCATTATTTGTGTGTTGGTGGCATTGATGAATCTTTTTTTTTCATTGATGAATCTCTTTTTTTTTCATTGATGAATCTCATTGATGAAATGGCGAGCCAATACGTACACCTTGGGAGGTGATTTCAGAGTACATGGCATGATTTCAAATGATGAACCGCAGTTCGAGACAGGGGACAACTATCAAGGCAACGCAGAGAGTGGCATTGATGAATCTCTTTTTTTTTTATTTTATGGTTTTAACTTGTATTATGTGTATCAAAACGGAAGTTTAAATGAAGTTGTTTAGGTTTCAACACATAATTGTATTATGATTTGATTGTGTTTGGTGGAACCTCATAATATTTTAGGAGTGAATATGTTAATTTAATTTTAATGTGTTTTATAAACTGTTTAACAATACACATAACACACAATATGTCTAACCTTTCAGAAAAAACATTTATATATTCGACAGTAACTGTCTCCAGTTATTACAACCATTGACAATGGTGTAGTTAAATACACAACTATAACTCATTCTAGAACCTATAAGGCTTCTTCTGTTTCCATCGACGTAGCTATTGTCTAGAAAATATAATTATATAGACACTCCATGTGTCTAACTTATTAAAAACCTACATGTTTTTTTTCTATTTCCATCGACAGAGGCATTGTCTAGGAAATATAATTATGTAGACATCCAATTTGTCTAACGCATTCCAGAAACTACGGGATTGAACTCCGATTTGGTACATGGGAAATAGATAAGATGAATGACGTCAACTCCACCTCTTTATTAAAAAACATATTTTTTTCAATATGTTTTCAAACGCACAAAAAAAAAAAAAAATGGAACACAAAGATTTGAAGTCATGTATTTTGCTAAAGAAAGTTAAAGTTTTTTTTTCTGTTTTCATCGACATGGATATTGTCTAAGAAATATAAATGTTTAGACATCTCATGTGTCTAACTCATTCCAAAATCAACGTATAGATTTCTTTTATGTTTTCATTGACATGAATATTGTCTAGGAAATATAATTATGTAGACACCACATGTGTCTAACTCATTATAAAATCTATGGTTTTTTTCTGTTTCCATCGACATGAACATTGTCTAAAAAATATAATTATGTAGACTCTTCACATGTCTAACTCATTCCAGAGCTTGCATGTTTCTTTTATCATTTCATCGACAGAGAAATTGTCTAGGAAATATAATTATGTAGACACCTCATTTGTCTAACCTATTTTAGAACCTACATGAGTGGGGGTGGTGCCCTTAATGCATTTTGAAAAGTTATGCATTAATGGCAAAACTGTAAAATAAAGGTGGTGTTTAATAAAAATAGGGTAGTGAAAATATCGGTGCCCATTACATTTCCAACCATGTACGTACATGTGTACTGAATATTGATGAGTGAACTTATTTCAATGGGGACAGTCCATCTAACAAACCAGTGCTCTCTCATCCTTTCATTTTTGGTTATGACACTGTACACACAGTAATTATATATAATTTTACATGCAATCTTATTTTACTAACGAAATATATGTTTAATCGAATTCAATGAATTAATGAGTCCATTCAATGAATCGATGAGTCCACTGGATTCACTTGGGATTTTGAAAAAACAGTTGATGTCAAGAACAAACAGTTAAAAAAGAGTTTGAGATTTGATGCATTGGGATTGTATGAGTTAAAAAATTGCTATTCCCAACAAGGGGAGTGCAATCACTGTTTGTCCCACTTTTGATATCAGGGGACTCGAATTATAATCCACAAATGTTCTTAAATTAATTTGGCTCAATAAAATCGTTCAATTCAATGTAGAGAACAATAAAAAAAAAATTAATTCATAGCACATCATAGTTAGACAAATACTTAAAAAGAGTACTAAGAATGACTAAAAATTTAATTAATTTAATTGAACCTCTTATTGATAGGATGATAGATGTATCTCATCTCTTTAGTGAAAGGACTTAGATTTAAATTTTATTGTCGAGTTTTATGTATGCTACCAAGTTTATGATTAGTCAGCATTATTTTGTATCATCTAATTTTAACTACTACTGAGCTTTAATTTCATTCATATTCACATTATGGAGTAATTTTTCTCATTTGAATCCGCGATGAATCACATT
This sequence comes from Acorus calamus, assembly GCA_030737845.1. Taxonomy (NCBI): domain Eukaryota; kingdom Viridiplantae; phylum Streptophyta; class Magnoliopsida; order Acorales; family Acoraceae; genus Acorus; species Acorus calamus. Next base: position 30,030,564 of record CM060865.1, on the reverse strand, counting down.
TCAAGATGGAAAAGTCACATAAATATCATCATGAATCCAAATGCCTTTGGTGCTTTCACGGGACACTACTCCTCCCTTCAAGCAAAGACTATTTTGGCTCGCATTTAAAAAGTCATGAAAGAATGATTTTCAACTGCCACTTTGCTTGCCATGAAAACATTTTTTTTAATTGTAAAAAAAAAAAAACTTTTCTAGTAATAAAATGACAGTATGTAATCTGAGATGATAATTTCAAAAAGCAGTTTTAAGTGAGATCTACTTTTCACAACTCAAATAAAACCACAAATTTATTAGAACCCAATTATTTACAAACAAACCCACCAAAATTTACCAAAACAACAGAGGGGGGGTTGAATTGAACACACCTACCAAACAAATCAATTTCCCAAAATGCCCTTCCAAAACCACAATATTCGTTCTACTTCCCAAAAAAACCCGGGCCCTTCCCCCTTGTATTACACAAACTGCCCCCATCGACACCAACCCCCCTCCCACCATCCAACCACAGACAGCCACGTGTCCCTACCAGCACTGATCGGTCTCCCACCGCCTCGTCCGCCGACCACCCGCGGCGGCGACGAATCTCAGCCGTCCGATCGACACATCATACCTCGCCCGCGCCGTCGGATCGGAGAGCGTGGAGTACGCCCTGTGGATCTCGATGAAATCTCCACCGTCCGTCATCTCCGAAGCCGCCTCCGCCGCCGCCACCGCCGACGGCGACGCGTCCGGGTGGAACCTCTTCGCGAGCGACCGGTAAGCCTTCTTGATCTCGACCGGGGACGCCGTCTCCTTCACCCGGAGGACCTCGTAGAGGTTCGTCGCCGTCGCCGGGGGTCTCCGGACGGAGATGGATGCGACGGCCGAGAGCGTCATCGGACGGCGGCGGAGGAGGAGGGGGAGACGGACGGGGGTTGGTGGGGCTAGGGTTAGGGTTCTTTGAAGCATTTGAAAGGAGTGTGTGAAAATTGGTGTTTCGATTTGGGGGCGATTTTGATTTGGTTTTATAAAGAGAGATTGGTTTTTGTATGTTTTTGAAGATTTATTTTTTTGGGGACTAAATAACAAATATTTGGGAATATTTTTTTTTAGGAGATCGTTCGGTGAAACGGCTGTGTGTGAGAAAACGAGGGACTAGTGGGGTCCGCCCTTTTTTGATTGCGTGGCAGCACCGCCGGGCTTCTAGAAGACTTTTTTTTAATATATTAATTTGGAGGTAGGGGTGGTAACGAGTCGGATATGTTTAGTTTTGACATGTTTAAACTGGATTAGTTTATAATTAAGTTTAATTTTGTATTGAAGTTATGCTCGTTTGTGTTATAAAAGCTCAATTGAAGCTCAGCTCAACTCAGCTTTTTTGAAAATCAGAACACTAATCAATACAAAGTTATGTTCATTTAGGGTTGTGAGCTCGGTTCGTTTAGGCTAAAATTTTGTATTTAATCCCTGAAAACCCTAAAATGAAGAAGAACAGTAGTCTCATTTAGGCTCGTGAGCTCGGCTCGACTCGTTTGTAACCGAGTTTTAAAAATTATCCAGACTCGACTTATTTATCTAATTGGACAATCCCGAATAAGCTCTAATTGAGATGGGCCCGAGCGGTTCGGTTCGTTTACCACCCCAAGTGAGGAGCACAAAATTCATATTTTGCTTTTCTAATAAAAAAAAATTATTTTTTAAATTTAGGCAGTGCTTGAATTCATGGCGGGGCGGATTTTGTGATAAGGAATATCACATAATGCCATTGTGAATCAAAATGAATTTTTTATGTTTGGGATGGCAAAACGAAAATAACGTTAATAGACCAATTTTGCCTAAGGGAAAGAAACTCCGGAAGCAATGTTTCTCTATCGTAGACAACTTTCTCTACCGCAGGCGTTCATATCTCGGTCCCAAACGAGGCCTTTTTGTGTTGAAACAGGGTGGAACAAATCTTGCAAGTAATACATGGGTGTAGCTATATAAATAAGCTGATATTGATATTTTAAGTTCTTTATAGAATTGTGTTATTTTACTCATTATTTAAAAGTGGTTCATATATTTTAAATTACTGGTTATTAATTTTTTTAAATCAAAGGCCCCATGTCAAATTATTGTTTTCATGTTTTTCTTTAAATCTTTATATACATTTTATTTATTTTTTATATATCCATAACTATCAATGAAACAATAACATTTTCATTACTATGTTTTCTAATGAGAATAACAAAAAAACATAACCAAACAAAAAATAACTTACTCAAGTGATATAATTATTTATGTTGAAATAATTATATATCTTGAAGCAATTTATGTCACTACCAAATGGGGACTACAATGTTTTGACCTACTCATTAGAAAATTTGATCAATATAATGATTGTTTTCATAGAAAAAAAAAAGTGACTGTTTTTACAACAATGATGATGATGCATCATCTCGATCGGTTGAATTGAAACACTGGTATGGTGTCTATCACAATGTCTTTAATGCTCAAGTTAGAGGAGATGGTAAAAAGTTATATTCTAACAACGAAGAAGTTAATGAGAATATTCCCTACCTTGTCCTATGTGTCCTACATGTATGTATCATGAATACTAATGGCAGACCATCATGTGGCATCTTTGCTTATAACAAACCTTAAATCATATGTTCTCTTATGTTTTTCATGTGGTCATAGCTGATAGGGTCACAACCTACAGGGGACTCGACATGCGAGGCCTACTAGAGCTCGAACTGTGTCACATATTTACAACATTAACACATGGCGCTTCATGAGAACTTGCTGTTTTTTGTCTCACAAGTTTAATTCATTTAGTTGATTATTAGATCATTAATCAATGTCCAATAGCATTGTTGTGGGAAAATATAAGCCCTATTAGGTGGGTAGACAAAGTTTTAATAATAAACAATGATAGTTCAACGAATTGAATTTGGAACAAGATTGCGCTGGAAAATAATGTACGGATAACTTTCTAGAAAATATTATTATAGTGATCTAATGGTAAAATCTAGAAGGTCTTTCACAATGCACCCTCTTATCCTCGTTGGTTGAATACTTGAATGTCACTTAATTATAGTCACACACGAAATCTTTTATTTATTACATAAATAATTGAAACCTCTCATTATGTTCAATAAATAAAGTATATTTTTTTCCATGAGACACTGCTCCGATGAGCTCCAAGTGGAACTTCAAGAGGCTTTTAATCATGCAATGGCAAAAAAAAAAATTGATTTACTAAATTTTTAATTACTTATTAAAAGTTTATACATAATTTTCGGTAGCACATACTTCACAAGATTGTGTGTGTATGTTATATGTGCATAATATGTTATATATGCAATTTCACAATACATGTGGATCATATAAAGTACATGCTAATCTTTTTATACAAGTCAAGGATAATATGGTAAGCTAGAAAGGAGTTTATTGTATGGTTATATGTAATTGTTAGATTATATGTGTTATCTCATTATGTGTGTAGTACATTACACGTGTAACTCCTTTCATTTGTCTATATAAATGGATACAACCCTAAGGGGAATACAAGGATTCCCATTATTCCATTCTCTCATCGTAATATGGTATCAGAGCCACCACCTCACAAACCCTAAAAATTTTTTTGGAATCCTTCATCGCCGTCGTCGTCGTCGCCGTCACTGACGTTGTCGTCGTCGTTGCGCCGCACCTGCCGCTGCGCGTCGCCCTGCCGCGCAGCCCCTGACGCCCCGCGCCGCCCCTGCCCGCGCCCCTGCCGCTGCGTGCCACCCCTGCCCGCGCGCCCCCTGCCGCGCCCCTGCCGCTGCGCGCAACCCCTGCCTGCGTGCCCTGCAGCCTCTGCCGCGCAGCCCCTGCCCGCGCGCCCCCTGCCGCTGCGTGCCACCCCTGCCCGCGCGCCCCCTGCCGCGCCCCTGCCGCTGCGCGCAACCCCTGCCTGCGTGCCCTGCAGCCTCTGCCGCGCAGCCCCTGCCGGCGCGCCCCCTGCCGCGCCCCTGCCGTTGCGTGCCACCCCTGCCCGCGCGCCCTGCAGCCCTGCCGCGCCACCCCTGCCGCGCCGCCCCTGACCCTGCCGTGCTGCCCCTGGCCCTGCCGCGCCGCCCTTGCAGCGCAGCCCCTGCAGCGCCCTGCCCCGGATCGAGCGCCGCGCACGGATCCGGACTGATCCGCACGCGGTACGCGCACGTGCTCGCGGTACGCGCAAACGCGTCCGCGTCTCCCGGCGCTCTGTCCCCGGACGCGTTTCCGCCAGCTCGCGCACGCTGTACGCGCAAACGCGTCCGAGTTTCTCGGCACCCTGTCCCCGCACGCGGTTGCGCGATCCCTGCGCACCTGTCCCGCACGCGGTCCCGGGATCTCCGGGATCTGGCCTCGTGCGTGTTCCCCACATCACCCGGGAGCGTCACCAGCACCGAGTGACAGCACCCGGGCTAGTGTCCGCGCGCACCCACCGCGGCCAGCCGCCCTCGGCCACGGTGCACCGACCACCGCCGCCGACCGCCGGACACCGCCGCCGGCCGCCGACCACCGCCTGCCACCGCCTCCGACCGCCGGACACCGCCGCCGGCCGCCGACCACCGCCTGCCACCGCCTCCGACCGCCGGACACCGCCGCCGGCCGCCGACCACCGCCTGCCACCGCCGCCGGCCGCCGACCACCGCCGGCCACCGCCGCCGACCGCCGGCACCGCCGCCCACTGCCGCTCCCGCCGGCCACTGCCGCCGCTTGCCGGCCGCCCCCTGCAGCCGGCCCTCCGGCTCCTCAGGCAGCCCTCTGCCGCCACTGGCCGCCCATCGCCGCCGTCCGGCACCTCCTTGGATTCTAAATCACTAAATCGGCTATAACTTCCTCTCCGGAAGTCCGATTCAGGTGTTCCAGGAGTCCATTTTGTTCAATTTTTCGTGCTCTACGTCCTCGTTTGCTTCTGATCCTCATCCGAGTGGTCCTGCACAATGTCAGAAACCAACGATGACCTTCCTCCTCCATTACCTACTTCGAAGATCTCACTGATTTCACGTCATCCGCTGCACTATGGAGTCATCTGTACCCACTGCAAGAAGCCTGGTCACCCGATCGCTGACTGTTGGAAACTTCATCCTGAAAAGCGCTTTGGACCTAAAGGGCGAGGACAGCGTCGTCCTATTGATCCCTATACTTCTGCTGCTGTTGCTACTGACGCTCCGCCTTCCTACACAGATCAGCTCGGACGCATCCGAGAGAGTCTTGATCAGCTGATCGTGCAGCATCCTCCTCCTGGTTCTTCTACTCCCTCTGCTTTTTCTACTACTTCGGGTACTCCTGTTCATTGGATTTTTGATTCTGGTGCTTCACATCACATGACACCGGACAGTTCTGTCCTCACTGCATGCTCACCGGCCCCTTCACACCTACCCACAATTCATACTGCTGATGGCTCTCCCTTAGTCATCACCCAGTGTGGATCGATCACTCCCACCTCTGATCCTACAGGACGCCTTTCATTGCCATTTGTTTTGCATGCCCCTGACCTTTGCATGAATCTCATATCTATTAGTCGATTGTGTGATTCTGGTCTCACTGTTACATTTACCACCTCTGGTTGTCTTGTGCAGGATCCACGATCAGGGCAGAGGATTGGCGTTGGACGTAGAATCGGTGGACTTTATTACGTGGAGTATCTTCGTCTTCCCGTTCCCAATCCATCTGTTTTCTGTGGTAGTGTCACCTCTGATGTCGACTTGTGGCATCGAAGGTTAGGTCATGTGTCTGAGTCTCGTCTCAAAGAACTCTTTCAGTCTGGTGTCTTAGGTCGTGTTGCTTTTTCTTCACTTTCTATTTGCGAGGGCTGTAAATTAGCCAAACCTGTGGCTACTCCTTTTAGTCCTAGTAATAATCAGTCCTCTAGTCCATTTGAGCTTGTTCATTCTGACATTTGGGGCCCCTCTCATGTAACCTCAAAGAGTGGTTTTTCTTATTATATTAGTTTTATTGATGACTTCTCTCGTTTTACTTGGATTTATTTATTACGTCATCGCTCTGAGGTTCCTAAAATTTATGAGGTTTTTACCAATATGATTTATACCCAATTTCATGCTCGTATCAAAACCTTTAGGTCTGATTGTGCTCGAGAATACATCTCTTCTACGATGCGTTCTCTTCTTCATTCTCATGGCACCCTCTTTCAGCAATCATGCCCCTATACTCATGAGCAAAATGGGGTTGCTGAACGTAAACATCGTCATATTCTTGAGACGACTCGTGCTCTTTTACTTTCCTCTTCAGTCCCTAGTACATTCTGGGCTGAAGCTGCTCTTCTTTCAGTCCATCTTATCAATATCACCCCCTCCTCTGTCCTCTCTGGTATGACTCCTCATGAGCGTCTTTACTCTTCTCACCCTGATTATAGCAGACTTCGCACATTTGGATGTACGTGTTTTGTGCTTCTCCCTCCTCATCAACGCACCAAGTTGGCCGCTCGGTCAGTAAAGTGTGTATACTTGGGAATTAGCTTCGAACACAAGGGATATCGCTGCTATGATCCTATTGGAGATCGTTTTTGGATCGCTCGTCATGTGTCCTTTGTTGAGGATGTTCCCTATTTTTCTTCGTCATCTGCTTCATCCCCTCCTCCTGTGCCTTCTCCAGTTCAGGTCTCTCCTCCTGTGCCTTCTCCTATTTTTCCTGACTACCTGTTGCACTAGAGTCTGTTCCTACTCCAGCGCCTCAACCTGCCACTACTACAGATAATCCACCCTCTCCTACCAGTGTGTCTCCTATTGCCCCTGTTGAAGATACTTCCACTGGTCCTCCGACTTTCACGGCTGACGCACCTCCCTCTGATGTGGATCCTCGTCCCTCGTCTCGCTACCCTCAGCGTGAGCGTCATCCACCTGCTCGCTTCAGTTTTGACTCTGGACCACCTGATCAATATGGCTTTGCTTCAGTGAGTACCTATTCTCCACAATTCCAGGCTTATCTCACCGCTATCCATGTCCATCGTGAGCCCAGATCCTATCGAGAGGCAGTTGAGTACCCTGAGTGGCAGCAGGCCATGAATGAGGAGTTTCAGGCGTTTGAGCATACAAGACCTGGGATGTTGTTCCACTTCCGGATGGCGTTACACCTATCAGTTGTAAATGGATCTTCAAGATCAAACATCGACCTGATGGATCCATTGAACGACATAAGGCTCGTCTTGTTGCTCGAGGTTTCACACAGGAGTATGGCATTGACTATGAGGAGACCTTCGCTCCCGTTGCCCAGATGACTACTGTCCGCACCCTTCTTGCAGTTGCTGCTGTTCGTCGTTGGCCTCTCTTTCAGATGGACGTGAAGAATGCCTTTCTTCATGGTGATTTATCTGAGGTTGTTTATATGCAACCACCTCCAGGTCTCAGCACTCCTCCTCAGCATGTCTGTCGTCTTCGGCGGGCTATATATGGTCTCAAACAGGCTCCTCGCGCCTGGTTTGAGCGTTTTCGCAGCGTTATTCTGGCAGCTGGTTTTGTTGAGAGTTTTCAGGACCACTCTATGTTTGTGCGATCCTCATCGCAGGGCCGGGTTATCCTTCTTCTATATGTTGACGACATGATTATCACTGGCGATGACTCCGCCGGTATTACTCTGGTCAAGAATCACCTCAGTCGACAGTTTCAGATGAAAGATCTCGGCACTCTTCGCTACTTCCTTGGTCTCGAGATTGCACAGAGTGATCGTGGGATTCTGCTCTCTCAACAGAAGTATACGGCTGACATTCTCGAGCGCGCTGCCCTCTCAGATACTCGCAGTGCAGATACTCCTCTTGAGCTTCATGTGAAGCTTCGTCCTACAGATGGTGAGCTCCTTCCAGACCCGACTCGGTACAGACAGATTGTTGGTCAACTCGTGTATCTTTGCATCACTAGACCTGACATAGCTCATGCCGTCAGTATTGTTAGTCAGTTTGTCTCAGCTCCTCGATCAGTGCATTATGGTGCTCTTATGCGTATTCTCAGATATTTACGCGGTACTATCACCAGATCGATCTATCTGTCATCCTCTTCACATCTGATTCTCAGGGCCTACACTGATGCTGATTGGGCTGGAGATCCGACCACTAGACGCTCCACCACTGGGTTCTGCATATTTCTTGGAGATTCCATCATTTCTTGGCGCAGCAAGAAACAGGAGGTTGTTTCACTATCCAGCACTGAGGCTGAGTATCGAGCCATGGCCATCACCACCAAGGAGATTGTTCATCTTAGACGTCTCTTGGTGGACCTAGGAGTTACTGTGACTGGTCCTACTCCTCTTCATTGTGATAACCGCTCTGCTATTCAGATTGCCAGTAATACGATGAGAGAATGGAATAATGGGAATCCTTGTATTCCCCTTAGGGTTGTATCCCTTTATATAGACAAATGAAAGGAGTTACACGTGTAATGTACTACACACATAATGAGATAACACATATAATCTAACAGCCCCCCTCAAACTCACGGTGGATCATACAAAGTGAGTTTGCGAAGGAGAAACTGAAATCGAGGAACTGGATGTGACTTCGTAAAGAAATCAGCAAGCTGCTCGGCAGAGGAGATGTGCGGAAGCGATAATGTCTCTGCAAGAAAGTGCTGACGAACGAAGTGACAATCGATCTCAATATGTTTGGTCCTCTCGTGAAAAACCGGATTACTGGCAATCTGAATAGCAGAGCGGTTATCACAATGAAGAGGAGTAGGACCAGTCATAGTAACTCCTAGGTCCACCAAGAGACGTCTAAGATGAACAATCTCCTTGGTGGTGATGGCCATGGCTCGATACTCAGCCTCAGTGCTGGATAACACTCATAATCTTTTTATTTGTGTACATGTGGTTTTCATTTTTAGTTCCAATCCCTCTGAGCTTACATGAACTTCTGTGTACTACAAATTTTTCATAATTAGTTATTTTTTTAAAATTTATCAACATTGTTTTAATATCTCATTTGTACTCTTTGCAAACTAGCAAGGACATACGGTTTTGGAGAGCACTCAAAATCAAAATTGAAAGATCAATCAACTTATAAGTCCAAATTGCATCTCAATCACAGCCTTCATTTTCAAAGTACCCCTCAATTTTCCAACACCATGGTCTCATTGTCGCTTTTCCTTTGTCTTTCAAAGAACAGTCATGGAACCACTGTTTGGAAAATGTTAGAGACCACTGACCACCTGTTTGGATTTTTGTTTAGTTTTTTCTTTCTCAGGATTTATGACCACACACCACCTTTTTCCAAAGAACCCATGCCACAACAAGAGAATCAAACCATCCAATCCATGTTCCATTGTGGGGACACAACAATCAGATGATCAGAAATTGATTTGGGTGATGGACCCCACCATCTTCTAGAAGGATTTTAGGGGAAGGACTGTGTACCACACAAAAGTAACAAAAAAAAAGTTTTCCACTTACTAGTCATGTACCAATCAATTAATTTCTCTGTGGTTGTGATGTTGGTTTCATCAGTCACGGCATCTGACAGTGCTTCTAGAAGCCCTAATTTTTTTGTTTTTTTTTTAATTATTAATATTTGTGTCCCTTGTTTATAAGGCTTCTAGATGCTCTCTCTTTCATGACTAATCTTAAAGTCTCTTTCAAAATAACACAAAGTTAACTGAAAGACTTCTTTGTTTAGGAATTATTAAAACTTTCAATTTTGACGCAATGAAAATGATTAATTATTTTAAAATTTTACTAAAAATATGTTTCTTGAAAAATTATTTTTAAAATAAGAACTGTTTTGTTAAAATGTTTTCAAGCGTTATCTTACAGTTTTTTTTATTACTTGATAAGATTCTAATGATTGCAAATTGAGGATGTCCTCTTAGGCTTTCTGTGTCTCTAGTGATATTCCTGGTCACATCTAGAAATTTTGTTTATATGTTTAAACAATAAAACCTTTATTATGTGCTAACTCCAATTGATTAATCTGAAATATAATAACGTTCCCCTCTTGCTTCCACTTCTTCTATCATCATATCATAGTCCCTAATTGTTCATTCAAAGAAGTGATTACTATCTATAAATGGAAAGATTTGTTTATGTTTAATAAAGATCAGAATCAATCATTCTTCTGGTTGCATTAAGATGAATGAATAAAATGGGAAGGAGTGGGTGAGCACAGTCATTCCATATCATGAGGGGTTTGTCTTCTACCATGCTTCATTTCTAAACAAAAGGACACATTTGGGTGTGTGGGGACCTACGTGGGAGAGGCTTCCTAGACAATTTTAGAGGACAACTTATAGGGACTCATTGTACATGGAAGGTCATGATGATATGTTGATGCAAGCTACCTATAAAGGTGACCTAAAAGCATGCCCACTACTTAATATTGTTTCATTCTCCAATTGGGACATGTGACATCATGTCCTTCTAGAAGGTGTAACATTAGGACAAATTCAATTTGATGGTTGAATTAGTGTAATCAAGGTGTACATGCCAAAACAATTAAGTTAAGTGTGTCAAATCCATTGTCATTGGACCTTTTTCTTTACAATTATTCCAATCTCACATAATAGCATTTTTTATATATGTAAAAGGACTCCGAGATAATTCATGTGAATTATGTTATTGCCCATTGCTTCAGGAGTGTTTTGTCATGTTTTGTGTGGATCTCCTAAAAATATTATCAAGATTTATGCTATAGAATCAGACAATTGTTGAATTTTATATATAATAATACGCAAATAAGATTTTTTTAGAAAGTGATATTAAAAAATTTAAAATTATTTCTTAATTAAATAATTTAATAAAAGTGTTCTCCAACATATATTAATAATTGAATTGATTAATGACTAAGATACATGAGATGGTTTTAGATGACCTCCAAATGGATAACCTTTTGGAGTGTCCTAATAGGCTAAGAGTGGTTGCACCTACCCTATGATATCATTCATATCATCTGAAAAACAAGGTATCCTTCCAACAAGGTATTCAGATTATTATTATTATTATCATTATTATTATTAGTGAATGTGTTAACCATAATACAAAGATACGATTGAGGAATAATGGTGAATATCCTAAAGAAAAACATATTGTAGATTCAATTATTAATTTTATTATGTTCTTTTATGAGCAGGCAAATTATTTTGTTGCAATCCAGTCATCTTACTAACACAGTCATTTTCATGAGCAGGGTAAAGTTCAGCTCAACTCCAGAGAAAAAACAAATTTATGAGATACATTTATCTGAACTAGTAAATTTATATTGAATTAAGTTTCAGATAATAACAAATCTAAAGATTAATTTGCTAACTTGGGTCACTTTGGTGGCGAAAGTGAATTCCTTATTCCCATAAATTTTGGTGAATTTCCTCCTTGGAAGAAGAAATTTTGTACGAGATATCTAGAAATGAACACGGAAATGGATAATTCCAAACAAAATCATCCTAGGTGTTCAAGTAGAAGGAGAAGGAGAATGAGAATGAATACTAAATTGACGACCCTTAATATTTGGTTACAATGATCTGTTTGCATTTGTTCCTAAGGAGGCCATAGTCCTAGTAATTTACAAAAGAAGCCGGATTGAGTCGATCCTAAGTGTAATAGGGATTAAACGAATCTTAAGCAGAAATATTAAAATGGGACCCCATAATAAATAAATAAATAAAAACATTTTCTAATTATAAGTGTTCATGAAAAAAATTGAGCACTCTCCATGGTTGGACCACCTCTAAAGATGATAAATGCTAAAATGACCAATAGGTGACAATGGTATTAATAGGGTGCTCATACATGAAGTACTTCTATGAAGACACTTTTTATCGTCTCATGTCTCTAACGTGGCATATGCATTATTAGATGGAATCATGTAAATTTTGATTTTTTATGTTGGTAGAATACAATTCACTGCATGAAATATATACTTATAAATCAAAGCACGCAAAAACTGCACATTTCCCAACACACCCTTGTTAATCTACACAAAAAAAATAGCATTTAGACAACAACTTACACTGAAGTGAAGTGTACAAGCAAAATAACTTTTCATATTAGACAAAAAATCCTTATTACGAAATTCTTATTCTTTATATGTATGAAAGTGATCACCAATCAGTAGAGAACAAAATCCTTCAATTTATTGTACAATGTCCTCATTCACTTTCAATAAATAGATACTATTATAATTCAATCTACAAATAATTCAATTTAAATTGATGAGCGTGATTTGTCTACAATGATGCATGACTTCTAGAAAAAATTTAGGTTAAAAAAATAAAACTAATAATTAACAAGGTAGCTTTCATGGTGATGCTTGTAGCAGAACAACCTTGATAAACTCCAATTAAAAATTTATTTCTTCAACATCTTTTCTTTTCTGGGTTTTCTTTTATATCAAATACATCACATTTGGAAGAAATGGAGGAGCAAAAAATGGTGCAGGCCACAACTGAGTACACATCAAATGTGACAATACAAGTGTATATAGTTTTTTTTTCTTTTTATTTATTATTGTTGTCTCATATATCCTTTGTTCATGTTCAAAGGTCATTTTTGAAGTGTTATTTTCAACCTTTACAATTGTTTTCGTTGATATCATCAACTGACATTTGGACAGGTTTCTTAGTTAGACAGAGAGAATCTACTCCTCTTATGGGATTAGTTTTTTTTTTAATTTTATTTTCTGGCCTATAGCAACAGAACTGCAGATATGTGTGTGCTGCTTGGCTGATGTATCTGTTATATATAGTTTATACTTGTGTTATGATCTATGCTTGATTTTCATCTCAACCGTATCAAAAAACATAGTTACACAGGGTTTGTGTACAATTAATATTCGGTAAATACAATAAAAAAATAAAGTAATTAAATTGATTTATAAATATATACTAATCACTAATATATATATAAAAAAAATGCACGTAAAAGCTTTTATATATGATGTACGAATACGACAACAAAAATGATAAAGAAAATGATAATCCATTTAGAATCTTAATGGATATATACACAAATTTTGAAGGTACCAAACACTCAATTCTGTGGACAAAAATATGATTGGCTAATAGGTACCAGAGCTATTCGGTCATCGAACTTTTTATAAATGTACTAAAAAATTTAAGTATATTTTATCACTATTCTCCATAGTAAGACAATGTTAGTGTTGGTTTTTTACTTATAGAATTTGGTATGTTGTTTCTGTATTTATTTTACTTATTCGCTTTATCATAAAGTCAAATCAATATATCTCTCTCTCTCTTGAAATTTATCATTGATTCATGGATCCATGCTATTATTTTATTATAAATTAAAAAAAAGTTGTCAAGTCATTATACAATTTGAAAATGATAAATGACCGAGAAATTGACAGAAAATAAACTATTTAAAATAATGAGCAATAAACCAGGTCGATCACATGTAGTTTTTCTCTGTGGCTCACCATAGATGATCTGATCATTGACTGCGATGAAGAAGAAAACGGCTCTATGACATGACATTTTAAAATCACATACTTTGATATGTGATAATGATTGTAAGATTGTAAGAGTAAAACATGATTTAATGTATGCATGCATGTATTGTCAAATGATTAACAGTTAATGTTAATTTAATTTGGTGCTAATTAACTTTGATGTGAATTGATTTAATTGGCCAACTACTATTCATAATTGAATCATGCATGATCAACTATAATTCATTATGTTAGTGATGTTTTCCCTTTATCTCACATGTGCCTTCACTAAAAATATTTAGAGTGAGGTAATGCTGCTTCATTTGATGAAAGGCTTACCATCCAAACAATTATTTTGATATTGATTCAAGCTAGCTAGCTAGTAGTTTTGCTGACTAATTATAAATATATAGATCACATAGGAAATGCTAGAGAATTCCAAAAAAATCAGTTAAAATATATATTATGAGATGTATTGCATTCTAATAATGAAACTATACATCGTGAGAGTGTAGAATAAGAGAGTAATATTCCTCTAACCAATGGATATATACATTGCTTAAGTGCTCAAGTGACAATTGGGGCTGAACCATATGTTGGAGTACTTGTGCCTTTTGTTTTTGTTTTTTTTTGTTTTTTGTTACAACTAGGTGTAGTCAAATAAATATAAAATTATTCATGCACATAATTTCATATGGGATATATGCATAAGACAAATTATGTATATGTATTTAATCGACCTATGTATTTCATAATTTTCGTTGGTGCATACATAACAAAAATTTTAAAGGCATATATCAAAAATCATTTGCAACGTCCCATATATAGCTTGCAAATTAACTCAAATATAGAATTTTGTTTTGTAAAATGTAAATGGTAGATACAACCTTATTTACAGCCCCACCTACAGTCTGCAACTATTATAATTTTTTTTAAAATAATAATATACTTCGTCTAATAAGGTATATGTATTTTTAAAAGATGAAGTATATATTCTAAAAGCGAATTGTATTCAACGAGACAACATTAAGGTAAATTGGACTATATGCAGATCTGTAACAGGATCTTTGCAAAAGCACTACTCTTTGGTTGGTATTTTCAGCCCCATTTCTTCAGAAGGGTTTTTGTTAATAACTTCTAGACAAATGTTGTTTCTCATGTGTTAGTTATTCAGGTGGCTCAATAACCCAATTTTCTAATCTGTTTCACGCTAACAGTTCTAGAACATGCACTAATAACATGTCAACAGTTTTGTGAATCACAAATTATTTGTTTTGATCTTCAAATTCAGCACTAATCATGCATGTTTTTGTTTAAAGACAAGCAGTTATAATGTCCCATTCACTACGTACATGAGGTTTTGTTTTAAGGGGCCACTCTTAATTCTTTGCTGAAATTAAGATAGTTAAACAAACAAAAAAGTGCAGACCCCCTTGGCGGGGTGGTCAATACACACCCTCCCCAAAGGGGAGGTCGCGGGGTCGAATCCCGCTCTTACCAAGCAAAAAAGAAAAAGAAAAAAAAGAGTGCACCTCAAGTATTATTAATTAATGTTTAATTAAAATTGATGATAAAAGTGTTCTTAAACCACCATTTTCAACCAACTTCACCCCACAATATACTTTTTTTTCATTTTGGCGTCAATATGCTAAGTCAGCTTTGTAATCTCATCTGCAACTTAAGGATGATCTCTCAGTCACCTATGCACTTCACTAATTTATCTAGATATATACTTTAATAGTATGTATTTCATTAGGCGAGTATATACTTTTAAAAAAATCAAAATGATTGATAGCTATAAACGAGACAGTATCATTTTTAATTTTTAAATCTTCAACGCTATTCTGTTTTAAAAATAAATTTTTTTCTTAAAACACTTTCATTTTTCATTAAAAATGACGGATGTTTTAGTACATAAATATAAATGAACAAAATCAAATCTATTATATTATAGAAATTATACGAACGCTAATTTATGATATTTTTTTAAAAGTTATTTTTAAATATTTTAAATGTATTCAATTTTTTAATGGATAGATGATAACTTTTCAACAATACCAATTTGATAAAAAAATACAGAGAAAATATTTGTATAATTATAGTTTTATTAGTGTTATACAATTAATTGAACTGAAAATGTGTGTCCAAATCTGGAGACTCATGAAAACTTTTAAGAGATGACAGTTCTTCTCAGTCCCTAACGTGAAAGACATTATTCAAATTGAACTCATGAATTTCTAAAGTGACATATGTCAGTTTTTCATTGACAACTAAATTAAAAGAAATTAATATGATTCAATACTTACTAGATCCCATCCATCTTTAAATGGAATTCATGATGTCCTATAATTGCATTAGAATTATAGAACCTATTTGTGGATTTCAGGTCGGTCAGCCATTGATGGAGTCAAAAGTATAATTTATGCACTCAATCAGAAAGTTTATAACTCATACATGCCAGACTGCCATCTAAACCATACACCTTTGTACTGAAAAACATGATGCACTTGTTTTTTATTTATGTTGGACACAGAATTTTCATTGGTGAACTTGGGCTGTATATACTGATAAAAGTGGTGGTGGCAAGAGTGTGTCTATTTATAAAAAAAACCTTGGGCTGTGTATAATGGAAAAGTTATGATCATTAGATATAACTAGAGCTGAAAATCTGTGATGCATGTAACCATAACAAGTGGAACCAAATTCTATGGGAGGTGAGTTCAGTTTAATTCTATCTATTCAGTTCAGTATTTGTGATTTTTTTGGCATATATATTGGGCGGTTAAAGTAATTGATTTATTAAAAATGATTTAGAATGTATATTTTTTACATTTTATAATGAAATAATTATGTCAATACTGTACATAAATGTAATCGAATGCATTAGATAATTTTATTCATTGTATTAGTAATGTAAATACTGTACATATATGTTTGTCAGCTCCCAAAGAAAGCCAATGATGTACCAAGGGGAAAAGGCTAGAAGCCACCCGAAAAGGTTTTGGGCTACTAAATGGACCATCCATCCAAACTCACTCAACTTGGGTCCCAACTGATCAAGCCCATTATTATTGCTAAGTGAAAACTATCTTCTTAGACAATGTTAAATACAGTTTCTCTTCCGGTCTCAATAATATTGTCCGTTTTGCAGTTTCAATATATAAATATATTTATTTTATACATTTAATTCGTACAAGTATAAATATGTATATCATATTTTATAAAAGATTAATTTTTAATCTAAATTTTTTTAAAAAAAAATTTTCATAATATATGCAAACGATAAAAAAAGACTAAGGGTGCGTTTGGTTGCGCGATTGCAAAACTGATTCTGCAGGAATCTGCGATTGCAAATCTGATTCTGCAGGAAGCTCACTTTCTCAGCTTTTTGAAATCACAGCTTTTTGGCACTATTTGTCTGCAATCGCTGGGTTTAAAACTGCGATTATAAAACTGTTTGGTTGCGCGATTGCAAACGCAGCTTCCTGTAATCGCAATCGCAGCGCAATCACGCAACCAAACGCACCCTAAGTGTATCATTTCATTTCCATTCTTAAGAAAAAATGAAACATTAAACATGCAATTTTTTGCATTCATCCTTACTAAATGCTACCTTAATCTTATACATGAAAGATAAAAGCACACTAAATACATCAAATATAATCGTCAGTCGAAAAACAAAAAGAAAATCCGAACCAATGCAGAGAATTCTCCCTCACTTCAAAACCACCCTCCCAACAAAACCCCCAAACATTTCCCCCCTCACTCCTCTCAAATTTACCTCCTCTGCCACTGCCGTCTCCATCTCCGACGCCGATTCATCAGACGTTGGAGATGAGACCGACCCATCACTCACCATCAATGGAAAAGCTTACATCATGGAACCCAATGAGGAACTCTTCGTCCACCTATTCAGACAATGCACCCAATCGGGCAAGCTAAGTGAAGCCAAGATCGTTCACACCCACTTCAACAGTTCCCGATTCAAGTCCATTGTATCCCTTCAGAACATGATTGTCACCATGTTTTGTAAATGCGGAAGCTTTGTAGACGCTCGCAAGTCGTTCGATGAAATGCCCATTAAAGACATGGTCACATGGACTTCGATGATCACGGGCTACGCCCAGAACGACCGACACGAAGAGGCGCTGAAGTTGTTCCCAAAGATGCTCGCTTTAGGACTGAAGCCCAACGAATTCACCTTCGCGAGCCTCTTCAAGGCGAGCGCAGCGGCTTCGGGGGGCGATCACGGGCGGCAAATTCACTCCTTTTGCATCAAAAGCGGCTTCTCCTTCAACGTCTATGTGGGTAGTGCTATGATGGACATGTACGCGTGGCGCGGGAGGTTGTCGGACGCGCGATCAGTCTTCTATGGGTTGGACCGCAAGAACGCCGTCTCGTATAACGTGCTCATCGCGGGCCACGCGAGGACGAACGAAGGGGAGGAGGCCTTGAATTGCTTTCGGGAGATGAAAAGATTGGATCTTGAGACCACCCATTACACGTTTTCGAGCGTTTTCAGCGCCATCGCGGGTATCGGCGCGCTCGAGCAGGGGAGATGGGTGCACGCACAATTGATCAAATCCGATATCGAACTTGTCGCGTTCGTCGGGAATACGTTGGTCGACATGTACGCGAAGTCGGGGAGCATCGAAGACGCACGAAAGGTCTTCGATCGTCTTGTGAAACGGGACTTCGTTTCGTGGAATTCAATGCTCACCGGTTGCGCTCAACACGGGCGCGGCTGAGAAACCATTCGTATGTTTGAGGAAATGCTGAGGACCGACGTTAAGCCCACCACGATATCGTTCCTTCGCGTTCTCACCGCCTGTAGCCACGCCGGGCTACTGAGCGAAGGTGAACACTACTTTGAATTGATGAAGAAGTACGACGTCGAAGCGGAGGTCGAGCATTACGTGACGATTGTAGACCTACTCGGCCGAGCGGGGCATTTACACCGCGCGGAGAAGCTCATAAGAGAAATGCCAATTCGACCCAATTCCGCGGTTTGGGGGGCGCTCCTCGGGGCGTGTCAAATGCACAAGAACATCGAATTGGGCAGGATCGCTGCGGAGAGGGTGTTCGAGCTCGACCCGACCGATTCAGGCCCGTATATAATCCTCTCCAACATGTACGCATCAATGGGTATGCGAATCGAGGCTGCGAGGGTGCGGAAGCTGATGCAAGACAACGGAGTCAAGAAGGAGCCCGTGTGTAGTTGGGTCCAGATCGAGAACTCGGTGCACGTGTTCATCGCGAACGACGAATCACACCCGATGATCGACGAAATCCGCGCGAAGTGGGGCGAGATTTGCGCGAAGATCAAGGCGGCGGGGTACGCGCCCGATGCGGGGTGCGTGTTGATGTTTGATGATGAGCGCGAGAGGGAGGCAAAGCTGCAGCTGCACAGTGAGAAGCTCGCGCTTGCGTTTGCGATTTTGAGCGCTCCGAACGGGGCGACGATACGAATCAAGAAGAATGTGAGGATCTGTAGGGATTGTCACTCGGCGATGAAGTTCGCGTCGGCGGTGGTGGAGGGGGAGATCGTGGTGAGGGACACGAATCGGTTTCACCATTTCAGATGTGGGGCCTGTTCTTGCGGGGATTACTGGTGACGGTTCTAATTTGTGACATAGTAGGTGAGGAGAATTCATTGTTTTTTTAGAATTGATGATGAGATTTAGAAGCAATGATGGATTGGATTGGTTATTGTACATGCGTTTTTTTTTTTTAATTGAATAGACATTTGGTATCCGATTTTTATTTCTGAATGGTCGAGAATTAGAGACTCTGAAAAGAGGTAAGATAGATAAAACAAATGTTGTATATATTGATGTAGTGTTGTAGCAATTCAGTTATTCAGTATAAATATGAATCTGCTTGTAGATTTGATTCTAATTCTAATAAAGGTTATATATATGTGTGTATAATACATGATGGAAAATGTTAGACACAGACTTGTTACAATCTATGTTTTTATTTTTTTTATCATCTATTTCATTTAATTGATTTTATATTTTGTAAAATGTGAACTATCTAATGTATTAAAAGATATTATCATTTAAAAATTATGAAAAATATTTAATGCTTTAATGTAACAGTGAGTGAAAGGAACTAATGAGATACATGTGATTGCAATTGAAACAATAAAGAAAAAAACAAGTGCAATAGCACTAAAAAAATTATAACGTACTGCAATCTCGCAATCGATGGTTCTTGTTTATTTGACCGCGGGCCAGCCCGGCCCGGTACTGGCCCGCGGTCCTGGGCTCGGGGCTGGGCTTGGGCCTTGTTACAACGGGCCGGGCCGTTTCCGATGCCTGAATGTGATTTCCCGGAAATGACTATCTACCTTAACTTTAACAATTGCCGCCTCCTCTTTTTTTTCTTTTGTTTTTTTTTTTTTGTCTGAAACCCACCAACTGATCTTGCCACCTGTCACAAACCAAAAGAAAACCCATCGTTCTCGCCACCTGTCACAAAGACACATCCACGTGTCACACACTAAATCCCACGTCAACATAAACGGATAAAGATACCCCCCTCCCCCTCCTTCCCCATGATATATAAACAACAACAATTCACAATTACCATCCAAAAAACAAACATGGAACCACACAAAACGGACGGCCCGGGTCACCCGCGCAAACAAACGGGGCTCACGCGATCGACGGTCCTCTACGCGTCGGCCGCGGGGTTTGCCGTCTCCGCGCCCTTGTTGGGGATGACGGCGCTCACGCTTCTGGCAACGATGACCCTGCTGTTGATAACGTCACCCCTCCTCTTTATATTCAGCCCGCTCATCCTCTCCGCGGGGTTCGTCTTCGCCGCGTCCATGGTGGGCTTCGCCTCGGCCGCGGCCATGGCGTTTTGCGGGGTTTACGCGTTGGGTTGGGTCGTGCGGTGCGCGCGCGGGGAGGGTTTGGAGGGGGGGTTTGAGGAGCGGAGGGTGGTGGAGATGGTGACGGAGCCGGGACAGAAGCCTGTGCGCGTCGCTTGAGAAGTGGGTGAACAAAGGTTGATGAGAGAGAGAGAGAGAGAGAGAGAGAGAGAGCGAGCTTGATCATGTGTTTGTTTTGACGTACTTGGCCTTTTCACTTTAGCGAATGATTTCATGTTCGTTTGTGAAACTGCAAATCTTGTATGCATGCCCGAGTCCCGAGGGGAATCGATTCTCTTACTAATAAATCGGATGAGTTCTCGTCTCACTGAATGAATTTATTTAAATATAAAATAAGAATAAAAACAAACAAAGGTATATATTATTCCAGGAAGAGAGACATTTGCTGAGCATTTCATTTGATCGAAGCACAAGTGATTAACATTATGAACTGCGTCCGTTTAGAAAAAAATTTACAAACGTTATTTCAAACGATTCTAAAATCATACCTAAAATTTAGAAAATGGGTTTTAAACTAATCCTAAACATGTTAATAAACGCAAACGCACCTTAGATAACCAATTTGATTAAAATTTTATTATCATTATTTTTACAATGTTTTAACTTTAAATTATTTGATCATTTTCGACCGTTCAATGAAGGCACTAAGTTGAGTGTGTGCACAAATTGGAAAGGAAAATAAAAGAAAATGAGATAATTTAATTTGGGTAAAAAAAAAAGGTGATAGAAAATAAGAAAACTTTCCATTTTAACAATTTTTATGGTGTTTGTATATTTAATGAAAAAAATTTCATCATTTTCTCTCAAATTCTAATTTGTGGAGAATATAATTTTTTTTTATTTTTTTTAAAAGATAAAATAGGGGAGGGAAAATGATATAAATTTTTTATTTTCACTTACACAAACACTTGATTTTTGAGTAGTTAAGAGAAAATTTTTCACTTTACGTCACTTTTCTTTGACACAAAGACACTCTAAAATATGGGATCATGTTAGATTCAATGGATGTTGTCCAACATGATCGTGATCGTTCAATCTTATAATTTTAAGATATATAAATTAATTGAATCTTAAAAATAATGATTGAAAATTTAATTACATTTTAAATTTAATCTTAAGTTTTTTTTATGAAGTATGTCAATCACAGTAACTGTGCTAGACCGATCGCAAAAATATTAATCATGTACCTAGGTCTATCAATGGGTCGGGTCGGGTCAGGTATATCCAGACTTGATCCGTTTTATTATTGGATCCTTCGAGGCAGGTTTATATCAGGTCGACCCACTAACAAGTCCAGACTGGATAAAGAGAGGTTGATGAACTTTTCAAGGACCTACAATGACTTCATTTTTTCTTCTTTTTAATAGAATCTAGTGTATTATAAATAGTTCTTCAATATTGTGATTTTTAAATGTTTTATGAGTGAATATTTGGAATATGGTTTGTATTATTATAATTTTACGTGAAATTAAAAAGTTTTAAAATTACTTTAAATGTTTAAAATTTTAAATGATTATTCAATATTTAGTTATAAATGTTTGATTGAATCATGAATATAGGTTGAATCATAAATAAAAAAAATCAAATAATATTTGGATTGAGTCAATTAGGTCCATAAGATCGGATCGGGATGAACCTAAATCCGACCCGTTTTGATTGTCGAATCCTTCAGATGGGGCATTTATGTTTTTTATCAGGTCGGTTCACATGCTACATGTAACATAGCATGGAAACCACGTCACTTCAAACACGTGCGTCCCACACGAGTCATCCGTCCAAATAAAAAAACCGCAACAACAACAAACAGCCCTTCAAAAATGTGTCACCCTTCAAGCGTTTGCGCGGGCCGCATGGAGCGCCAAACAACTCTCAAGCCCATGCACAAACGCAAAGAATACCTGTCCCGCTACTAAATTCTCTCTTTTGCCCCTCCGTCGTAGCGCTCGATGTGGCCGTTTCGGGGGGGCAGAACGGTCAATTGGCCGTGCGAGCATTCCGTTGAGGACCTCCCTCGCATCGCGAGCTAGAGCTATTTATAGCAGACGAGAATTGAAAGAAAAAAAAAATGAACCCTCAAAAGAGGGAACTTTTTAGAGAGTAACGAAAAGCGTGTGAGGGAGTCGAAGACGACGTTCTCGAAAAAGCGTTTCGTGCGATCCAAGCTTTTCATTCGAATTCGATTCAATTTCAATTTAATTCATACAAAGGTATCTCTCTCGATCGATCGGTTTCGATTTCGATTTGCTTTTGATTTCTTTCAAATGCCTTTCAATTTTCAAATCTGAAATCCACACCTTCCTAGGATGCCTCGACATTCGCGCTCACGAGATCTGTTTTTGCTGCAGAAGCCAAGAATGGACCGCGAGAACGGCCAGAAGAGAGGGCGAGAGGAGGCCCGGAGCGACGTCCGGAGAGAGAAGAAGCCGAGGGCGGCGCGCGATTTACGAGGCGGAGGCGGCGGCGCTGCCTGGGGTCCGCCGCCGGGGGTTTTCGAGTTCCCGTGGGGGAGCGCGGTCGTGGATCCCGGATCGGACGGGTTCTGCTGCGACTTCCACGACGTCTTCTTTTCGTCGCTCGTCGACGGGAGATCGGCGGTTGCGGCGTCGATGGAGGTCCCCGGCGACCCACTCGTGCCGGTCCAGACCGGGTCGATCTGGTTCTGCGGGGATGGAGAGGAGAAGGAATCGTGGCCGTCGGATGGAGAGACGGACGGTGGGGATTGCATCTGGAGTTGCCCGCTAAGTCAGCCGCTCTTCGCAGGTCCCAAGCGAGGGGTCTCCAATTCATGATCGCGCGAAAAAACAGGTCAGAAAATGAAAATACGTTTTTTTTTTTATAATTTTTGGTTCGCTTTTTTTATATTCTCACGTGTTGATTCAGTGAGTTGCGCCGTTTTATTAAAGGGACGTGGCGTGTAAGAAACAGGGAACAGAGAGTGGTTATAACAAATATTGGTTGTAAATTGTAAATGATTTGATTTGATTTGATTTGATTGCGGTTAGTGAAATTGTTAGATTTGAATGTGAATTATCCGAGAAATTTCATAGATTTAGATCGACCATACTGTGTGGATTAAAATAAGCTTGATCTTGCTATTACAAAATTGGTCATGTAAAAATGTAAATTTTAAAATTGATTGTGTAAAAAATTCATTCCAATTTACCGTAACAGTTTTAAGTGTTATTTTCTGAAATCTGTTTTTAGGAAACTAAAATAATAGTACAATAATTAAACACTGCCTTGAATAGATTACACATTTAAACGTGTTTATAAAAAAATTATGTAATTTATATATATATATATTTTAATAATTAAAATTTTTAAATGCTTGTTGAACACGTGTCATCGATTGACACGTGTAATGAAAGAATTCCTTTTAGTATTGATTGAGATGAAAAAAAATTCAACTGTAGAGCTTTTTAGTGATAATGATGAACACAGCTTGGTTGATTGGCTGTTGGTTGTCTGCAAATTATTTGTCACGTAGGTTATAGAATTTTTGTGACAACGAAATATCATTGTTTAACATTAAAGGATGCGGCATTACTGTATAAAACGCAATAACGTGGCATTGGCATACTTATCCAGAGAATACTTATTTTCGGTTAAATTAATGAGGATTGTGGCAGTGTCATTATCTGTTTTAAAGTTGAATTATTATTTTTAGTGAAAACTATTTTATTACAAGGTACAAAAAATAATGAACCATGATCCACTAATTTTTCTATCCGAATGAACATATCGTCATGAGATACATGCACAAGGGAGTATGTTTGACACATATGTTTGGAATTTGGATGTTACAAGGTATATAATTCAAGTATGGAGGTACATTATATATCTTTTTGTTAGATCGCATTTGTAATTTGAGTTTAATTAGTTCTTATTTATATAACAGAATGAGTCTACCGCTTCTCCTATAAAGAAAAATGAATATGAATTCAAACGAACGGAATGTATTAGCTAGCATAGAGTTTTGATACACATTAACTAGTCCCACTTTTAATTATAATGTTATGTGGCCTTTTCATTAACATTAGAATGTGCAAATTTAAATATATACCCTGAAAACTAAGGGTGCGTTTGGTTGCGCGATTGCAAAACTGATTTTGCAGGAATTTACGATTGCAAACCTGATTCTGCAGGAAGCTCACTTTCTCAGCTTTTTGAAATCGCAGCTTTTGGACACTATTTGCCTGCAATCGCTGGGTTTAAAACTGCGATTACAAAACTGTTTGGTTGCGCGATTGCAAACGCAGCTTCCTGTAATCGCAATCGCGGCGCAATCGCGCAACCAAACGCACCCTAAAGCTCTGTTTGGATCAAGATTCAAACGCCAACTTCCCCAGAATCTCTTCCGCATTCCAACATCGTTGTTTTATGGAGGCTTGAAAACACTGAGAATTTTGATGAAGAAAACATATGTAGTGGGTTTGAAATGCGAAGAACCGAAATATGTTTAGATCCGTATTTGACTTCTGAATCACAAAATCTGTTCTAACACGGATCTAAATGAACCTTAAAAGTTGAAGCAAAAGCTAGATTGAGTGTATCTTATTCACTGGCCATTATTAAACACAGCTCCAGTTGCAATTAACGTATAGTGGCATGTATATTCAGTGAGCCATATACCTCATTTAGTGTTAGGGACAATTGTACATGTAGCCCCACATATAATCTTCATGTGCTTTAATTTTTTTTAAAGATGTATTCTTCAAGTAACGAAGTAAAACATTTTCACAAAAATGAGATATATTATCTAATGAATCATATGAACACATACTAATAAAACCAATATATAAAATTGCATATTTTATTTAATAACACTTTATTTGAGTCTATCCACAAAAGAATGATGGATAATGTTATAAATACAACTGCAGCCATAAAATTACATACAATTTTCACAGTTTTTTATTTTAAAAGATGCATACCGTATGTATTTTCAATAAATAAGATATATATACACTCCAATTACGAGTCTTAAAAGGAGAAGTGAAATATTGCATGTTATATTGTCATTAGATATACATTGCCATCCACGGTGTTGTTAATGGGACTGCGTGTAAAGGTTCTAAAACGGGCTGTTTTAATGAAGGTAGGCCTTTGAAACCGTCATAGCATGAACCGGGCTCAGGCCCAACTTTCATCAGTTTTTTGTCATGACGGGCCAGGCTTCGAAATTTCGTTGTGCACGACGGGAACCTCAACTCAAGGACATGGAAAATGATATGTCAGGTCACTCATGTAGTCTCATTTGCAGTCCACATCAATTTTATTTTATTTGTTAAAATAATACATTATTTTATTAAAATATATATTATTATATGAAATGAATCATATACTAAGATACAATATTATATTTTTTTATTTTATAAAAAAAATTATACCTTACATTGTGAGAAAATCTCATACACTATCATAGTATATGGGTAGTAGTAACTCCAAGAATCTTTATAGATAGAGTCATTTAAAAAAATAAATTTAATAAAATTTTTAAAAAAACTACTCTTACCATATATTTTTATCAAAAGTATAAACATTTCTTTTGAAAATAAAACAACAATTTACATTAATACAAAAATTAAGGAAAAAAATATGCCCAGCCCCAATTGCCGTCCACACCGTTTTTTTTTTAAATTAAAATCATACACTCTTCCATTGAAGTACATACATGCAATTATATAAAATGAAGTATATACTGACATACATAAGTGTATTTTTCGCAATGAAAAAATAACAATTTTTTTGTGTTATACACTGTGATAGAACCACATACATTACGATAACGCAGTATATATTACATTATTATAGTGTATGAGGCTACAAAACATGCTACAAGATGGATTGAGTGTATCAACGCTCAAAAAATAAATCATCAAAGAATCAAGAAAGGGTGGCGGGTTGGGTCACTGGTGGCGTGATAGGGTCACCGGTAGACTAGGTTGCCATAATGACAGTAATAGTTTAGATTTTTTAAAAAAATTGATGGAGTCAATTAACCCTATCCCAATGCATGTGGCGTCACTCATGTGTATGGGGTTACAAAACGGATTGAGTGTATCTACAAAACATGCTGCACAACGCTCAAAAAATAGAATCATGGCGGGTTGGGTCATGGTGGCGTGATAGGGTCACCGGTAGACTAGGTTGCCATAATGACAGTAATAGTTTAGATTTTAAAAAAAAATTGATGGAGTCAATTGCATGTGGCGTCATCATGCAAAACGCAGCGCTCGATAGATATATAATCCCTTTTACAATCCTTAGCATATTGAATATTGGACGAAATGAGCCCTTGTTTGGGGGTTTGACTGAAATGTCATATAAATATTTTGGATTGGTTCTAGTGGAGACTAGCTCAAAGTTTGTTTTAGGTTTTATCATCACACCTAGTGATTAGAGTGTGTGAACCTCTAAAGAACTTCCTTTCACAAGATCAAGGCACTAATCAAATCACACAAAAAATTATGTTTGATCTATTTATACCACATCACTTCCCAGTCCCCAGCCCACCTGGCCTGGAGATTCTTATTCATAAAAAAAAGGAAAAAAAGAAAGGTTTTCTGTATATATATACCTTCATATATTTCTTCTATTATATTTGAATGTAATGGTCTTTAAAGGAGATGTGAAGTTTTGAAGTCTTACTAATTCTGTCTTTTTAATAATTTATATAATTATCCAAATTAATGTGCATATTTTGACATCTAAAATATCTATAAAATGTCAATATCCGCTCTAAGTATGAAAAGATTCAAACTTAAATATTAATATTGGTATAGCAATGGTTCAAGATAAGATATTGATGTTAAGATTTCCAACTTATTAACATACATATTTTGAAGGTATATATACATTTGCAAAATAAATGGCACATTAAGCGTTGTTTGCATCCCCATGCCCATATACATGCCAAGTAAAATGATACGTGAAGTCCTGTTTATAGTACATTCAACTCATACATGTTTACATTTTTCATGAAATACATATTTAACTAACTGTAGGCCGGGCCTATTTTACAGTCCAATTAGGGACCGTCATGTGCCATCTAGAAACCGCCTAGATTAAGCCAACAGACCCGGATAACCTGGCCCATTTACTCCTCCATTACAATTGGGTTCGCCACACAGGACCAAAACCTGCCTAGATCACTTTGAGAGGGACAGAAAAATGCAACTATTTTGCCAAAGATTAATGTTTATAAGCTGACAAAACCTGTATTGTTATCTAGAAGATAGCTTGAAGTTATGAAATATTCCTTTTCCATAAATTGATAGAAACATTTTGCAAGTTATTCCATTCAATATCTTTGTTCAGGTCTTAGAAAATTAGTGTCATGTGCATGTAAAATGTGAATGCCCCATTGACACTCAAAAGTGAAAATAATACATGAACATATGGCTTTTATGCTCATATTTAGTGAGGAGTTTCATTTCTTTTTCTTAAATAGATGTATATGATTGTATGTTTGTTTTCGTCCTGCAATATAATATTTTTAGGCCCTGTTTGGTAACACAATTGGGGGGTGATTCTGTTTTAAACAGAAAGATCAAACATGTTATCAAACGGGTTCTAAAAAACAAACTTAATTAAAGAGTTACTTACAGCTTTTAGTGAAAAATGATTGTTTTTTAAAAAACGCAGAAAATGTATTTTTCAGGAATCAAAGTCTATTTAAACCATTTCATTCAAAATTTTATTTTTCAAATGTGTTTCCAAATAGGCCTTTATGTATCAACTGGTCATGGTAGTGATAAGTAACTTTTGTGCTGATAGTATATAGTAGATGAAATCAAGTTAAATGATGTGTGTTTCCTGGTCCATGAATCTCATCCACACTGCGCTACATAATGCTGTACAAGATGATGTGTATATACTTTTCATTTTTTATTACACTAACAAGCGATTGTTACTAACAATAAAATCCACATCAAACTTGACCATTAGGGACACCTTCCCCTCCACGCGTTGAAAAGAAGAAGATCGTGTTGTCTGAAAGCCAAATAGTTCGGAACAAGAAGAAGAATGAAAATGTATTCTTTTATGAGTAACTAAAAAAATGTTAAATTCAATGTTTGTTTTATGAAAAGCATCTTGTCCGAGGGGACCCCTCGCACGCCCCTCAAGTCCCGCCGACAATTTCGCCTGTTTTTCATTTTGCTTTCCAAGTCTGACATGGTTCCACAATTATGAAAATATCAGGGAAAAACACATATCTAAAATCAAATAATGTTATAATTAAATTTTCATCATGGACAGATAATGAATTTTTTTTATATAAAAACTTCATTTATTAACTTTGTCTGAATGCACAATATATATTAAAACTCCTACAATGTTTTAAGAATATGAAAAACTACAAATGATGATTTTTCTTTACATTTTAATGTATTATAAATGATTTTTGGTATAACTGTTGTTTTCAGTCATGACTAATCAAATATAATATTATTTATTTGTCAACTAAAATTCATTTCAGGAGGTTATTTAGATTTATGTAAGTGTTTTAAAAAAGTTACATGAATTTTAGGAAAAGGTGAGGGATATACAGATTTTGGACCGTTCAGGGGGGGTTATATAGATTTTTTCCAATATTAAATTGAATGTTCATCATCATCCAGAGGGATCAGGTTAAGGTTCAACACGCGTTGAACAATTTGATTGTCCAACGCGATCGTGACTGTCTGATATTATCACTTTGAGATACAAAATTTAATTGAATAGTAAAAATAAATGTTTGAATTTATTTTATTTTAATTTTAATTTTAAAATTTGATATAATATCTCAGTTATAATGAACTCAATAAGATCAGACGGTTATAAGCTCGTTGAACAATAAAATTATTCAATACGTGTTGCACCTGACCCAATTTCATCACTAGATACGGTCGCTATGACTCGTACATATATCGTGACCATATACAAAAGACAGGAGAGAACAGGGAGACAAATATGTCGGCAGTTTTTTTATTCCTAACAGATCCCGTTTTTTGGGCTTATTACGTTTTTTGGGCTTATTATGTGTATAACACCAACGACAGACATTGGTAAAAAAATGTTAAGCAAGGAGAGATTAATCCGTGTTAGACGAGAATTATTCAATTATTTTTTTAAAATAATAAATATAATACGTTTGCATATATAATAATTTTAGGGTCCGTTTGGTAGCGCGTTTGGGGGCGATTTCGCTTTTTAAAAAGCGGATTCCGCCCAAACGCGCAACCAAACGGGTCGGATTCCGGTGGAATCAAAAGCTGGATTCCTTTTAATTTTTCTCTCGAAATCCGTATTTTTAAAATCTCAAAAAGAACGCTTTTTTGTCTGAATCGATTTTTTGAATTGAAAAGTAACTTTTTCTACCAAACATTAAATTCCTTCCAAATATTGATTCCTGAATTAAAAAAAAGCATCCTAAAAAAGTCAAAGGCCTAAAATCATCTTAAAAGGCAGCTTTATTCTAAAATCTACTTTTCAAACTTTGTTTCCAAACGGAAAGTATAACATAATAATAAAATAACATCAAAATAAAATTAATAATATAAACATAATAGAGATTAGGGATAGATAAAAAAAATTATAATGAAAAAATATATAAATATATAAAATAATTTAGTAGTCTATTAATCAATTATGGATTAATCAGGAAAATGATTAAGTGTTCAACATTACGGGTTGAGCCAGCCTAGACCTAGGCGTAAACGGGCCTAGAAAATATTTTTAAACATTGGTTTGAACACTCAATATTTAAAAAAACGTATTCAATTCATGTTTTTTATGGTGGGCGAAAAGAATTAAAATATATTATATTACATTTAATATTGTAAAAAAAATTGAGTGTAAAAATGACAAAATATTAAAGATTTATGATTACAAATCAACCTATTATTCATTCTTGATATTTTTGTTTTTGAACAATATCCTTATTTTCTTCGTGATAATCTAAAAATTCCATCATGCAGTGACTTACGAATGTATTGGAGGCTCATTTGAAGCCTAATTGAATGTGGACTAATAGTTTTACAATCATGTGATACCATAAAACTTACTTGCATATTCACTGTACCTTCTTGACTGAATGACTGGGGTATATAATAATTTTAGACCAATCTGATTGTTTTGTATATATTACATCACCTAATGGAATGATATAATTGTTTCAAACACACCACCAATCTCATTGATTCATATAGATCACATATTTCTAACAAAATTATTATTTATCCATAATAATTAATTCAATAGTTACAAATAAAAAAATAATTAAGATGATATTTTTTTGGTCAGTAATTATGATAATCTTAAAATGAATCTAATCTACAAATAAGTAGTGTCCTAATTTTTTGAAATATATTATACAATCTAATCTCAAGGGATCGCCCTGGTATATAATAAAATTAGAAAAATTATATTTAATTTGCAACGTTGGCCACTCAAGGTGCATGAAACACTTTATATTTATCAAAACTATTCTAGTTCCGAAAGGAGTCTAACAAGATTTTTCTTCTTTTACAAGGAAAGCAATTGATATACCAAATGGAGTGACAAGAATAAAGTATATCCAAAAATAAAAAAGATTGAGATTGCTTCATGATTAATGTAGTATGATAAATTCCACGTTGGAAAGATTTTCTACTTTGAACAATCCATCCATATTAAAATTGAGCAATCTTTTGGGCATGTTTAGAATCCTGACTAAAAGGGGAAAAAAATAATTAAATGATATATATATCATATAATCAGAATGGTTTAGAACTTTGAAATATCATATAATCAGAATGATTGTATGAACACCTATAAGATTGCCATTGCAATTATTCATTATTTTTAATTTTTTAGTCTTTGGATTGTTTTAGATAAAAAAAATTAGGTTCTATTTGCAAATGATTAAAAATACCATTTTGGCTCGTACTTTAAAAATCTACATTACATAATTTTTCACATGTTTATGATAAAACTATATATTTTAGAATGAAAAGCGTACTGAGGGGAACGTTGTAATTTTTTTTTATTTCCATTCAGAATCTTGAACAAGCATATAACACATGTTGGTTTAAATAATTTATAATGAGCTACTCCTATATTTATTTATTTATAAAAATCACGCACTATTATTTGTACGGTCATGATAGATAATTTAGCTACAACTAACCCCATTTCATGCGCCTTGAGTGTCGAAGACATGCGCCATTTGTCTACAAGTGGGCGCCTAAGTGTCGAAGACATGCGCCATTTAGGCTGATAAAGGAATCAAGCCGTTCGGCTCGACTCGATTTAAGCTCGTTCAGACTCTTTCTAAATGAACGAGTCTGAACAATTTTTAAAGCTCGGTTAGGCTCGGGACCTGAATCGAACTTCATTTGTGTTCAAACTCGATTCGTTTGTGTTATAAAAAATTTAATTAAAGCTTAACTAAACTCATTTGTAAAATTAGATCATTAAATCAATACAAAGTTTTGCTCGTTTAAGCTTATGAACTTGGCTATTTATGCTAAAATTTTATTTTCTACCTTTAAAAACCCTAAAATGAAAAGAACGCTAGGCTCGTTGAGGCTCGTGAGCTCGACTCGGCTCGGCTCGACTCGACTCGTTTATAAACGAGCCGAGCTTGAACATGTCAAAGCTCGGCTCGTTCGGCTCATTTATCACCCCTAGCGCCATTTGCATGGGCGATGACGAATCCGCCGAGCATGCATCTTTTCTATAAAAGTGCCATTTGGCCTAGGGCGGCGCGGGTGACCATGTTCGATCTGGCACTCCTATCCATTGAAACACTTTGAAAATTTTTTCCCAGCTCTCCTCTCGAACAGACAAATCACCGCTGGCAGAGATAAGGTGTTGCCTTTGTATCGGTTGGGCTTTGGGCGATATGAACGACACGGGATGCGATAATCTTTCCCAGATAGAGATTTTACTTCGATAACCTATGGAACTCTTTTTCGGGATGTGCAAGTGAATGGGTTGGCTTCTTGGAGGAGTGGCGAGGGTGGAATTCACTGCGAATGGCATAATTATCACAGCCTAAGGGATGGTGGTCTTGGTGCGTCAAGACGGAATAGATATCTCTTCTATTCCGTTTTGGTCACTCATGATTGTTTCATATTTTTCTCTATCTTAATTTGTATCTTTAGGTGCTTGTTTTTCCTTGTAATCTTTCAGCCCAGACAAATTTCGATCAATACAATCGGGATAGCCTTGGTTTATCAGTTTTGAAAAAAAAGAGACTATATATTTAAATAAAAAAATGTTACACATAGTCATTTTACTGCCGTATAGACAGTCTCTGCGTGTTTTTATTTAAAAAAAAATCATATACGACATTTAATTTGGTTATATAGTTTTGTATAATTTGGTTATATATTAAAAAAAATAATAAAAAATATATATATTATAATAAATTGAATGATATAATTTTTTAACAAAGTATATATTTTATTATGGTGAGTATATGAGAGACTGTAAAAAAACTCAATGTAACGCTGTTTTAATAAAGGTTTTGCCATGTCATGCAGCCCTATCTCTTTGTTGTCAAAGAGAGGGCGGTCCCGCACAATAATATAAAGCCATGGCCTGTGCCAAGCCGGGTCGACTCGTTCCTTTGCTTTAAACTCATTCGTTTTTTTTTTAATACTTTTACTGTGTTTTTTTATATATAAATATGACCATCTTAAATTTATTAGTTGAAATGTCTTCATACATTAAAAATTATTCTATTAATTTGATCCAATTAGAGAATAACAAAATCAATTTCATGATAAATAACTATTTTTATCAAT
Source organism: Acorus calamus (assembly GCA_030737845.1). Classification (NCBI taxonomy): domain Eukaryota; kingdom Viridiplantae; phylum Streptophyta; class Magnoliopsida; order Acorales; family Acoraceae; genus Acorus; species Acorus calamus. Next base: position 29,997,515 of record CM060865.1, on the reverse strand, counting down.
GGAACAATTCTCTCTGTTTTTTTTAGTCCCCATTTAGAAATGGGGGGAGGGGGCACAGAGAGAGATTTTGAAAATCTGACTGACTTTTAAAAAACATTGTTTATGTGGCTTTTTAAATGCACGGAAAATTATATAGAGAAATTTTTTAATAAATGTAATTTTTTTAATAACATATATATCTCATATAATAATGTATATGTTTTTATTGAATTTTAAACTAATTGTATTTTAAACTATTATAAATAAAAGGAAAAAGATACACACAACCCCCATTGCAGCCCCAATTACAGTGCATTACGTTTTTTTATTTTTTTAAAATCATACACTTATCTTTTAAAGTGCATGTTGTTATATGAAATGAAGTATATATTGAATTACATCAATAAATTTTTTTTTCATAACAAAAAAAAAAAAAAAAAGAAAAGAAAAGATCACATTCTATTATAGGAATGATATAGTACACTAGATTATCACTGCGTGTATAAGCGCTCTAAATAAAACCGAGTGTAATAGCGCCACCAACAAAAAAATACGAACAACTCGGCCCATCAGAATTGTCGGTCCGCGTCATCGCGATCCGACCCTCCTAAATCGCCTAAAAACTCGTCCCCTTCACAGAGAGAGAGAGAGTCAGAGAGAGCTCACGAGAAACGAAAAAGGGTGGCAGAGGCCAAAAGCGGTTTTTGATAGCGGTATTTCGTCCCCAAAAGCTGGTTTTCTTGGAAAGCTAAAATCTTTCACCGATTCTCTCTCTCTCTCTCTCGATAAGAGGAGGAGCTCGAGTGGTTTTTCTCCGGAGGATGAGCGGATTTGGCGATCCGAGATGAAGCGAACGCCGGTTTTGGTGCTGCTGTTCCTCTCCGTTGTTTCGCCTCTCATTCTCTACACGGATCGGCTTGGGAGCTTCACCAGCTCTGTTGGTGAGTTGGGTTTTTTTTTTTTTGATGTTGTTTGGATTTGGGTTTTTATTTTTGGGTCCAATTGCTCTCATTTTTTCATGTTTTTTTTCGATTTTTTTTTGTTGGGCAGCTAATAATGACTTCATCGAAGAGGCTCCAGCTCTGGTGAGTTTTTTTTTGGTGGGTTCAATTGTTTTGTCTTTCTTTTGAGAAGATCTAAAGATTTTGGGGTTTTTTTTCTCGTTTGTTTCAGAATTTCGGTGGCAACAATGAGAAGTTGAATGCAGTTTCACAGGTTTTTTTTTTAGAATTGATGCGAAGAATGGCTGGATTTGATACTAAATATTGGTTCTTTTCAAAATATGTTTGTAGGAATCATCAAATGAGGTGAAAGAACCGGTTGGGGTTGTTTATTCGGAGAATTCGAGCAATTCGAGCTCCGAATCACACATCTTGGAAGATGATTCTACAAAAGGTTGGTCCTTTTTGGTTCAAATTTGGATTGGGTCTGTTTTAAATCTTCAAATGGTTGAAGATCGGTTCAAGAAATTCATAGGTCCGTTAATTTACAGAATTGCCACTGGCGCAATCTGGAGAACACAAGACCCGAGTATTGTCAGAGGCTGACGATAAGCAGAGCGTGATCGAGCAAGTGATTGCTCATGAGGAGACGAAGAGTGATGGATCTGAAAAGCCTGATCTGAATGAAGAGAAACAATTGGGGTCTCAGGAGATTCAGCAAGATTTGCCTAAGAAGGTAAGAATTTGTTAATTTTGGGTGAAAAAAAACATGTTGATTGCATAAATTGAGAAAGGACAGTTGATGTTGTAGCTTTCGATGCATAGCTTTCGGTCTTAATTCCGGTGCTAAAGGATTTTCAGATGTTTTGTTGGTGGTGGGTCGCTATTGTTCTTTTCTTTTTCTTCTTTTGAGAATGTATTCTTTTGTGGTTTTGATATTGTTGAATGTTTAGGATTGTTTGTTTGAAATTTTGATATCATGGTTGCGTTTCAATGATTTTATGGGATTTCATTTATTGTGTTAGTCTATTATAGTAGAATCTGATGAATGGGAGGGATGTATTTGAGTAGTTTGAATTGAATCTGATTAGGATAGATTTTCAGTTTTGCATTGTTTTGTCTCCTCTTAATAAGTTCATTTTCTTGGTCATGTAAATCAGTGGATGTGTACTGATCAGTGACGATTAACACCTGCTTTGTGGAAATTAGCAAATTAAGAAAACAATGGGTTATTAAATTATTATTTATTCCCATGAAAAAAGCAGAAAATGATGGGTGAAGTAGACGTGATAGACCATTTTTTTTGAAGGTTTCTATATAAGCAAAGGTTTTTTAGTTTGTTTACTGACACGTTTGTTTTGTTTAAAGTCGCTTTCACTCCAAATAGTAACCTGTTTAATATTGGGTTGTGTGTGGTGGGTGTTTTTTTCTTCCATTTCCAGTCATGCTAAATAGGTTTGGTGCACATTTGGAATTGACTGCAATTTTTGTAATGACTTCTGCATATGATTACTAAAATTGAACAATGACTTATTGATCTTGCTTCAATTATATCTTATTTATGTCATCTATTTTTGTTAAAATATACTGAATCACTGGCATTGTGCCTCCAGGAAATCAAAACAGAAACAAGATCTTCACATTCATCTGGTAATGTTGGTTCAGAAAAAACTCAAAAGACCAACAGTGGAAGACAGAAGAACAACACTCCAATGCCAGATGCCAAAGTTCGGCATCTAAGGGATCAGTTGATCAGAGCAAAAGTCTACCTTAGCCTCGGGTCAACTCGAAGTAACGCTCACTTCATTAGGGAGCTTCGGTTAAGGATAAGGGAGGTTTCAAGAGCAGTCGGTGATGCCACAAAGGACTCCGATCTGCCAAGGAAGTAAGTACACATCTTCATATCACTGAAATGTAAATCAATTTTTCAACCCATGTAGTGTTCACATTCACTAAAAAATTAACCATTTCAAATTGTTTAAATTCAGTGTGAATGACAAACTGAAGGCAATGGAGGTGACTCTGGCTAAGGGCAAGCAAATTCAGGATGATTGCTCTGCAGTCATAAAGAAGCTCCGAGCCATCGTCCACACGGCTGAAGAGCAGCTCCGGGCACATAAGAAGCAGGCCATGTTCTTGATGCAGCTTGCTGCCAAAACCCTCCCAAAGGGCCTCCATTGCCTCCCATTACGCCTCTCCACTGAGTATTACATGCTGAATACTACTGACCAAACGTTCCCAAATCAAGAGAATCTCGAGGATGACAAAATGTTCCACTATGCCTTGTTTTCGGATAATATCCTGGCAACGGCTGTGGTTGTGAATTCTACCGTGCTTAATGCCAAGGTAAATGTCAATATCTTGTATGTTAGCAACTGAAGTTCAATTTCCAATGTTTGGCTCAGTTAACAGGTTTGTTATTTTTCGTAGGACCCTTCAAAGCATGTTTTCCATGTCGTGACCGATAAGCTGAACTACGCGGCGATGAGGATGTGGTTCTTAGCCAACCCACCTGGCAAAGCCACGATTCAGGTTCAGAACATAGAAGAGTTCACATGGCTGAACTCGAGTTACAGCCCGGTGCTCAAGCAGCTTGGATCACCTTCAATGATAGATTACTACTTCAAGACCCACAAAGCAAATCCGGATTCAAACCTGAAGTACCGGAATCCAAAATATCTATCCATCCTGAATCACCTCCGGTTCTATCTCCCCGAGATGTTGCCAAAGCTAAACAAGGTTGTCTTCCTAGATGATGACATAGTGGTCCGGAAGGACTTGACCAGACTCTGGTCGATTGACCTGAAGGGGAAGGTCAATGGGGCAGTCGAGACATGTGGAGAGAGCTTCCATAGGTTTGAACACTACCTCAATTTTTCAAACCCACTCATTTCCAAGAACTTTGACCCGCACGCGTGTGGTTGGGCATATGGGATGAACATTTTTGATCTCGACGAGTGGAGGAAACAAAAGATAACGGAGGTCTACCATTCATGGCAACGATTGGTACGTATTTTTCCTTCAATATTCATATCAACCACTTTACTCACCACTCCTTTATAAGCGAGCTTTCACAGCCCATTAGAAAAAATAACAATTACCATTAGTCATTGGATCCTATTAAATGGAATCCTTGTGAATCGATTTAACGGATTTGTTTAATTGTTTTGAAGATGATCCTGGTATGTGGCTTTCTATTTTTAAGAAATGATTTTCTTCCTCTCTTGCGCTGCCGCTACATCAGGAGATGGTATAATAGTAGATATCATTTGTACCAAATGAGCCAGATTCTTCATGATTGCATCTCCCCACATGGAAATAATGTGTGAGGTGCATTGAAATGCATACTAATATAGTGATATCTTTTATTTCAGAATCAAAATAGACAGCTATGGAAGTTGGGAACACTCCCCCCAGGGCTTATAACATTCTGGAACCGAACAATGCCTATAGACCGATCGTGGCACGTACTAGGCCTCGGATACAACCCGAATGTCGACCAGAAGGAGATTGATCGGGCGGCTGTCGTCCATTACAACGGGAACCTGAAGCCATGGCTCGAGATCGCGCTTCCAAAGTACCGTAACTATTGGTCGAAATACATTGATTATGAGCAACCATACTTGAGAGACTGCAACATCACCCCATAAAGAGAGACAATAAGGTCTAAAATGTTATGTCAGAGTGCCTAATTTTATTTCCTCTATTGATTCTTTATAAGGATTCATTTGTGAAGTAGTTGCAATGTTGGCATATGTTGCTTTTTCTCCTTTTTTTGGGGGCCTGCCTCTGCATAGGTTGCAGATATATTTTGTACATGATTTTAGGAGTACCAGCAGTTTTAGTGATGAAGCTGTTCTTTTAACATTTTGGATTTATTTTATTTAAAAAAAATTCATTATAAGTAAGTATGAGCAGTTTTGGTGATCAAGCTGTTCTGTAACATTTTTGGAATTATTTTATTTCGAAAAATTCATTATATTTTGCTTGTTGTGACTTGTGTTATATTTTTGTGCCAATCATTCATGGAGGGTATTTGTGGATCATTTTGTTGATCGGACGGTTGGCATTGAAGGGTAGGACAAGTGGCCGACATTCACGGTTGAGGTAGGCTTTATCACGTGTGGTGGGCCCTTAAATGGGCTGGGCTGAGCTGGGTGTCGACAGGATCAGTGACTCTCGCCAGGCTGTCAGTAATGGTGGGCCCGGGTGGAGTCGTTAAAGTGTCGCTTGCGGGGATGGTTTTGACCCACTTCACTTTTCATTTAATAATATTTTATCAACCGGATATAAAAAGTTGCACATATCTTTTACATGATTAATTAAAATAATTTAAAATATTATTTAATTAATTAGAGTATATATTTTATCTTTTATAAGTATATGATTTTAAAAAAATTATAAGTATATGGACTGTGTTTAGATTTAGATTGTGAAATTATTTCAATGTAACATTTTTTATTTTTTATTTTGGAAAACTTTAGGAATAGTGATTTATAATAACGGCAATTATACAGTGTTGTTGTGCTTTGGTTTATGAAGGTATATTTTTGTCTAGAAGTAACGCACTTAACAAATGGAACATGCGATTGAATAAAATAAATTATTATATTTTTATAACTTGGATATACTACTTAACGTAGTATTACTGACTGTATTAGATAAATGTACTACATTAGGAATGCAAGAATGAATGTGGGAGTAATATCTTACTTTATATGAAAGACTTTGCGTAATTGGGATATATTATACGCTTCAATTATGTCATATATGTGAAAAGAAGTAAAAGTATGTCAGGGTACTTAAAGGATCTGCACATCTGGGTAAAGGCAATTTAAATTAAGAAAAAAAAAGAAAAGACACCTTGTGTGTTTTGAAAATGAATTTGGTTTGGAAGGGCAAGATTTGTATGAGTTAAAAAAATCGTATTATGATAAAGAACTATCACTTTATGGGAGGGATTGGTTGGCTTTATGATTATTAGTATTATAAAGAGCCTTGGATTATGGTAATGATAAAGTTGGCAATTGCTTATCTTTTTGTATCATTTGCCGCCTTAAAGAAGAAACCTAAACAACCACTCACACGCCACTCTGAATTACATAATTTGTGCTCCATTAATAAATTAAAAAATATGCTTTCTGTACTTGGTACTGCTAAATGCATAAAACACTATACTCATTCTCAAAATATATACCCTCCTATTGATTCACAAATAGCTTATTTGGGTGTAATAGTTATACAAAGATATAGCCATATAGGAGGAGAAGATCAAATGATTTTATGTTTGACTGTTATTTCTATTTTTTTTTATTTGTATAAATTTTTGGTTTTCTTGTATTTGTTTTACTAGAATATAGTTATAGGTTTGACAAATAAGCAACAATAAATTATGTTTGTATCCAGATATAGTCATCATCATTTATTCTGTCAGAAGATACCTATTACAATTTATTGAGGCTAAACAAACATGCTTTCAATATCATTTCACTTATTTCGTAAACAAACATTTCACTTATTTGGGAAACAAACATTTGGAAGTAGTTTATACATCTATAGAAGCTCTATGAAAACATGAGTTGGAGGTTAAATCCATTCATATCCAATCTGTTTTAAAAGCTGATTGGTTCACATATGTTGGTTGAGCCACATGGATGAACAACAACAAACCATAAAAAAATGTGACTAATCTTCACAGATCATTTCCATTGGATGCTATGTATATACAGAATTCCTGTGATTCACTCTTTCCAGACAGGGAGGATGCCTTGTGCAGCCAGTCGCTTGTTGACCCAAAACACGACCTGTTTCGCGTTGATCCGCTTCTCGTCAATGAGGAAAGGCTCGACCGTGCTGACGCTCGATCCGTATGAAGACAGTGAGAATCCTTTTGGGCCTGTGGAGTGATTGAAATGAGTCACTTGGTTTATGTTTTCTTTACATGAAAGAGTATCAGATCATTAGTTGATTTTGTACCTGTTAGGACTCCATCAGGAAAGAAAGCCCAGAAATAGTAGGGGACATCCTTCTTCATGAAAGAGCCTTCCAGCTGATGTGAAGCCAATTAAGATAGAAAATAAAAACATAGTTCTGTTACTATGGCAATGCCTCATTTTTGGTACAACATATGATAGATGAAGAAATATTTAGTCAGTCATGTGACAGCCAGCAAATATTTGATACGTTAACTGTGTCTTCGTAAATGGTACAAGATAAATGTGATAAAGATACAGAGATAATTTAACTGTTTATCGTTAGTATGAGAAATACATGCAAATTATGATAACAATGAAGGCTGTGATAAAATCATTCAAACCAAATGGATCACAGTTCACCAATAGAAGTTTGTTTGGTTGATAGATACTAGAGGTATTCAATCACTGTACTTTTTTTTTTTAACATTGTAACTATGTGAACAAGTTCTAAAGTGCTTCCCTAGAAAATGATGTCAATATGTTATTTTTGGTGGTTGTATTTCAGAGAGATTGCTTATATGTGCTACATCTGCAGAGTTGTTTGTGCAGTATGAATAGCTAGTTCAGCATTGGTGAGTCCTTTGTCTTTAAATTTTTTTGGTCTTTGGCTCTGCATAATTTATGCTCCAAAGACCACTTGTGTTAAAGCAGTAATTCAAAAATCTTTACATTGATCTTTATAGATTGGCAACTATAGAAAATAAGAAAGTGTAGTACAAAAGACATAGTTACTCACTCTGTTATCCTGAAAGGAGATATCTATTTGAGAGAGGTCCTCCTGAGATTCAAGTAAGGATTTCAGTGGGGGAATTACATCCTCTTCCATCATCTGAGGCAGGGCTTTCTCTACTGCTTTTGCTGGTTGCTTTGGCTTCTCAGTGGCTTTTTCCGGGGCTCCCTTTTTTTCGTTGTTTGCGGGTTCCTTCTTTTCAGTAACTAAATGAAAACATTACATTTTAACTTATAATTGTCATTATAGGATAAGCCATAATTCATTGTTAGGTAGGTTTTCTCTGCAATTTAGAAATGCGTAGTTTTGTTCCAGTAGTCAATTTATGCAATAGAAATGCACCTACTGGTCTCATTAAATTCACATCTCCAATGCTAACACCATTCAATGTTAGTTTTGGAAATCATTAACTCTGCAAATTAATAATGTGTCCTCAACCTCCAAATGGATTTGAACAGATTGTGGGGTTACTGTTTTATTGAACAGATTGAACAGATTGTAACAGATTGTGGGTTTAATGTTTTGTTGAACAGATTGTGTGAACAGATTGAACAGATTGATTTTTTGATTGAATTGTCAGAATAAGATTTGAACCATGATCTCTGAGTGGAGAGCAGGTAGTTCCGTCAACATGCTAAGAGGTGTAAACTTTTTGGACAAATAATGTTATATATGAACAACTATGATTACAGTCCTAAGTGTGGTCCTCATAAACTTTTGATTTTTTAGAAGGTGTACATTTCAATGAGGTATGTACTCTGATGAGTTGTATGAACCTATTTATAGAAAAATTAAAAAATTACATACTTTATTTAACAAGATATATACCTCGTGTGGATCTGTATGCGAGATTGTAAATGAGACTGTGTGTAACAACTCCCTTTTTTGAATGTTTTACTCAAATAATTGTTTTGTCAGACTGCAAGATAATCCGGATGAGAACTGCATTTATGTTTCAAACAAAATAAAGGAAACCAAAACTGAGCCTCGGTGAAACTAGGATGGTCTGCAACACTGTTACATACAAAATTACAAATCCACTGAACAAACTGCCTTTAGTTGAATTAAAGGATTAAATGGCCAATTTTAAACCTCTGCATCCTAATTCAATCTGATTGATCTTTATAACATTGACATAAACCATAGCTCCAATGAAATTGAAAACAATAAATTCCCCCAAAGAAACAAAGAATTTCCATCTGATGATGACTGTTTTCATTTCTGTTTTCATTTCAGAAACCAATGAAAGCAAACACTGAATGCTAACAAAGCAACTCACCTGTAGCAGCAGATGACTCCTGCACCGCTGAGCACGCGAAAACACCATGTGAAATTACGATATTGCCCACCCCTCGCCCCCGGGTGGGCACCACCATCGCCAGAGGCAAGGCCGGGCAGAATGAACTCTTGCATGGCCTAACATAAGCAATGCTTGAATTAACAGAACAACGGGAGGCAACCGCGGAGAAGCCCATCGATCGCGACTGTCTCTCCGAATCACCGGAAATTCAGCTGTTCCTCCAACATCTACTCCTTGAAGATGTAATTGTCGTGCTGTATGTCTTTGGTGCTACAGCTAGTGAGAGGACCTGTTCTTCTTCTTCTTGTTATTGTTTTCTCTTCCTAGTTTGTGTAGTAAAACAAAGAGAGTGGTGGGTGTTGAAGGGACTTTGTTTTTACATGGAAATGTCATCCTTTGCTGATATTTGGGTGGCCTATACTTTCCTTCCTCAATCCACCTCTTTTTTTTCTTAGGGCAGTGATAGACCCACTATCCAATTTAATTTTTTCACTATCTAAAATTATGAAAATGTCATTAGTTATTTGAATTTTTTGAATCCCTTTTTCACTACTCAGTTCGACAGCGTCCAGTTGAAGTGTTCTTCACTGAAACGACAAAGGTCTGTCGAACTGTCTGAATAAGTATCGACAAAGGTCCAGTCGAAGTGTGTTTCACTAGGATGACATTGATTCGTCGATCTGTCTGAGCAATTGTCGATATTAATGTGTCAAACCCTTCAAAACAACAACTTTCTTCTAAGAATCAATCACTTGTACAATCATTTAAGTCCTTATGAAAAACAAAAATGTCATTTAAGTCTTTTTGAAAATCATTCATATATATATTTATTTAAATATAAGAAACAAAAATATCAAACAAAGAGTTATTTGAACCAAATAAATAGTAAACATTTCATATAAAAAAAACATTATTTTCTTTTCTAAACAAGTGGAGTCCACTGGTTAGCTTTTTATAATTTATTAAGCTTATAGACTAGAATGAATATTCTAGAAGGTTTAATTCATGGTTAACTTTTTATAATTTAATTTTTTTATTTTATAAATAGGAAACCAACATAAACTCAATTGAAAAGTTGGAATATATCCCCAACTGAAATTTGTATACAATGGGCTAATACTAATAACATATATACATGGGGTATACAAAATGGGCTAATATTATCAAATAAATTGTGTGTGCGCGCGCGTTGTGTGTGTGTGTTTGTGTGTGTTGGGGGGGGGGGGGGGGGGGGTGGTTGCTAATACTAATAACAGGCATGCATGGGGTATACACAAAGGGGACGGATACATCCACATCCCTTAATGAGAAAATCACCCCATTTTCGGAACCATCCCATCAATATTTGAAAGTCCCTAAACCCACCCCCTAATAAATAGCTGAAACATAACAGTGGGATCCCAACCCCAACCCTCTCAGGCTCTCACACACAATCACTCTCTCTTTTTCCTCTCCAAGCAGCGGCCTAGGCCCGACTCTGGGTGTAGGCCCAGTAGGCAGGTGCCTAGGGCCCCATCTAGGGAAGGGCCCCCAAACCATACTACCTCACTAAAACTATGCATTACCTGTTTTATCATTTATGGGCCTCTCTCTACGAATGATGAATCTTGCTGTTTTAACTCATCCAAAGCTCCAAATGGCAATAAAAAATTGCAATCAATCCCACCCATGCATAATTAAAATTTTAAAATATCTTTTTGGAATGTCAATAATCACTCTCTTTAATTAGCCTAACTTTTATATTTTCTCCCCAATCTCTCTCTCTCTCAACCTCTCTTCATAATCTCTCTATCCCTCTCTCTCTCTCTCTCTCTCAAGTTTCAACCATTCCAAAATTTAAGAATCAAAATATAAAGATTTTACAATAAATTCATCTCCATTATAAGGTATGTAGTCTATTTTTGAATCTAAGTTTCATAAAAATATTTAAATAAGATGAATTTTTTTTGGTAATAGGGTCCCCATTTTAAAAGATCGCCTAGGGCCTCATCCAAAATTTCAAATCTCAGGACCGGCCCTATGTGGCCCGAGCGAAGTCGAGTGACCTTTCCAGAGGACATATACAAACATACAGTCACCAGTCGCGGAAAGGAAACCCACCATCAATTGGTTTTTATTTGTATACACATTCTCCCATTCCTCTTCTTCTTTTTCTTCATGTTCTTTTTCATAGAACCCTAGGTTATGAATGATTTTTTCGTGTGCTTTTGCTGAGATTGAAATGGAGGGAGGAGGAGATGAAGATTATGAAGGCCATATAAGGGTGTGTGATTTATGATTACTTCACAAGGATTACTTCACAAGGGTGCTGAGGGATGAGGGATTTTGTTGTTGAGGAGGGAGTTTGGTTTTTATTTTTGTTGTCTTTTTCTTGTTTGGGGAAATATGAAAGTTTAGTTTTTTTTAATGTGTTGATGAGTTTTTTTTGTTAGCAATTGTGGATGGAGCGGCTGTCAATGGTGGATGGAGCCATGGAGGGGGAGTCGTTGATCAGTGGGAAGAAAAGAGAAGAGGAGAGAGATGCAAATGGGGCTTGTTTTTTATTTTGGGGTGGAGCGTACCTGTTAAGTGAATGTGAGGGGTGGGGTAGATAGGGGTGGGCTTTATCTATTCAAAAAGTATATAGAACATCCTTTTTATTTTTTTAAGTGGGTTGGGTTCTCATTTGATGTGGTGGGCATATAGCCCCCCATACACAAAATGGGCTACCATTATCAAATAATTGGGTGGGGGTCGTCAACCCAATCAGACCAATAGGCTAGAGGCTATCCCTAAGACCCTAACATGACTCATCATTCATGGAAATAAAATTAGCAACCATAGTTTGAACAAATTTCTATGGGTTTCCCAGAAATATCACTCTCTGTGGGGGTCCCAAAAGAGATATTTCGTGAATGCTAGGTAGAGCTTTCTTTTTTCTTTGGCAATTACGACGAAGGTTCCTTCATGGAAAATATCACTAAAAACACTACATATATAAATCATGGAGAGGGATGATGGATTAATTAGATTTGTGTTGTGATGATGGAGAAGAAGTCGATTGTGTGTATTGCAGTCTTCATAATTGCAACACTACTATGTTCTTGGTTTCCAATCATAGCCGAGTCAAGGCCCGGTCCAGGTATATATGATCTTGATCATCCTTGTATAGAAACTCATACTAGACAGTAAAACTAGATATATAACATATATTCCTTTTGATTTCTTTTGTTCTTTATAAACGTATCACAGGTCATGGATGGAGCTCACCTATTCCAAACCGGCATGCGTATCCCTTGATAAAGCCATCGCCTCCTCCTCCTCGATCCTCTTAGAAAGTGAGGTCCAAGATATTAGAAATAAATAGTTTTTAGAAAGTGAGGTCGAGCTGGGAAGGCTACTTCCACCTGTTTGTTCCGGTCTCACGGAAAATTCTTTCGAATAATCGTCAACAAATAGGTGGATAAGTCAGCGCCAAGACTCGAATCCAAGAAATAAATAGTTTGAGATCAAATCTAACGGTATAATTTAGTTAATAAACTCTATTGAGATTTATATCCATCCAAATTTAACTCATATAATATCTTTATTAAGCGAATAAAATGAGATGTAATCTCTCGTATGTTAAAATGAGATGTAATCTCTTTATTAATCTCTTGTATATTTATGTTTCCTCTCTTCTTTCTCTCTCTACATTATCTTATATTTATTTTAGATTTGGGAAAAATGCATATAGTCCCCTAAAAGAAAAAATACATATAACACTCTTAAAGATTGTGATTAACCCCTTATTTTTCTGAATATCCATATAACCCCCTATATTTTTTTATGGATAAAGATTTAGGCCCCTGAATTAGTTTTCTGTCAAATTTTAAGGAATATTATGGGCATATTCTATCCATCTAAAAAGTGTTGCATATGTATTTATTCAAATAACTTAATTATATTTAAGAAAAATTCAATATGATTACTCTAAATGATCAAAATGCCCTTCATAAAAAAAAACCTACTGTGTTTCTTCTTCAATGTATTAAGAATAAATTATTGTATATTGTTAGGTTCACCACACACATTTAATTGGATAACAGTAGGGGGTGATATGAATTAAGGGCGTAATTTGAGGGGGTCATGGATATTCAGAAAAATGAGGGGTTGATATGCATATTCACAATCTTTGAGGGGGTTATATGAATATACATTTAGGGTGACGTTAAGTAATGAAATATTTCACGAATATTCTTCCTAAATTGATGAAAATTTAATCCAGAGATTTTTTTGCTTTGCCAAGGAAACTTTCAGGGAGTTAAATGGATTTTAAGAAAAAAGGATATAAGCAAATTTTCGGGGGGGGGGGGGGGGTATCTATTTTCCTATAGATTTAGATTTTCTACACAAGAAATCATGCAACTTGTATGTTTTGTAACTAGATTACATGTATCTTCTACAAAAAAAAAATCACCCCCTCCCATTCTCTTTTTGTTGATTTTAAAACATAAAATACCAAAAAGGTGAGGAAATGGGCTTTGTTTTGTTTTGATTTTTTTAAAAAGTATAACTCATCTAATATGATACATGCTTTTATAGAAAATGAGTTTATACTCCAATGAACTCTCTCTCTCTCTCAATATATATATATATATATATATATATATATATATATATATATATATATATATATATATATATTACAATAAGTGCAGTTAGCTAACGAGGTATATGAAATTGTAAAATGAGTTGAATATAATATGACTTATTTTTTTACCACAGTAGGACGAAGTATGAATATAAATGAAGTGGTGCTGGTCTGCCATCCAAATGGACGAAATGGCGTCTGCCATTGATAGAGTGACATGACTTAGGTTGATCTTAAGGTTAAGAGAAATAGGGAGCATGACTCATCGTCTCTAATGATAGAATGACATATGATATGTCTTTATGATATTTTTAGTTACATGACTCACTATATGAGAAATTGATAGATTTTGATCGAATTTAACCCAAATCTGATCACATCTCAGAGATAAGTATGTGGGATCCCAAGTAAACAACTAAAATGGAGTCACATTCATACAAACTTTTTACTACAAGCACTGACAAATTATTTTTTTCTTTGATAAATTGAAGGTTTTTTTACATTTATTTATTTATTTATTTTGGATATATTTGGGTGTTTTTCTTGAGTAGAGGTCATAGGATATCGAAATTTTTTCATATCAGTACGTATTGATGGGATTTTCATAAGTACATGTCTAGATGGACTACACATGTCCATTAAAATGTATTAATATGATTTCTATTAATAAATTTTTAACTAATGAAAGATTTTTTACTATTTGTTGGACACATGTCGTCCATCTAGATGTACTGATGTGAAAATTTTCTAGAGAGATGGTCGATTCAGAGTCAACAATGACACGACATGACTCCCTTCGTGAAAATACAATTAACAACCATAGTCCAACATTATCTCTATAGGTTCTTAAATGCCAATGCAAGGAGAAACAAAATTTAGGTAGAACTTCTTCTTTGACAGGTATATATCATGACCCATGAGGAGAAAAAAAAATAAATCAAAATCAGTAAACACCACATATATATAGTTCCATGGATTGGATTAGATTTATATGGATGTTGCAGCGATGGAGAAGCGATCGATTTTGTGCATTGTAGCCTTCATAATAGCAGTACTGCTAAGTTCATGGTTTGTGATCGTAGTCGATTCAAGGATGATCAATCGAGGTATGATCATGATCTTCCCTTATACATAGCTCTCACAATAATTTTAATTACAAGAGTACTAGATGGTTAAACTTGATAACATACAATTCATATTGGTTTTTCTCTTTATATTATGATCACAGGTGTTGGACTCATGAGGCCACCAATTCCAAACCCAATCCCGCCGCCGCCTATTCTTCGTAGAAATTAAGGAATTAGAAATCATGCAACCTGTATGTTGTCTGATAATAATTGTCCTTTTTTTTATGTATAGATGAAAGATAGATCTTCTATAACTGAAAGGAGATTACAATTGGTTTGAATTTGAAAAAAACAGGCTTCCCAAACCCCAAAAGAGATAAGAAGAGGAATGAAAAAGGTCTAGGCTTGGGCGAAACAAAACCAGACCCGACAAAGGCCAGCACTCTCTTCTAGTAGCTCAAGAAGCTAAAAATTGTCCTTTCTTCTAGTATGTGCGAGAGAGAGGTGTGCTTTTTGAATGTATGCTTAAACATCGTGGGCTAACGTGGTGGTTCTTCTAGTGGCGTCTCCGGTTAAATACCTCTTCTAACCGGGACACCACTTTTCAGTCTCTATATCTGTTATTTTTAGTTCTTCTATTTCCTTTCACATTTTTAGAGTTATACTTTAAAAGCAGCAATGAAATCATGGTAACAATATCTATATTTTTCAAATAAAAAAGCTAACAATTGTCCCTTGATAATTTCATTTTAGGTAACAACTGTTGGATACTATTGTGTAAATGATCCAAATTTTTCTTCTATTTTGTGTTTTTTATCCATGGTCTGTTGGTCATCCAAAGGACTTTTAACACTTTCGAATCTTCACATCTATTGCTTTTTTTTTTTATCAGGGTCAAAACATACGGTAAGAGTTTATAAGAAAAATAAATATAAACCCACTGTCTATAAGTACTGATATGAAATGGATAATTAATTTTTGATAGAGTATTCTTATCGAAAATTATATTTATCCCTTTTACATCAGTACATACTTACAGTAAATTTATATTTTTATCGACTCTTATTGGTAACAGTGTCTCGCCCACAACAATGAAACGTGCAGTGGCCAGGGAAAGACAACTTCTTCGATATCATTAACTGCAAAAAAAGAAAAAGAAAAAGTGTTCATCACATAATGTCATCCATTCTAGTGTTTCAATCAATATCTAAATAAGGATTTTGATCCAATCAAGAGATATTAAAAATTTAAATATAAACAGGAATAAATGAATAAAAAATCATACAAAAAATGACAACTCGAATGACATATATAGTCCGTTAAATGTAAAACGCCCCATTTTTTGGGCTCACTTGCTAAAAATTAAAAACATATGAGTAAATGCTTTTCTACCTAGTTTTCTATTCAAATAATTCAAACCGTTGAAAATTATAGCCAATTAAAGTAGAGGACAAGAAAACAAATACATAACCATAAATGATTTGACAAAGATTTCTTACGTTGATAGAGAGGGAAGAAATAATTTGTACTATTTTTCTTGATTACACTATTACGCGGGGTTACAAAACTGATTATCCCTCTCAAATCATAGGCCAACCTCTCAATTGTACAAGAAAACCTCTTACACACACAGGAATATGTACGGATGACTACATACTGTTACACAGGAGTGTGTATAGATGAATGCAATATAAACCCATCTATATATTACAAAAATTATGTAACTGTCATTACATGTTGATGCGGAATAAGTGACCGACATGTTTCTGGAGCGATGAACTCGAAAATGTTCACTTTGAGATTTTCAAATATTTATAAAAAAACTGGCTAGTAGAAATAAAAGACATTCCAAACTTGAAATCGCTTGAAATTTTTATTGGAGCTAGATATCGAGGAGATCTTCAAGAGTATAACAACTTAGATTTGATTTATATCAATTTCGAGGTTCTCCTATGACCCCTTAGATTTAATTACAATAAAATTCTGTTTTTACTATTTTTAGTAATTTTTAATTAGTATAAAAGAGAGTCTTATAATATAGAGTTTTCAGTTTTTGATTAATATATATATTTTTGAATTTTATTTCTCTTTTGAGAATTGTGAGTTTTTGGAGTCTTTGTTTAGTATTTTCACTGTGTTACAAGTGAAAAATATTCATGCACATGTATGACCAACTCGGGGGCACGCGTTGCTCCCTGCTCCCCAAACAATACATGGCCTTCATAGTGGCAAATAATATCTCGATAATTTAGAAACCGCAATGCAAGACATAAATCCCACACAAACTTCATTTCACAAAAAAATCACTCATGGATCTCATCCATTTTCACATCTATCATGCAAATGTTAACCACACTTCCCACCAAGAGCTCATGACAGAACCCATGCATATATTCACATCAATTCAATTCAACCCTTACCAGCCTCTAAAAACTCATCTTACAGTCCTACATTTTCCCCTCAATCAACAAATAAAATGGCTACCACTCAATTGACAGTGAGGATGAACGGGGTCCCTCACTCCACATACAAATTCAAACTCACCGAAACGGTGTACGAACTCAAAATCAAGATTGAAAAATTGTCCAAAATCAAGAGACAAGACCAGCTCCTCCTCCTCGGCCCGAACCCCCTAATCCAGGACTACAAACTCCTCTTCCAATACGGCATAATCGACGGATCCATCATCGACCTCCACTCGAAGCCTAAAGACTCCCCATTCAATGTCACCATCATCTCCGAAGACGGCGTCCCCATCGCCGTCATCCCAAACTTGTCCCCCTTCGATTTCGTCATGAACCTCAAAAACGCCATAAAAGAGACTTTGGGGTACTCCCTACACCGACAGTTGCTCTTCTTCCTCAATGAGGAGCTCTACGATGTCAGCGTTTTGAGGGACTTCTCGGTGACGTCGCAGCCGACGGTGATGCTGGTGGCGATACCCCGTTATTTGGAGATAATGTTCATGGTGAGGGCCGTAGAGAAGGGGACCGGGCAGTTGATGGCGGAGGTGTTTGTGGATCCGCACGATACGGTGCGCCTTTTGGAGTGGAGGGTGCGGAGGTCGGAGGAGACTGGCGGGAGGGAGTTCCAGCTATTTTATGGGACGATGGCCGTCTTGGGAAGCGAGACGATGGAGTCGCTCGATGCGCGTCGTAAGCCTGTGTTTGATTTGGTCTTCTGGGATGAGATCACATGTTGAGGTTTCTTGCTCAACATGGGGTTGCTTTGTCCATTGTGTTTGGTTGTGTTTTTGCTTGGTCTTCTTTGGTCCGGTGGGCGATGAAGACTTTGGTTATATAATTTGTTTGGTTTGGTTATGTCATTTACTTGTTTTAGATACTGTTTGGTTTTGCGTTAGGGTGGATTCTACGGTGTAAATGTTAAACACGAATAAACAAAGTTCAGTAATGATGCAGAACGGGTGGCGGACGCGTTTCGGGGGCGATGAGCTCGAAAGGGTTCATTTGAAGATTTCCAACTATTTACAGAAAAACCGGCTAGTAGAAATAAATGGCGTCCCGAACTCGGAATTGGCTGAAATTTTTACTGGAGGTAGATGTCGAGGAGATCTTCAAGAGTTGTCGCTATGCCACAACACGTCCTTATTTTTCCATTTTTCCCATTTTTCGGCCCTCAAAATGGCATTTTTGCTATTTTTAGTAACTTTTTAGATTTAGCGTATCTCTTTCATAATAATTCGGATTTGACCGAAATCAAATCCCACGATCTTCTAAGATCCTCTAGAATTAGTTATAACAAACTTTCGTTTTTACTATTTTTAGTAAGTTTTTCCCTATTATAAAAGGGAGGCTTGTAATCTAGGGTTTGCAACTTTTATCAATATATTTCTGAGTTTTAGTATTCTCTTGAGAATTGTGGTTTGTTGAAGGATCTCAACGCTTGTTGGATCTTTATTTTAGTTTTTCGCTGCGTTAGTTGGTATCAGAGCGAGGATTTGCCTTGTTGTGATGGCAAATAACGGAGGGGGAGACGACCAATCTAGCGACGCTGGTCGTGGATTGGAGGATCTGTGGAAGGCGGTCGGGGAACAACGTGATCAGATGCGGGAACAACGAGATCAGATGCGGGAACAACGAGATCAGATACAAGAACAACTGCAGGAGATCCGCACAATGATCGCTGGCCTGAACCTCAACGCCAATAACACACGTCCTGAAGGTGATAGGAGACGCGTCGAGGGAGTCGCCCAAGGCCGACCTATTACTCAAAACACCGTTCGACGTCCCACTCGTTATCAACCTGATGATGAGGAAGACTCGGAGGATGAAGGAGAGTTTCAAGTATATCAGCCGAGAGGGCGGCGTATGGAGTACAACGATTACCGATTGAAAGCGGATATCCCGTATTTCAATGGTAATATGCAAATCGAGGATTTTCTCGATTGGATCTCGGAGATCGAAAGATTCTTTGAGATGATGGAGGTTCCCGAAGAAAAGATGGTCAAATTGGTGGCTTTTCGATTGAAGAGCGGGGCCGCCGTTTGGTGGGATCAACTCCAGAAGACTCGGCAGCGACGAGGGAAGGCGCTTATTCGTTCCTGGAGGCGGATGAAACAACTTCTGATGGAACGATTTCTTCCACCAGATTATGAGCAATACCTATTCCAACTATATCAGAACTGTCGCCAAGGTAATCGATCGGTATTTGATTATACTGCTGAGTTTTTGAGGCTTTCGGAAAGAAATAACATCGCAGAAACCGATGGACAACGGGTGGCTCGATACCTTAACGGGTTGAAGCCTTGGATCCGAGATCGGATTGGTTTACATGTGGTGTGGACCATCGAAGAAGCCAACAATATGGCGTTGAAGGCAGAACTCATGGACCAGAAACCCGGGAGTTCTTCAAACTTTCGCAGAAGCAACCCAGATTCTATTCCTTCCTCTGACAAAGGAAAAGGTCTGGCATCTCAAACTCCATTCAATCAGACGAGAGCTCAAGGAATACCATCCAAGGGAGCAGACAACGGACCAGGTGGTGTCAATCAAACCACTGCCCCAACAACTCGTACTGCACCAAGAATCCAAACCCCTATGCTAAGCCTGTACCAGGCAATTGTTATCGGTGTGGAAAGCCAGGACATCGTTCTAATGTATGCCCAGAACGCAAGACCGTGAATCTAGTAGAAGGGGATGACAATGAGGATGCAGGAGATGAAGAATTTGATGAAGATTTCACATATGAGGGTGCCGAGTTCGCGGAGGAGGACGGAGATCGAGTCAGCCTTGTCGTACAACGATTGTTGTATTCTCCGAAACGCGAAGACTCAAATCAACGGCACACTATTTTCAGATCTTGCTGTTCCATCAATAAGAAAGTCTGCGATTTGATCGTAGATAGTGGAAGCTGTGAGAATTTTGTGGCAAAGAAGCTGGTGGATCACATGAAGTTACCAACAGAGAAGCATCATACACCTTATTCTATAGGCTGGATCAAGAAAGGACCGACGGTGAAGGTAACAGAAATTTGTAGAGTTCCTATTTCAATTGGCAAATATTATCAAGATGAAGTGCTTTGCGATGTGGTGGACATGGATGCTAGCCATGTGTTGTTGGGGAGACCCTGGCAATATGATGTTGACATCACATATAGAGGACGAGACAACACCTATATGTTCTTCTGGAAGTCACATAAAATTGCGATGGCCCCCGCAGGACTCCAACCAACCAGCAAAGGCCACAAAGTCGATGGTCGATCACTATTGACAATCGCCGATTCTGAAGCAGAGTTCATGAAAGATGCAAAGGAAGCAAAGGGAGTCTATTGTATGGTTGTTAGATCTCTTGTTGTGGAGGGACGAGAAGAAATTCCAGTGGTGATAGCCCCTAGCATTAAGTCAGTACTAGAAGATTTCAGAGAACTTGTTTCCGAAGAGTTGCCTGATAAGCTACCACCGTTGAGAGATATTCAACATCACATAGATCTTATTCCTGGAGCAAGTTTGCCTAATCTGCCCCATTATCGGATGAGTCCGAAAGAGTGCGAGATTTTGAGAGAACAAATAGAAGGCCTGTTACAAAAGGGGTTCATCCGTGAGAGCATGAGTCCTTGTGCCGTTCCTACCCTGCTGGTGCCCAAGAAAGATGGAAGTTGGCGCATGTGCGTGGACAGTCGAGCAATCAATAGAATCACCGTCAAATACCGATTTCCTATTCCCCGTTTAGACGACATGCTGGATATGTTGGAGGGCTCGAAGCTATTTACGAAGATCGATTTACGTAGCGGGTACCACCAGATTCGGATCCGACCTGGAGACGAGTGGAAGACGGCGTTCAAAAGCAAAGACGGATTGTACGAGTGGTTAGTTATGCCCTTCGGTCTGTCTAATGCACCTAGCACCTTCATGCGGTGATGAATCAGGTATTACGACCTTTTGTGGGTAAATTTGTTGTGGTATACTTTGATGATATACTCATATACAGTCGAGCTGAGGAAGAACACCTAGGTCATGTGCGACAGGTGTTAACTGTTTTGCGAGAAAATCAACTATTTATTAACCTGAAGAAGTGCAGTTTTATGACTAGCAGTCTCTTATTTCTGGGATATATAGTCTGTGCTGAAGGAATTCATGTAGATGAAGAGAAGGTGCGGGCAATTAGAGAGTGGCCTACACCTAAGACTGTTGGAGATGTTCGGAGTTTCCATGGTCTAGCCACTTTCTATCGTCGATTTGTTCGGGATTTCAGTACCATTATGGCGCCAATTACGGAGTGCATGAAGAAAGGAAAATTTTTATGGGGTGAAGCCGCAGAAAGGAGCTTTGCATTGATCAAGGAGAAATTATGCACCGCACCAGTCCTTGCTCTGCCCAGCTTTGAAAAGATCTTTGAGGTGGAGTGCGATGCTAGCGGCGTCGGCGTAGGTGCTGTTCTTTCACAAGAGAAGAGGCCAGTTGCGTTCTTTAGCGAAAAGTTGAGCGATGCACGACAGAAATGGAGTACATATGATCAAGAGTTTTATGCCGTGGTACGTGCCTTGAAGCAATGGGAACATTATTTGATTCAGCGAGAGTTCGTGCTATATTCTGATCATCAAGCCTTAAAGTTTCTGAACAACCAGAAACACATGGACAAAATGCACATCAGGTGGTCTACTTTTCTTCAAAAATTTCCTTTTGTTATTCGTCATAAATCTGGTGCTACTAATCGAGTTGCTGATGCATTGAGTCGTCGAGCCAACTTATTGATGACAATATCCCATGAGGTTGTGGGATTCGAGAGCTTGA
Organism: Acorus calamus; assembly: GCA_030737845.1. Taxonomy (NCBI): domain Eukaryota; kingdom Viridiplantae; phylum Streptophyta; class Magnoliopsida; order Acorales; family Acoraceae; genus Acorus; species Acorus calamus. The sequence continues at coordinate 29,975,662 of CM060865.1, read as the reverse complement.
AAGATTTATATGCTGAAGATGATGATTTCAAGGACATTTGGACTAAATGCGAACAGAACCAAGCCGTTAGTGATTTCCACATCACTGACGGGTATCTATTTCGAGGAAATCAGTTGTGCATCCCAAGATCTTCTCTGAGGGAGAAATTGATTCGCGATTTACATGGTGGCGGCTTGAGCGGACATTTGGGCCGAGACAAGACCATTACCAGTCTAGAAGAGAGGTATTTCTGGCCAAAACTGAAGAAAGATGTCGGGATCGTCGTTAAGAAGTGTTATATCTGTCAAACCTCGAAAGGTCAGTCCCAAAATACTGGTCTTTATATGCCTTTGCCTATTCCTAATGGTGTTTGGGAAGAATTGTCTATGGATTTTGTGTTGGGTCTTCCTCGTACCCAAAGAGGCGTAGATTCTGTGTTCGTGGTAGTCGACAGGTTCTCGAAGATGGCTCATTTCATCCCATGTCGCAAGACGTCAGACGCCTCTCATATTGCACGATTATTCTTCCGTGAGATAGTTCGTTTACATGGAGTTCCTCAATCCATCACTTCTGATCGTGACACGAAGTTCCTTAGTCATTTTTGGGTGACATTGTGGAAGATGTTCGATACTTCATTGAACCGTAGCAGCACTGCGCATCCCCAAACTGATGGCCAGACGGAGGTAACAAACAGAACCTTGGGTAACATGATTCGTAGCATTTGTGGGGACAAACCGAAGCAGTGGGATCACGCACTACCACAGGCGGAGTTTGCATACAATAGTGCTGTTCATCGTTCGACGGGAAAATCTCCTTTTGCACTAGTATATACTTCTGTCCCAAAACATGCTGTGGACTTGGTACGTCTACCTAAGGGTCCCGGTATGAGTGTTGCAGCGGAGGCTATGGCAGAACAAGCTCATGCCATACAGGAAGAAGTAAAACAAAAGCTCGAGCAATCCAATGCGAAGTACAAAGCGGCCGCTGACAAGCATCGACGCTCCAAATTATTCGAGGAAGGCGACTTTGTCATGGTTTTCTTGCGCAAAGAGAGATTTCCAGTGGGAAGCTACAACAAACTGAAGCCCAAGAAGTACGGCCCATACAAGGTTTTGAAGAAGATCAATGATAATGCATATGTCATTGAATTGCCGACAGACATGGGGATTTCTCGGACTTTCAATGTGGCAGATTTATATGAGTATCATGCAGAAGAACCTCTCTATTCAGATGATAACTCGGGGTCGAGTTCTTTCGAAGTGGAAGGGACTGATGCAGAACGGGTGGCGGACGCGTTTCGGGGGCGATGAACCCGAAAGGGTCCATTTGAAGATTTCCAACTATTTACAGAAAAACCGGCTAGTAGAAATAAATGGCGCCCCGAACTCGGAATTGGCTGAAATTTTTACTGGAGGTAGATGTCGAGGAGATCTTCAAGAGTTGTCGCTACGCCACAACACGTCCTTATTTTTCCATTTTTCCCATTTTTCGGCCCTCAAAATGGCATTTTTGCTATTTTTAGTAACTTTTTAGATTTAGCGTATCTCCTTCATAATAATTCGGATTTGACCGAAATCAAATCCCACGATCTTCTAAGATCCTCTAGAATTAGTTATAACAAACTTTCGTTTTTACTATTTTTAGTAAGTTTTTCCCTATTATAAAAGGGAGGCTTGTAATCTAGGGTTTGCAACTTTTATCAATATATTTCTGAGTTTTAGTATTCTCTTGAGAATTGTGGTTTGTTGAAGGATCTCAACGCTTGTTGGATCTTTATTTTAGTTTTTCGCTGCGTTAAGTAAACGCTTCATTTCACGCTTTTTTTTTCCATTAAATTCTAGGCATTTGAAAATCTCTCAAAACAACCCTTTAAAAATCAGACATGATTATGTAAAATCCGATAGGATTATGCAAGTACCACCAGGTATAGATTAATAAAAAAACAAAAATTACTGGATATTATCATACTAAAGCGAGGACATCAACATTTGATGAATCGGTAAGTGGGTGTAAGGATGGATGGCTTAACTCGATCAGTTGTTAATGTTGAGTCATAAAAACTTCATTCATGGATGTTTCCAATAAAATGGAACATGCATGTGATGTAATGCTAAAAAAATCACAATCCATAGAGAGGTACTTCTTGTGATGTTACCAAATCCACCAATTTTATTCATTTTATAGAGATCATTCATAAATAATAATACCAAAAAAATAATTGTTTTGTCAATGAACAAAACATGTAATAACACAACTATGATATTTCAACTGTCAGTAATATGAATATAACCCTCATTGCAACTTGACCACCTTCAACAAATCTTTTTTTTATATGAAAAAGTGTATTACCAAGAATAACATAGAATGTATACATACAAAATATGTTAAACACATGATCCCTTTATACAATCTTGGTGAGGCGATTTTGGGAAACACACTACAACAAAAAAAGGATTTCAATGACAATCTGATCAACCTTTGTTTTGATACATCTGATCAACCGAAACGCCGACAATGGGATGGAATCCTGGTTGTGGATCCATGTAACGGCCGTTGTTGATCAATGTCACACTAAAGAAAAATGTGCGAATGATTATTCACTGATTAAATCTTATAAAAGTAAGTCAAACTTATCACTCATGCATCCCATCCATTTCTATCATGCGAATGTTAACACATTTCTCACACAGAATCTATGATAGAATCCATTCATACATAAATTCTCTTCATAGAGCGACCTCGAACAAGAAATAAAGAAATCAACAAACAAAATGGCGATGTCTCGAGTGATTGTGAGGATGAACGGAGTCCCAGACTCCATCTACTCTTTCATAGGAGGTGAAAGAGTCTATGAATTAAAAATCAAGATCGAATGCAACACTGGCATGAAGAGAGAAGACCAACTCCTCCTCCTAGGCCCCGTCCCACTAATACAAGACTATAAAATCCTCTCCCTGTATGGCATAATCGACGGATCTATCATCGACCTCCATGAGAAGCACAAAGATACCACCAGGTTTGAGGTAACCATCATCTCAGAAGATGGCGATCTCATGGGCATCATCCACAGCGTTCCCGCCTGCGATAATGTCTTGGACCTCAAAGAGTACATTGGAATCAAAATTGGGGTGTTCATTGGTCGCCAGTCAGTGCTCTATCGGGACGCGGAGCTGTTCAACAACGACCTTATGAGGGACTTCTCAGTGACGTTGCAGCCCACAGTGACTTTGGCTATGAAACCAGGATATCTGGAGTTCATGTTCAATGTGAAGGTCGTGGAGGGGAAGAGTGGGCGCTTGATGGAGGAGGTGTTGGTGCATCCCATGGACAGGGTGTGCCTTTTGGAGTGGAGGGTGCGGAGGTTGGAGGAGACGGGCAGGAGGGCGTTCCAGCTCTTTTACGGGTCGAGGGCACTCGGAGGGCTCGAGACGATGAAGTTGCTTGGTGCGCGCCTTAATACCGTTTTTAGTTTGATATTTAGGGATGATATTCTTTGAGGGTTCTCAACATAGGTTGTGGTTGATGTTTGTTTGCTAAATTGGTTTGTGCTTGTATCTTGTTTTACTTTTATTGTAGGAATGCCACATCTAAATCTGTCAATTATCTGAAAAATATCTGAATCCGAATCGAATCCGTATCTGAAAAATCAGAAATATCCGATATTTAAAGATCCGGAATACGGATATGGATATTAGTCTATCCGATCAAAAAAATATCCGTATCCGACATATATTATAAAAATATATATATTTGAATTCCATATTGTTATCTTATATGATTAAACACAATGATAATATATTATAATATTATTAAATTTTCAATGTATAATATCTTAAAAAGAGAATAAGTCTTAACTATATCAATTTTAATATTGACATCTCTTTAAAATATCACTTGATTATCTAAATTAATATCAATATTTAAACATGTCAATTATCCAAAAAATATCTATATCCGATCCGTATCCGAAGGGATCCGAATCCGAAAATTAATATCCGTATCCGAATCCGAAAGTTAGGATATAGATATAGGCATATTCGATCCGTATCCGTCCAATTGACAGACATAACCACATCATCATTGTTAAAAAAAGGGTTGTAAATACATCAAATCATCAATGAGATAATGTGTGATGAATGAATCTATTTTATTAGATGTCGATGAATTTAAGACCGTCTAATTGATCCAACTAGTGTATTATAAAACAAGCACAGAGAACGAACAGAGGATCCATTCCCTCTGTGATCAGACAGGACAGGCCACCCCAATGGCTTACAACATCTTCCGTTAGAGATTATTGACCAGTGGCTGAACAAGGAGGTCCCCGGCCTGTGAAGAAGTGTTCGAACCATGGAAGTGATGACAGAGCCCAAAGCCAATTAACCATGGGTTGTCCCAAAGTTTGATGGACAAACCTCAAAAATAATATATACTACATCCTTACGGACGATCTATCTAAAGAAGACAATCCTTGTTTGATACATCTAAAGAAGATGATGTCCCATTTTGCTAAATCTTTGAGTCACAACATTTTCATAAAAACATCCATTTCACAAAATCATTCATGCATTCCATCCACTTCTCACTTCTACTATCATGCGAATGTTAACACTTTAACACACTCCCACACGGAGCTTATGATATGATCAGAGTCCATTCACACCATTTCAATTCAACCTATACCAGCCTCTAAAACCCATCTTCTAGTACAACATTTTCCCTCCACATCAACATACTCTTGATATATATTGAGAACTCTAAACAAGAAACAAAGAAGTCAACAAATAAAATGAGTAGGTATCATGTGATTGTGAGGATGAATGGAGAGCCGGACTTCATTTTGCCTTTAAAAGGTACTGAATATGTAAATGATCTCAAGACTATAATACAGTACAGGTTCAGGATCCCAAAAGAAGACCAGCTCCTCCTCCTCGGCTCCAGACCACTCATGCGTACCCATAGATTTTTCGGTTTGTATGGCCCAAACAACGGATCCATCATCAACCTCCACAAGAAACACAAAGATACCACTTTCGAGGTAACTGTCATCTCCGAAGATGGTGTTCTCATCACCACCATCCCCAATATGTCTTCCGAAGACAATGTCTCAAAAATCAAGGACGCAATTGAATCCAAGATCGGGGTGTTCTATGGCCGTCAGATGGTCACCTTTGAGGGTGAAGGGCTGGGTGGCACCGACCTTCTGAGGGACTTCTCTGTAACTTCACAGCCCACAGTAACTTTTTCCACGAACCCCTATCATCAGAAGGACATGTTCAATGTGCAGATTGTTGAGGGGAAGATCGGGCACTTGGTATCCGAATTCTTGGTGCATCCCCAGGACAGGGTGGTCTTTTTGGAATGGATGGTGCGGGGGTTGGAGGTGACGAGAGAGATGTCGTTTCAGATCTTTCTCGGGACGAGGAAACTCTCCGGTCTAGATATAATGGAGGAGCTCGGTGTGCGCCCCAATCAGGTGTTCAGTTTGATCTTCAAGGATCAGATGTCTTGAGGTTCTCAACAGGGATTGTGTTTGGTTGTGTTTTCCCATTTTCTTTTGAAAGATGGATTGTGTGCTGGACTGTGTTTGGCTAGTGTTTTTTATTTCTAGTGTTGGAAAGGCTTGTTAATTTCTGTTCTGTTGATGCTGGACATGCAGTGTTTAGTTAATTCTGTTCCTAAATTGCCTTTTTTTTAGAATGAAAAAGTTTGCTTTCAAAATGTTTTATGTTTGTGTTACATGTTGAGTGATAGGAACTTGAGTCAAAGAATCTCTCATAAATAAATTGAAACAACAAAATGGACAATGAATGGGCCTCATTTGCTTAAGTTGCCATGGGTGAACAACTTATCTTGATGCAATAATCACATAGAAGATTGCATGTTCAGTGACACCCTATTCCCTACCAGTTGTATATGAAAGATATTTCATGAGCTTTTATAGCACAAATTCACTAGAATCACACACAATTATTGGAATCCAAATGATAATCTCTTCAATATCCACTTTGATGCGGTTTGGAACCTGAGTTTGGATTCCCTGCCTGTATATATATAGTATTTCATTTTACTTTCACTGTAGGATTGCCTCATTACCATATTGAAAATTAGACGGTTATAAATATATGTAAAATCTAAGAACATAAAAAAAATTCATTTCAGTTGATGCATTTGTAATAACCATATGATACTTATCCATGGTGATGTCACTGTTCTACAATGAGTTAACTAAGATACAAGCATGAAAATTAGATCCAATCAGGAATCTAGCCCAAAAGATGATCTCATTTTTCTATATTTTTTTTTTAAAAGTAAACATTAGACTTTTTATAACCCAGAAGAAGATTACAATTAGTCCGAAGCCTCAAAGAGACAAGGGAGAGAAAAATGAAAAGAGGGGTGAAATGCAAGCAGTGTTGCTAGAAATCACAAGGTGCGAACCCCCCCCCCCCCCCCCCCCCCCCAACAACAACTCCAACCACCTCACGATCCCCCTTTCCATACAAACAAAATTTAAAAGGGAGAAATACATAAACCATATATCTTAAGAGAGAACATTTCATAAAAACATCCATTTCTCAAAATCACTCATGCATCTCTTCTTCTTCTCACTTCTATATCATGCGAATGTTAATACACTCCCCACACAGAGCTCAAGATAGAATCCATTCAACGTCTACCACCCTTTTGAAAACTCATCTTCCCATCACTACATATTCCCTCCACAACATTCTCCACAACAAGAAATCAACAAACAAAATGGAGTCTCAAGTAAGAGTGAGGATCAATGGAGTTCCCCACTACACCTACCCATTCAACACTGACGAAACCGTTACAACTCAAAATCACGGTCGAACACATATTCAGCATCCCCAGAGACGAACAGCTCCTCCTCTTTGGCAACACCCCACTAATGCAAGACCACAAAACTCTCTCCCAATACGGCATAATCGACGGATCCTTCATTGACCTCCACAAGAAGCAACAATTCCCCATATTTGAGGTCACCATTATCTCCGAAGAAGGCGTTCATATGGTCACCATCCCCAATATGGCAACCCATGATGCTGTCATGCACATCAAGAACATTCAGACTGAGGAGCTCTGCGACAGCAACCTTTTGAGGGACTTCTCAGTGATGTCGCACCCTGCAGTGACCCTGGCCACTAGAGCCTGTGATCCGGGGTCAATGTTCATCGTTCGAGTTGTTGAGAGTACAACTAGGCGCTTGATAGGTGAAGTACTTGGGGAATCCCTTGACTGGGTGCGAGTGTCGTATTTACCAAATCTTGGTAAAAATAAGCATGATTGAAGAATCAAGTTTTGCCTTCACCCAAATCACTCAAAATTCATTTTTGCAATCTCCATTTCACTAAAATCACTCATGCATCCCATCCACTTCTCACTTCTACCATCATGCGAATGTTAGCACACCTCCCACACAGAGCTTATGATATGACAGAGTCCACTCACACCATTTCAATTCAACCTATACCAGCCTCTAAAACTCATCTTCCTGTACAACATTTGCCTGCCACCTCAACATCCTCTTGATATATATTGAGAGTTCTAGAACAAGAAACAAAAAAAAAAAATTCAACAAACAAAATGAGTAAGATTCATGTGACTGTGAGGATGAATGGAGAGCCAGACTTCATTTGCCCATTAAGAGGTACAGAAAATGTAAATGATCTGAAGATTATAATGCAATACAGGTTCAGAATCCCAAAAGAAGACCAGCTCCTCCTCCTCGGCCCCAAACCACTCATCCGGACATGTAGATTTATCGGTTTCTATGGCATAAACGACGGATCCATCATTGACCTCCACGAGAAACACAAAGATACCACTTTCGAGGTAACTGTCATCTCAGAAGACGGTGTTCTCATCGCCACCATCCCCGATATGTCTTCCGAAGACAATGTCTTAAAACTCAAGCGTGCTATTGAATCCAAAATCGAGGTGTTCTACGGCCGTCAGTTAGTCACCTTTGAGGGTGAAGGGCTGGACGGCACTGACCTTCTGAGGGACTTCTCTATAACTTCACAGCCCACGGTGACTTTTGTCGTGAGCTCCCATCATCAGAAGGACATGTTCAACGTGCGAGTTTTGGAGTGGAAGACCGGGCACTTGGTAACGAAATTATTGGTGCATCCCAGCGACAGGGTGTTATTTTTGGATCGGAAGGTGCGGGGGTTGGAGGAGACGGGCGGGAGGTCATTCCAGCTCTTTTTCGGGACGAGGAAGCTCTCTGGTCTCGAGATAATGGGGGAGCTCGGTGTGCGCATCAATCAGGTGTTCAGTTTGATTTTCACGGATGAGATGTCTTGAGGTTCTCAACATGGGATGTGTTTGGTTGTGTTTTCTCATTTTCTTTTGAAAGAAATGGTTTGTGTGCTGGATTGTGTTTGGCTTGTTTTTTTCTTTTTTCTTCTAGTGTGTGAGAAAGACTTGTTATTTTATGTACTGTTGATGTTGGACATGCAGTAGTGTTTGGTTCTGTTCTTAATTTCCTTTGTTTTAGAGTAAAAAAAAGTTTGCTTTCAAAATGGTTTATGTTTGTGTTAGATGTTGAGTGATGGAAACTTGAGTCAAAGAATCATCATTAAATTGAAACAACAAATGGACAGTGAAAGGGCCCCCATTTGCTTAAGTGGCCATGGGTGTACAACTTGTCTTGATGCAATAATCACATAGAAGATTTCATTTTCAGTGTGACCTCATTCCCCAAGCTTTAATTCCCACATTGTATATGCAAGATATTTCATGAGCTATTTGAGGCACAAATTCACTAGAATCCAGCACACTAATTGGAATCCAAATGATAATCTCTTTGATATCCAGGTTAATGTGGTTTGGATTCTCAGCTTGTATTTATGTACTTGTATTTTGATTGACTTTCACTCTATGATTATCACATCCATTACCACATTGAAAATCAGACAATTATAAATATATGTAAAACATAAGAACATGAAAAAAATCAATTTCAGTTGATGTATTTGTAACCATAGGATATTACCCATGGCAATGTGACAGTTCTACTATGAGTCAACTAATATACAAGCATGAAAAAACTTGGAACCTAACCCAAAAATGATGTCTCATTTTGCTAAATCTTTGATACAACATATTCATAGAAACATCAATCCACAAAATCACTCATGCATCCCATCCTCTTCTCACTTCTGTCATGCGAATGTTAATACACTGCCCACACAGAGCTCATGATAAATTCCATTCAACCTCTACCACCCTTTAAAACTCATCTTCCATCACTACATTTTCACTCCACCAACATTCTCCAAAACAAGAAAAAAAAAGAGAAATCAAAAAACAAAATGGAGTCTCTAGTGAGAGTGAGGATCAATGGAGTCCCCCACTACACCTACCCATTCAACGCTGACGAAACCGTGTTACAACTCAAAATCACAGTCGAACACATATTCAGCATCCCCAGAGACGAACAGCTCCTCCTCTTTGGCGACACCCCACTAATGCGCAACCACAAAACTCTCTCCCAATACAGCATAATCGATGGATCCTTCATCGACCTCCACAAGAAGCAACAATTCCCCATATTTGAGGTCACCATTATCTCCGAAGAAGGCGTTCATATGGTCACCATCCCCAATATGGCTTCCCATGATGCTGTCATGCACATCAAGCAGAGTATTGAAAGGACGATCGGATACCACTTTGGTCGCCAATCGCTGCGCATTCAGACCGAGGAGCTCTGCGACAGTGACCTTTTGAGGGACTTCTCAGTGATGTCGCAGCCCGCACTGACCCTGGCCGCTAGAGCCTATGATCCGGGGTCAATGTTCATTGTTCGAGTTGTGGAGAGTACAACTAGGTGCTTGATAGGTGAAGTACTTGTGGAACCCCTTGACAGGGTGCGCCTTTTGGGGTGGTTTCTGGGGAGGTTGAACGAGACGAGATGGAGGCCACTCCAGCTCTTTCTGGGGACGAGGAAGCTCGAGGGCGACGAGATGATGGCATCGCTATGTGTCAGCCATAATTCGGAATTTGATGTGATCTTCTTGGATCATAGATCTTGAAGTTATCAACGTGGGTTGTTCATTGTGTTTGGTTGTGTTTTTTTTTTTCCCTCTATGTTCTAGTGTATGAGGAACGCTTGATTCTGTACTTATGATGCTGTGAAAGTGTTTTGTTCTGTTCTTTCCATCTGTTTTAATGTTGAGAAGGTTTGCTTTAAAAATGAATTATGCCTTCTCTGTATATATGTTTATGTAAGTTGAGTCATGGAAACTTCAGTCAAAGAATTATCAATGACTTCCATAAACTTCCAAATTATGTTCATAATAACAAGAAAACCTTTATCCCAATTCAATTTTATGCCTTATCATGTACAGCGGACACACTTTGTACATACTTTTTTGGGGAATACAACTTTATACATTCCAAAAAAAATGATAAAAACCGGGATTTTCCATTTAACGAAGAGATGTCGCATTCTAAATTTTACTTATAAACTGAAATAGAAGGATAAAACATCAGATAGAATGGCATGTCATCTTGTGACCCAGTCTATTAGTGAAAAATTATTTTTTGGCTCACTGGTAAATGAACTCTGACACAAATGTGTGAATGGCTTATTTTCATTCAAATAACTCAAGATTTTTTTGGAGGGTAAATAAATTTGTATTTATATAAATAAAATTCTTGTACCTGTAAGGATTTACAAAAAAAACACTCCCTACTCTGTTTCCCTCCTATTGTCTTTCCTAATAACTCAAGATTCACACAAAAATAAACAGTTAAGCTTTATTTTTATAATTGTTGTGAGATTTCTTGTATTTTAGTATGAATTAGCATCTTTGCAAAAGCCTAGGGTGGGGTTGATTTATTATAGGGGTATTTTCATAAATTCCCTTAATTTTTATCATATTTATTTAGTTGCTTCATCAATTATTAGGTTAAGAGAGATTATTTTACTGTGAGAAGCAACAACATATATATAAAGTTTTTCTTTGAAGGGAATGGGCGGTGCTAAGGAGAGAGTTGTGATATTTTATAATCCAAGTAAATAACAGTGAACCATTTCCAGCTACCTCCGTAGATGTAAGCAAATTTTATCAACCCACATAAATATGCTAATTCTCTTGTATAATTTCATTTTTTCTATTATTCTACAAGTGTTGAAATCTAAATCTAAAGGCATCAGTCTGTGAACACACTTCCCATCACTTAAGATAATTATTCATGCATCCCATCCACTTCTTACCTTTTATCATGCAAATGTAAATTGTTAACACACTTCCCACACACACACCTCATAGTATGACAAAATCCATTCACATCAATTCAATTCAACCTCTACCATCCCTTAAAAACTCATCACATCCAGTACTACATTTTCCCTCCACCTCAACATTCTCCTGCTAATTATTATTATTATTATTTTTTTTTTTTGGTCCGAAAAGTCAAAATTGTATTCCACTATAATAATTATTGAGAGCTCTAGAACACAAAACAAAAGAAATCAACAAACAAAAATGGCGCGGTCTCAAGTGACTGTGAGAATGAATGGAATGCCAGATTCCATCTACCTCTTCCAAAGCGGAGAAACAGTGTACGACCTCAAAATCAAGATCGAATGCACAGACCTCATCAACAGAGAAGACCAGCTCCTCCTCCTCGGCCCCAACCCCCTAATCCAGGACCATAAAATTCTCTCCCACTATGGTGTAGTCAACAACTCCATCATCGACCTCCATAAGAAACACAAAGATATCACGTTTGAGGTCATTGTTCTCATTAGAGATAACCATCTTCCCGTGGTTGTCTTTCCCAATATGTCTTCCAATGAAAGTGTCTCGAAACTCAAGGTAGACATCGAAAACAGAATCGGGGTGTTCAGAGGCCGCCAGTTGCTGCTCTTTCAGAATGTGGAGCTTTGTAACAGTGATCTTTTGAGGGACTTCTCTGTGACATCGCATCCCACTCTGACTTTGGCCCCGAATCCCCGTTATCAGGAGGAGATGTTCAACGTCCGCATTGTGGAGGGGAAGACTGGGGGATTGATACAGGAAAGCTTAGTGCATCCCCTCGACAGGGTGCACTTTTTGTACTGGTCTTTGCGGAGGTTGGGCGAGGGAGGGAGGCCATTCAAGCTCTTCTACGGGTCGATGGTCCTCTTGGGTATCGAGTTGATACAGGTGCTAGACGTGCGCCATGATTCTGTGTTTAGTTTGATCTTCCAGGATGGGAAGCCTTGAGCTTGTGGGTGACGAGATGTTGGCATCACTTGGTCTCGACCATAATTCGGTATTTCATGTGATCTTCTTGAATCGTATGTATTGAGGATCTCAACATGGGTTGTTCATTGTGTTTGGTTGTGTTTTTTTTCCTTCTATGTTCTAGTGTATGAGGAACTCTTGATTCTGTACTTATGATGCTGTGAGGTGTTTGGTTCTGTTCTTTCCTCTGTTTTAATGTTAATATGGTTTGCTTTCAAAATAAATTATGTCTTCTCTATATATGTTTATATAAGTTGAGTCATGGTAACTTCAGTCAATGAATTATCAATAAGACTTCCAATGCAGTCATCTCTTTCTCCTTCTCCTGGAGTAGTCTATAAACTTCCAAATTATCTTCATAGAAACAACAAAACCTTTATCCCAATTCAATTTTATGCTTTCTCATAATCTCATGTACAGAGGACACACATTATACATACTTTTTTGGGGAGTACAATTTTATACTTACCAAAAGGGATTTCATCCAACCAAGAGATGTCACATTGTAAATGCTACTTAAAATTTTAATTATAAACTGAAGTAGAAGGATAAAACATCAAAGAGAATGACATGTCATCTTTTGACTCGGTAAATTAAATGAAAATTTACTTTTTACCTCACTTGTAATTGTTGTAATTGTGCCTTTTTACCTGGTCTTGTAAAAATAAGCATGATCGGAGAAACAATTTTGGCTTCACTCAAATGATCAAGCTTCATCAACCACAAAAAAAAGAATGAGAGAAAAAAAAGTGTTTTTTTTTACTAAATGGTAGGCATGCGTCTTAATTTTATTTAAAATTAAAGCAAACATGTTCAAAGCAGGAAAGGTAGAGAAGGAGTCTACCAAGAAAAAACAAACAAAATCAACAATTACACGAAGGACTACTCCTCAATAATGATTTCCCCCCTGACATACAAACTTTGCTTGCCCCTACACACACAGTCCTATATAAGTTAACACTGACTTCCATAAATTCTCTATGTATACGTTTGTGTCTTGAAAAATTCGGTGATTACGAGCAAGCCAAATGGTCTACACCACCCCAGGGATGTATGACTGAATGATCTTCCTGAAAACACTTTTGTCCCACTTCTGCCTCATTTGTTTACCCGTCATCCATAAGTCATTCAAGGATCCTTGATTGTACGGCAGTCTCGACGCCAACTTGAGTCTCTGCTAAAGTTGAATTTTTTACAATTGTCGATGGGATGTCTTACATTTTAGCATAAAAGAATATCTTTATGAAAGCCAAGGGTCTGACTTATTTATTGTAGGGGTCTTTAAATAATTTCCTCTCTTTTTACCATATTTATTTAATATCTTCCTTAATCATGGGGGTAAAGAGATATTATTTTAGAAGCACAATGTATATAGGGTTTTTTTTCTTTGAAGGAAAGGGTGGTGGGTTGAAAGATTTTGTAACCAATTACTCAATCATTTTGTGATTTCCTAGTTGTGTAGGTAAATTTATTGAACCACACAAGTATTCGAGTGCCCTTGTGTGGTTGTTCTTTTTATTATTATATAATACCAAAAAGTTGTTTGTTTGCAATGAATAATGGATATATCTATGTCAGAATAAGTGAGAATAAGTTGATAGTGATATTACTCAGGTCTCTACTGAAATTGTGTTATTTTATTCAATCTATTCCACTCTTATAAAAGTTGTTCACATGTCAAATCATCTGTCACCGTCTTTATTAAATCAATGGACCAACATGTCAAATCAATTTTTTACATTTTATAAATATATATATTTTTGCTTAGTAAACTTTTTTTTATTTCCTAGTCAATTTTTTATCTTTTATAAATATTTATTGACATCTTATTTACTTTTTATCCATAACTTATTTCTTATCAAACAAACAAGAAATACTTTAAAATTAAATTTTCAATGAGAATAACTAAAAATACTACCCAACAAAAAAATATTTATTCTTTATCTATAATACAATAATTATCTATCTCATAATAGCTTATATTGTAACTCAATTAATGAGCAAAGTGTAGTTTAAACCCTAAAAGGCGTTTATGGCATGAACAAAATATCCATATTACTATAATCACTCATGCATCACATCCACTTCTCACCTTTTGTCATGCAAATGTCAAGTTGTTGACACACTTCCCACGCAGAGATCATTAGTATGAAAAATTTCATTCACATCAATTTAATTCAATCCTCTACCAGCCCCTAAAAACTTATCATCCAATATTACATTTTCCTCACTTCAACATTCTATGAGTATTGAGAGCTCTAGCTAGAACAAGAAACAGAAGAAATCAACGAAACAAAATGGACACGTCTCTAGTGACTGTGAGGATGAATGGAACGCCTGACTCCATCTACCTCATCAAAAGTGGTGAAACAGTGTACGACCTCAAAATCAAGATCGAATGCGCGGACCTCGTGAACAGAGAAGACCAACTCCTCCTCCTCGGCCCCAACCCACTAATCCAGGACCATAGATCACTCTCCTACTATGGTGTAGTGAACAAATCCATCATCGACCTCCATAAGAAACACAAAGATACCACGTTCAAGGTCACCGTCATTGTTGCAGAGAATCAGGTTCCCGTGGCCATCTTTCCCAATATGTCTTCCAACGAAAATATCTCGAAACTCAAGGTAGCCATCGAAAGCAGAATCGGGGTGTTCAGAGGCCGCCAGTTGCTGCTGTTTCAGAATGAGGAGCTTTATAACAGTGACCTTTTGAGGGACTTCTCTGTGACATTGCACGCCACAGTGACTTTGGCCACGGATCCCCCTTATCAGGAGGAGATGTTCAACATGCGCGTTGTGGAGGGGAAGACCGGGCGTTTGATAAGGGAAGTCTCTCTGCATCCCCTCGACAGGGTGCACTTTTTGTACTGGTCTTCGCGGAGGTGGGACGAGGCATTAACCAGAAGGGCTTTCATGCTCTTCTACGGGTCGATATTTCTCTGGGGTACCGAGTTGGTGAAGGAGCTTAACATGCACTCTGATTCCGTGGTTAGTTTGATCTTCGAGGATGGGATGTCTTGAGCTTGTCAAAATGGGTTGTGTTTCTCTCATTTTCTTGTGCAAGTTGGATTGTGGTATTCTTCCTTCTTATTTTTGTTCCCTTGATTTTGTTCTTTTGATGCTAGGCAGTGTTTGGTTTTGTTCTTCAAATGATTTATTTTGGGTTACATGTATGTTTGTATTTGGTAATTTTGGAAATTTTATGAGGGGTGTTTTGATAATTTTACTTACCCAGGCGAATCTTAACATGTATGATTTTATTCTCTTCATTGTTCTATTGAAGTGTTAGATATGGTTTTGTTCTTAATTATTATTGTTATACATGTGTTAGATCTAACACTAAAGACATCACTACGTCAACATCAATTCTATAAAATTCCGCTCTTTTATTTAAAAAAAAAAAAAAAACTATTTGTTGTTCACTTGTTCTTGAGAAACGCAGGACATGTTCCAAAATTGACCAGCAACAAAAAAAGAAATGGGTTCCAAAATTTGGATCTGGTATTTCAATCTGACAAAGAGATGCCACATCATAATTTTTTATATCAAGGAATAAAACGTGTTATTAAAAAGGAAAAATTGTTTTTTTGGCTTACTGAGTAACTAAAGTCCAACACAAATGAGTGTTTGCTTAAAGAGGGTGCCATAATCAGTCATATTTTTTTGGTCACGTGTTATTAAAAAGGAAAAATTGTTTTTTTGGCTTACTGAGTAACTAAAGTCCAACACAAATGAGTGTTTGCTTAAAGAGGGTGCCATAATCAGTCATATTTTTTTGGTCTAATTTCTCGCTATGCATTCAATTTTGTGCCTTCTCATGTACAGCGGATACACATATTATACATACTTTTTTGGGGAATACAACTATATACTTACCGAAAAAATGATTAAAAACCGGTATTTCATCCAACCAAGAGATGTCACACTGTAAATTTTACTGAAAATTTTAATTATAAATTGACATATATAGAAGGATAAAACATAAGAGAGAATGACATGTCATTTTGTGACCCAGTCCATTAAATATACCTCACTTGAAATTGTTGTAATTGTTTTTATTTACCTAGTCTTGTAAAAATATGCATGATTGAAGAAACAGTCTCAATCAGTGTACGACCTGGTCATGAACAGTGTAAGAGTTCTCTTATGTGATTTTATTCTTTTTATTATTCTAAAAGATTAAAAAATTGTTTGTTTGGAATACATAATTAAAGGGGGTATAGCTATGTCAGACTAAGTGAGAATAAATTGGTATTGGTATTGCAGATCCCTCCTTAAAATTATGTTGTTTCTTCCCATCTATTTCACAATTATAAAAGTTGTATGCATGTCACATAAATTTTTTACTTTTTATAAATATTTTTTTCTTAGATTAAACCTTTTTCTTCCACTTCTCACCTTTTATCATGCGAATGTAAAGTTGTTCACACATTCCCACACAGTGCTCATAGTATATATGAGAGAATCCATTCACATCAATTCAATTCAACATCTACCAGCCCCTAAAAACTCATCATCCAGTACTACATTATCCCTCCACCTCAACATTCCATAAATATTGAGAGCTCTAGAACAAGAAGCGGCCGAAGAAATCTACAAACAAAAATGGCGATGTCTCAAGCGACTGAGGATGAATGGAATGCCAGACTCCATCTACCTTTTCCAGAGTGGTGAAACAGTGTACGACCTCATCAAAATCAAGATCGAATGCACAGACCGCATCAACAGAGAAGACCAGCTCCTCTTCCTCAGCCCCAACCTACTAATCCAGGACCATAGAACTCTCTCTTACAATGGCGTAGTCAGCAAATCCATCATCAGCCTCCATAAGAAACACAAAGATATTTAAATAATTTCCTCTCATTTTAGCATATTTATTTAATATCTTACTTAATCATGGGGTTAAGAGAGATTATTTTAGAAGGAGTTTTGCTACACAGGTCCCAGCTTATAGGCCCCTCTCACAGGCCCCTTGAGGTGTCATAATTTAAAACACACATTAGTACACCCAATTTTCCCTCATTTTGCGTGTTTTCGTTCGTATCCCGTCCATCTCGAGCGCCCCAAACCCATTCATCAACCATTAATTGGTTTTTTTTTTTAAACATCACATCACACGAAGAACACAAGATAATCTGCAGTATTTGAAACCTTTCGTTGAAAAATCATACATTAAGAGACCTCAAAATTGCTGATGCAGGCTTCGATTTACATGTTTTTTTTTATCATTTCCGCGCTATCAAAATATTTCTAAAATGGGTGAACGCAAATCCATTTTGGAGGTTTTTAAATTTTTTTTCCTATTTTGTGATGATTTGATGAATTTAAATATCAAATATTATGTTAGTTTGATGTGTTTGTGCTAGGATTTATTTTTATCCTTTTTTAGTTTGTTATTGTGATATTAAGAATGTTTGATCATTTTAAATTATTTATTTGAATTCAAATTTGAATTTTAGTTAACCGACTATAGATAAAGATTTGACTGAAATTAGATTTGTTTAGGTATACCGTTTACAGATTTAGATAATTAGTATGAGATCCTAGTTTGTTAGGATTCTTCTTATATGCCGGGCAAATAATCATTTAAACCAAATATTAGACAATTCAGAGATTAGTGATATATTCAGTGTTTTATAAAATTTACAGAAAATGTAACTATTTTCAATCTAATTGTAATTTTGTGTATGCATAACAGAGTACTCATACATTAATGTGTGTTGTATGTTTACATTTGTATGAAATGTAATACCAAATTTCTGGCATTTCTTAGAAAATCCGAACAGATATTTGTGTAAGCCCAACATCCCTGGTTTATGTGGATTTTAAAGTATTGAAGGAATCATACAGCCTATGTTTAGAGAAACGTAACTACCTGCAGATCTCGCATCCCTAAATGTCGATCGAAATCAGCAGAATAATGTATATGACCCCTCACGCTGCATTCAGTTGGTATCAGATTTTGCCAAGTTACGACTACCACCGCGAACCGCCGTAACTATCGTTTAGCGCCGCCGCCGTCGATTTGTAGCCACTGCCTCCGAGCCCCGCCGCCGCCGAACAGTTTCATCGTAACGATAAGTAAATATGAACATTTATTTAGCACAGTTCACTGCTTCTGTCGAGAGTTGTCGTGTGCCGTCGTTTATGTTGTCATTATATGTTTTTTTATGTTGAGCCACTGCCATTGTACTGAATCTAATTAATCCTATTTTGAAATGTAACTAAATTCTTTCAACATGTGAGTTATTTTTTTTATTTTGATTGATTTGTACAATGCAAATTGTAAAAAAATTCACTCCACCCCATGTAACTAGGTTACATATGTGTATTCCATGATCCCATGTAATAATTCATTCGGAGCCCATCTCCTCTTAATGCATTATAATGTATGTCTCAATGCGTATGAAAATTACATTTAACCCCTCATACTTCAAGTCTTCAATTTTACTTTCAAAACTCCCATTTTCTGCCCACACTATTTCTTTTCATTCCAATCCAATACAGTTTTTAGAATTATGCAACAATGTGACTGACATCATACAAATGACTTACATGTTCTACGGAGATCAGAAATTAATGCAAAAGTCGATTTCGACTAGGTGAATGACAGGGCAACATCAAAATATCTGTGAAGGACTCACCTGTCATCAACTCCCAGTTTAGGTAAGTATATTTTCCACTAACACATGTTACAAAGAAATATAGTTCAAATAAAAACTCGAGGACGAGTTTCATTTATTTTCTGAAATGTAGTGTGGATTGTGGGATAGTCATCATGAAATTATGAGACTGCAGTTCATCAAGAAAAAATACCAGCAACCATGACTAGGAGTAGATTGAAGTACATAAGATCACGCATAATCAAAGTATTCCTCAACGACGAGCTCAAAACATTCACTAAAGAGGACCATAGAGTTTCAACAATGCATTTTGATGATGAGCTGATGTTTTGTCATTTTTGTGAATATTTTAGTTTTGTGACGTTTGTTGATGAAAAACTGAAACAAGTTCAAATTTGATGATATTTGTTTTAGTTACTGATATTTAGATTTGAATTTTAAATCATTATTTGAAACCTTTAAATTTGAATTGCTTAGTTATCCTTAATGTGATAGATAAAGATTCTGTTAACATTTGTTTGTTGGTTTACAGATTTACTGATAATTAGTTGAGATCCTAGTTTGTTAGGATTCTCTTCTATAAATAGCATCATGTAAACCAATACTGACAATTCAGAGATTAGTGTATTATTTGTGTTCAAAGGAAGTTACATATTTATTAGCTTATCTTTGAATGTAACTTTTGTTAGTGTCTTCAGTACTATGACAAATTTACATAGAGGTTATGTATACCAAATTAGTCTTGCATTTCTTAGGAAATCAACAGATATTTGACCAGCTGTAACATCCCTGGTATCCTTCTATTGAAGAATCAACAGCCTTGTAATGGAGCCTGCAGATCTCGCATCCTTAAAGGTCGATCGAATCAGCAGAAGAGCGTGACCCCTCACGCTGTTACATAAATATTACAAACTCAATCTCATAAAAGTTAGTTACTATTCTCTTAGTAACCTCTCAAATCCAAGTTCCCTTAGGATCACTAAAATGTAATTGTAATAACACATTGCCTAAAAAAAAAAAAAGTTTACCAATTCAAATAAACCAAGCTAGAATACATATTTATAGGAATGATAAATAACTTCATCTCCAAATAATTTCGGACAAAGGATTAACAAAAATAAAGGCAGCATGTCCAACATTTCACCAGCATTCTGCATTTGCAACTTTCTGGAGATATTCTTTACTTGCTTTCTCTAATTGACTTGAAACAAATATTAGGTGCTTTCTCTCTGAAACATTTTAAGAGATTCCCCAATGTTTCCTACTAATATCAATTAATGATCGAATCTTAAATAAAACATTATACTTGGATTAGGTAATAGAAAATCCTAACCTAATAAGGTTAGTTACTTTCAAAAAATCCGATGTGAAACTACTCACCGAATCGAGAAATAATCCCAACAAAACATCAACCTCCATAAGAAAGTTTTTTCACAAATGGAGAAGCTATTTAAAAAAATAATTATAAACAACTCTCAATTTAGCATATTTATTTACATATCTTACTTCATCATGGGGTCTGTAAGTAGAGATTACTTTTAGAATGCAGCAATGTATATAGGGTTTTTTTTTTCTTTGAAGGAACGAAGGGCAAGCTAGAGAGGTTGACAGGTTTTGTAATCCAATAATACATAAACAGCAAGGTAGTGAATTGTTAGTTGTGCTTTCTCTATAACATGGTGTAGGTAAATTGGACTATTGAAATGCCAAACATAAGTATTCGAGTTCTCTTATGATGTACTGAAAAAACACATTTGACAACATAAACAATCAAATTAACATTAAAAAAAACTATATGACTAAAAAGTTAAAAACCTGTAAATATGAATAAAAACCAAACCTAAACGGCAGACATTGATATATCTATGTCAAAATAAGTGAGAATAAACTGGTAGTGGTATTCCCCAGGTCCCACTAGAATTATATTATTTCACCTAATTTATTCCACTCTAATAAAAATTGTTCACATGTCAAATCATCTATCACTACTTTTATTAAATCAAGGGATCCACATATCAAAACAATTTTTTATCTTTTAAAATTTTACCTTTTTTTTGTTTATAAACTTTTTTTTTAATTTCCTATCAATTTTTTATCTTTTATAAATATTTATTAAATCTTATTTACATTTTATTCATAACTTATTTATTATCAAACAAATAAGAAATACTTTATAATTAAATTTTCAATGAGAATAACTAAAAATACTACCAAACAAAAAATTATTTATTCTTCATCTATACTTGCAATAATTATTTAATCTCAGAATAGTTTAAGTCGCTATCCAAATAAGGGGCAAAGTGTAGAGTTTTAACCCTAAAGGCGTCGTCGCATGAACAAGAATATCCATATTACTATAATCACTCATGCATCACATCCACTACTCACCTTTTGTCATGCGAATATCAAGTTGTTAACACACTTCCCACACAGAGCTCATTAGTATGAAAATTTTCATTCACATCAATTTAATTCAACCTCTACCAGCCCCTAAAAACTTATAATCCAATATTACATTTTCCCTCACCTCAACATTCTACAAGTATTCAGAGCTCTAGCTAGAACAAGAAACAGAAGAAATCAACAAACAAAATGGACACGTCTCTAGTTACTGTGAGGATGAATGCAATGCCTGACTCCATCTACCTCATCAAAAGTGGTGAAACAGTGTACGACCTCAAAATCAAGATCGAATGCGCGGACCTCATGAACAGAGAAGACCAGCTCCTCCTCCTTGGCCCCAACCCACTAATCCAGGACCATAGAACTCTCTCCTACTATGGCGCAGTCAACAAATCCATCATCGACCTCCATAAGAAACACAAAGATACCACGTTCGAGGTCACCGTCGTCATTACAGAGAATCACCTTCTCGGGGCCGTCTTTCCCAATATGTCTTCAAACGAAAATGTCTCAAAACTCAAGGCAGACATCGAAAACAGAATCGGGGTGTTCAGAGGACGCCAGTCGCTGATCTTTCAGAATGAGGAGCTTTATAACAGTGACCTTTTGAGGGACTTCTCTGTGACATTGCACCCCACAGTGATTTTGGCCCCGAATCCCCGTTATCAGGAGGAGATGTTCAAAGACCGGGCGCTTGATACAGGAAGACTTGGTGCATCCCCTCGACAGGGTGTACCTTTTGCACTGGGCTTTGCGGAGATTGGGCGAGGCAGGGAGGGCATTCAAGCTCTTCTACGGGTCAATGGCCATCTTGGGTAGCGAGTGGAGCTTGACATGCACACTGATTCTGTGGTTAGTTTGATCTTCCTGGATGGGATGTCTTGAGCTTGTCAAAATGTGTTGTGTCTATCATTTTCTTGTGAAAGATCGATTGTGGTCTTCTTCTTTCTTTCTTGTTCACTTCATTTTGTTATTTTGATGCTAAGCAGTGTTTGGTTTTGTTCTTCCCTTTGTGAAAGGTTAGCTTTCAAATTGATTTATGTTTGTATTTGGCAATTTTGAAAATTTTATAAGGGGCGTTTTGATAATTTTAATTAACCACATGAATAATCTGCGTGTTATCTTGTATGATTTTGTTCTCTTCATTGTTCTATAGGTGTTAGATATAATTTTTTTTCTTATTAGTGTTCTACCTGTGTTGCGATCTAACACTAAAGAAATCATTGTCTCAACATCAATTCTCAAGATTTCGATCGGCTCTTTTATTTACAAATTTAAAAAGAAACTGTTAGTAATTAATTCATATTGTTGAGAAATATAGGATATGTTCCAAAATTAACCAGAAAAAAAAAACAGCCAAAAAAATTGTTTCTATATTTGGATCTGGTATTTCAATCCATCAAAGAGATGATATGTCATAATTTTTTATAATGTATTATAAAATGGGATAAGTGGATCAAACATTGTATCAAGGAAAGAAACGTGTTTTAAAACAAGAATTTTTTTTTTTTTGGCTCTTTGAGTAACTAAAGTCCAACATAAATAAGTGTTTATTTAAAGAGAATGCTACAATCAGCTATACTTTTAGTCTAATTTCTCGCTATGCATTCATTTGAAAGATTCAAATGTTGTGTTGAGAAATAGAGCAACAATAGGGTTTGGTTAGAATATTAAAAAGTTATGATTTAAAAAACAAGCTAGTTGTCTCCCCTCGACTTTTTTGCCTTCTCTGTATGTTATATAAGTTATATGGTAACACTTGAGTAATAGAAATATTGGTAGCAAACTCTACCTTGTTTCAAAAAAACAAAAAAAAAAAAAAAACAAAAAAGAATTATCAAGAGTTCCAAGCTATTAGTTTGCAATCATCTATTGTTTTTTTTTTTCTGAGAAAAAGTAAATCTTGCTACCATTATTTTCATTATTAAAAGTGGGTTACAAGTCCAGATTAAAGAGAAGGTATGTAGATCTTGCTACCATTTCTTTCTCTTGGAGTTATCAATATACTTCCAAAATATGTTCATGATAACAACAAAACCTTTATCCCAATTCAATTTTATGACTTCTCAAGTACAGCGGACACACATTATTATACACATTTTTTGGGGGAAAACAACTTCATACTTACCCAAAAAATGACCAAATCAGGGATATCCATCCCAACCAAGAGATGTCACACTGTAAATTTTACTTACAATTTTAATTATAAACTGAAATAGAAGGATAAAAGATGAAATAGAATGACATGATCAGAAGATCGACCTAGTCGATTATTTTAAAAAATCACTTTTTACCTTATTTGTAATTGTGCTTTCATAATTTTCGCTCATTTAATCATATTTATTTTAATTTCTTCCTAATTATTAGGGTTAAGAGAGTATTTTAGAAGCAGCAGTGTATAGAGTTTTTTCATTGAAGGAAAGGGTGATGCTAACGAGAGAGATTGAGAGATTTTGTAATCCGATTAGTTTATAATAGTGAATAATTTTATCGAACCACGTTGTTCTATATGTGTTGAAATCTAACCTTAAAGGCATCAAGTCATGTGAAAACTAATCCCCATTTTACTATAATCACACATGCATCCCATCCACTTCTCACCTTTTATCATGCGAATGTTAAGTTGTCCACACACTTCCCACACAGAGGGCATTAAGTATGACAGAATCCATTCACATCAATTCAATTTAACCTCAACCAGCCCCTAAAAAACTAATTATCTAGTACTACATTTTCCCTCCACCTCAACATTCTATAAATACTAAGAGCTCTTCCCACACAGAGCTCATTAGTATAACAGAAGAAATCAACAAACAAAATGACGACATCTCTAGTTACTGTGAGGATGAATGGAATGCCAGACTCCATCTACCTCTTCCAGAGTGGTGAAACAGTGTACGACCTCAAAATCAAGATCGAATGCACCGACAGCATCAACAGAGAAGACCAGCTCCTCTTCCTCGGCCCCAACCTACTAATCCAGGACCATAGAACTCTCTCTTACTATGGCGTAGTCAACAAATCCATCATCAACCTCCATAAGAAACACAAAGATACCACGTTCGAGGTCACCGTCGTCATTCCAGAGAACCATCTTCCCATGATCGTCTTTCCCAATATGTCATCCAACGAAAGTGTCTCGAATCTCATGGTGCACATCGAAAACAGAATCGGGGTGTTCAGAGGCCGCCAGTCACTGCTCTTTCAGAATGTGGAGCTTTATAGCAATGACCTTTTGAGGGACTTCTCTGTGACATTGCAGCCCACAGTGACTTTGGCCATGAAACCCCGTTATGAGTTGGAGATGTTCAAAGTACGCATTGTGGAGGGGAAGACCGGGTGGTTGATACAGGAAGTCTCGGTGCATCCCCTCGACAGGGCGTACCTTTTGTACTGGTCTTTGCGGAGGTTGCACGAGCCAGGGAGGGCATTCAAGCTCTTCTACCGGTCGATGGTCCTCTTGGGTATCGAGTTGATGGAGGCGCTTGGCGTGCACCCTGATTCGGTGGTTAATTTGATCTTCCAGGATGGGATGTCTTGAGCT
Source organism: Acorus calamus (assembly GCA_030737845.1). Classification (NCBI taxonomy): domain Eukaryota; kingdom Viridiplantae; phylum Streptophyta; class Magnoliopsida; order Acorales; family Acoraceae; genus Acorus; species Acorus calamus. The sequence continues at coordinate 29,950,845 of CM060865.1, read as the reverse complement.
TGTCAAAATGGGTTTTGTTTCTCTCATTTTCTTGTGAAAGATGGATTGTGGTTTTTTTTTCTCGTCTCTGTTCTTTTGTTGCTAGGCCGTGTTTGGTTCTGTTCTTCCCTTTGGTTTGCTTTCAAAATTACTTGTGTTTGTATTTGGTAATCACTGTGATTTTAATATTTTTATTGTTCTACAGGGTTGTTTGTATTTGGCAATCAGTGTGATTTTAATCTTTTTATTGTTCTACAGGGTTTAGATACAGTTTTGTTCTTATTATAGTTCTACAGGTGTTGATAATTAATACTAAAAACGTCACTACGTTAGCATCAATTCTTAAAAGTGCTCTTTTATTTACCAAAAAAACTGGTTGTAATCCGTATTGTTGAGAAATGTTACAAGATTTGGATCTAATATTTCAACTGATGCAGAAAAAATAGAATTTTAATCCAAGAAAATGATTTCACATTGTACTTCTTTTTATAAATGCATATTATATATAAAATGGATACATGGATCTAACATTGTATCAAGATTAGGCACACTTGTAATTAATCAAGAATTTTTTTTTGACTAATTAAAGTCTTAACACCAGTTATAGCCTAATTTTTCGCCTTCTCCTCGGCCCCAACCCAGTAATCAATGACCATAGAACTCTCTCCCACTATGGCGTAGTCAACAGATCCATCATCGACCTCCATAAGAAGCACAAAGATTCCATGTTGTGGTAACTGTCGTCTCATAAGACATCAGGTTCAACGTGTGGGTCGTGGAGCGGAACACTGGGCTCTTGGTGGGGGAAGTCACGGTGCATCCCCGGGACCAGATGTGCATTTTGGAATTTATGTTGCTAAGGATGGAGAAGACGGGGCGGGAGGAGGTTTCAGATATATTATGGGAGGAGGAGGATCGTGGGGAATGAGATGATGGAGTCGCTTGACATCCGCACTAACGCCGTGTTTCATGTGTTCTTTGGTAGTCAGATTTCTTGAGGTTCTCATCAACTTGAATGGTGTCTTTGTGTGTGGGGTTGCGTTTTTCTTTATTCATTTGCTTGGGTTTGTTTTGGCTATGTTTGGTTGTGTTTGCTACTTTGTTTTGATCAATTTTACGTTTTAAGAAACATGTATTGTGTTCACTCACTCAAATCACCCAAACTTCATTTTTGCAGATCAACTCAAATTAAATTTTCGATTCAATCATGCGAATTTTTTCACTCATCCCACATAGAACTCATGACATGACATTAAGAATTCACATTAATTCCATTCAACCTCTACCAACCTCTTAAAAATCATCTTCCAGTACACATTTTCTCTTGATCGACTGTTGCAGAAGAAATAAAAGAAATCAACAAACAAAATGGCGACGTCTCAAGTGACTGTGAAGATATACGGAGGCCAATTCCCCTTCCCAATCCAAAGTGGCGAAACAGTGTACGACCTCAAAATCAAGATTGAATGCTTTGCCCGCATCAACAGAGAAGACCAACTCCTCCTCCTCGGCCCCAACCCCCTAATCATGGACCATAAAACTCTCTCCCTCTATGGCGTAGTCAACAAATCCGTCATCGACCTCCACCAGAAGCACAAAGACGTCACATTTCGGGTGACCGTCATCTCAAAAGATGGTGTTCTCATGGACACCATCATCAGTTCCGCCTACGACAATGTCTTGAAAATCAAGGAACACATTGAAATCAAAGTTGGAGTGTTCAGTGGCCGCCAATCGCTGCTCTTTCACGATGCAGAGCTGTGCAACAGTGACCTTCTGAGGGACTTCTCGGTGACGTTGTTCCCTACGGTGATTCTGGTCCTCAACCCCCGTTACGTGGAGGCGATGTTCGATGTGAGGATTTTGGATGGGAAAAACGGGCGATTGATAACGGAAGTCACGGTGCATCCCAATGACCGGGTGTTCCTTTTGGACTGGACGGTGAGGAGGTTGGATGAGATGCGCGGGAGGTCGTTCCGCCTCTATTATAGGGGGAAGACGCCCGTGGGACTCGAGATGTTGGAGACGCTCGACGTGCGCTCGAATGCCGTGTTTCATGTCATGTTAAATAATTAGATGCTTTGGAGGTTTATCAGCTATGTGGTTTTGTTCACTGTGTTTTGGTTGAGTCTTCTTTTATTGTAGTGTTTGTTATTTGGTTCTTTTTTTTTTGGGGGTGTGAAAATGGTTAAATTTCGTTTCAAGATGATTTATGCCAGCATTTTTTTTTTATGATGAGTTGGAAAGTACAACAACCATTGAATTAGAATTATGGTTAATTAGATGTGCTTTAAAAGGAAGTGAACTTATTTGATATGTAAGTAAATTAATAAATCAGTGTTGGAATTATGTTTTGATTCGGTGTATCAGATCAGATGATCATTATGAAACCATACTAAGTGGACACCTAATTGGTATATTAATTAAGATTTAATTTTAATTAGTATTTAAACTGAATCTCTTAAAATCTGAAACAATATTTGTTTATTAATTAAGAGAGTGAATCTCATCAAATCAGGGAATTTGCTAATTAGGAGATAACTTGTGAGAAAGTTATTTATTTCTATAAATATGCTATAGGGTTTCATAGCAAAACTAGGCTTCAATGCAATGCATGCATGTAGAGATTCCTAATAGAGGTGTTGAGAGGTTCTAAGATATGGTAACTCCATTAGAGAGTTTGTATGTCTCGTAATATAGCTCAACTATTATAGTTGATTATCTAGTTTTTGCCTCGTGGATGTAGGCCTAGGTTGAATCACGTATATCTTATTTTTTTCGTGTGATGTGATGTTTCGTTCTTATGTTTATTTCGTGTTTTTCTTGACTTCCGCGAATTTGTTTTCCAACAAACAGAACATTAGTTAATTAATAAGGTCCTGGGTCCTGAATTCGAATCTTGCTCCTATAAGAAAAATATATTTAACCAGGAAAAAAAAGTTTACCAAGCAAAAAAAAGTCTAGAAAACACTCCGTCCATAAATTCCAATGTCCTTTTTAAAGATGGGGGCTATTATTGCATAACAAATGCCTCATTTATTTTAATACAAACTGAAAATATGGTTATTTTCATTTTTTTTAATTATTTTAATAGATTTTTCTTAAAGGAATTTTAGATCTTTATAACTCAACATATATGATAGCGTTTGGTAGCAGAATTGCAAAACTAATTTTCTACAAATGCTGGGTTTAAAACTGATTCTGCAAGAAGCTGCCCTCCCCCAACTTTTTTCAATCGCAGCTTTTGGGTACCATTTGCTTAAAATCTGTTTACAGGAAGCTGCAATTGTAATGCTATTTGGTTGTATGATTGTAGAACCAGCTTCCTGTTAGCACGAAAGCTGTCCAATCGTAGAATCAAATGCGAACATAGTAAGTTACAATCGCTCTGAAAGAGGGGAGGAGAAGAGAAGAGAGTTTCCAAACTCTCAATAGAGTAGGAACAAAAGAGAATAACACCATAGAATAAAACAGAGGAGGAGTTGCGGACAACACGAGAAGTATTGTCCCCGCCCAGGAACCTCCCCTGCCCTAACCTTATATATTCTTCAATTTGGAACCCTACTCCGAGCAGCTGAACCTCCTTCGCTCCAGTCTATCGAGCATCCCCAACTCCTTATCAATTGAACCGTTAGGCCCTACAGAATTTTCAAAACAGAACCCACTGGCCTTCGAAGATCACTTTGTTTCTTGTACCCAAATCGTCCACAGGCCCGCAGGGATTAGGATTTTCAATATTAGTTAGGATTTTTTTTGTTAAATAATTATCTAAACTAATAAATTAAATAATAAAAATTAAAACAACCATGTTTTCAATTTGAATCAATCTTCAAGTTTCATACAAAGTTTGACAAAATCACCCATGCATCCCATCTCCTCTTCTCACTCTATCATGCAAATGTCAACACTCTTCCCACACATAGCTCGTAAGAGAATCCATTCACTTCATTTAATTTTAGGCCCTGAAAAATCAACAAACAAAAATTGTGACATTTCTAGTGTTGTAGACAGATTTGGAATGAAATCACTGCAGAATATTTGATTTCAAATCTATCCTTGAAAAATGTTTTATAGTTTTTGTGAAGAAGGGAGTGCCACAATCCGTCTATCCATTCAAAAGTGGTGAAACAGTGTATGATCTCAAAATTAAGATCAAATTCACTGCCCACATCAACAGAGAAGACCAACTCCTCCTCCTTGACCCCCACACCTTAATCCAGGAACATAAACATCTCTCCTTCTAGGGCATAAAACACAGATCCATTGTCGACCTCCACAATAAGCTACAAATTCCATGCTCAAGGTAACAGTCATCAGACCACTCTATCTTCGTCCGATGACTATCGATATGCCTGCTAAAGATAACTTCTCGAAACTCAAGGAAAAGATTGAAATTGGCGCTAGAGACGATGGAGTCGCTTGATGTGCAGCCTAATGAAAGGTTTAATTTGATCTTCTCGCCAAGTTAGAGACTTTTTCGAGGTTCTATTCATCAACATGGGGTTGGTTCTTCATTGTGTTTGTTAGTGTTTCCTTTGCTTATTTTTGTTGCGAAGAATGGATTGTATGTTTGATTCTGTGCTTGGTGATGCTTGGTAGTGTTTTTAGTCATGTTCCTTCTTTTGTTTCTCTCATGCATACCATACACTTCCCACACAGAGCAAAGGAAATCTTAGTCATATTTCCTTCTTTTTAATCAGTGTTTTTAGTCATATACCATACAAAAGTATACATCTCGTTAAAAAAAATTTACATTTTCCATAAATGAGTTCATAAAATTCATTAGATTGAGTATATAATTTATGTTCATCATATTATTTATACTATTTATAAAAAAATCAAAATAGGGGAAGATAAAAATGGGACTGAAAAAAACTGTGCATAACATTACGCATCTTTTTATGGTCAGTAAGTGAATTTCTAATATCAACAAAATTAACAAAACCGAAAATGTGAATGATATGAGAAGCATGTAGATTGACTGGAAATTACAACAATAAGAGAGAAGCTTAACAGCAAAGCTGAAAGTTTAATTTGTAGAATCAATCAAATCTACAACAGCTTGAACTCGTAGCAGGGATTACACTTAGAACAGAGAAAGAAAAAAACATCAAAGGAATTTCAGACCAAAATTGCATACTAATGCGACCAATCTCATGTGAAGCTTCAGCTTTAAGAGGACTTCTGCCAATCCTAGTATGAACTATATAAGCCCAATATTTCCATTAGAGTGCACTTGTAAAAACATAAGTTATGAATTAAGAAACATGTTTTGTGTTCACTCAAATCACCCAAACTTCATTTTTGCAAAACTCAATTTAAGTTTTCAGTTCGATCATGCGAATGTTTACACTCATCCCACACAGAGCTCATGATATGACATTAAGAAGTCACATTAATTCCATCATTCAACCTCTTAAAACTCATCTTCCAGTACACATTTTCTCTTGATTGACCGTTGCAGAAGATATAAAAAGAAATCAACAAACAAAATGGCGACGTCTCAAGTGACTGTGAAGATACATGGAGCCCAATTCCCATTCACAATCCAAAGTGGCGAAACAGTGTACGACCTCAAAATCAAGATTGAATGTTTTGCCCGCATCAACAGAGAAACCAGCTCCTCCTCCTCGGCCCCAACCCCCTAATCATGGACCATAAAACTCTCTCCCTCTATGGTGTAGTCGACAAGTCCATCATCGACCTCCACGAGAAGTACGAGGATTCCTCGTTTCTGGTAAGCGTAGTCTCCAAACCCGGCATTCTCATGGTCTTCATCCCCTGTTCTGCCTACGACAATATCTTGAAAATCAAGGAACAGATCGAAATCAAAATTGGGGTGTTCAGTGGCCGCCAGTCTCTGCTCTTTCAGGAGGAGGAGCTGTGCAACAGTGACCTTCTGAGGGACTTCTCGGTGTCATTGTTCCCTAAAGTGACTCCGGTTCTCAACCCCCGTTATGTGGAGGTGATGTTCAATGTGCGGATTTTGGATGGGAATAGCAGGCGCTTGATAACGGAAGTCTTGGTGCATCCCAACGACAGGGTATGCCTTTTGGACTGGACGGTGAGGAATTTGGAAGAGATGCGTGGGAAGTCGTTCCGCCTCTTTTACAAAGCGAAGACGGTCGTGGGTCACGAGATGTTGGAGGTGCTTGATGTGCGCTCGAATGCCGTGTTTCATGTGATGTTCCAATAATTAGGTGCCTTGAGGTTTCTCATCAGTATGGTTTTGTTCATTGTGTTTTGTTTGTGTGTGAGAAGGGTTTGATTTTATGAATGTAATGCAATGCTTGTTTGTTCCTTTTTGTTTTAATGCGGAAAAAAAAGGTTTGTTTTACATAATCCAGGAGCAAGTACCACCATGTAACAACATGTATGTGATGAAATACCTCCAAGTGGGGTGTCGAATGGATGCAATGACTAGATCGTGTTAGACAAAATGCTCTATTAAGATCAAATTCACTGCCCACATCAACAGAGAAGACCAGCTCCTCCTTGGCCCCCATCCCTTAATCCTGGCATAAAACACGGATCCATCGTCGACCTCCACGAGAAGCTAAAAAATTCCATCCTCAAGGTAACAGTCATTGGACCACCCTATCTTCCTCCAATGACCATCGATATGTCTTCCGAAGATAACATCTCGAAACTGAAGGAAAAGATTAATATCGGCATCGGAGACGATGGAGTCGCATGATGTGCAGACTAATGACAGGTTTGATTTGATCTTCTGGCCAAGTTAGAGGCTTTTTTGTGGTTCTCTTCACCAACATGGGGTTGGTTTGTGCATTGTGCTTGGCAGTGTTTCCTTTGCTCATTTTTGTTGTGAAGAATGGATTGTGTATTTGATTCTGCGCTTGTGATGCCAGGCAGTGTTTTTAGTCCTGTTTGTTTTGGTTTGAAAAGCTGTTCATTCAGCATAATTTGCGTACCTCAATGTATAAACACAAACTAGTCTAGTGTCGTATATAAGATCGAAGTGTTAACAACATCCGATGAGACTAATGTAAGAAGGATGGTTGATATGTTATTGGAGAGATTGGACCACCAAAAAAGGTCCACGAAGAAAATTGTAAGAGTAAAGCTGGAAAAAAATAATAATAATGACCATCTCAGAACCTCTGAAAATTTGATAAGGTGAATTATTTCGTGGGGGAAAATAAAAAAATACAACTAACAATGTTTATTTTTGTCAGATTTCATCATTAAAACAATCAAATAAATGAATTTGCTATTTATGGTAATAATTCGTTTAAAATGTGAATCATTAAATAAGATATTTTTTAAACGTTGTTACATACTGTTCTTTTTTTCAGTCTCTACTCTAGTCTCATATACTTCATCAACCACTAGCCACCTGTACCAACTTTAAAGAGTTATATACCTTGTTAATTTTTTTGTATATCTTTTATTGATGAATTCATACAATCGTTAAAGTATATTTCTTATTTAATTAGAGTACATATCTCAGTAGAAGACTTATATTATTTAAAAAAAATCAAACAGACAAAGACTGTGCATAACATTATTCATATTTTTAGGATAACTGAATTTGTATTATCAACACAATAAACAAAATGTACAAAATGTGAATGATAGGAGAAGAGTGTCGATTGACTGGAAACTACAACAATAAGAGAGAAGCTTAATAGCAAAGCTGAAGGACTGCATCCTTAATTAATTTTTAGCAGGGAATACACTTAGAACAGAGGAAGAAAATGAACATCAAAGGAAGTTCAGACCAAAATTGGTGACTAATTTGATCAACCTCATGTGAGAAGCTTCAGCTTTAAAAGGACTTCTGCAAGGCCTTGTTATTTCCTTTAGAGTGCACTTGTAAGAAACATAAGTTATGAATTAAGAAACATATTTTGTGTTCACTCAAATCACCCAAACTTCATGTTTCACATCAATCATGCAAATGTTCTCATCCCACACAGATCTCATGATATGACAGAATCACTTCACATTAATTCCATTCAACCTCTACCAGCCTATAAAAACTCATCTTCCAGTATACATTCTCTCTTGATCGATCGAGAGTTGCAGAAGAAGAAATAAAAGAAACCAATAAACAAAATGGCGACGTCTGAAGTGACAATGAGGGTGAATGGAATGACACACTCCGTCTACTTCTTCAAAAGAGGTGAAACAACAGTGTATGACCTCAAAATCAAGATCGAAAACTTCGCCCGCATCAACAGAGAAGACCAGCTCCTCCTCTTCGGCCCCAACCCACTAATCGAGGACCATAGAACTCTCTCCCTCTATGGCATAGTCGACGGATCCATCATCGACCTCCACATGAAGCACAATGATTCCCCGTTTCTCGTAACCGTAATCTCCAACAATGGTGTTGTTCTCATCGATCCCATCCCTGCTTCCGCCTACGACGATGTCTCGAAAATCAAGGAACACATTGAGATCAAAATTGGGGTGTTCAGTGGCCGCCAGTCTCTGCTCTTTCAGGATGAGGAGCTGAGCGACAGTGACGTTCTGAGGGACTTCTCGGTGACATTGTCGCCTACGGTGAATCTGGTCCTCAACCCCAATTATATCGAGGAGATGTTCGATGTGTGGATTGTGGATGGGAATAACGGGCGCTTGATGAGGGAGGTCACTGTTCATCCCAATGACAGGGTGTCTCTTATGGACTGGACAGTGAGGAAGTTGGAGGAGACGCGCGGGAGGTCGTTCCGCCTCTTTTTTGGGGAGGAGATGCCCGAGGGTCTCGAGACGTTGGCGGCGCTCGACGTGCGCCGTTATTCCGTGTTTCGTGTGATGTTCGATAATTAGATGCTTTGGAGGTTTCTCATCAATATGTTTTGTTCTTGTTCGTTGTGTTTTGTTTGGTTTGAGTTTTCTTTTCTTTGTTAGTGTGTGAGAAAGGTTTGATTTTATGTTTGTAATGCTTGTTTGTTCCTTTTGTTTTAATTCTAAAAAGCAGGTTTGTTTTTCATAATTTTATATGTTTGCATTATTTTGGTCAGATGGTACTGGTTCCTATCCAGGAGCAAGTACCACCTTGTGTAGATAACAATCAAACACAAACTACTCTAATATCATCTGATAGAAGTGTTGACAAATCTGATGAATTGCCTCCAAGTGGGGCGTCGGATGGATGCAATGACTCGATCATGTTGACAAAATGCTCTAAGATTGGAACGTTGCTAGAACGAGCTCTACTTGGAAGATACCTATTCGAGCTAGAATCACCCAAATCACTCTACCTCTCTCTCCAATCCATCATGCATATCCCATCATTCACTTCTCATTTGTATCATGCGAATGTTTACAATCTCCCCATACAAAGCTTATGATAGAATCCATTCACATCAATGAGACTCAATCCCTACCAGCCTCTTAAACTCACATTCAAGTACTACATTTTCCCTCCACATCAACAAGAAACAATGAAATCAACTAACAAAAATGGCACCTCTCAATTGAGAGTGAGGACTAATGGAGTGAATTACTATGCCTTCCAGAAAATCCATAACCACATCAAATGCGGATTACATAAAACTGCTTAGATTAAACTTCTTCTGATCTGGCATCAAACTTCCAAAGATAATAAATAGCATATTTTACATATGGTAACTCTTTTTTCATCTCTGTCTATAGCTTACAACAGGTTTCTGAGGAGCATTATAATTTACAAAAGCCCACTTGAGAAACCATATCAAACACTACAATTTTAACCTTTCCCTGCATATCCAAATACCTATAAAAAAACAAGTCATGATCTAAGAAACAAGGTGTTGTCATCACCCAAATCACTCAACCTTTCATTCAACAAAACTCCATTTCCCTCCAATCCATCATGCATATCACATATATCCACTTCTCATTTGTGTCATGCAAATGTTAACAATATCTCAGATTAGGTCCTAAACATAACAGGACCAGTTCAGTAACATTCATCAAGAATGTTTACCCACCAAAAAAGAAAAAGAAAAAAACCATTCATCAAGAATGATGGATTCCCGAAGAACTAAATTCTGATAAACTCTAAGCCTATGTTTAGTTCAAGAATAGGTTGCGAATAAGTTAGAATTAGTCGGAATAGCTTCATTGTAGATATTTGGATGGCTGGAATAAATGAGAATATATGAGCCCATTATCAAATCAACTGTCATCATCTCTTATCAATCAACTGTTATCACTTTTTCACCTTTTATAAATCTTTATCCACACCTTATTTACATTTTATCCAAACAACAAAATTTTATTATTACATTTCTTAACAAGAATAATTCAAAACACAACCAAACAAAAGATCATTTAATTCTTATTTATATTAGAATAGTCATAAACATCAAAATAACTTAATTCTCGAATCAAATATGGGCTAAAGAAAAGAGGAATAATAAAACTTTACCTGACTGGATAAGAATGACCACATGAATGAGACATTAGGTGCTCCAATAGAAACAGAATGAGAAAAATTATCAAACTAGAACTTCTTTCATTTGGAATAAGCAGAGTTGCTCCTGATGAATAAACAAATCCTAACAAATGTAGCAGCATTTCATTTTTCATTCATCTAGAACTTCATAACCACATCAAACGTGGATTACATAAAACTGCTTACATTAAAGTTTGAACTACTCTGATATCAAACTGCAAAAGATTAATAAATAATATATTTTACATATGGTAACTCATTTTCTCTCTGTATCTATCGCTTACAACAGGTTTCAGAGGGGCATTATAAAAGCCCACTTGAGAAACCATATCAAACATTACAGCTTTAACCAAGTAATCTAAAAAACAGCAGCAGCAACACTGTCATGAACACTTCACGAAAACTCCCACCTTTGATTCTACTTCCACGACTGTCACTGACTCCGACCAAAAAGCGGCACTCACCCATTGAAGGGTCAAGGAAAGTGACCATCCCCAACCCATCAAAATCACAGCTTTTTGAGTCCTGCTTTTGCAACTGGTAATAACTATTGAACGCATAGGATATGTTTCCCTTCACCCCTATCGTATTGCACGAACCTCCATACGAAAGAGTCGTACAATCTGCGACACTGCAAGCTAGCTTGATGTGGTTGTTGACGGTGGAGAGGTCTTTTGAAGGGTCTGCAACGCACCACCTCCAAGGGAGGTATGGGACATCTTTCGCATTTCTCAGAACACCATTTCCAAGGTTCAATGAGTACTTCACCTGTCCATCGAAAGAGAAGATCCCCCAATGTCTTTCAAAATTCCCCGGAAGTACGCTTTTCTGTTCCTCGTCTAGTAGACTGAAAAGATAAACATCTGCAGGAGGAACGCCGGGTCTTAAAGGAGTTCCTTTATTGCTCAAAATATGGTTTACAAGGCCTTGGTTGAAGGCCCTTGCAGCAGTGAGATTCGCGCTAGAAACTCCATCGCTTGGCCAACCAACCTCTCCAATCACTATCGGCATCTGTCCATAACCGATTTTATTCAGAGCAGAAACTAATGTGTCATAGTTTCCATCAAACGCGTTAAAATACACGTTTGGCCCATCCATCACGGGGTGAGAAGAGCCTCCAAAGAACGCGTAGTCTTGTGGGAAATCTGTGTTTCCGTAAAGGCTCAGAAAGGGATATATGTTGACCATAAAAGGTGAGCCATCGGTGTTGAGGAATGAAACAATTTGGGTCATTATCTGAGTCAGTTCAGGACGGAAGGAACCTTGTGAAGGGAGGCTAGAAGACTCATAGGCATCAGCATTGCAGGGGACAACAAGTTTAACATAGTTAGCAAGGTTTGCTCTTGCTAAGGACTGTTGAATATTGAGCATCGTGGGAAAGACATAAGATTGGAACTGCCCTTGGTAACTGGTGAGGAAGGGTTCATTTCCAACTGTGACATACCTGTTAATATTAGGATCCCAAAAAAAACAGAAGAAATTAATTACTCAAAATACTCACATTGTTAATATGATTATAACAATGAATCTACTTTTAGGATTTTGTATCATATTCTGTTTGTTGAGGCAATGGAAGACTAACCAACAGCAACTCACTAGGTATTTAGAAAACACTCACTGATTATATCATTTATGAGATATAATATGTACCTGGTATGCAACTGTTTTACGGTCTAAAAGCACATACACGTCTGCAAAATAGGACCAGTCTATATTTCTAAAAAGATTGTGATTTAGTAGACAGAAGGATAAGCTAGAGAGAGCAGCAGAAATGTTGAAACATTCTGATTTGTACCAAATCGAAAAAAACAAAGGGAAAAAAAAAAGGAAAACAAAGGATGGCATGTCCTCTGCCCATGTTAGATCAAAGTCATGCTCGATGAGTAGATAGTGATTCATGCTTAAAATGGGGAATTTCATATTAGAGCATATTATTTCACCACCATATATACAGTATTTACTATGTAAAAAGACTGAAGATGGAAAAAACCATCCTTATATATCAAATTGCCTCAGATTAATTTTAGAATTAAAAAATCACCAATGATCAGAAAAACAAAACAAAACATGCATGCACTGGAAATTTATCAAATATATTAAAAATAATTGGACATTAACCAAGAGCGAAATCAACTTCACTTCACTGATTAGTCAGCATACTTTTAAAAAATATAATGATCGAAGGGAATACCCTTGGTTGTGCTTGGAATCCCAAACCTTTGAAGGGTAGTTTGATTTGTGAGCAATTCAGCACTTAACAGAACTACGCAGCCCATTGGGTGCAAACCTGCATTACCCATTTTGGAGCACCAGAACCTGTGGTAGGTAGTATTAAACCTATGTATTGAATCAGCCACTTGGGCATCGATTCAATAAACCATTCTCCAAATCCAGAATATACAGGTCTTGCAGGTTTACACTAATTAGTTATAATATATTTCCTCCTATACACAGAATATTCTGAACTTAGAAGTCCACATCAAGATCAACACATTGCTCCAGAAGGACTGAGATTCGAATATTGATTTTCCAGATTTTACAGACTCCAGCATTCCTTTTCCATCACCAAACTCCAAAAGTCAAAAAAGAAAAAAATACGACCTAAGCAGATCGGCCAACAAATGACTTAATATGGTACCAAGATTTTGCAAACCAGATTAAGTTTCTTCTTTGCTTATATTCTTCGGAACAGGGTTAGTGCATCAGTGCTAAAAAAAAGTTCTTCCACATGCAAATATTTTGACTTAAAACCAGCTATGGACATCTACTGATCAATTCTATGCAACATCTAGGTGGTCATGCAACACTTGGACAAGTACAGGTGGACTATCAAAAACAGGACACATAGTAATACTCAACAGGACCCCCAAGAATATCTATCAACTACAAATTTAAGCTTTCATCAGTTTCTCAAAAGTTTCTCTCTCCAAAAGCATTCAAATGCAAACCTTTAATTGGAGATTCTCTTACTCAACTGCACGGGGGGGGGGGGGGGGGGGGGGGGGGGGGTCGCACATGTGACAGCACATTATCACCAAGTGTTCAACAAATACCAAAACGCAAATGCATGATGCACTTTATTAACCCTAAACAAACTTTTGTATTAGTCATGTGCAATGTGCAAGATAACACAATAAAGGAAGGTCTTGCATGTGATGCGACAAGTTAATATCCCTTCTTGTAGAAATATTCTCTCCTACCAAGGATCCTAGGGATGCAGAACATCCTTATGAAGGTGATAATTTGACATTCTCTTCCACAGATGTTAGAAAGTCAATTTTTTATAAAAAAAAAAATTGACCATACCATTTTAGTCGAATATTATTCATTAACCAGATCAAAATTCCTAATTGCGTCAAATGCGATCCTCATATCTCAAAGAAGCAAGCTAAATCACGTGACTCTGTGAACAGATACAAACATCAATATGTGACAATCTCAAGCAATTACTATGCCTCTAAAGTAACCAAAGCACACAATTTGGATATACAAGGAAATATTTCCAAAAAAAAAAAAACTCAATTTTAATAAACCAAAATGGAAAGCATCACTGAACAAGTTGAAATTAAGCCACACATGTCAAATAATGCAACACCCACCCATCATAAAATTCAATAATTCACCAAACATCAACAAAAAAAAGACTAAAAATAGAATCTTTATCAGATAAATTAAAAAAGAAATCAAGAGAAGGACTTGCAAACCTGATGTCGACGCCGTTCTTCACGGCGTACCTCGAGACATTCTGAGCAACCCACGAATCCGCCGCTGCTGGCGACGACGAGAGAAGCTCAAGCATCTCATTGGGTATCCCCACCATCACTTCAATGCCACTCCCCATCAGCGCCTTCAGAACCGTCGGATCTGCGTCGAAGAGCTTCACCTTCCCGATCTTGTTCTCCTTCATCAACCCCACCACGATCGAAGGCGGAAGCTTGTGAGACGAGATCGTGCCCCAGTTAACCCCAATAGCGGAATCCGCCATGAAAGCCCCGTTTGAGAGGGTGAAGACGAGGAGGAGAAACGACAAGTGGGTCCTCACCATTTCGAGAGATATCAGGTGCGTTTGAAAGAGCTTTCAATTGGGTTTTCGAGGGAGTGATTCGTTTAGGGTTTCGTGAGAGAGAGAGGTGAAGGTAGTTGGTAATGGCGGAAGAGAGTGGGAGAAGAGGGAGTGTCGATAGCAACCGACGAAAGGGAAAGTAGTGTGGAGGAGTGTAAATGCCGCTGGTTTTGTTTTTAATTACGGGAAATACCACAAAAGCTTATTTTTTAAAATAGCTTTCCCTCACTTTTTGTTTTAATAATCCTTATCTCGATAGGGCGGTACTGACACGACGACTTATAATACGTGTTCAATAGAGACAAAAAATTAATTTTTTTTGGATTATATATCTGTTACAGCCACGATTACATCCTTGTATGCTTTAAATGATATATATATTTCAAAGATATATATGATGAAAAGATCCCGAGGGTTCAATAATTTCGTGGATGCGATGAGGTTGAAGTAATATGTGTAAAGTAATATGTGTTTTTATGTGAATGTTGGATATTTGGATTTGCTTGATTCGATTAATATCTCATTTCTCAACCACCTCTCATTCGTCCACATTGAAAATAAGATAAAAGACAAATGGGAGGTGGTTGATAAAAGACCGCAGCGTCTTGTCCCAAATCTAGTTTATTCAATCTCTCTAAAGTTATCATATCAGAGTTTGAATTTGAAGCGTGTGACATGATGAGAAGGCATAAAAATATGATTATTATATTAAGTCATCATCAAACTAACATAGCACATCACTCAAAATATATCGTCTATCCCTTAGATTGTTATATCACATCAATATTTTAAGCCCTTGTGAATCATAACTCAAAACAAAGGACATAATTCGTAAACACTAAGACGCGTTTTAAAATCTTGAATCCATTGAGATGAATATTGTAATGACTGTGAAATTCTAGGTCATAGTTTTACTGAATCCCATGGAGTGTCTAAAATTTCAAATTCTAATATCTTAGTATGGCTAGAATCTTTGTCCTTTATGCTTTTGAATGCATCTTTTGACCGTGGATCGGATGTGTATCGGTTAAATTATGGGTCACATCGTGTTAGGGTGTCGGGTAGAGGAATGTGTTTTCATTTCCTTATTTTCAAGTATTTTTCAATAATATGCATGTGGTTGAGGGTTATTATATATTTTTTTAATCCAAGGTTGAAAAGTTGGCTTTCTATGAAGATCTTCAATGTTTCTTTATATCTAGGGTTCCCTCACTTATATTTTTATGATTTAAGTATTTAGTACTGATTTAAATGTACTTTTTGGGTTAACATCATATTTATGTAGTTCTCTTATGATTTAAACTAGATTTTATGAGATCTATATATATATTGATAAATCTAGGGTTTCCGATCAATTTTCTCATTTACAATTGATTTTTGATCTATTTTTCTTGTTGTTTTATATCATTTTATGTGACTCATATATGTTTTCGTATTGATTTTTAGAGGATCCTTTATGTAAATAATATTTTCACCAAAAATATAAATTTATTTTGTGAATTTTATCAATCGAATAAGCTTTTGATTCTAATTAGAATATGGTTGTGGTCTGTTTTTGCAAATGTTTTCAAATGTATATGTATATGTGTGTGTGTGTGTGTGTGAGTGTGAGCGGGTGCAATAGGTTTTCGGGAAAAAAAAATCTAGGTTTCGGACGGCTCCCTTATGAGACATCAAAAAGGGTATGGAAGGGCCATCGATCTGTGTGGTGGACGGCCCCCTTAAACGTTGTCGATATGTGTGGTGGACAGCCCCCTTGAGATCCGTTGGGAAGGTTCTGGATGGCCCACTTAAAGGCCATCGGGTGGGTTTTTGGTCAACCTGTGGGGAAGTAATCGCTTATTCTATTTTATGGAAAACAGAATGTGTCAATTTTAGGTTTATTTAATTGCTGTAAATAGTGCATGTTATGATGTAGATTATTTTGTTTCAAGACTGGTAGATTCGATATAGTATCAACTAGTTTTGTTTGCGTGTCATCAGACCAAAGGTGAGTGGTCTCATATGTATCTTTCAAATGAAGTACATTATGTATTCATGCTAGGATCATTTTATTTTGTTGAATATAACTTATAGTTTCGATATAAAAATGTGAGCATATTTTTGTTGATATATGTATCAATATATGTTTTGATCATGTTGTTTTATCGTGATTTTGAAGATGACTTAGATTATCATACACATGCATCCATCTCTGCATGACCCATCTACCTAATATTGTCTGAGTGACATCTGTGTGGGCGTAGACTACGTGGCCTGGTATGAGAATGTAGGATCCAAGTCTACGTGACCATACCCGTGAAAGGCCCCGCAAGCTATGTGCTATGAAGACGAACATGCGTGTTTGTGGTGTTGCAAGCATCATGTTATATAGGATGTATATATGTTATTGCATGTCTTGGTGGCCTTGTTGAATATTTATTCTTCTGATATATTACATGTTTGTGTGGACATATTATGATTATGATATTTTGAATACAACTGTAGTAACGAGATAATGATGGTCCATTGACTAAGTGTGTTGTAGCTCACCCCTCTCATTTTCCCTCTTTCATATTTGAGGATTGAGTAGCAGCGTTTGTGGATCTTTAGACCATCAGCGAGATCGAACTTAGGTTGTCTTCCTTCATCATCTGATTGCTTTGTTGCTATTAGGATGAATAAAACCCTTCTTTTGGTATATATGTAGTGGACTTTTTTTAACTCTATCAGCAAAATCATAAAGATTGATAAGCTTTAATAAAGATCATGTGTTTAATCATTTAAACTTTGAATGAATTATTGTTAGATCCTAGTTATATTTTAAATTTTAATTTATCAATTAAGTTTAATTAAATATTTGATTATGCTTGGATGAATAATGGTCCCATTTAGATTATTATGAAATTCGAGGTTTGAGCACACCGTATCGTCTCCTTTGCCTAATATAGATGGTTGATTCGGGGGAATTATAGGTATGACCTCAAACAATGACACGTGACATATTAAAAGAATAATTGTCACACATGGCCGTGGATAGCAATGGAGTTCTGAGTCCACTTAGGGACACAACATACGGTATCTTGAATTTTATGTAATGTAAATGTTTCATAGAATTCTATGGATCTAATTGAAAAATTATATGTTTTGTTTAGTGAAATATATATTTCTCCTTGAGCATATATGGGAATTCACGAGGAGCTATATATGAATTGTTCCAAAAAAGTATTATTTGTTTTATAGTACATAGCCCTGATTACAACCACATCTCTAATCCGCACTAATGTACATCATATGTATATATTTTTATAAAAGATAAAATGTATGTTTTAATGAATTATATAAATTATTATATAAAAAATATGAAAAATTTAAATATATATATAATTTAACGAGGTATATAATTTATTGGATAACTCAAATTATATGAGAGTAATTCGAACATAATTGTAAACAAGACTCTGTTAGCACCCAAAAAATCTCATTCACTAATAAAAACACCCACACGCATTGAAAACATGTTGTAATTACACGTCTCTCAATATAAATAACTAATGGCATAATTATCATTTATGAAATTACAAATTATTATAGATCTATTATATTGTATTTAAGATGAACCAAATGATAAATAAAATAAATTTTACATTGTTGAATGGAAAAAATAACCACGGTAAAGTTTGAAAATGCGTTTAAAAGTGAAAAGCTCAAACATATTTTCAAACGCCTTCACAAAAATATATATATATATATAAAACAGTAAAAAAAAATTTTAAAAATAAGTTATTTAAGTTAATTTATTTAAAATTCAATAAAAAACTTTAACACTTCCTACCATTTAAGTCAATAATTTCGGCGGCATCATTGAAGGAGACGGAAGAAGACTCTTGGTCCACCTAGCTTTAGGTAGTTTTTTAAAAAAAATAGTTTTTGTACGTAATTACATTTGTTTTTCACTTTCTTCAGTAATGAAGAAACTTATTAGATTAAATATGATTTATGCACAAATAAAATCTTTAAACATGTTTCCAAACAGGTAAATTATATCTCACAATCTTCATATGAGGTTATAATTGTCCTTTTTTTTAAAAAAAACCTTTTAGCTTAGCTTTTGAAGAATATAATGAAAATAATATGCCACACCCTTTTATGTAGTTCTATTTGCAACCCACACTATTTTTTTAAATCAAAGACTCTCCTATTGAAATACACGTTATTATGTGAAATGAAGTATATACTGAAATTCATTATCATAATTTTTTCTTTTAAAAAAATAAAAATTTACTTTATTTTATATACTAAGATATAACATCATACACTATAATAACGCAGTACATAAATGTGAATTAATTCTCATGTTAACTAACAAAATATTCTCAGCATATTCTTTGTTTTTTGATGAACAGTTAATTAAGGAGGTTAAATGTTTAACGACGTCGCAAATGAGGGGGTTATATGCATTTAATTTTTTTTAAATGTATATTTCGTATAATTAATAAAATATATAATTTTATTAAAATAAAGTACCTTCTCTAGGGTCGGTTACCCTCATTTTCACAAAAAAACAAAATGTCAGATAAAAAATGTTTGCTACGAGACAAAACGACCGACACCGACCATCGGACCGTCCCAACCTTTACATCTGTGCCACGTATTTTTTTAATTTAATTATTCTCTTTCCTTGCAAAAGGTGCCATTAGACTAAAAAAGAAGGTTAAGTGTTAATCCAGTTATAACATGTGTACCATCACTTTTATATGTTGAATTGTCATATTTTAATGTGATTTGGGTCAAAATTTTAATCAAATTTGGTTTTATTTAATATTAATTACATAATGATAAGAGCATCTCTTTCTTAAAAAAAAAAAAAAAGTGATAAGATCATCTCCGATGATGTACTTCATTTTAAAGGATTTATTAAGTATAACAAAATATCAAAAATTATTTTGGAGGACTGTTTCAAATACTATCAACACTATTTGCATCTTTGAGTGCGAAGGCCAAAATCTTTCAGGTGCTCACCCCAGCGGCCCAGCGGTTGCGTAGGCTTTGTGGATCGCTAGGAACCATCTCGTCTTCATAGACGCGCAGGTTTATATGGAAAACCTTTGAAAGTATATATGTGATTCATTCAATCAAAGACCGGGTCTCGTGTGCTGGAGAGAAAAATGTTTTATTGTTGCAGGGTAAGTTTTGTATTGAGGAGTAGTCTGATTTGTTCTTCCGTAGAAACTAGCAATAGGCACCTCTTCTACTACCCCTTATGTTGTATGTGTGTGGTTGGTTTCTGTTTTGATTAAGCATTCCATTTCTTTAAATAAAACTCATATGAGTAAAATATTTAATCAATTAATATATCATTCTCTACCAAAATAATACTTAGGGACAAAAATAAATGTAAATGAATATTTATTAAATCATATCAATATTAATGAAAATATATAAATTTTAATTAATAATATATTAAAATCATCATTTTGATTATATACATTAAATATATTCGATATCGTTATCATTTTAAACATGCCGATGATATGTCACCAATTATACTAGGTTTATAATAAATAACAACTACATTGTTTTCTTTTTAAATCACTAGAGATTTTTGTTGGAGTGGGTAAAATTAAATTTATCTATAAATTTTTTTTTATAGCAGTCAATAAATTATCCACATACCTTATGGTCCTTATATACCTCTTCTAACCAGAGGCCGCCAGTGAGATATGTTTTTGCTTTGTTTGTAGCTTTTTTGCCTTCTTTATCCTCTTTTCCACTCGCACCTCAAAATGATACTGTGACTTTCAACAATGAAATCGGATAACAAGAGCTACATTTTAATAAAAAAAAAATATCTTATCCGTATATATATCCATTTTTTTAGTTACTTTTAAAGAAGAGAAAAATCCAAATGAACGCCTATAAATTGCCTAAAATTCGTATAATCCCCTGGCTTTTTATCAAATTTATATAACCTCGTCAATAAAATTTATATAACCTCGTCAAAACACTTATGTAAATTCAAATAATTTCCTGAATTAAATTTTCATTGATAAATAAGGAATGTTATGAGAATATTTAATTTAGTTAACCCCGAATGAAAATACAATATAAAAAACCTTATAATTTGTTAAAAATGTGAAAAATTTATTATAAATGACGATTTTACCCTTTTAGATTAATTATAAAACCCTATTCAGATGAATAAAATTATCAATTACAGATGATTAATAATCATAAATTGTCAACAAAAATTTAACTCAAGAGAATTATTTAGATTTATATAAGTATTTTTAGAGGGTTATATAGATTTCAGAAAAAATTAGAGGATTATATGGAATTCGTAAAATTTATAGGGGGTTATATAGATTTTTCCCGTTAAAGAAAGATATCAATAAATTCAATAAAACCCCTTAAACTATTAAATCTAAGTACAAATTTGTATGATCTGAAATATTTTAATAACTTTGTACTTTGAGTTTATTTAAAAAATTAAAAATATCATATAATATAATAGTTGATTAGTGTGCAAATTAATTTCAGACATAGCCGAAATCAATTCAATTACAAAAACAAATCAATCCAAAATCCTCCCAACCCAAACCCACCCAGTAACACACACAACAAAAACACAAAACTGAAACAAAAATACTAAACACTCCCAAATGACCCTCTCCCTGAATTCTTACCAAAGTCAGGTTGGCTCGTCACCGACCTGACCCACGCCCAAGTGTGGTCCTTGGTGTTGACCACGCTCTTCGCCTCCGCCACCTCCTGCACCGGAATGTACGCATAGTTCCCATTGATCGGCCCCGACACGAACCCCGTATACCCCGCCATCACCCCGTGTATCGCCGAGTGCGCCACCAACGTACAGTACAGACTATCCGTCGCGTTCGCGGGCACAGCCCGTATCATGTATGTCGGATCGATGTACTTCACCGTGAACAACTCTCCGGCGTGGTCCCTGTCCCACCAACTCTTCAGCTCAGACTTCAACCACGGCCCGACGTCCAAGAACACCGGGTTCCCCGACTCGTCCCTCTCTACCTTCTGCGCTGGGCTCCTCGGGATCATGTCCTGGCCTGCGCCCTCGGCAACCACGATCACCGCGTGCCCGTTCTGTTTCAGACACTTGTAGAGGAACTCAAAGAGCCCGCCTTCGCCATATAAGTAAAACGGGTCTTCGGGGATGAGACAGCAGTCGACGTCGCGGCTGCTGAGCGTGGCGTAGAGGGCGATGTGGCCCGTGCTTCGGCCCATCAGCTTGACGAGGCCGATGCCATTGACGGCGCTCTCGGCTTCCACGTGGGCTGCGTTGATGGCTTGTTGGGCCATCTCAACTGCTGTATGGAAGCCGAAGGACCTGTCAATGACCCCGATATCGTTGTCGACTGTTTTGGGGATGCCGGTGATGGATACGTGGAGCTTGCGACGGCGGATCTCGTTGAAGATCTTGACTGCTCCCCTCATTGTGCCATCGCCACCTATCACGTAGATCTGCGAAATATGATAATAGAAGTTTTATATAAATACGTATGTCAAAATAATGTATATAAGCTGGTAACATTGACATGTGAGGGGGCATAAAGTAAAATTGTTTTTATTACATATAATGTTACAGAAGATTTGTTGAGTACACAAAAGCAGAGAAAAGGATTCTAGATTTGTTGAGTACACAAAAGCAGAGAAAAGGATTCTGCTACGTTGAAGCTCTCTTTAAACACTGAAACACTACTGATGTGATTCTGGAGGACAGAAAAAAAGTATGGGCATTGACTCCTACCCAGTTTTATTAGGAAATTAATATGAGAATGTGAAGAGCAGTTGAAGAGTTTGTGTAAGTTTTTGCTAATAAACACCAGACGGTTCAAAGAATGTGAGATAGTTCTATTGGAAAAAACAGAATTTCAGTACATTCTGTCTTTTGGTTTGGCTTTCATGGGCAAGATGATACTTTGAAGCAATGGCTAGCTTTACAAAAAGGTAAAGAGAATTTATCCATTCAACCATGGCATTTGAAATGGTGACCAAGGAGAAAAGGCAATGCCTTGTGTAAAAGCTTAATTCTATATCACATGGGTGGAAGGACCATGACATGTTGGAAAGCAAGTTATAAGCGCATTTAAGTATATAACACACATCAAAGATTCTGAAAGAGAAAAAAAGGGGAAAGCATCCATTTTTCGATGAAGTGAAGAAGAATTTTTCAATCTATGAAGATAGGTTGGTCGCTATAGCAGAAGAGTTGGAGATAATAGTTGATGAAAGCAGAAGGAAGGAAAAAGAAAAAGCTTCCGAAAAGTGTCCAGAGAAACAAAAATAAAAAAGAAAACAAGCATTAGAATGAATGGAGAATTCAATTCTTTTCCAGGAATTTTCAAGGGAATGAGGCATCTGCATTCTGCAGTTCTGTCTGGACCTTCACAATGAAGAAATTCATATCAATAAGCATGACAATGAGCAGAAAGCCCCACATATATCAAAAGAGTAGTTCATTAACGAAACACTGTAATCGTGCAAAAACTCAAAGAGGCTCAGAGCTTCAGAATCAAAAGGTGATGATGTCTGAGATGATGAACAAAAGGGAGTGCACTACATTATCCAGGAATAGAGAGCAAAATTATTGAAAAGAGAAATTCAGAACAAATATTCACACATATGCCGTCACATCAAAAATCATGTGAACATCACAACAAGGTGGTAACAGGATAGCAACCTTTACAACCGCAATACATTTTGATATAATAATTTTCTATGGCATAAGAAATTCGACACTATTGAATTCTAAAGCTGGAAGTTATTAGATTTCTTGATATGTGTTATACATGGGGAAAAAGTTTGAGCAATGATGCGGGGTACTTGTCGCTTACTGTAATCTAGGTGAGAAATGCAATACTTGACAATGAGACAATAGAAAATAATTGCAGGGCTCAAAAGTAAACAGATTGAGAATTATAGCATCGTTACTGTAATCTAGGTGAGAAATGCAATACTTGTCGCTTTTAAATTAGAAGAACACATTATTCAACTGCAAAAGGGAAATCAAGTACTCAAAATTCTGCGTGGGCATGGAACAGCAATTCAAAGCATCAAGATAACACAAATAAAAAAAGTAAGAAACAAAAAATATAGATAGAAAAGAATCAATTAATGTCTTTTTAAAACTAACATCATAGTAGTAGTTACTGACTCAACATTGCTCTCTTGTTGAGCTCACCATATGTACATTACTTTAAAAAAGAGAGCACCTCTAAGAGAACTGGAGAAGGCCTTAGCTATAACACTAAACAAGTTACATGCAATATATCCAGAAATAAAACTAAACAACTTCAACAACTGGCATCCTTTATGCTGACTAATGAAGATGGTTCAATGTTTAGACAAGAAAAATGGCTTGGTCAAACTTGCAATAACCAATGTTGCTAAACTCGGTCTAACTGGAACCCTGATATCTAGATTAATAGAAAATTGAACCGAGAAACCATATAAATGCCAACATTATGGATCACACATCATTCTATTTATCAACACAATAAAAAAACGATCGTTTTAAGACTATTAATTTAAACTCAACTAGCAATGTTATTGCTCCTGAACAATTTCTTTCACTGACCATCACACAGTGGAAGTAGTACATCCTAGAGCATCTTTAACCAAATTACCAAACAAAGAGCACCAGCAAAGGATTGCTTGTCAATATTAGGGGAGTTAAATGATTAATGAAAGACAAGCAACATGAAAGTACCAAACAAATTTTTGATGTCCTAGCTCTGGCGTTTTCCCTCCAACGGGGCGGTCTGGCTCTACTATGAATTAAAGAATATACAACAGAGTGATGATGAATAATTAGGCCCATGGACATCTGATTCATATGGTGATGCTCCAACCTATCCCCTTTTATAGAAAGTTGGTGGTGTTAATTACAAGTAGTCATTGCATGCTAGTATGTTAGCCTGAGGAGATTCAAGGATAATAAAAATAAAACACACATTGGAGGAATCAATATGTCAGCAGACATTAATATCATTACTTCCTTAAAAAAAAGAACCATAAGGATGAATGAAAATATCACATATAGATAATCTAACCAAGTCTACTAACGAGAAAGGCCACTAATGATTAAAGATGGAAATGACGACGCATAGGATGACCTGTGAAAGCATTTGTTGTGCCAAAGAATCCAAACTCTACACGAACATCAAAACAGAGTATCTAGGAAACTTTCATAGAACCAAACCAAACCAAACATCCTTTCACTTAGATTCCATTTCCAACCAAACATTGATCAGAGACATGGTCAGAAACATAATACATAAAATAATGTGTTTCCTTGGACATCCACTGCAACAGACTATATAAAAAAAAAATGCTCTGAATCCAAACCCACAATCACCCCTCCCCCTAAAAAAATTCATTATTCCATAACTATGATGTTCAAATGGTCACCTGAATGTGCCTGGATTAGGTCCAACGCACATTGGACAATTTGATTGAATCATAAAAAGGAAGGTATAAAATTTAATGGAATTCTAATTTAGTTTCGAAATCTTATAAAATATCTCAATCACAACAATGTGAGACGATCGGATAACAATCAAATTGTCCAATACCCATTGGACCTAACCTGATCTCCACTGGAATGCCTCATGAGAACTCACCATTAAAAAAAAAAATCCAAAAACCCATTTTTTCCAAAAATTCACTCCTCCATCACACCATCCCCAAATCAACACATCAAAACATCCCCAAAAGAAGACAGCATTAACAATACATAACAACGATACACCTCAACATATTGTAGGGGGTGTAAGTGCATATTTTTAAAACATAGAACATAGGGAGTGTTCTTGCAGGTTTCATAAACTTCAGGGGGTGCATATGCATTTTACCCTAAAATTTTTCCAAAAATCCATTCTTTCCTAAAATTCACTCCTCCATCACAACATCCCCTAATCAACAAATCACAACATCCCAAAAGAAGACATCATCAACAATAATAACAACGACACTCCTCAACATATAGTGATTCTATTTTTAAAACCTAACCTGATTGAACTCGCGATCGACAATGGCGTCAACAATCCTCCCGAGATCGAACCCTCCCCTTGACGTCACGAGCGAGGTCCCCCCCTTCTTGTGCCAATCGTTCACCATCTTCGGATCGAGCTTCACCGGCGCCTCCCCGTCGTAGAACCCCCTGTACCCGGCCGTGACGCCGTAGATCCTCCTCACCCCGTACAGCTCCCAAAGCCCCACCACAAGCTCTCTGATCACCGTGTTCAAGCCCGGACAGAGTCCCCCGCACGTGACGATCGCCGCCACCACCTCCGACGGCTGGAAGTGGATCTGGCGGCGGGGGCCTGCGCGGTGGTACGCGGGGGAGGCGGCGGCGGCGGCGCCGGCGGAGAGGTCGTGGAGGATGTGAGACTGGATGACGTCATGGGGGGAGATGTAGAAGCCGTCGGAGGGGTGGTAGTTAGGGTTGGAGTCGAGTGGGTTGGGGTAGTAGGCGAGGTTAGAGAGGTGGTCGGAGAGGTGGGGGAGGGGGACGGGGGTTATGGTGGACGGTGTGGATGGGGTGGTGGGGTGGAGGTGAGAGGGGTTATCTTCACCGGGGGTGGTGGGGATGGGGTCCATGGTTTTGGGGGAGCGATTGGAGTGGGAGACAGGAGGCTGACTGGTTTTGGTTTTGGTATTTGTTTTGGAGGGGGGGGGGGGGAGGGGGGAGGGGGGTGTAAGTGGAGGGACACGTGGACGGTTGAGATGGGGTTGCGTGCATCCCATGCAGGGTTTTGGGGGGGGGGGGGGGGGGGGGGGGGAAGAGGAGGGTGGTGGTGGGATTTTGGGTTGGAGATCCATCACGTTTTGTGTGCATTCAACAATTTCATTATGCAGCGTGTTTATAACTGTTAGATTATATGTGTTATTTCATTATGTATGTAGTACATTACACGTGAAACTTCTATTCATTTGTCTATATAAAGGGATTTAACCGTAAGTGGAATCCAATGATTCCCATTATTCCATTATCTCCTTTTAACATGGTATCAGAGTCATCACCTCACAAACCCTAATTTTTTTTTTTGGAATCCTTCATTGTCGTCGTCGTCGTCGTCGCTGTCGCCGTCACCGTCGTCATCGTCGTCGTCGTCGTCGTCGTGCCGCCTCTGTCGCGCCGCGCCGCCCAGCCGCACCCTGCCACCGCCGCGCGCCGCCCTGTCGTTGCCGCGCCCCTGCTGCGCGGGGTTCTGCCGCGCGCGCTCGGGAACCTGCCCGAGCGCCTGCTTGCCGCGCCCGGGAACCTGCCCGAGCGCCCCTGCCGCGCCCGGGAACCTGCCTGAGCGCCCCTGCCGTGCGCGCCCTATTCGCGAGCGCCCCTGCTACTGAAGCGCCTGCCCTGCCGCGCTCGGGAACCTGCCCGAGCGCCTGCCTGCCGCGCCCAGGAACCTGCCCGAGCGCCCCTGCCGCGCGCGCCCTGTCCCCGAGAGCCCCTGTTGCTGCCCGCGTGCCCCTGCCTGCGTGCCCCTTGCCTGCGCGCCCCATCTGCGCGCCGCCAAGCCTGCCCGCGCCCCGTCCGCGCGCCTAGCCCGCCAAGCCTACCGCGTCCGGGTCTCCCAGAAATCTGTCCCAGACACATCCCGGATCTCCCGGAAATCTGTCCCGGACAGCATCCCGGATCCCCCGGGAATCTGTCCCGGACAGCAACCCCCGGGAATTTGTCCGGGATCCCTCAGGGAATTCGTCCCGAGATATGACCCGGAACCAGCTCCGGAAACCCGAGACCCGACCCGGTATCAGCTCCGGACCCAGTTCCGGGACCCGACCCGGAAACCCGAGACCCGACCCGGTACCAGCTCCGGACCCAGTTCCGGGACCCGACCCGGAAACCCGGCCCGGTCACCCGATCCGGCCCGATCCGGATTTCACCTCTGGTCATCTCCGATCGCCCTGCGGCTTCCCCAGCTGCCCTCTGCCGCCCTTTGCCGCCTCCCGGCCTCGAGACTTCGAATCACTAAACCGGTCATAACTTCCTCTCTGGCAGTCCGATTAAGGTGTTCGAAGAGTCCATTTTGATCAATTTTTCATCTCCGACATCATCATCTGGTCTTTAAAAAAAAAAAGGCAACTATTCTATGGCGTCTCCTCAGTCATCTTCGTCCTTCATCTATGAGGGAATCTTGGGGGCCGCTCCTGTTGTGGATCTCCATATACGAAGACCTACTAAGAAGCGTCATAGACCGAGAAGACATGGACATCGTCTTCCTCCTATTGACGCTGCGACTGCTACTCCGCTTGCCTCCATTCAGCCACAAATTGGGTCAGCCTGATCAGATCAGTCAGTGCCTCGACCACCTGATTCTGCAGCAGCCTATTCCTGGTTCTTCTACTCCCTTTGCATTGTCTTCTACTATGGGTACTCCTGTTTATTGGATCTTTGATTCAGGTGCCTCACATCACATGACACCTGATAGTTCTGTCCTCACTGCATGCTCACCTGCACCCTCTCACCTACCATCGATTCATACTGCTAATGGCTCTCCTTTGGTCATCACGCAGTGTGGATCGATTACCACCACCTCTGACCCTACTGGCCGACTTTCATTGCCATTTGTTTTGCATGCTCCTGACCTTTGCTTGAATCTTGTGTCTATTAGTCGACTGTGTGATTCTGGATTCACTGTTACCTTTACCTCTTCTGGGTGTTCTGTGCAGGATCCACATTCAGGGCAGAGGATTGGTGTTGGTCATAGGATTGGCGGACTATATTATGTGGAGTATCTTCATCTTCCTGTACCCGATCCCTCAGCTTTCTCTGGAGTTGTCACCTCTGATGCTGATTTGTGGCATAAAAGGTTAGGTCATGTTTCTGAGTCTCGACTTAAAACCCTTATTCAATCTGGTGATTTAGGTCGTGTTTCCTTTTCTCCTCTTTCTGTTTGTGAGGGTTGTAAATTGGCCAAACCTGTTGCTACTCCATTCCATTCTAGTAATCATCAGTCCTCTAGTCCATTTGAACTTGTTCATTCTGATATCTGGGGTCCTTCTCATATCACATCAAAGAGTGGTTTTTCGTATTATATCAGTTTTATTGATGACTATTCTCGGTTTACCTGGATTTATTTATTGCGTCATCGATCTGAGGTCCCAAAAATATATGAGGTTTTTACCACTATGATTCACACCCAGTTTCAGACTCGCATCAAAATCTTCAGGTCTGATTGTGCTCGAGAATATATTTCTTCCACGATGCGTTCTCTTCTTCAATCTCATGGCACTCTTTTTCAGCAATCCTGTCCTTATACTCATGAGCAGAATGGTGTCGCTGAAAAGAAAACATCGCCATATTCTTGAGACCGCTCGTTCCCTCTTACTTTCTTCTTCAGTCCCCAGTACATTCTGGGCTGAGGCTGCTCTTCTATCTGTTCATCTTATCAATATCACTCCCTCTTCTGTCCTCTCTGGTATGACTCCTCATGAGCGCTTTTACTCCTCCAAACCTGATTATAGTAGACTTCGCACTTTTGGATGTACTTGTTTCGTGCTTCTCCCTCCTCATCAACGCACCAAGTTGGCCGCTCGGTCAGTCAAGTGTGTATTCTTGGGGATTAGTTTCGAACACAAGGGATATCGCTGCTACGATCCTGTTGGAGATCGTTTTTGGCTTGCTCGTCATGTGTCATTTGTCGAGGATGTTCCCTATTTTTCTTCTACACCCACTGCCTCCTCCCCTCCTGTGCCTTCTCCTGTTCAGGTCTCTCCTCCTTTGCCTTCTCATGTTCAGGCCTCTCCTCCTTCTCCTGTTCATACCTCCCCTATTGAGTCTCTACCTCTTCTCAGGCCATATGTTGTGCTTGAATCCACTCCTAGTTCTACTCTCTCTGAGTCTCATCTCAGCACTCCTGCAGCTAACTCCCTTGATCCTCCTGGTTCTCCTCCTATTGTGTCTCCTCTTGCTTCTCCCACAGATGACTCCGCTGGTACTCCGCCTTCCACGACTGACGCACCTCCCTCTGATGTGGATCCTCGTTCCTCGACTCGCTACCCTCAGCGTGAGCGTCATCCACCTACTCGCTTCAGTTTTGACTCTGGACCACCTGACCGATTTGGCTTTGCTTCAGTGAGTACCTATTCTCCACAGTTCCAGGCTTATCTCACCGCTATCCATGTCCATCGTGAGCCCAGATCTTATCGAGAGGCAGTTGAGTACCCTGAATGGCAGCAGGCCATGAATGAGGAGTTTCAGGCTTTTGAGCAGACACAAACCTGGGATGTTGTTCCACTTCCGGATGGCGTTACACCTATCAGTTGCAAATGGATCTTCAAGATCAAGCATCGACCTGATGGATCCATTGAACGACATAAGGCTCGTCTTGTTGCTAGAGGTTTCACACAGGAGTATGGCATTGACTATGAGGAGACCTTCGCTCCCGTTGCTCAGATGACTACTGTCCGCACCCTTCTTGCAGTTGCTGCTGTTCGTCGCTGGCCTCTCTTTCAGATGGACGTGAAGAATGCCTTTCTTCATGGTGATTTATCTGAGATTGTTTATATGCAGCCACCTCCAGGTCTCAGCACTCCTCCTTAGCATGTCTGTCATCTTCGGCGGGCTATATATGGTCTCAAACAGGCTCCTCGTGCCTGGTTTGAGCGTTTTCGCAGCGTTATTCTGGCAGCTGGTTTTGTTGAGAGCTTTCAGGACCACTCTATGTTTGTGCGATCCTCATCGGAGGGCCGGGTTATCATTCTTCTATATGTTGACGACATGATTATCACTGGCGATGACTCCGCCGGTATTACTCTAGTCAAGAATCACCTCAGTCGACAGTTTCAGATGAAAGATCTCGGCACCCTTCGCTACTTCCTTGGTCTCGAAATTGCACAGAGTGATCGTGGAATTCTGCTATCTCAACAGAAGTATACGGCTGACATTCTCGAGCGAGATGCCCTCTCAGATACTCGTAGTGCAGATACTCCTCTTGAGCTTCATGTGAAGCTTCGTCCTACAGATGGTGAGCTCCTTCCAGACCCAACTCGGTACAGACAGATTGTTGGTCAACTTGTGTATTTTTGCATCACTAGACCTGACATAGCTCATGCCGTCAGTATTGTTAGTCAGTTTGTCTCAGCTCCTCGATCAGTGCATTATGGTGCTCTTATGCGTATTCTCGTATATTTACGCAGTACTATCACCAGATCGATCTATCTGTCATCCTCTTCACCTCTGGTTCTCAGGGCCTACACTGATGCTGATTGGGCTGGAGATCCGACCACTAGACGCTCCACCACTGGGTTCTGCATATTTCTTGGAGATTCCATCATTTCTTGGCGCAGCAAGAAACGGAGGTTGTTTCACTATCCAGCACTGAGGCTGAGTATCGAGCCATAGCCATCACCACCAAGGAGATTGTTCATCTTAGACGTCTCTTGGTGGACCTAGGAGTTACTATGACTGGTCCTACTCCTCTTCATTGTGATAACCGCTCTGCTATTCAGATTGCCAGTAATCCGGTTTTTCACGAGATGACCAAATACATTGAGATCGATTGTCACTTCGTTCATCAGCACTTTCTTGCAGAGACATTATCGCTTCCGCACATCTTCTCTGCCGAGCAACTTGCTGATTTCTTTACGAAGTCACATCCAGTTCCTCGATTTCAGTTTCTCCTTCGCAAACTCACTTTGTATGATCCACCGTGAGTTTGAGGGGGCTGTTAGATTATATGTGTTATCTCATTATGTGTGTAATGCATTACACGTGTAACTCCTATTCATTTGTCTATATAAAGGGATTTAACCCTAAGTGGAATCCAATGATTCCCATTATTCCATTCTCTCTTCGTAACAATAACTATCTGTTTTCTTAAGATACATCCATTAATTGATTATTTTTAATATTTAATTTTAAAAATAAGAAGATCAGACCATTATGAACACAATCAAATTGTCCACCTTGCACCCCTTATTTTTTTATGTACATCTCTACTAAATGGATATAGCTTGAAAGATCTATTTATAATCAGATATGATGCATCTTCCTCACCCAACCTAGTTGCGCCATCCGCCCCAACCCCACCGTCTTGCATAAATGGATTTTTGTACTATTTACTTATGGTGTTTAAAATACCAGCTCATTTGCGTGGGATG
The DNA here is from genome assembly GCA_030737845.1 of Acorus calamus. NCBI lineage: Eukaryota > Viridiplantae > Streptophyta > Magnoliopsida > Acorales > Acoraceae > Acorus > Acorus calamus. The sequence goes on along the minus strand of CM060865.1, from coordinate 29,919,271 downwards.
TAGAAAGACATGGGTGTGTGGGGGTAAAGATATGGGTGCAATTAGACCCACCCTTTTGTATTACCTCAAGTTATCCGATTTTGTTGCACCAGCATAAACGGGTCGGGTTGGGCTGTTTGAGGACATGGAATTTTATGTTTGTGGGCCTTTTACAGTTGATACTTTGGATCAGGAGCCCCTCTCTGTCTCTTGTGGGTTAGTGGATTGGACTTAGCCGCCTATCTCTTGTGGGTAATTGGATTTCAGTCTATATCTGTTTTAAATTTTTTAAAAATAATATACCTTATTTAATAAATTATATTGATGTATTTATAAAAAAATATAAAAAAATTATATATTTCATTAATATGAGCATATGTTCTGATGATTTTCTATCAATGCGTATAAAATTGGAATTAGAACTGGAAAAAATTGTGTAACAACACTTAAAAATTAAATGTTACGTTATTAACTCAATTATTAACTCATGCAGGGTTGACAATTTGATTAGTGTCATGAATTAGCTCTCCATAGGTTTTAGGTTCAAATATTCACTGATTTCCCCGATGCACATCTTTATTGTTCACAAGAGTGCTTTTTATGTTTGTTTGAACGGAAATATCATACTTTAAAATGACATTCAACGCGTCGAACTTCCATCTTCCATAGCTTTTAGGTTCAAATATTCACTGATTTCCCCGATGCACATCTTTATTGTTCACAAGAGTGCTTTTGATGTTTGTTTGAACGGAAATGTCATACTTTAAAATGACTTTCGACGTGTCGAACTTCCATCTTTCACATATTTCACTTACAATATCCAAATATGATGTAGTTCTATCAATATGAACTATCCGTTCTTATCCATTGTAAGAACAAAATGTTATGAAGGAATCCATATATAAACTTAAATATTCTGCAAAAATGAATTATTTGTTTTTTTTTTTTATATTGGAGGGACTCTCCGTGGCTGACCTTACGGTCTAGCTGGGAAAACTATATCCACCTGTTTGCCCCGGTCCCAGGGAAAATTCTTTTGAATAATCGCTAATAAACAGGTGGATAAGTCAGCGCCAAGACAAATATGATGTAGTTTTATCAATATGAACTATCCGTTTTTATCCATTGTAAGAACAAAATGTTATGAAAGAATCCATATATAAACTTAAATATTCTACAAAAACGAATGATTTGTTTTTTTTTTTATATCGGAGGGACTTCCCGTGACTGATCTTTACGGTCGAGCTGGGAAAGACTACAAATGGATGCCTGAATTATAGCTGTTTTGAGTGGTTTTGAACTTTTGATTTCATTTAAAAATTATTAATATGGACCTTTTTTTTTTGGATTAGGAAGTTAAATCATAAAAGTATGTCTCACGCACTTTCTGAAGTGGTCGATCTTATAATACAATCTTCATGTGTTTTAGTTTTTTTATTATTTTATTTTAAGATGCATAGCTTCATATAACTTTATACATAACGAAAAATAAAATTTACGCGATTGAATGAATTATATAAATTGATTGTGCAAAAGAAACAGAAAAAATTATGTGTTATTTCAATTTGTAAAACTTTTGTTATGTTAATGATTCAAAATTCCATTTTGGTAATATTAAATTTTTATGACTTAAGATCTATGATATTTTGGTTTTAGATCTATGACTTAAGGATGGAAAAAAAAACTAACACACATTTTAAAATTGTATGACATTATATCCTTATTTACTTAAAAAATTTCTACGACAATATATTTAGCCCATGTTTGGTTGGGGAATAACATGAGTATAAAGTGGTATAGGGAAGGATAAAGCAAAAAAATGTGTTTGGATGAGTGGTATAACATGGTATAGGTATGCCAGAATAAACTAGTATAAAGTGGTATAGAGATTCTAACCAACCCCTGGAATTAAAGTTATTCTAGGTTATTCCACCCAAAGAATAAGTAAGCCCACTGTCAAATCAACTGTCATCACCTCTTATAAATCACTTGTCAAATTAACTATCATTACTTTTTTACCTTTTATAAATCTTTATCCATACTTTATTCACATTTTACCAAAAAAAATAAAATATTCTTGCGTTTTCAACGATAATAATTCAAAACATAATCAAACACAAAATCACTTTATCCTTATTTATACTAGAATAATCATAAACATCAGAATAATTTATTCTCGAACCAAACATGGGCTTAAGGAATAACATTACTTACCTAGCTAACTATATATCTAACTGAATTCCATAGAAGGCCTTAAAATAAATAAATTTATAGAAACAAATGATTTCATTACACATTAATGTGTTTTAACTAATTATTTTAGATATATTGTAATTAATGAATGAGATGGTCAAATGTAAATTTTCATTTAGAACTTTCCACCAAAACAAATTTAAGGATTTAGCTAGGATAATCTTTTAAACTCCACGTTTAAATGTATATTTGTATATCATAATCATTATTTAATTTAATTTATATATAAAATATGAGGCACATTGTGTGGAACAATTTATCACATGGTATATAATATGTTTATCATAATCTATCACGATATGGGAATGAGATCGGATCTAATCAGGATTGGTTTGGTTATTCCTGTAGTACTGAACTGCACAGTCAATTGTTGGGTAAATATTCCACTCCTCTTTTTTATCCAGTCAGTTATTGGATAAAACATGAATTCTTAAATATCATCAGTATCCAATAGAAGAGTGAATATGTAACTAACAATTGACTGTGCAGTTTGATTCATAGGTTGTGTAATTCGAAAAAAAAGCTGTGAAGTTTGATACTGAGAGGACTGACCAAAGCCAGTCCTGATTGGATCCTGACACTATGGGAAGTGACTTTGTTTATGAAAATAAAATACGAAATGCTTTTCTTGGACCGGCAGAAACACATGGGAGATGTTTCTCACTGGCTTTTGTGGCTTAAAAGAAAGTCCAATGAAATAATATTATTCTATGCTCTGGGACTAATATAGTCTTTCCTGGACACTCCCTGGACACTTACTTGGACATCGGTGTCCAGTGACACTCCCTGGATCAATTCTCGCCACTAGAGCCCTATTGGGCTAGGTTGTATTGGGCTCCGGGCTGCTGTTGTTATAAATTATTGTTCTGGGCCTAGGTCCACTGTTGTTCTCAAGTTTGTGTAGGGGGATAGTGTCGCGCTTGTCCGGGACTCTTTGTATAAAAAAATATCAAAGCAGAGGGGGTTTTTTTATATATTCTATTTTGATGTTGATAATTTGATAGATGGGATTACTTATAATATAGCATCCACGTTGTTATGCATGTGCAATCTATAGTGAAAATTCATATATCTGGATAGTCTTCCAATGAGGTTCATACATCGCTATATATAGTCCACACTCCACATACATATCTCAATAAGCCTCGTTATATATACCTATGCGAAATATATACATCATTAAATTTTTTTAATTACATTTGTTAAAAGTATTTCAATTCAATTCATCATAAAGGTATATACAATTTTTTTTTACTTGCAAGACAAATATGGATCCTGATAATCATTGTTTTTACTTCAGGTTCTGGTGGTGGAACTATAACAGGCAGGGACTACTTTTCTGTGTTGGAAAAACACAAATGCGACAGACAGGCTTACCAACAACCACATAACATAATCAAAGAAGCTTCTTTTACTTGTGAAAATGACGCAACAATCCAAAAAAACACAAAAAAAAGCCTCAATCTTTGAACCGCCCATCCATTCCAACCTACCAGATTCACTCAAAATCCCACTCAACAGAACCAAAAACAAAAAAATGGATGCAAGTGATCAACAAAAATTGAGAACAAAATTAACAAGCATTCTTCCATGTCTCTTTTTCTATGAATTAAATCACATCCATCACTCAATTCAATCAGAGTCCAAATGTTCTACATATTCAAAAATTGTGGTCCATCAAATAATAATCTTAGACGTCATTTTCCGTGGCCAATTAATACCTTCGTTAATGATATTGTTTTAAGAAGTTTATTGAATAAAAAAACTAAATAGAAAAATGAGCAGATCAGAGTAAAACTTCATCAAGCACATGAATCAAGTAAAAATTTATATAATTACCTCTGATTTGTTATTCAATTACAGTTTGTTAATCAATTACTTCTTCAATAACCTTATCTCTCCATTACAAAAAACCATTAAATCAAAAGAAGTCCAAATAAAAATTTATGTGACCAAATCAACAACTGAACCCTAAATGCCAAATGCAAGCCATATTACATCATGATTGAAGGCAAAGATGGGGCAATGCTTCCGTCCTCAACTGATGTACCATCTCGACTATAGGCATTCAAAACACCCAAAACTGGTTGGCACCAAATCAAAGACAAGAAAAGGGAGTTAGAGATATACTATCTAAAAGCCTGGAGAATCACATTTGGAGAATCAAAGTCGGACGACGGTGGATCAAGAAGAATCAGACACTGAAGTGCTCGGATCGATGGAGGATCGGTGGTTTGATTGCAGTCAGACGACGAAGTCAGAGGCGGGTAGGGTTTGATCGAAGTAGGAGGCAACGGCGACGACGACGGCTGTAGGTCTTGATCGAAGTCGGAGGCGATGGTGGTAGAGTTTGATCGAAGTCGGAGGCGACAACGGCAGTCGGCAAGGTTAGATTAGGTTTATGTTAGGGCTTTAAATGTTTTTTTTAATATACATAGGAAGATCGGACGGCTCTGAATACAAGTGGGTAAATGAATGGTTGGATCTCAATTATGTATTTGCGACAGCTAGTGTTCCGCTGTGTAAAATGCATTAATCATGATGGCAAACAATATCCTGTCATAAATACCTCTTTTTAAAGCGGCTTAACTGAGCTGTCGCAAAAGCCTTGCAACGCCAAAAAATTACCGTCATTATTATGAGAAATTGCGACGGTTTTGGCAAGCCGTCGCAAAAACCCGTTGCAAAAAATGATTTTTCTTGTAGTGACATGACAATGTTTTTATATACATATGAGGAAGCTGGATGATTGTCCTCTCGCGTTTGGATATGAGATTCTTATTCTCGAATTAGTTCTAATTCTGTGACCCAAAACTTAGACCTACTTTTTAACAAATAAATATACCCAAAAAAAAAAATCTAGGCCATCTCATTATTCTCATATGCATCACACTACATATATGAGAACTTATCCAAACGACTACGACTACTATAAAAAAGAAGAAGAAAGCAATATACCAATTGTACCCAATTCATTTCGTGCTAACAGCCTAGCTAGTGATAGGCGATTGATGTTTTATTGATTTGACCATCAAAGTATTTTCTTCCATGAGAAAGAAAACTCCAAAGATCAAAACAATTATTCATCATTCGAGATTCAGAACCAAAATATGTAATTTATTGCTTATTTTAATTTCTTGATCAAATCCATTAACACCCTATTTGGATGCATAATAAACAATGAATACAAGTGGATAAGGAGGGATAAAGTAAAAAAGTATTTGGATGAGTGGAATAACTTAGCATTGGTATTCCAGGATAAAGAGGAATAAAGAGGTATCTGCATTCCAATTATATAATTTGCACTTATAAATCAGCGTTCCGCTAAACCAAACGCCCCCAAGAGTTTCCTGTAATTAGTTATTCCTGATTCAAGTATAAGTGGGGTAGTGGTGGACAATGATGCTAATTAATGGTGATTTTTGGTGGCGGTGGTGGTGGTGGTGGAGCTGAATGGTGCAGTCCATGGAGATGAAGGGGGGGCTTTATTACATTTTATTCTTATTCAATTTCAACCGAATATTATTACATTTTATTCTTATTCAATTTCAACTAAATAATAAACACTTTATTATTACTTTCCAACAAGAATAGAATAATAAAAAACATAACCACATAAAAAAAACACTTATTTCACTTATATATTAATCTATTCTTTCGAATAATTATAAATCCTAGAATATTTTGTGTCCCTATCCAAGTGACCTCTTACAAAAATATGTCATGTCTGAGCTCTTATATTCCACATGGGATTTTTTAGTTTTAAGTCCCCATAAACTATCGGATTTAGCGATCGATCTCTCACTTCTTTAAATTTAGGTTTTAGTCTCTACATTTAAATGATAATTTAAGAATAGGTCCCTTCCAGGGACTAAAAAATAAACTAAATAATTTAGGAATATGTTCCTCCCAATGACTAAAAAGGAACATATCATTTAAATGTAGGACTAAAACCTAAATATGAAGAAGTGAGGGATGGATCGCTAAAATCTATAGTTTATGGGGACTTAAAACTAAAAATCCCATTCCACATTAAAAGACAATTCAATCTTTCCATGTATGCACTTTCCTCCACATATTGATTTTTTTTATAATTATTTTTGTATCTTCTGTGAACGTTCCTACTGAATGTGGCAAGACCCACCATAAAGCATTAATTCTCCTGCATTTTCCACGCTACTGATTAATGAAATCGTATTTTTGGATGAGCAGTAATTTTTTAAAAGTCAATAAAAACAACTTTTATATATAAAAAAAACGGTTGAAAGTATATTTTATTATTAATCAAATCAGAACCTAAGTTATTTTTAAAAATTGCTTTCAAACAAGCCTCATTATGACTTTTGTGATCAGGACAATGTTAAGCTCAATCCCTTTAACAGCCCTATGTACAACATGCCAATGTTATAATTTTTTTGTTTATAGTATATATGAATCGTGCATTCTTTTATAATAAATAAAACACATACCCCTATTAATTCAATGAATATAAATTTGTATGATTTTTCGAGATAGAGTATGTGTTGAGATAGTAGATTATAACATTAAGAGATTTCATATATCGTGCTAATGATATGACGACTACAAATGTGACTACAAAATATACTGAGTATATCAATGCATGCTTTTATAATTGTATTATAATTTTCTATTTGATCTCTTATCCAGGAAACAAAAATGAGCGTAGTTTATATTTTTAGACAAGAGTCAGCACTTGTCGCCAAGCAAAAATTATCGCATTATAATGATAAATTGTTATTTGAAATGTTATAAATCATTATACATCTTTTATCATTTTCTTGTCTTTTATTTATACAATATAAATTAAACAACATAAAAAATATTTTTTAATGTTTTTAATAACAACAAAAGGACAAGTAAAAAGAACAATATCTTATTTGTATATATATTATAATTTTTTTTTCACGATGATTTCTTGCACCGATTTACTTACAATTACAAATTAAACCTGCCCATTATGTAAATTTGAGAGATTTCAGAATCAAAACATGATAGATATAAATCCATAATTCTAACATAAAACCAATCCGATGCAGTCCATATTGTTGTTAATTTATTCCAATGTAGTCCCCATGGATCATAGTACAACGGTTCAAGGTTTTCATGTGTTAAAAGGTAAGTCTTGAATTTGAATCTTGACTATGTGTTAAAAATCATGTTTGTTTAGTGAAATTCGAAAAGAATTTTATGTTATATCGGGTAAATAGACGAAGGTAGACTATCAGCTTGACTATAAAAGCCAATCAGGAAAGGTCCATTCATTATAAAAAAAGTAAAAAATAAAAAATAATTCCAATATAGCTATAATGAATAATACTTTATGATGATGGTTCCCACACTGGTACTTGGAACTTCATTTAACAATCAAATTAAAGTGATTGAAGCTGGATTTCACTTTGAGGAAAATCTTTCAAAAGTTGAGGATGTGGGTATGCACTTTGACTACCTTTTTAAAAGTCGTTTGAAAATTGTGATCTTATATAAACTAACTTAAACTTGATTCCTTTGAAACTCACAATCTTTGTTTTATTAAATTTTTAAAAAAATAAAAGTATAAACAATTCTTTTTATTGAACATGTTTTTCCCAGACCGATTGAAAAATATTTGTTTTTTCGATTTCTACAAAAACAAAAGTTAATGTAAACAAATTTTCAAAGCTCAAACACTATGATATTATATTTTCGTTTTGAAAAAGTGAAATATTTTTTTACGCTATACACTATGATAAAACCTCATACATTATTATGTAAAATGATTTGAATATATCAGCGCTTGTATTTTCTTCAGTCTCATTTGGTTATTTTTTTTTTTTTGGCAGAATTATATATGAAGGACTATGATACCAATGTCCATTAGAATGAATGTCAAAATAATCACAAAAAAATTAGGCACATCAATACATCATTTTAGACAAGATGTAACATTTCCAATGTCAACTATCAATTTGCGTATACTTTGCGGAATTTGGTCATCAGACCTATGAAGGTAGGGGGATCATTAACTTTTCCCTGTTTTAATTTATTGAAGGTTAATGACACACCAAACTTTGATTAATCAAAGTGAACCATGAATGTCTATACAACTATCACCATTGAAAGGGTCAGGAATGATTGTTATTATTATATATTATTGTTAATATTTTTTTTTGGTACGTACACATATATTATTGTTAATATAATGGGTGCTTGGTACATATATGATATAGTCCATTTATGCATCCTTTAATGAAGTACTATTTCTCCAACAAGATATATGTATTGTTAGACATGCAAATCTTTATATTTTACATAAAAAAATATGTATAATTTATTGAAGTATTTTACATAAAAAATATACGTATAATATATTGAAGTATATATTATATTTTTATGAAGGTGTATATTTTGTTATATAAAATACCTATGAAGATAACATTATCTACCTAGAAATAACATATTTTTATTTTGTCAAAAGGAAAAGGAGAAGACGCTCACTTTATAGGTGAACGTAAAGTGGAAAAGTATATACTAAAGCCATTTGGTCCAAAAATCAAAATCAGTTGTTCATTGTGATAATCTATCAATTAATATAACTATATAGAACAAATTAACAAAAAATCAGAACTTGTCTTTGGTATGAAGATTTTTAAATATAACAGTGTATAAATTTTTTTTTTTTTTGCTTGGCAAGTAAATTTCATTGATATGGAAGATTTACAAATGTACATCAGGACAAAATGGAAGGATCTTAAGTGTATAAATTTTTGAATCACGTGAAATTTTATTCACTTTTTCTTGAGAAGAAACACATAAAATATATAATGTTATATACAGTCTTATATCATATTATCATGTATTTTATTTTTATAAAAAATCATTAATTGTATATATGTTTCATTGAAACATTTATATACCTCATTAATCAAAATGATATATAAGACTTTTCTGCTTATTTGTACCCATGAAAATCATTTTGGGCCCCCCTAATCTATGGACTGACTTGTTGCACGAAACCTGCTGTTCCATAGATATATATTATATTGACTTAGTCTACTTAGTCTGGAAATTAATCTGTGATTAGTCTGGAGATTAATCTGTGGTCAACACAGATTAATTAGTTACTATGAGAAATATTGGCGGTCCAGGTTTGTCATATATCAAATTACAGTGAGAAACCGGTGGGTGATATATTATTGGATTACATATAAATTAAGTTAGTAGGTATACAGTCCACATCCAACATATATAATAATTCAAATTGAATGCACATCAGTTAGTTTTGTTTGTGATGGCTGTGGCTGCTCTGCGTGTCACTCACGTTTTGATAGTCATTTTTTAACCTCACTTGTGAAGGGCTAAATTGCAAAATGCTTATTCTAATACCACTGTAAAAACTTTTTTTTATTGATGCAGTGTATCATCTAAGATTCTTCAACTGAAAAAATTATAATAGAACAATATAGATTTTACGGGATTTTTTAATTTGCTTATAACAGCGAAAAAGAGAGAGCTGACTCATTATTAAAATATAATATTTTTCTTAATATATCAGCATACTTTTCTCACAAAATAACATTGTACAACAATCTCTTAAATTTTTTTTTTTCTTATGCTAAAACTCGACCCAGTTCTTTGAGATACTGTAAGTTTTAAAAGTATACTATTATAGGTAACCCTACTTTTAATTTTCATATCTTTGTCATGGAACTATACAAGTATATAACCTCATCTGGAGGGTATATGTTATACATCTTTAATTTTTTGGAAGATACATTCTTTTAGAACTAAATATGAGGTTGTGATTGGGTTAGATCATGAGAACATTATTAATTTTCAAATGTGTCACCTCTAATGGTAGTTTATATTAGCTAGTTTTGTTTGACAATTTAATAATGTTTGTTGAACTACTACAAGAATTACATGAAGCACATATATCATTAATCAAGTCCAAGATCCAGTTATTCTTCCTAGATTGATGTTGGACCAGGTCGTCGCTGGTCACAATCACAACCCTTCAAATTTGAGGTTCATCACATGGTCCCCTAAATCAGAAGTTCATACCAACCCTTCAAATTGTTCACATTGTTGTCAGTTTGATATTATATGATTTTTATTTTTATGCGTGTTCGTGGAACGAATCTGCTCTTCTGTTTCCGACCTAACAAAAACAAAGAAACCAATAACTCCCTAGCCCCCTATAAATAAAGCTAAAACTCACTCACATATGGCACATATATATATATATAAAAAACTCTTCTCTTCAGTTTCTATAACATCAGTGCAAGCCCTCCTTCAATATGAAGGTATATCTATCTCTCCAAATCCTGTTTTTCATTCTCTTGTTCTTTCTCTTTTGGATCCCAATGAAACCAAAAACAATCTTATTAGAGTATTAGTTAACATGAGTATCTATATATTAAAAATTCAATCCTATACCAAGTTTTGGCTATATATATACATGTACTTGTTGTACGTTGTACATTTTGTGAAAATATATCCAATACGGTGCTAATGTTATTCTTGTTTTCATTTTTGTTTGTTTTCACGATATCACAGAAGAAGATCGTGTTGAAGGTGCAAATCAGCTGCGACAAATGTCGAAAAAAGGCATTGAAAATCGCAGCATCAGCTAAAGGTAACTCATAACATTGAATACTTAATTCCTCTTTCTAAAAAATCCAGCCACGGTAGAATGAGGAGTGAAATTTTTTTTACGTCATTACTTTAGAATCACAGAAGAAGGGGAATGAAATGAAAATCAACTCCATATATCCTTAAATTTCTAATTCAATCAATTATATCAAATGACACTTATTTTTAAAAAAAATACGACGAATGAAGGTGTGGAATCGGTCGCGGTCCAAGGCGCGGACAAGGACCAATTGGCGGTCACCGGGGAAGGAATCGATGCGCCATCTTTAACGGAGAAGTTGAGGAAGAAAGTTGGCTGGGCCGACATAGTTACCATCGAAGAGGTGAAGCCAAATGAGAAGAAGAAGGTAGAAGAGAAGAAGGAAATCAAGGTGGTTGACCTTTGCCCATGCAAGAACCCTTATTGCATGCAGTGCCCTCCGATGGTCTCGTACACCGTCGATTATGATCGTCAGCCGATCTGTTCCATCATGTGATCATCACTTCCTGTTGATTTTTCTTTCTTTGATTTTGTTCAACTCTTTGAATAGATCACTGTATATCTCTTTGTGTTGAAGTTGGTGTGTGTTACATTATATCATATATTTTATGTCATTCTCGTTAAGCTTTTGTATTTCCTGGGTTGGATGATTTGTTTGTTAAAAGATCAACTTTTTTTATGGGAAAGTCTACAAATGTTGTTAAAGATCAACATTCAAAAGAATTTTATGTGGAACCGAGACAAACAGACAGAGGTAGCATTTCCAGCTCGATCATAAGGTCAGCCACGGGGTCCTCCGAAAGAAAAAAAAAAAAAACTTTTTTGATGGGAAAGTCTACAAATGGGTGCATGCCTTAATTATAGCTGTTCTGAGTGGTTTTGAACTTTTGATTTCATTAATTAATATGGACTTTATTTGGATTAGGAAACTAAGTCACGAAAGCAACTGTCATGCTCTTAGCTTGTCTGAAGTGATTTATATATATTAGTCTTCTGGTATTTTGAATTATTTTATTTTATTTTAAGGTGTACCTATACTTCATATACACAATTACACTATCTGATATTGATTACAGTTTAGAATAGTGATGAAATTTTTTTAAGTGTGTGTGTGGGGGGGCCGCGCGCTTCAATTAATTATATATTTCTTATGCAAAAAATAGAAAAATTCATGAGTATTTTTTTAATTTCTTAACACTTATGTTACGTAGATGGTTTAAAATTCTGTTTTCGTTTATAAATTTTCTATTTTATGGTCTAAGATCTTTATTGAATTTTGATTGTACAATAAGGGCAAGGATAAGATTGTCAATTAGATGGATACAAATTGAATATGTTAGTATCTATGTCCTAACTTTTGGGATATTTATTTTTAGATTTGGATTAAATATGGATATTTTTCAGACAATTGACATGTTTAAATAATAATATTAAGTTGGATTCAAATGATATATTAGAGAGACATGAAAATTAAAATTGAGATTTTAAGATTTATTTCTTTTTAGATATCATATATTAAAAATTTAATAATAATATAATATATCATGATTGTGATAAATCATACAAGATAACATATATGAATTTTTCGGATCAGATACACTGATATCTATATCTGCAGTCCGGATCTTCGAATATCGGATATTTTTTATTTTTCGAACACGGATTCGGATTGGATTAGAATTTTTTTCAAAATATTGACAGGGTGAGCCAAGGATGAAATCGTATAATATTACATTCATATTTTCTTCAAAATTGCAATATCAATATATTTGAAAGGTAATATTAAATATTCACAAAATTCATTTAATTCAATTAATTCTTTATTTCTTTTAGATATATAAATATTGAGATTAATGAATGAGATGTTTCTCCATAACAAATTCAAGGATTTGGCTGACATACTTGTATTATCTTTACTGTATATAAATATATGATCTGATGTAACAATTTATGACATGATATATAATATGTTTGTCATAATCTGTTGACGTCTTGATATGGGAACCGACTTTGTTTTATGAAGAGCTGACTTTGTCATATATGAAAATAAAATACGAAAAGTTCTCGGACCGGCAGAAGTACATGGGAACGAACATTGGAAATGTTTCTCACCACATGCTTTTGTGGCTGATAAAAAAGTCCAATGAAACAATTATATCATTTTGTGGTCTGGAATTAATATAAAGTCTTGTAAGAAGGACAAGAAAATAGAGGTTCTTTCAATTCATAGATAAAATGTTCATGTCCGCTCATGGACTCCTGATTTATACGTAATTCATGAGAAGGGACTTGACATGTAAACTCCCCTAATACTAATGGAATTGATTAGATGAATAAAAATAATTCCAGATAAGACCTAGAATATCATTATCAGTTTGTTATTCTTTATTCTAATATAATTATATCCACTTATTCCTAGTAAACTAACAATTATGCTTTTATTAATCAATGCCTTCCTCTGAAAAAAGGAAAAAATTAAAAGAATTGAAATGTGAGAAGGAGTACTTTTATTTATTTAGATAAATATTTACTTGTATTGATGGGAATAGTTGAGAATAAAATAGCAAAAGATGCGGGCAAGCAATTATTCTAAGGTTCTTATATTTATGTTTAATTTTGATTGAAGGCTCATGATATTAAAAAAAAAAGATTAATGAAATGTAAGAGTTTTTCTTGTTGGTGGTATCTAATAAGAACAATGAAATCTTTGAATATTTTGAGGGCAGCGTTATTTCACATGATTCTAAATAAATTATTTAAGAAATTTTAAGATAAAAAGTTGTTATTGAAATCTACATGTGAAAGCCTACAATAGTTTGCGAAATTTCATGAGAGTAAATTTGTGAAAGTTTGTAAAAGTTTGTGAAAGTCTGTAGAAGTTTGTGAAAGTCCACGAGCTTGGAGTCATTATGTGAAAGTTTACAAAAGTATATGAAAGTCTGTACAAATCTATAGAAGTCCGCGTAAGTCTGTGAAAGTCCATGACAGTCAATATGTGAAAGTCTACAAAAGTCTGTGATAGTCAATCTGTGAAAGTCTACAAAAGCCTGTGAAAGTCTATCAATTTAATAATGTCCACAAAAATCCATCAAAATCCGTATCTACTATCCCTCTCCCCTAGATATTAGGATAATAATAAGGAAAATGCAAATGTGATTTTTTTTTGATCCACCTAAAAACTAGAACGGTATATATCTCTCATTCTATTTTCATTTTGACAAATATGAATGTGGGCGTCAAATTTTTAGGCTACTCAAAGCGGGCCGGGTCGTGGGTCCCGTCGGATCCGACCTGACAAAACAATGACCCATCCGGCCCGGGTCCAAAGAGACTCAATCCGAAGTCCCATACCCGACCGATTACAACAGGCCAAGTCAGTATTTATCCGATCATATATTGCCTTGATCTTCTTAGATATATTGCATTAACTGATAATTATTAGCATTCAAATTCAATCATTGCTGGTATTTATCACCAAATCAAGTCATTAATGACTGTGTCCACCAAATTCCAACAATATATCATTACTATCATTGAGGATTCATAAAATCCTAACAACATATATTTTGGATTTGGAATTATCAATATTTGATTCCCAAATCTCAACAATATATGTTAGATTTAGAAACATCATTAATTGATTCCATATAATCCAAACAAAATATGTATATTTATTAAAGATAATCAATTATTAATTATACAAATCCCTAAATATATATAGATTTGATCACCTAAATCAAGGATCTCTTCTCATCCGTCCGATGAAAAAAGATCTACCATTGATTCTAGAGCACCCACCAAAGTACTATAAATAGACAATCAATTCTCTAGAGAAATGGAAGAAACATTTTTCCACTAGACCCCTTTCACATGATGACTTCCGGTGCGAAATCCCATTACCAAAAGAGGGGAACTATGTGCGACTTGATCCCTAAACTAGGGTACATAGGCAGCCTGAGAGGTTACATTAGGTTCAGTCCAAACCACACCAAAAACCTCATCCATCAGTTCATCGCGGACCCTCATCGTTGGATCTGCCCTCGAGTCCGGTTCATTCAAGGAAGAGGATTGCCAGCAACCAAGCGGTACCCGACGGAGGAGACAGGAGCGGATGAATTCGACTACCCAAACCCAGTAAGCGAATTTTTACCCCTCCAATGAATAATGATAAAATTAATAATTTTTTATTTCATAATATTAGAATAATTTATTCTCATTAAATCTTATCTCATTATCAAACTAGTCCTCCATAACAAGAACCACACGTATGCCTTGTCATCCCAGGCTGGATTCACTTTAGTAGGTTGAAGACTAAACATGTGAAAGCTATACAATTCATTTTTTTTTCTTTTTAAGTTTAGATTCCACCTATAGTAAAGCTGAACTCAAAAGGGAGCCGAATTCCAATATGATATGACTATATGTGAGGAAGCTGGATGACTGTCCTATCACGTTTGGAAATAAATTGAGATCATTATTTTTTCAAAGATGTTAGGTTTTTATTCTTGAATTGGTTATAATTCTGTGACCCAAAACACACGTACCCTTCTCAATCCAATAATGAAAGTTCTAGGCCATTTTATATGCATTATACAAACATATAAGAGAACTTATCCAAAGGAAAACTATGTTAAAAGAAGAAAAAAGTAATGTACCAATTGTACCCAATTCATTTCGTGCTGGCAATCTATTGATCAGGTATCAGTGTTTTACTAATTTGATCATATGAGTATTCTTTTCAGTGTCATTAGAATAAAGATATAAATTATTATGGGATTTGTGACTTATCTAGAAATAGATAATTATACTAATGGAATAAGTGATTTTCTGTTTGATTGTATTTTTAGTTATTCTTGTTAGAAAATGTAATAATGAAACTTTTATTATTTGGTTGATCATATATAAGTAGTGAATAAAATGTGAACAAGATGTGGATAAATATTTATAAAAAATAAAAAAATGATTCGACTGGTAGACCTTCTGATTAATAGGAGGTGATAACAATTAATTTGACAGATGGTTCATTTATACTGATAGAATGGGTTGAGCGGAATAACACAATTCTATGAAAGATCTCGATTAGAAATATAAGTTTACTTTCATCTATTATGTCATAATTATATTAATCTAGTCTTTTTAAACAAACAACTTTTTAGACATATTCTCCCATGTTCCCTCTATACTCTCCCTCAATTCCTCAACCCAAACAACCCATTCAATGAACAAGAAAACTCCATGATCAATATAATTATCCAAACATTCAAATCACGATCACAAGATTTATCTATTAACAAAATATATAATTTATCATTTTATATAGGTGAATCAGTAATATATACATATATGTAAGTGATTAGATGAGACCATGCAACAAGTGCGAACCATATATATACGTCATTTAAAGGGGTATATGCATTGATAAAGAAAACATATAGTACAATAAGATATATGCTTCAGTAAACTGATATACTTTTTTTATCGATGCATATAGCTCGATAACAGATGTATATATGCGGTTCACACCTGCCGCATGGCCTCACACACACACACATATAGAGTAGTGATGTGGTGTGGTCCATGCGAACCGCGTATAAAGAAAACATATGAGTTTATTGAAACATATACCTCCCTGGACAATGTACATTCTTTATCAATGTATATGCCTCGATAAGGGATATACATGATTCACACGAATTGCATATTATCATTTTAGAATCTTGGGAATCAATAGATCTAGAGAAATCAAATAAAACACAAAGAATTTACGTGGTACGGCTGTATCAAACCATGTCTACATCCGGAGTACACTAGAGATTGGTCCACTATATTCAAGAGGTTTTTACAATCGTCACAACAAAAAAAAAAAACCCTAGAGTTTAATAAAAAAAATATAAGATGCCATTTTATAGAACATATCATTAAGCACATAAATATCAAGATACAAAGATACACAAAGACCCCGTGTGACTTCGTAAAACACCAATAATACATTAGTGTACAGAAATCAGACTCCATGATATAACATGTTTGTCCTAGTCATTTTCATATAGAAGACAAGCAAGCAAATTATTATGATGTGTAAACTAATTGGAGGTGGGGAACTTCTTCCATGAATCATGATAGCAGTGTGAGGTCATGGCACGACAATATGTCATCAAAAGCCTATTCTTCCTCCGCATGGTTTGAATTTAGTATCTTCTTTCAACATAACTCTAGTAAATGTGGCACACCCCACCACAAAGCATTCTCCCTGCATTTCCCACACTTATTAATCAACTCATATCTTGGGTGACCAGTACTTTTTTGTGCTTTTAGCCTACGCACAATGAATTTTTTAGTCTCAAATAAAGTCTATATCTATTTTAATTTTTTTAAATATCATATCTCATCTAATATATAAATATATATTTTATAAAATACAAAATATATATTTTAATTAATTACATGAGCTTATTTATAAAAATAAATGTCAAGGTTTTTAATGAAACATTCAAAATCAAAACATGTGAGATATAAATAAATGATTCTAACATAAAAACATCCCCATCCAGTCTCCATTATGCATTCCAATTTAGCCATCTACAATGAATGGTATCCAAACAAGGGTCTAGGATTTCATAAAAAATTTGATCACTTTTAGTAGTAAATCTTTCACAAAGTTGAGGATGTGGGGGCATGGAATTTATTTCTTGCTTATTAAAACATGGTGTGTATAGATATATATTTGAAGATAACTGTAGATCCTTCTATAACTGTTTGAAATGGTTATATGAGGTCCGAATTCATTAAGAAAACAGAGAGACGATTTAAAAAACAGAGGAAACGAAAATCCAAAGCAAACAAGCAAAACATAACTTTAGTTGGATTCAACTTTCGTTGGTCCATAGATTTTCATAGATGACAATGGAAGTTGCAGTTCTTATACGTAGCCCCAATTACAATGTGATTTATCTAATAAAGTAAATATATATCTTACTAAATAAAATATATAAATTACTTTAACATAAATGAATATGTTTGATTTATTATAATATATATTTTATTTTTACTTATAAAGGTATAAAAGAGATTACATGCAAAATTATGCACAATATTACTTAAAAGGAAAATGTCATTCTATGTTTTTTTTTCCCGTAGTCTTTTTTGTTGGGTCGAACATGTTTTGAGCTGTTGCATGGTAGCAAAACTAATTTTAGATAAAAATTGGATTTAAATCTAATTTTGTAAAAAGCTGCCTCCTCACAACTTTTAGAAAACTCAGTTTTTGGACATTGTTTTCACATAAATATGTCTGCAGCTTTTTATCTCAGTTTTTCTATTTGGAAACAGATTTAGAAAAAATAGCTTCCTACCACCTCAAAAGCTGTACAAATACATTTCTAAACGGGGCTTCAGTCTTTTAAAATATATACTTGGCTAATGATGAAGTATGTAAATTATTGTATATACTCTTATAAATTAAAAACAAAATATTGTATTTTATTAATATAGCGGAGTATATATGAAGAATGTTGTATTTTTACCTTTTGGTAACAAAATATTTTATTAATATAATGGAATATATATCACGTTAGGAGATTTCATATACTGTATTAGTGACATAATAAATGCAAATGAAGTTGTAAAGATGACTGAGTGTACCAATGAAAAATGTTATGTATAGTCTATTTTCTAGCCTCATTTTTAGTCCACACAATTTTAATTTTTTTTAAAATAATGTACTTCATCTAACGTAAGTATAAATTTTATAAAAAAATGAAGAATGAAGCATTCACTCAATGAATTGCATGAATGTATATAGAGAAAATGTAGAATATTTCTAATGAAATATATATTTTTTAATGTAAATATATGATACTAATAAAGCATATAAGACCAAAGACCAGAAATAAGAATTGAAAAGGTGTTGTGTGTAACAGAGCTATGTATCAATCAACATGAACAAATGAAGACTTTTAATTCACATAGAATTACTGCAGTGGATGTACAAAGCCCATAGCCCACAACCAACTTAAAATCTGTTTCTTGTTGAACATAAGGCCCACCAACAGCTCAGGACCTAAGCCTAAGAAGGGCAGCGCAAAAGAAAGGATAGTGTTAAGTACTGTTGTTTTGTTGTTTTTTTAGTCTCAATTTTAGTACATATATGTGATAATTTTTTAAAAATAATAGTATTCATCTAATGAGATATATATATTTATAAAAATAAAATATATACTCAAATAAATTTCTTAGATCAATTTTATAAAAACGAGAAAAGTTTCGAATGAAGTATATATACGAGTATATGATGTTAATGAAATATACAGTGACTAAATTGGGGTTAAGAAAATGATTGTGTATAACAACGGCTCATTATAAGATCAAATTTTTGGAGTTGTTTTTAGTGTACCGCGTCCAAATATAAAATAATGTTGATATTGATTTTTACATAGCTTCTAGTACATGTTGATGTTGATTTTTACAACAAATATTTAAAAAAGGGGGCGGTTATTTCAACCCCATCAATTCTTCCACCCATCCCTTTTTTTTTGTGATCTTAACCCACCCCTCCGCCCGCCTCCTCCGCCCGCCTTCGCGAAGCCCTCATCGTTCTCAACCGCATGTTCGATGACAACCTCCCCGCCTCTCCCTCCTCCTACTCCGCCCTCCTCCACCAATGCATCCGCCACCGCGACCTCTTCCACGACTGTGTCCTCCACCGCTCTAGAGGAGGGCGCGGCCGTGGAGGAGGTCGCGGTTGCGGATGAGGGCGCGGCCATGGAGGAGGGCGCAGCCGCGGCGGAGGGCGTGGTGGTGGTGGAGGGCGTGGCCGGGAGGAGGTCGCGGGACATGCGGTAGAGGACGATGAGGGATTCACGGAGGCGGATGGAGGAGACGGGTAGAGGGGTGGGTTAGGATCACAAAAAAAAAAAAGGAAAAAAAGGTGGGTGGAGGAGTTGGTGGGGTTGAAATTACCGCCCCCTTTAAAAAATGGCTTAACTTTTGAGTATACGTCGTCCAAATAAAAAAATGACCAAGTCCAAAAAACCTAGGTCAAGTGACATTAAATTGCAATTTAATTGTTTCCATCAAACCACATAATTGTCATTTATTTCCTAGCAAGTAAAAGTTAGAAACTTCTTTATTTTCCAATTTGATAAAATATGTGTTATTTTTATGTTTTCTATTGTATTTGTTATTTATTTTTATCTTTATTTTATTAAGATTTTTTAATATGTTATAATTTAAAAGAATTGAAATTGAAACTTAAAAACAACTATTCAACTTGTAATAGCAATCACAAATAATTTTTTCTTAGGCTCCGTTTGGAAACACAGATTGAAAAGTAGATTTTAGAATAAAGCTGCTTTTTAAGATGATTTTAGACCTTGACTTTTTTGGGATGCTTTTTTTTAATTCAGGAATCAATATTTGGAAGGAGTTTAATGTTTGGTAGAAAAAGTTGCTTTTCAATTCAAAAAATCGATTCCGACCAAAAAATGTTCTTTTTGAGCTTTTAAAAACACGGATTTCGAGAGAGAAATTAAAAGGAATCCAGCTTTTGATTCCGCAGGAATCCGACCCGTTTGACAGCACGATTTTGGGATTTTAACTTTTCAAAAAGCGGAATCCGACCCAATCGTGCTGCCAAACGGAGCCTTAGAATACATTGGCTATTTTGAAAGTTCGGTTAGGGCCCATCAAAACATGTGCATTCTGTTGATCGGATTGTTCCGCATGACACATATTATCTCTAACATTATTCTTTGTGAACAAACTAGTTGATAATAGTCTTTCTAGAATATATTATTTTAATCCAATTTAAGGAATACGATGTTTTTAAATGGGGTTTTATGTTTTAAAACTCAACATGACAGTTTTTTAAATGTAAAATCAATTGCCACCAACTTGAATGCAAATAAGCTTTATTATGTTTGACAAGTTCAGAACCCAATAAAAAAATCACTAACTCTGCTCAACTCAAAAGCCTATTTGGTGTTAAAAATGCCTAGTTAGGATAACCAAAGTGACATTGCCTAACATTGCCTAACATATCCTACTATCTCGGGTATACTCTCCTTACACTAAACTAAAGCTAACCTAATTAAACTATCAAAGTAGGTTGCAGTTGCTGTCAATCAGACCCTCATTAACAATCAACTCCAATTTCATAATTTTGACAATTTTTTCCTCACAATATTACTTCGTAGGCTCAATAGGTAATTTGTTTATGCTACATCAAAGCAAGAAACCAATGATTTTTCTGATGATATCAAATTAATGTTTATATTCGTCCATGAAACTAAATGACTAATCATGTATTAATGCTTCACTTTGTAATCCTTCTTTATTTTGGCATTTTAATGTTAATCTTCTCTTATCTTTGAAGATACATATTTAATTTGTCTGTAGTACGTCCAAAAATGGTACCTCAATCGTTTATACTCATTAGAGTGTATACTGAGATAATGCAGTATATACTTTAGTAGCGCATTATATGAAAATTTAAATTTTTTTATTTTTTAAAAAGAAAAAAATATGTTAGTTTATTTAAATTTATTTTTTTATTTTTTATAATTATTTATACTTTATTAGATGAATGTATATATATTTTTAAATAAAAAGGTAAAAATTGTATACGGGATTGCACACATGACATACGCTGGGCATATCATTTTCCTGCACTCAAAAGCTCACCAAACATTGGTGGGATCTACAACATATGCTTAATGAATTTGGGAGTCTCAAAATCATGCTTAATTTATTATTTATTTTAATTAAATCAAAGGCTTTGAGAAGGCATGACACAATATTCAACACATAGGCCCCAGGTATGCAAATAGTTAAATTTAGAAGCACAGATTAATTAAAAGGTCATTTTATTATTATAAGTAGATCCTATAATGTCCCCACTTTTTGGATGTTTTTTTTTATATATTGTGCCTAAAACAACAAGCTAGAGCAGCACATTGGAGATATGAATACTGCTGTATTTAGATTCTAATTGAAGCTATCTATGTGTGAATCGTGATTTAATAATATCAGGTGATGACATAGGGCTCTTGAAGTTAATATAAAATAATTAGATAATTAAAAGTAAATAATTTAGTAATGCATGCAGGAGTAACATTTCCTTAAAAAAGAAACCCTGTAGTTTTGCTCAGGAGACCAAAACAATTTATTGCTGTTTTTCATAAAAAAAACTATAAATATATATTTATAATATAAACAAAAAAAAACAAATTTGTGCAAATAGAGAAAGAAATTAAAATACGAAATAAAATCTTTTGATTCTCCTATATCCCCCATGCATTTAATTGCAAGACTTCCATACCAAATACATGCAAAATGGAAATACAAAATAAATAGATAAATAAATCAGATTTGCTATTATTTTCAGAAGTTAGATTCTGGTTAGGTATGAACGGATGGACCTAAATATGTTGAATGAATCAATCGGTTTGGCATTTTTGGGACCTCAAAAAAATCTCTATGATTCAATGAATCATTGGGTCAAATGAAAAGAAAGAGTATTTGCTGTACACTTTACTAAAACATGGGGTCAACCATGCAAAATATCCTTTTAGTTTTTTTATCAACTTTTGATATTGAACCAATCATGTTGGATTACCTTGCTTTTTAATTCTGAATTCAATGCACTTGTGCTGATATCATTTCGTTCCACCAACCCCAAATTATGTTTAGAAATTATTAAATTAGTAGAATTGGATAGCTTCCATTAATGTGAAAATCATCAATTGTGTGATGTTCAAATTTATGAACTTGGTTTTCTTTACTCTAATCGTTGTACAATGACACTTAATTATCATGGATGATCAATGAATTGTTAGTTATAGAACAATTGCACCCAAAATATCTCCATGAAATACTTAAGCATGTCATATTTCATTTGCTGACAAGTTTTATTTCATAGTTTTTTTTCTGGAACTTCTTCTGGCCGTCCAATCATTTAAGAAACACATCGGTTACCCGTCAAACATCACATTATCACTATCATAACATCACAAAAACATTGCTTGGAGGCCAAGCATTAAATGAGACATTATTGTTAGGGCTTTTCAGATCTTGGGATGCAATCAATCAAAGGAAAAACAAACAAATCGAAATTAAAGAAACAAAATTTACGTGGTTCGACAATGTTTGCCTACGTCCACGGAGCACACCAGAGATCAATCCACTATTTCTGAGAAGTCAAATACACCGTAGATGAAAACCCTAGAACCTAATGAAAAATATGAGATGCCCTTTTACAACTCTCACACAGCTCGATCCCCGCGATCTCAGCGGGGAGCTCGACCCCCGTCCGCCCCTGCGTAGCGCCAACAATCCTCTACGCACATCATCAGGCTCCACAATATATAACAATTATAAGTTAGATCAATCTCGACATGTTCAGAGATTTATTTTTTGGGTATAAGATATGAAGATTGTCCAATTAATTAAGTCAAGCAAACCGCGAGGTGCCAAGTGTATAATTGACAAGTAGGACCCTTGACAACAATTATAGTCCATAGCCCCATATAATTATCTAGGGACAATCGAAATAATAACTTCATGTAAACTGTCCAAAATCCATATAATCCTTTGACTTTTCTGAATTCCATTATAACCCCTTGAAAATATCAAATAACCCCTAGAGACAAACTCCGTTGGCAGATGATGAATATTTTGTTTAGTTAATTCTAGTTAAAAGCTCTGTATACTAAAAAACTCTTCAATATGTTAAAAATGCGAAAAACTCTTTATAAATGACGATTTTACTGTACCATTTCGATTAGATTATAAAACCCTATCTGAAGGGATAAAATCGTCATTTACAGAGGATGTTATGCATTTTTGACATATTTTAAGGGGTTTTTGATATACTGTGTTTTTGGTTAACCAAATAAAATATTCATATAATATTTCTCATCTATCAGCGAAAATTTAACTCAAAGAGCTATTTAGATTTACACAAATGTTTTCGGAGGGTTATACGTCCTTAAAAAAAAGTAAGGGAGTTATACGGATATTTCCCAATTATCTAACAAGTCAATGAAGACTAATCAAAGTCCTCAGTGACAGGAACCTCTCCAGCAATTTATTAATGTGTACATGTAACTCCAAGAGGCACCTGTGAGGAAAGTGAGATATGTCTATATATAAAGAGCAAACGTCGCTGATATTTTTATCAACCCAACTCACAATATAGCTTGTCTTATCACACAAAGCTAGCCTTTGGTCTACTCTTGTGAGACAAGTCAATTAATCAAGAGATGGTGAAGGTAAGGCCTATTCTATTCAGGACAATATCCAGTTTATGAGATGACACATGAGATGTGAATTTTTGTTTGATCTTTTGTGTGTGTATTTCATTTGCAGCAAAAGGTGGTTATGAAGGTCTCCATGAACGGTCCGAAGAGCCGTACAAAAGCCTTACAAGCGGTTGTCGCCGCGCCAGGTAAATCGCTTGTTTAAGTCTTCTTAATTAATCTCTAATGTTCAAATAAAAATAATGTTCACCTTAGTTACCTCTAGTGATAACCTTATAGTCTTACACATGTGATCACAATTAAAACTTGCATTATCGACATCGATACACTCAGGTCATTTATGCAGTCTTTATCAAACAAATATATATATTATTTTTCTGAAAATATGTTTTCCAATATAATGGACAGCAGTATACTCCATAACAAGAGGAATGACTGCTCTTAACATTTTCCTTGATACTTTTCAAATATGTTTATCGAATATTTTTAATTTTATGTGGATCGACATTATGTAAAGGTGTGTTATCGGCGGCACTGGAAGGCGACGACAAGAGCAAAGTTGTGGTGATCGGGGAAGGGATCGACTGCATCGCCCTGGCAAAGTTGCTCAAGAAGAAACTGGATTACGTCGAGATCTTAACAGTCTCGGCGGTGGATGAGAAAGACAAAGAGAAGGATTCGAAGAACATATATTCGACATGGCCTTACCAGGTCGTGATGCCTCAGAGTTACATGTATCAGCCCCCTGCCTACCAGGACCCTTATTGCTGTATCATGTAATTACATATATATATAAATCAACTTATATTTACATGATACAGGCATACAGCAGGTTGTGGTTTGATGGATTGCATAAGAGCTTCATTGATGTTAATTGGAGTTTTAGATTATGAAGGAAGGGCTTTTGAGTTTTTTTTTTAATTTATCATATCACAAGAAATTATCAATTTATTTTTATTTTTTTATATTATTAACATGAATAATTTATTTATGTTAATAAATTAAAAGAATTATCAAATGAAAAAAAGGATTAATAACCCAAAATTTGACCGAACTTTTTAAATTTTTTTTTTGGAAAATAGTTAAATTAATGGTGTCTCTTTAAAATTCTATTAAGTAAATCAAATTTACACAATTGCAAATAAGTAGAGAGATCACGTCAAGGAAGAAATATAGGTGAGAGAGAAGAAAAGACCCCCACCTCTCTCTCCCACGAAATCTTGTCTACATCAAAACGTACCATACCTCACTTGAACTTCTTTTAATTTGCTAGAACTAATAAGGTCAATCAATTCAACCTAAAGTGATAGAACAAGATATCTGCTTTTCGGAGTTTAAAATGGTTTTGGTTAAAAAAATAAGAATTACGACTCTTCTGTAATATAAATAGTTATTAGTTTAAGATAGAATTATAATATGAAAATCTTTATTCATCTCTTATTTGTTATTTATATCTTTTAATTTATCGGATGTCAATCATAAAGATATTATTTTTATGTTTCCTAATATGAATAACAAAAAATACTCTTAATTTTGTACGGATTTATAACAAGCGGAATCAGATTACTTGTGGCTGTGGATAACTACAGGGATCCCTGTAGTTAGCCAATCTAAAATAGATACTAGGCTATCATAGTTTATGGGATTGCAAAACAGGCTGAGTGTATCAGCACTCTTTACTCGATTCGTATTGTTATAAAACTTAATCAAACCGTTCGAGTTGCACCTCTAATAGTTTATGGGCCTCCCTCCGTTTCAAATGATCCGATTCCATCGCACCAGCATAAACGGGTCGGGTAGGGCTGTATGTGGACATGGAGCATGTGTGTTTTTGGGCCAATTCAAGCTGAGTGGGCTTTGGCCACAAGTATTTACATAGCAATTTGTGGGGGCCCTCTATCTCTTGTGGGTTAGTGGATTGGACTTAAGCAGTTCATATGGATATTCTTTTCTAATAAAAAAAAAATGAAAATGTTACACTGGTTACAGTCTAAAACGTAGACTACACATGTTTTTATTTTTTTTAAATCATATATCTAATATAGTAATATATGTATTTTTATAAAAAGTAAAGTATATATATACTGTAATGACATTTTTTATTGAAGTGAAAATTTTCAATGAGGTATATACTTCATACGAGTGAGTGGAGAGGACTAATAAACTATATATGACTGTATTTTAGATTGTAAAAATGTCTGAGTGTAAAATGCTCATTAATAATAAGTACAATAATAAGCTATCTTGCAATCCTAACATGTAAATATTAATATAATTCAACATAAGAGGGTTTAGAATATTACATATTTAGCCTTGTGTGCAAACCCATACACAGCTCGATTCTTACCAGTTTTCTATAAAAAAAAAAAAAAATCTCAATGAAGTAAATATTATTATAAAAATAATATATATATATAACCCAACCACAATGTGTCCAATATCCATATATATAACACCCTATTTTGCTACAAAGTCCAGATAAACCCTCCCGTTAGGCAGAATAACCAATGGGTTATCTTCATTTAACTACAGTTATATTCAATAACATCCTCTCTTAAATACATCTAGTCTAATCTTAAATACACCTAGTCTAACCTAACCTAACTCAAATCGTGCCTTCAACAATTATCCCACCCATCATCCATTCATCCTCCATCCAACCTCCTTAAAATCCAATCAAGACCTCAAGCTATCAATGTGAATGGCCAGCTGAACTCATCAAACACAAGTGTAATTATTTGACACATTCACTTCTTCGTTTCTAACAAAACTAAAAAATAAGTCTCATAAATTTTGATAATATATATTAATGTACTATCACAGTATCAGTAGCTGGGGGACTGTTTCTGTATTACATATATGATTGTAAAATGGATTGAATTCTACTGCCCCCCCAATCTGTGGACTGACTTAACCTGCTGTTCTATAGATATATATAATACATACTAACTTAACCTGCTGGGCCCCCGAATCTATGATTAGTCCACCTAACTTACTATGAGAAATATTGGTGGGCCCCCTAACTTAACCGATGGTGACATATTATTGGATTACATATATCTATTATATATAGATAGTAGGTATACACTCCACATCCAACATATATAATTCAAATTGAATAACCCAAACTATTCACTGCCTGAGGCAACTAATGACGAGTGGGAGCTGCTGAAAATTTTCATATCGACACTTACTCCTGTCAGTACGTGTTTGGATATATGTTTTTAATAAAAGCATCAATGTTTTTAATGTTTTTGTTTCTTCAGTCAGTTGGACTGGTGAGCAAGCTAAAAGACAGAACACCTTGTATTTATCCACAATATACAAGTGATGTCCCCCCCCCCCCCCCCCCCCTAAAGCCACCACCACCCCATCCACATGAACATCCAATAATTAAAGATTTTTAAATTAACCAAATTATCATAAGTTTGAAACATTCAAACCTCACATTATTAGTATTTGGATAAATGTTATTATTATTTTTATTGTAGATTTTGATTTCTAATTACTTTATATTTGGGAAGAAAAATAGCGACATAAACAAATTTTTTGGCGTTCTATTCTTTCTAGGTAATCAACAAGGATGAAATTATAAATTTTGATTTATTTAGTTTTATTTTTTGATTGACAAATTTCAAATGAATTATAAATCTTGTATGTATTTAAAACAATATATATAATCAATTAGACATTTGTATGACATCAATAACAAAAAAATTGTATGCAATGAATCATAATTTTATTTTGCATGAGTTCTATACTTTTATTTATTTTATAATTTATTGATTTTTTATATAATTAATTAAGATTTCATATATTTGATAAGGATTTTATATTTTTATTTATTAAGTGATTTATTAAGTCACACTTGAAAGAACATTTTCTGCTATATGTACATATACTGTAAAGAACAAATTACATAATCGAATAGAAGATGAATGGTTGAATATTGTCTAATCATACATAGAAAATGATGTTTCCATAACATCCACAATGAGAAGATTCTTCAACGACTTCATAAGACCTGTGGTGAGTTGTTAAAATCAATTGTCATACTTTGTGGAATCAATTATATTTTTATTATTTATTTCACATTTGAGTTGCTATTATTTTTATTTTTTATTTTTTTTAAATTCTCATTAATGTAGTACTTTGGGATTTTGCCCCCACTAAAGTAAAATCCAGCTACGCCACTGCCTACCGTACCACTACAGCTATTATTAAATTCTCATTAATGTGTGTCACTCGCGTTCTGATATTCATTTTAAATTTTTAACCTCATCTTTGAAGGATTAAACTACAAAATGCCTAGTCAAAAACTCTTTTGTTGATGATCTTTCACATATAAGATTCTTCAAATTAAAATATAATGAAACAACACAAATTTTACGTGGTTATATAATTTGGTTATAACAACGAAAGAGAGGGAGCTACTACAAAAGAAGCTGAGCAGATTTGTTATTGAAAAATAATGTTTTTCTCAGAATCTCTCCTTATCAACATATTTTTCTCGCAAAATAAAATCGCACAATAGTCTCTTAAAAAAATATTTTAATGTTAAAATTCAGACCCAATTCGTTTAGATGATGGAAGTTTTAAAAGACATTGTTAGATAGCCAACCCTACTTTTTGGTTTCATTTCTTTGTCAAGGAACTATACAAGTATATATATATATAACCTCATCTGGGTGGTATATGCTATACACCTTTAATTATTGGAAGATATATGCTTTTAGGAAAAAAATATATATGAGGTTGGAATTGGGATAGGTGAGAACAATATTAATTTTCAAATGTGTAACTCTAATATAATGGTAGAATATGTTAGACGATTATTTATTTGACAGATTAAATAATGTTTGTTGAGACACTAGAAGAATATATTAATTGAAGCACATCATTAATAAATAAACACCTCCTAGATATCCAGTTATATATTCTTCCTAGATTAATTGTGCACATTGTTGTCAATTTTATATAATATATGATTTTCATTTCAATGTGTGGTCTTTGGAAGGAATCTGTTCTTCGGTTTACGACCTAACAAAAAAGAAAACCAATCACTCTCCCAGTTCCACCCCCCCCCCCCTCCCCCCCATAAATAAAGCTAAAACTCACTCAGAAGCGTATACAAATTTTTTCTCTCTCTTCAGTTTCTATATCACTATATCATCTGTGCAGTCCCTCCTTCAACATGAAGGTATATCTCCAAATCCTCTTTTACATTATATATATATATTATATATCTATATATTGGCTATATATATATATATATATATATGTTGTACATTGTACATTTTGTGTATATATCAAATATGGTGCTAATGTTATTCTTCTTTTAATTTTTTGTTTGTTTTCACGATATCGCAGAAGAAAATCGTATTGAAGGTCAATATGTGCTATGACAAATGTCGAACCAAGGCATTGAAAATTGCTGCATCTTTTGAAGGTAACTCATAAAATTAAACGTAACGACATTCAGTCTAGTTATGATATTCCTTGAAAATAAGGAATGAAATTTTTTTACGTCATTACTTTAGAATTTCAGTAGAAAGAGTGAGAATGTATTCCATATATCCTTAAATTTTGAATTCGATCATGCACATCAAATGACACTTACTTTCCAAAAAAAATATGACGAATAAAGGCGTAGAATCGGTGGCACTCCAAGGTGTGGACAAGGACCAACTGGTGGTCATCGGAGAAGGAATCGATGCCCCATGTTTGGCAGGGACGTTGAGGAAGAAAATCGGCTGTACCGAAATAGTTACGATCGAAAACGTGAAACCACCTGAGGAGACGAAAGAGAAGGAAAAAGAAAAGAAACCTTGCCCATGCTGCATCAAGAACCCTTGCTTATGCAAAGTGAACCCTTGCTGTATCAAGAACCCTTGCTTATGCAAAGTGAACCCTTGCTGCAACAGGAACCCTTGCTCATGCAAAGTAAACCCTTGCTGCAACAAGAATCCTTGCTACTGCAAAGTGAACCCTTGCTGCTACAAAGTGAACCCTTGCTGTAACAATAACCTTTCCTGCAACTCTTAATTTTGTATAGATTTATAACAGGCGGAATTGGATCACCTGTGGCTACAACAGGAATGCACCACCTATAAATGTAAAAAAGTGAACTCTCTAATGAAAATGCTCTTACTGATAAGAATCTATCAAAATATATTTGTTTATGGTGCATTTGACTTAGTTGACGCATTCTCATTGACTAACTATAGGAAACTCCATGTAGTTAGCCATAGGTGATCCGATCTTCAATAAAGGCATGAATCAACAATGCCAGATATCTTTTTTTCTTTTTTTTTGATAAAATATTTTACATGTGTTTTAATTTTATTCAAAATTTAGACTTAAAATTGTACACTCTAGTATATAATGTGTTATTATAGTGTATGGAACTGCAAACTGAATTATAAATTAAATATATTGTTGAATGTTTCAGCACTCTTTCTTAGAACGTTCTCGACATGTTCGTTAATTAAATATTACTATGAATACTGCCAAGTCAAGCTTAACAATAAGTTAAGTGACAACACGGGCTATTCCCAAATAGGGGCTTGACAATGAGTCCATAGAAAATAATTGCAGAGCTAACAATAAACAATTGTCAGATTGAGCATTATGGCATTATTGCTCTAAACAGAAGGATAGTTTCAATGCTTAAATCGCTTCTCATAGTTTGAAGACCACAGTATCCAGTTCCAAAAGGCCCTTTTTTTTATAAAGAAAAGGCAAGAAACAAGAACAGAAATTTAAAGCATCAATTCAACACAGAAATATAGATAAACAAGGATCAAGAAGAGTATTTGTTAAAACTAATGTGATAAGAGTAATTATTGTTGTACGTGACAAACAAATATTAGGTTAAACACAAATTCTTATGATTATCACATCAAGAATATAAACACCAAATATATATTAAGTCACGCATGCTCTAAAATATATAGTCAAAGCATCAAATAAAAGAAGTAATAAAAGAGTTAGATATTAGAAAATTGTATCCGAAAATGTAAAAGCGAGTGAAGGCATTCTGTTCTCAGTGAATAAGACTCCCTCACGCACAAGGTTAAATGACTCCTATCACGGAGAGATACGACCACAAAATACGAGCAACGAAAAAAATTGTAAACGGACTACTATCCTTTCCGACGCTCGGATCAAGAGAAGAAGTGGAATTAATTGATGAAGAATTTCAATTCTGGTTTGTAGAAAAATGGAGTGCTAATTTAACTTCTCATGGGTTGGTGATGAGAAATTTGGAGAGATGAATTTTATAATGTAAAAGTTTCTGGTGAATATATATATATGGAACACACCCCACTTCTCAGGCTGGATGGAGTTTATATACATCAAGGAATCCGGCCAAAAGTTAATTAAAATAATTGGTGAGTGAAAACTCATGCAGCATATAATGCCATTTGAATGACCAAAAGATGAAACGCATGCATTTGTTCCATTGAAAACTCATGCATTAATTACCATTCATGTTTGCAATTATAAAACATTTTATGTGAATGAATCTCCAAAACGTTTATAACACATTATTATGTGTTTTTGGTCATCAAATTCCAACAGTTATTCAACCTTTCTTCCACGTTCACTAACCAGATTTCTTGTGATATTGCTTTGTGCTAACTGATGGAGATGGTTCAAGGTTAAATAAAAACATTGGCTTATCTCACAATAACCAATGATGCTAAACCTTGTGGCATGGTGAAAATGAATTGTCGAGCCCAAACTGCACTCCCATCCACAGTTCACATTATTTAAAAAAAAAACATAAACCCTTCAATTGAAATATATATTATAATACATGAAGTATATATTGAGATACAATAATATTTTTTTCATTTTGAAAAAATAACTTTTTTTTCTTTTTGTCATAAGGGCTGCAGAGAGGCGGCAAAACAGGTTGGGTAGGCCCTGTATGTGAACCCATGGACTCATGTGTGTTTTTGGGCCATTTCAAGTTGAGACTTCAGCTCAATGGGCTTTGGCCACACGTATTTACATAGCAATTTGTGGGGGCCCTCCATCTCTTGTGGGTTAGTGGATTGGACTTAAGCATTTCACACCCATTTTTTTATAAATAATTGTTTTTTATAAATAATATTTATAAAATTAGTTCTTCATAATCTCGCGTTCAAATATTTTCTGATTTCCCTGCGGTTTGTGGGTGGTTTTGCATCTTGTTTTTTCAGAAAAATTAATAATGAGAATCTGGTCACTAAAACTTAGGAAAATAAATATTATTTATTCATGCTTATTCATATGAAACTATAAATATTCTAACCTAAGAAATGCAAAAAATAATTTTACCTAAAGCAGAAAAAATAATAACAAAAGAGAACAAACATATATCTCCTGATAGAATAATTATTTTAATATAGAATAAATTATTCGTGAACCAAACGCACTTAGGTGGATAACTCAAAGATATACTTAACTTTATGCTGATAAGAGTGAAGTGCTGATGGTTCACAAAATAAAATTTTGGTCATCAGTCCCATTTGGCAGAGTTATTTAAGAAGAACACTGATAGTCATGTCAAAATAATCACAAAAAATATTGACACATCAATACATCATTTTAAACAAGATGTAACGTTTCCAATACCAACTATCAACTTCTTATACTTTGCGGATTTGGTCACCAAACTTTGATTAATCAAAGTGAACCATCAATGTCTATATAATAACTATCACCATTGCAAGGGTCAAGAATATTTGTCATTGTGGATTATTATTAATAATTATCATCGTCATCATCTCCGTCGTCTCGTACACATGATATAGTCCATTTATGCATCATTGCATATGGTACTATTTCACTGGTACTATTTCACTAACAAGATGTATATATGTTTTTTTAAATGAAACATATCAAATGAAATCACTATTTGGTCATCAGTAGTGAACACAACCAAAAAATGGGGTTTCGGCGACCGACTATATACACTTTTGACTAGGGCTTGTATCCCTCGCTAATTTGCGACGGTTTTAGTCCGTCACAAACTGCATCAACAAAGTAAAAAAAATAAAAATAAATAAATAGGGCAATTTGACTCAATCCATTTTTCTTTTTTTACCATTTGATATCCGGAGTCCACCTTCCCCTTTGTCGCCACGGAGCGTCTGCTGTCTTCATCATGCAGCCCCGCTTCCACAGCTCCGCTGCTGCTGTAGCCCATGCCCCGCCATCTTCATTGACCTCTCACTCTTCTTCATACACTCTCTCTCTCACTCTCTATCTATCTATCTTCCTTGTTGTTTCTTTTCAATTTTTTGGGGAAAATTTGGGTTTTGATGTTATCTGGGTTTATTTTCATGGATTGATTGGAAGTGTAACAAGTGGTTTGTTGTTTTACAAGTTCTATAATTTGGGGAGATTTTTTTTTTTTTTTGGGGGCGAGGGGGGCAGAAAAAAAATCATTTCTAAGGCTTATCGAGAATGTTAACATGTTTCTCATTTTTTAGCTTAAGTATTCATCAATCTTGTCTATTACTATTTAATTTACATGTTGAATAGCTTAAAATAAAAATGATAAATTAGAAATGTGCATCAAATGATGACCTAGGAGTGAACTTTATGGGAGTGGTTATGGGTGCTTAATGATGAGGCTCTTTTTTACGGTTGTTTAATGAGTGTACTTATAACTTGTATTTCTTTCACATCATTTATTAGGATACTATGATAAGTTTTTAAATATGTATCTCTGATTTACAATCTCTTTTCGGCAGATTCTTTACTTTTTAGCGTGTGAGTATATAAAGGCACCACTTAGACAAATGCAAAAGGAAGAAAACGAAAATCTAGCCTTTGTTGAACAAATTTTACACATTATTAGTTAAGCTTTGTATGTATAGAAATGATCAACATTTGTACTCTAAGCGAGAGCATTCTTTTGTTAAATTTTTTTTATTGTTAATATATGATTTGATTTATAATATGTGTTTTACGGAATAAAATTTAGAGCATTTGCCTTCTTCTTTTTTTTTTTTTAAGGATTCTTTTTTTATGTGTTCGAAATTTCATCGCTAAATCCAAGGGATCTCTTTAACTATTTTGGTAGCTTGATAGAAGATTTTTGTTAATGAAAGGGAATTCTTATTAGGTACATAATTTATGTTAAGGTTTATCAAACCTGTTAGGCATTGATATGCGCCTACCATTTCATCAAGAGAAACAAACATATTTATTTTATGAAATTGTGTCAAAACTGCGATCGAATGGATTGAATGGAAATGAATATTCAAATTCATGTTAAATTTAGTTGTGTGATTTGGTTTTTTAAAATTGTTGAAGATAGAGATTTTGATATATATAGGAAAAAAGGACGATCAAAATCTACAGTTTTTGTGAGATTTATCTTGACGGATTCTGTCCGTCGCTAAAAATAAATGGTGACAGATTTTACACTGATTATCTGTCGCTAATGGAGATATAGTTTGTTGCTAAATATATGAAATACGACAGACTTAGTCCACTGCAGACTTTTTCACGACACCCTCAACGCCAACTGCTTATATCGATAGCGCCCTCCATAACTCTAGCCAAAACTCTATAACGACGGGCTAAGTTCGTCGGAAAAGGTCAAGTTTCTTATTGAGGAACAATAACATCGTTGATAAATAACCACTAAGGAAATGTGTGCACCCCACTGCCAAATCAATTAGGACCTCATGCTATCAATGTGAATGGCCAATGGAACTCATCAAACACAATTGTAATTATTTGACACTTTCACTTCTTCATTTCATTGTTTGAATTAGGGATTTGATTTGTTTCATTTTCAAAATCAGTGAACATCAATTGTTCTACAAATTTCTTGTTTAATTTGGGCAAAAGCACACCATTTTCTTTTCTTGACTTGATCTTAGAGGATGATTCCCCTAAAAAAGAAATGTTTTAGCACTATTATGCACGGAGTTAAAAAAAAGGAGAAGAAATATGGTTATTTGTGAAGAAGGGAAAATTTGTCATTAGCAAGGGTCTATCTATATTTTTCACACTTTACATGATTTAATCGCATGTTGTTTTAGGAACTTGAATTAATTGGATGGATAATTCTTCGAATAGTACAATTCTGTTAGCAATTTTTAAGCTCAGTGGTTTGTCTGGATTTAGACAGAATTTGAAGGGGGTTATTTAGATTTTAGAAGAAGACATGATGTTATGTGAATATTAGACAGATTGTAAGGGGTTATATATTTTTTTATTCTTTAAAAAAAATGAAATATACGCTGAGATATACTAGTATATATTTTTTTCTAAAAAAATTAAAAATAATTTTCATACACTGCGATATTATATATTGTATTATTACAATATAGGTGGCTAGGGAACCATTTCTGCATTATAGATATGATTGTAAAAAGGATTGAATAAATCTCTATGGGCTCCATAATCTATGGACTGACCTAACCTCCTGTTCAATAGATATATTATATATGTTGACTTAATCTAGAAATTAATGTGTTGATTAGTCTACCTATTGACCTGTGATCAACACGGATGAAATATTTAATTAGTTGCTATGAGAAATATTGGTGGTTCAAGTTTGTCGTGTATCAAATCACTGTGACAAAACCGATGGTGACATGTGACATATTATTGGATTATATATATAGTTAGTAGGTAGTTATACACTCCACATCCAACATATATAATTCAAATTGAATGTCCCATACTATTCACGGGCGGAGGCAACTAATGGGGGGTGGGGGCCGCTGCGGAAAATTTTCATATCAATGAGTATGATGAGAATCTTATCAATACTGTTTCGATATATGTTTTTAATAAGAGAAAAATCCATAGAACTCTTTGAAAAATTAGTTAAATCGATTATAGTTTTTGTAAAGTTAGAAAATCATCACAGGCTCCAAAAAATTATGTATGGTCAACGGATTTAGTCTTTAATTTAAATTACTTCAATAAATATATTTAAATAAGTCTCTAAGAAATATGAAATATCCGATTTAGTTATTTTGAGGAAAAAAATGCTCCTTTTTTTTCTTGAAAATTCTCTTTCTATCCAATACTAACCAATGGAAAAAAAATAATAATATAACTTCCTAGAAAGTTATGAAAATTGAAAAAGGTCATTGTAAAATCAATAAATCTCCTTAAAGTTAACCACAAATCTGGTTAGCGTGTTTTGATATTATCTGGTTAGAGTATTACAGTAATTTATCATGTATGGTGAGAGTCAACTACAGTTTTTGTTAGTTTCGATTAAAGTATGGATTAAAATAAATATTGTCATATAAGATAGGGATTTGAAAAGATTTACGAATTTTATAAAAACTTTTTTCGATTTTTATAAATTTTTAAGAAACCATATTAATTTTTCAAAAATAAAAGGTAAGAATATTTTGATAATTTTTAATGTGTAATTTAAATGAACCATATGCCTAGTCAGTTGTGTGGGAGGGCTGGACGACATTTTTCTAATGACAGAGACTATTTTATCTTTTAATAAAAGCATCAAGGTTTTTAATGTTTCTGTTTGTCCAGCCAGTCCAATTGAGCAAGCTAAAAGATAGGGGTGCAACTTGGGCGGGTTGAACCCGACCCAATCCGACTCGTGGGCGGATTCGGGTTGGAGTTTTTGGGCGTCGGGTTCAACCCGAACCAACCCGAACCCAATTCGGGTTGGGTTCGGGTTTGGGGGTTCAACCCGCGGGCTCAACCCGAACCCGACCCCCCAGATTAACAAATGTTATGCTGCAATAACAACATACCTATATCTAAAACCCTAAATTCCTAAAACATAATAAACAATTACACAAATTAGAGTATCACTATGTTTGTTGTGTTTGGGTTAATTATTATAGATATTCACTTTTAATTATTTGTATATAAGGTTTAATTAATAATTAATTAGAGTTTGTTTTGTTGTTTTTTAAATATTTTGTATGATATTTTATGTGTTAAACCCAACCCGACCCGACTCGAACCCGACCCGAACCCGATCGAATCCGACTTGAGCCCGAATTCAACCCGAACCCGACCCGAACCCGTGGGTTGAGATCGGGTTCGGGTTCGGGTTGAACCCTTCGGGTTGAGGTCGGGTTCGGGCTCGGATTCGGATTGGACTCTCTGTAATGCGGGTTAATATCGAACCCGATCCGAACCCGACCCAACCCGTCCGAGTTATACCCCTACTAAAAGACAGAAGAACTTGTTTATATCCACCGTACAAGAGAGGTCGACTAAAAAGAAACCTATGTTTTTAACAAAAAGCACCAATATATTTAATGTTTTTGTTTGTCCAATCAATATACAACTGAACAAGCTATAAGACAAAACACCTTGTTTTTATCCACCATACAAATGATGTCCCACCCCCAACCCCACCCCCACCCCCACCCCATCATGAACAACCAATAATTAAGACTTTTAAATCAACCCAATTATCATAAGTTTGAAACATTCAAACCTCACATAGAACTTTTTTTTAAAATTTTCTCTCATTTTTAAAAATCATAGATATGACAATAGATATGTTTTGAGCATCTATTACATCCATAAGATCAAGAAGCGTCTCGTTCTTATTATTGTCCAAAAAGACATTACAATCTGTATAAGTACATCCTTTATCCTCTTTATTAGTATTTAGATAATATTATTGTTTTTTTTAATTTATACTAGATTTTGATTTCTAAATACTTTATATTTCGGAAGAAGAATAGCTACATAAACAAATTTTTGGGGTTTTTTGTTCTTTCTAGCCATCTAGGTAACCAATAAGTATGAAATTTTAAATTTTGGTTTATTTAGTTTTATTTTCTGATTGAAAAATGTCAAATAATGAATTATAAATCTTGTATGTATTTAAAAATTTATATATAATCAATTAGAAATTTTGTATGTCATCAATAAAACAAATTGTATGCGATCAATCATAATTTTATTTTGCATGAGTTCTATACTTTTATTTATTTTCTAATTTATTGATTTTTGTATATAATTAATTAAGATTTCATTTTATAAGGATTCTATAATTTTATTTATTAAGTGATTTATTAAGCCACAGTTGAAAGAACATTTTCTGCTATGCATATATTGTGAAGAACAAGTTACATAATTACATAGAAAATGATGTTTTTTATAACATCGATAATGAGAAGATTCTTCAACGGCTTCATAAGACCTCTGGTTTTAATATTATTTGTCATATTTTTTGGATTCAAGTATATTTTTATTTTTATTTTTACATTTGAGTTGCTATTATTTAATTTTTAAATTTTTTAAATTCCATTAATGAAGTACTTTGGGATTTCCCCCCACTAATTTATAAGATTATTGTCATTTTTTTGGATTCAAGTATATTTTTATTATTTATTTTACATTTGAGTTGCTATTATTTTAATTTTTAAATTTTTTTCAATTCTCATTAATGAAGTACTTTGGGATTTGCCCACACTAATGTAAAATCCAGCTACGCCACTGCACCATACCACTACAACTAGTTTCGTTTGTGATGGCTGTGGCTACTCTGCGTATCACTCATGTTTTGATATTCATTTTAATTTTTTACCCTCACCTTTGAAGGGTTAAACTGCAAAATGCGTAGTCTAATACTATTGTCAAAGTTATTTTGTTAATGTTGTGTTGCATCTAAGAATTTTCAACTAATGTAATTGAACAAATACAAATTTTGCGTGGTTTTGTAATTTGGTTATAACAACATACGAAAGAGAGGGAGTACTTGATTCATTATTAAAATATAATATTTTTCTCAATATATCTCCTTATCAACACTTTTCTCACAAAATAACATTGTACAACAATCTCTTAAAGAAATATATTTTCTTATACTAAAACTTGACCCAATTCATTGAGATAATTGAAGTTTTATAAGACTGTTATATAGCCAACCTTACGTTTTGGTTTCATTTCTTTGTGAAGGAACTATACAAGTATATATATATAACCTCATCTGGATGGTATATGCTATACACCTTTAATTATTGGAAGATTAGAACAAACTATATATGAGGTTGAAATTGGGTTAGATGAGAACATTATTAAATTTCAAATGTGCAACTCTAATGGTAGAATATGTTAGACGATTTGTTTGACAGATTAAATAATGTTTGTTGAGACACTAATACAGGAATATATTGAATGAAGCACATCATTAATAAACACCTCCTAGGTCCAGTTATATATTCTTCCTAGATTAATTTTTGACCCGGTCTTTCCGCTGGTCACAATCATGGTTTCCTTTTTTCTTTTTTTTTTCCATCATCGTTTGAAGTTCATACTAACCCTTCAAATTGTGGCACATTGTTTTCAGTTTTATATAATATATATGATTTTTATCTCCATGCGTGGTGTTTGGAAGGAATCTGTTCTACTGTTTCCAACCTAACAAAAAAAATAAAACCAATCACTCCCCCCCCCCCCCCCCTATATAAAGCTAAAACTCACTCAGAAGCATATACAATATTTTTCTTTCTTTCTCTTCAGTTTCTACATCATCTGTGCAGTCCCTCCTTCAACATGAAGGCATATCTCCAAATCCTCTTTTACATTATTCTCTCTCTCTCTCTTGGATCCCAAAGAAACCAAAAACAATCTTATTAGAGTATTTGTTAACATGGGCTGGTATCTATTAAAAATTCTATCCTACATTGGCTATATATATATGTACATGTAGTACATTGTACATTTTGCTTATATATCCAATATGTTGTTAATGTCATTCTTCTTTTAATTTTTGTTCGTTTTCGCGATATCGCAGAAGAACATCGTGTTGAAGGTCTACATGTGCTGCGACAAATGTCGAACCAAGCATTGAAAATTGCAGCATCCTTTAGAGGTAACTCATAGGATTAAACACTTTAATTCAATTTTCTCAAGAATCTAGTTATGAGGGCGTGGAAATAAATTTAGCAAATGAGAATGAACTCCATATATCTTTAAATTTTGAATTCGATCATGTACATCAAATGATACTTACTTTCCAAAAAAAATATGACGAATAAAGGCGTAGAATCGGTGGCACTCCAAGGTGCGGACAAGGACCAAGTGGTGGTCATCGGAGAAGGAATCGATGCCCCATGTTTGGCCAAGATGTTGAGGAAGAAAATCGGCTGTACCGAAATAGTTACAATCGAAAACGTGAAGACACCTGAGGAGAAGAAGAAGGAAGAAGAAGCGAAGAAGAAGAAGGAAGAAGAAGAGAAAAGGAAGAAGGAAGAAGAAGAAAAGAAGAAATGTTGCCTTTGCTGCATCAAGAACCCTTGTTGCATCAAGAACCCTTGCTGCAACAATAAGCCTTGCTCATGCAAAGAGAACCCTTGCTGCAACAAGAGCCCTTGCTCATGCAAAGAGAACCCTCCCAGCATCAAAGACCCTTGGTCATGCAACAAGGGCATGCAGTGCCCTCCGACGAGCTTCTACACTGTTGATTATGATCCTTGTACCATCATGTGATCATCAGAAGAGATTCATCAGTTCCATGATTTGATCTTCTTTTATTTTTCTTTGGTGAAGTTTGAAGTTTTTTGGATTGAAGTCTT
Source organism: Acorus calamus (assembly GCA_030737845.1). Taxonomy (NCBI): domain Eukaryota; kingdom Viridiplantae; phylum Streptophyta; class Magnoliopsida; order Acorales; family Acoraceae; genus Acorus; species Acorus calamus. Next base: position 29,878,610 of record CM060865.1, on the reverse strand, counting down.
TTCTATCCTACATATACCATGGTTTTATGTCTTGCTTCTCGGTTTTCTGCTATGCTTTTTTTGCTTTTTCTTTGTTTTCTCTCTCTCTCTTCGGACATTGTCTATTCAAAATCTTGAAATAAAAAATGACTACAGTTTATCTATAAAAAAGAAGTTTAAAGTTCAACTCTCTTTGAATGTATCCTTGTATATATATCTTTATGTTGTTGAGGTTGGTGTGTGATGCATTATATATCATATGTTTATGTCACTGCACTCTCATTAAGATTTGTATTTACTGTATAATTGGATGATTTGTTTATTAAAATTCAACTTTTTTTTATGGGAAAAGTCCACAAATGGATTCCTGAAATATAGCTGTTCTAAGTGGTTCTGAACTTTTGTTTTCATTAATTAATATGGAACTTTTTTGAATTAGGAAGTTAACTCATAAAATCATATACTCAACTTTTTTGTGATGGGAAAGTCTACAAAGGATGAAAAGATACACATATTTAAACTGTATAACATTATATTCATATTTACTTCAAAATTTAAATATCAATATATTTGAAACAAAGGATGAAAAGATACACATATTTAAACTGTATAACATTATATTCATATTTACTTCAAAATTTAAATATCAATATATTTGAAGGATAATATTAATTAGTCATCAAATCTATCTTATTAAATTTTGCAAGATACTTCAAATTTAAAGCAATAAATTAATAGAATTGTATGATTGTAATTCACATTAATGTGCCTTAATTAATTCTTTTAGGGGCGTTTTGGGTCAACATGTGGGCCTCTGTTTGAAAACTCAACACAGTGGCGGAGAAGCGTTGTTTCCATGCGTTCGAAAACACACAAAAAAATAGCCATGTAACGCCACCATTTCCTTTGAAACGTCAAAAAATTGTGTTTGGATATGAGAGGTAGCATACCGCGGTGTTTTCAAACACAAACTCGTCCCAAATGCATTACCAAACATGCCCTTAGATATATAAATATTATAACTAATGAATGAGATGTTTCACCATTACAAATTCTAGGATTTAGCTAGGATACATTTTTTAACTATGAGTTTAAATGTATATTAGGAAAAAAATCAATATAAGCTAGTCCCTAGAAACTTATAAAAATCGGATATAGTCCTCGTAAATAAGTAAATCTCTACAAGTCCCTAACTTATTAAAAAAATATTGCTTTAACCCCTACCGTTACTCTAAATAACTAGGTATTTGGTTAACCTTAACTACACATGAATAATTATCAAAATACCCTTCAAACTCAACATAATATTCTAAGAATATGTTTTTTGCATAGATTGAATTTTAATTCGAGGACTAAAACAATTAACCAAGATAAAAATTAGGGACTGATGGAGATTTATTAATTTTTGGAGGACCATAATTGATTTTCAAAATTTTTCAAAGAGTTATATCAGTTTTTCCCCTTATATATAATATGATATTTATCCATTATCATAATCTGTCATGACATGGGAATGGACTTTGTTTATGAAAAGTTGACTTTGTTTATACATGAAAATAAAATACGAAAAGCTGGCGTTATCCATGCAGAGGGTCTGCGTCTGATGACATTGGCGGGTGGGCCATGTTTGGATAAATAATTAAGTTATTACGGGTCTGGGGGTTATAATTATTCTAATAAAAATAAAAATAAAATAAAATAAAATTTTTATGTTTGAATTATTTTTATTCAAAATTGTAATAATAAAGTTTTTTTTTATAAAATATGAATAAGGCATGAATAATGATTTATAAAATGTGAAAAGATAATAACAGTTGATTGACACTGAATTCATATATTTTTTTGGTTTGAATAACTTGGTTGGCTGTAATTTTTATACCAGTTAATTCTAGCATACAAATTCTCATTTATCACAGTCTTCCAAATACCAATTATGAGGCTATTCCACCTAATTCTCACTTATTCCATGTCCCATTCGGGCTGCGGGCCACTGGTAGGGGACTTGGGCTCTGTTTTGGGGGCCCATATCCATAAGGATCCAAATGCTCCTTTTAATGATAAAGGTTGGGCTTGGTCATGGTGAGGCCGAGATAAACATAATATGGATAATGTTACATTCAACCCTATTTTCAGCCTCAATTACAGTTTTCATGTGTTTTATCCTTTTAGTGATAAAGGTTGGATTTGGTCATGGTAGATGCTTTTATATATACTCAAATGAATTACATGGATGTATTTATAAAAAATGTAAAACAAAATCTTTTGAAACATATGTCTTATTAACGTGAGCATATGCGTCGTTAATTTTCTATCGACGCATATATGGTTAGAATTGAGACTGAAAATGAATCTGGGTGTAACAACACCCTATTATATACCGGGTCACAACAACTCTTTACAAAATGGTCATCTCGGGTCACAACAACTCTTTATCTGTTACACACTCTTTACAATTAAAACATGGGGCTGATGGTCAAACAAAGGGCTTCAAAGTAAAGAGAAAATTTTAAATTATCCAATACCCATATGCATCGGTTAAGTAATGATATATGTATGAAATTTAATAGAATACATAAATGTATACAGATTTACAAGACATGACAATGTAAAATGGATTAATAACACTATATACATAATGCATAATAATATATTATTCTTGGATATCTAACTCTCCCAAACAACCAAAATCAGTTATTCCGCTTTAGTCCAATATATCTACACCCTTGCTCCACATCCAAACAAGGGTTTAAGTGTTTTTTTTTTGTCACACAATTTTAGTTTTTTTTTAAATATATATACTTGGTTATGACATAGTACATTCTAGTACATACTTTATGAATGCTATATTTTTATATTTTCATAACCAAGTATTTGTTAACACAATGTAGTATATATTGCATGAGGCAAATTCATATATTTAGTTAGTGGTGTAATAAATGCAAACGAAACTATGAAAAGGATTGAGTGTATCAACTGAAAATGTTACATATAATCATATTTTCAATCTAAACATGTTTTGATTTTTTATAAATTATATATTTTATCTAATGATGTATATATTTTTATAAAAAATAAAATATATGTTCTAATGAATCATGACCACCCCATATTATAGGCCGGGTGGGCAACCGCCTAGGGTCCCTTCTCCAAAGAGGGGCCCTAAATCCAAGAATTTTTTTTTATGTTAAACTTTTGATATTAAAATTAAAGATAATTTTGCATCTAGTCGCAGCCCTAAATTCTATCTACAAGTGTTTTGCATTTTTTAAAAATAATATACCTCATCTAATAAGGTATATATTTTTACAAAAAATGAAGCATGTACTCTAATGAATTGCATAGATGTATTTATAGAAAATATGGAAAAAAATTGATCGAAGCATATATCATGCTAAGGTGATATTATTTTTTATGAGAAGATCATTTGTGGATTAATAAGAAAATATATAATTGCGGATTAATAAGATCATTTGTGTGACAACTCATAAAATGTATATGCTCTGATAATAAAAACTGCGTGCAACAACACTGTAAAATTTATTTATTTATTTTTATAATTTGAATATGTCTTTCTATTTATTTTAAAATTTAAATATATAAGTTTTCTTTAAAAATGTAATATTTGTTGACATCATTATGCAAAGTATTTTTTTTGTGATTTTTAAAAAATCTCATCCATATCTCTATATATTTAATATATCCTTACTATATTCCTATTTTATAGGTATTTATTTATTTTCTATTAAGGAAATGATCTTATTTTTATGATTTTATTTCTTTTTAAAAGAAGAACTCGATGAATATTTTTTTGTTTTATTTTATATTCAATTATTATTATCATTTTTTTGCTTAGTCTTGATTTCTTTATTACTAATATAGTTAAAACATTCATTCCAAAATTTTAATATACATCTATAGGTCATGTTTTATGAGTTGGCCTAGAGCTCCATCTAGATTTTTTTATTTCAGAGCCGGTCCTATAATGAATTGCATGAATATATTTTAAAAATATATATAAAAATTAATAAGATATATACCTTGTTAATATGAGTATATGACAATAACAAAACATATGAGATTGGAATTAAAGATTGAAAGAAAAACTGTGTATAGCAGGTGTATCAACAGGATCGAAAAGACTTTTAATTCACACATATGGACAAAGCACATAGCCCACAGCCAACTCAAATCTGTTTCGTGTTTAACATAAGGCCCACCAAGCTCAGGACACAAGCCTAAGAAGGGCCAATCAAATGGGAAAATGTGGAGTACTGTCTTTTATTTTTTTCAGTCTCAATTATAGTGAACACGTTATGATTTTTCTAAAAATAATAATTTTCACACCTAATGAGGTATATATTTTTATAAAAATAAAATAAATATTTTAATAAATTGCATATGTCAATTTTATAAAATGTGAAAAGTTTATAATGAAGTATTTATGCAAGTGTATGACGCTAATGAAGTATATAGTGAATTAAAGTTAAAAAAAGAATTGTGTATAACAATACTTTTGATAAAGTGAAATTTTAGGAGTTTTTATTTATTTATATTTGTATTATTATTTGTTATTCATATTATTTTAGGTGCTATTTTTCAGTAAAAAAGTTGAAAGGGAGAAATATAAAAATTAAAAAATGGTTATTTAGTTTCCACCCCTCCCAAAATAGTCAAATTATCAAAAAACCCTTTTAAAACTCAATATTATTTTAAACCCCCTTAAAGTGATATTTGGCTTTGTAAAAATCCAACAATCAACAAAATAAGAATGTTAGAGGAATATTCCATCTCAACAAAATAGCCCATATATATGTTGAGATGAATATTCTTCTAACATTCTTATTTTGTTGATTGTTGGGTTTTTTACAAAGCCAAATAACATTTTAAGGGGGTTTAAAATAATATTGAGTTTTGGAGGGATTTTTTTGATAATTTGTCTGTTTTTGGAGGGGTGGAACTAAATAACCCTATAAAAAAAACACATAAATGACATTGGCATTGAGTGTAACGCGTCCAAAAAAAATAAAGTTGATATTGATTTTTATATGGCTTCTAGTAGATGTTGATGTTTGATTTTTACAACAAACATTTAAAAATGGCATAACGTTTTGAGTATAACCCATCCAAATAAAAAATGACCAAGCCCAAAAGACTAGGGCAAGTGACATGCATTAAACCACATAAATGTCTTTTGTTGACTAGCAAGTAAAGTTAGAAACTTATTTATTTTCCATTTTATAAAATATGTGTTATTTTTATGTGTTTCTATTATGTTCGTTATTTATTTTTATTGAGATTTTTGTGTTAGAATTTAAAAAAATTGAAATTGAAACATAATTAAAAACAACTATTCAACTTATAATAGTAATCATAAACAAATTTTTCTTTCATTACAGGGGTTATTTTAAGAGTTTGCTTGTTAGGCCATCTCTCCCAGCTAATTTAAGGCTGATCCTACTTATTGAGGAGTTATTTGAAGAGTTCACTTCAAGGTCATCAAACGTGTGCATACTGTTTGCGAAATTGTCATATAGACTATCTCTAACTTATTTTTACAGAAAAATTAGTCGATAATGACCTTTCTAGAATAGACTATTTTATTTAAATTTAATAATAAGATGTATTGTAAATGGATTTTTACGTTTTAAAACTCAAACGAAACAGTTCTAAAATGTCAAAGCCAATTGACACCCCTTGAATACAAAATAAGCTTTATCATGTTTGACAAGGTTAAAACCCAATAAAAAAAATCACAGAGACTCTGCTCAACTCAAAAGCCTATTTGGTGTTAAAAAATGCCTAGTTAGGATAACCAAAGTGACGTTGAATAACATATCCTAGCATCTTGGGTATATTCTCCTTTATTTCATAATACACTAAACTAAAGCTAACCTAATTAAACTATCAAAGTAGGTTGCACTTGCTGTCAATCAGACCCTTATTAACAATCAACTCCAATTTCATAATTTTGACAATTTTTTCCTCACAATATTACTTTGTAGGCTCAATAGGCAATTTGTTTATGCTACATCAAAGCAAGAAACCAATGATTTTTCTGATGATATCAAATTAATGTTTATATTCGTAAATGAAACTAAATGGTTAATCATGTATTAACTCCTCATTTTGCAATCCTCCTTTACTTTTGCATTTTAATGTTAATCTTCTTTTATATCTGAATATGCATATTTAGTTTGTTTCACACTCTTTTCTGCAATTCAAAAATGATGCATTAATCGTCTATACTCATTAGAGTATATGCTGAGATAATGCAGTATTATATACTTCAATAGTGCGTTATATGAATTTTTTTTTTACAAAAAAAAAAAAAGTTAGTTTATTTACATTTATTTTTTATTTTTTTATGATAATTTGTACTTTTTTTATGATATATTTTTAAATAAAAAGGTAAAGATTGTAGATGGGATTCACAAAAGATTGGGCTGACATACCATTTTCCTGCACTAAAAATAACACCAAACATTGGTGGGATCCACGACATGCTTAGCTTTTTGAATTTGGGAGTCTCACCAAATCATGCTTAATTTATTATTTATTTTAATTAAATTGAAGGCTTTGAGAAAGCATGGCATAATATTCAAACCATAGCCCCACATATGCAAATAGTTAAATTTAGAAGCACAAATTAATTAAAAAGTCATTTAATTAATATAAGTAGATCCTACAATGCCCCCACTTTTTAGATTTTTTTTATTTTATCAAAATGCAGTCAAATTCCATTTCAATGAAGAGAAAGAACATGACTGCTGTATTTAGATTCTAGTTGAAGCTATCTACTAGAATATATCTATGTGTACGTGGATCATGATTTAATAATATCAGGTGATGACAAACGTCTGCAGAAGTTAATATAAAATAATTAGATAATTAAAAGTAAATAATTTATTGCAGGATAAACATTTCTTTTAAAAAATAAACCCTATAGTTTTTATTGCTGTTTTTCATAAAAAACTATAAATATATTTTGATAAGATAAACAAAAAAAATTTATGCAAATAGAGAAAGAAATTGCAACATTCATTTAATTTTCCTATATCCCTAATGCATTTAATTGCAAAACTTCCATATATACCAAATACATGCAAAATGGAAATACAAATAAATAAATAAATAAAATCATATTTGCTATTAAGATTTTGACAAGTCAGATTTTGGTTGGGTATATAAACGGTTGGAATGAAATTCATATAACCATCTAATTTTTCTTAAAATTCATATAACCCCCTGAAAATACCTTGTAAATCCAAATAACCCACTGAATAAAATTTTTGTAGACAAATAATGAATATTTTATGAATATTTCGTTTGGTTAACTCTGACTGAACACACAATATACTAAAAAAAAACCCCGACAATATGCTAAAAATACAAATAATCCTATGAAATGATGATGATTTTACCTTATCTGGATATATTTTTAAACCCTATCTGGAGGGCTAAAATTGATATTATAGATGATTTTTCATATTTTTAACACATTGTATGATTTTTTAGGTATATTGTATTTTCAATCAGGGTTAACTAAACATAATATTCACAAAACATTCATCATCTTTAAATGTAAATTTTATAAGAGGGTTATTTGGATTTACTAGGTATGTTTAAGAGGTTATATAGATTTTAAGAAAAGTTATAGATTTCAATAAATTTACATGGGGTTATATGAATTTTTTCCTTCAGTAAAAGCATGGGCAACCATGCAATATATATATATATATATATATATATATATATATATATATATATATATATATATATATATATAGTCGAGTGATATCGTGCGGCGTCCCGCACGGTGCGGGAATGACGTCGTTCGTTCGATCGCGGGTCCATCGTATCCAACGGTCGATGTGAATCGCACCCGACCGTCCGATGCGATGGACCCGTGATCGACGGCCCGTGGTCGTTCGCGCACGTTCCCGCATCGCGCACCGTATCATTCCTCTATATATATATATATATATATATATATATATATATATATATATATATATATATATATATATATATATATATATATATATATATACGGGGGCGATTAGGTGCGGCGTGCGGCAGGTGCGGCGGCGACGTGGGCCGTTCGATCGCGGGTCCATCGCATCCAACGGTCGACGTGAATCGCACCCGACCGTCCGATGCGATGGACCCGTGATCGACGGCCCACGATCGACGCCGCACCTGCCGTTCGCCGCACCTAATCGGCCCCCTATATATATATATATATATATATATATAGTCGAGTGATATTGTGCGGCGTCCCGCACGGTGCGGGAATGACGTCGTTCGTCCGATCGCGGGTCCATCGTATCCAACGGTCAATGTAAATCGCACCCGACGGTCCGATGCGATGGACCCGTGATCGACGGCCCGTAATCGTTCGCGCACGTTCCCGCATCGCGCACCGTATCATTCCTCTATATATATATAGGGATCCAATTACATGTGGTCGTGCGGTTGGTGCGGCCGTGATCACGGGCCGTCGATCACAGGTCCATCGCATCGGATGGTCGGGTGCGAATCACGTTGGCCGTTGGATGCGATGGACCCGCAATCGGACGGACCACGACCGCACCTCATCAATCGCGCGTGTGTATATATATATATATATAATCGAGTGATTCAGTGCGGGAATGCGGTCGTGCGAGAAACGACGTCGATCGTTCGATCGCGGGTCAATCGCATCCAACGGTCGAGATGAATCGTCCCCGACCGTCCGATGCGATAGACCCGTGATCGACGGCCCGTGATCGCTTCCCGCACGACCGCATTCCTGCACCGAATCACTTCCCTCTATATATATATATATATATATATATATATATATATATATATATATATATATATATATATATAGGGAGCCGATTAGGTGCGGTTTACGGTCGGTGCGGTGCGCGATCACGGGCCGTCGATCACGGGTCCATCGCATCGGACGGTCGGGTGCGATTCACGTCGACCGTTGGATGCGATGGACCCGCGATCGAACGGCCCACGTCGTAAACCGCACCGACCGCACACCGCACGTAATCGCGACCATATATATATATATATATATATATATATATATATATATTCATCAACTTTAACCAATCTTATTGGATTTCCTTGCATTTGAATTATGAATTCAATGCAAATTTTGATGTCATTTCACTCCAACCAACCCCAAATTATATTTTAGAAATGATTTAGGGTGCGTTTGGTTGCACGATTGCAAAATTGATTCTACAGGAATCTGCGATTGCAAAATTAATTCCGTATGAAGCTCACTTTCTCAGCTTTTTGAAATCGCAGCTTTTGGACAATATTTGCCTGCAATCGCTGAGTTTAAAACTGAGATTGTAAAACTGTTTGGTTGCACGATTACAAACGTAACTTTCTGTAATCGTAAACGCTGCGCAATCGCGCAACCAAACACACTAATAAAATTGGATAGTTAGTTATATGAAAATCTTCAACTGTGTGATGTTCTCAAATTATAGATTAATTAATGCAATCAAACCCAGTAGATACGCATGATTATCGTTTGATTGTAACATTGTGATGTATAATGGGTGATCGATGAATTGTCATTTATATAACAACGGAACTCAAAATATCTTCATCAAATATGTAAAAATGTCATATTTCATAGAATTATAAAATTGTCTCCATTTATTTATAGTCAACTTTTATTTTCATAGTTTATTTTTTTTCAACTTCTTCCGGCTGTCTAATCATTTCAGAAACAAACATCACATTACCACATCACAAAAACATTGCTGGGAGGCCAATCATTAAATCTGACCATGTAAGTTACATCAATCTAGACGTTTATAGAGGTTTTTTTTTAATTATGTGAAAACTACCAAATTAAGTCAAGCAAATCACGGGGTACCAAGTGTATTTTAATTGACAATTTGACCCATGACTACAAAAATATACCATAGCCACATATAATTATCTAGGGAAAATCCAAATAATTAACTCACTGTAAACATTCTAAAATTCATATAACCCCCTGATTTTTCTTGAATTTCATATAACCCTTTAAAAATATCTATGAATCTAACTAATAATCTCTCGAGATAAACTTTCATTAGCAGGAGAGAAATATTATGTGAATATTTTGTTTGATTAACTTTGATTAAATACACCATATACCGCAAAACCTCTCCGATATGTTAAAATTACAAAAAAAAAAAAACGTTAAATAAATGACAATTTTATCCCCCTGAGTATATTATAATTATCTGGGGTGGTAAAATCACTATTTACGGAGGATTTTCTCATTTTTGACATATTTTAGAGGTTTTCTGTAAACTATGTTTTCAAACAGGGTTAATCGAACATGATATTCATATAATATTTCTCATTTGTTAATAAAAATTTAATCCAGGGGGCTATATAAATTTATATAAGTGTTTTCAAGAGTTATAAGGGTTATATGGACTTTAAAAAAAGTCAAAAGTTTATAGGGGGTTATATAAATTTTTCCCAATCATCTAATGAGTCAATGAAGACTTATCAAAGTCCTCAGTGACAGGAACCTCTCCTGAAATTTATTAATGTGCGTTTATCTCTAGGAGCCTGTCAGGAAAGTGAGAGAGGTCTATCTATATATAAATTGCAAACTTTGCTGATACTTATCTCAACCCAACTCACAAAATTATCTTGTCTAAGCTAACAAGCCTTTGCTCTACTCCTGTAAGATTAGCCAATTAATCAAGAGATGGTGAAGGTAAATCCTATTCTATTCAGGAAAATATTCAGTTTAAGAGGTTACATGAGATGTGAATTTTTGTTTGTGTATTTCATTTGCAGCAAAAGGTGGTTATGAAGGTCTCCATGAACGGTCCGAAGAGCCGTACAAAAGCCTTACAAGCGGTTGTCGCCGCGCCAGGTAAATCGCTTGTTTAAGTCTTCTTAATTAATCTCTAATGTTCAAATGAAAACTCACATGTTCACCTTAGTTACCTCTAGTGATAACCTTAAGTCTTACACGTGATCACAATTAAAACTTACATTATCGACATCGATACACTAAGGTCATTTCTGCAATCTTTATCAAACAAGTATATATATTATTTTTCTGAAAATATGTTTTCCAATGGACAGCACTGCATACTACAAACTAAATTAATTCAAAAGGATTATGTAAGTACATACTACAAACTAAATTTTCCTTGATACTTTTCAAATATGTTTATCGAATATTCTTAATTTTATGTGGACCAACATTATGTAAAGGTGTGTTATCGGCGGCACTGGAAGGCGAGGACAGAAGCAAAGTCGTGGTGATCGGGGAAGGGATCGACTGCGTCGCCCTGGCAAAGTTGCTCAGAAGAAACTGGATTACGTTGAGATCGTAACAGTCTCGGCGGCGGATGAGAAAGACAAGAGAAGGATTCGAAGAAGATAGAATATTCGACCTGGCCTTACCAGGTCGTGACGCCTCAGAGTTACATGTATCAGCCCCCTGCCTACAGATACCAGGACCCTTATTGTTGTATCATGTAAATGTATTTATGTTTGTGTGTGTGTGTGTGATGTAGTGAGATCATGGACCATTCGATCAACATGGAGATTATCAAATTGATGATTATGGTTCATTTACAATTTTAATGAGTTTTGAGTTTGTTAGGATTTATTCTCTTATTTTAAGATCTATATTTATATTTAAATTTCAAATTTGATTTGAATTTGAATTTGAATATTAATTAGGATTAGATAAGAATTTATTTGTGATTTTTGTAGATTTAGATAATCTGTTAGGATCCTAATTTGCAGATTTAGGGTCAGTTTTTATATGAGTTTAGGTAGATTGTGCATTTGAAAACTAAAAATTCTCAAACTTAGATCTAAACACATTTTCAATATTTTGCTTTTCAAACCACAATCTTACTTTTTAGGCCAAAAAATCTTGCGGTTGAAAATCTAATACAACATAGTTTTTCAAAAGTTGAGTTTGAAACATAAATTTTAAGAATCTCAATGTTTCAACCTCACATCATTAAGGATTCTTTGCTCTCACATCATTAAAGTTTTGATTATTAGAGTTTATTATTTTCATTTGTTTTGTTATTTGTGGTGAAGAATTTTATCATCTGCTATTTCTTCAGAAAATCAACATTCTTCCTAAAGAATCCGCAAAAGAGCGTATTCGTACCGCTACATCGATCAGTATGTAAATCAACTTATATTTACATGGTTGATGGATTGATGGATTGCATAAGACTTTCATTGATGTTAATTGGAGTCTCAGATGTTATGAAGGAAGAGCTTTCGTGGTTACAGAATGGATCATATCACAAGATGCATGTTATTGAATTTGAACATGAACCTTTCAATAAATTTCTTTTCTGCTGGAAAAGACCCGACAAGCTCTGATAGCACAAAAAAAAAATAATTAAAGTTTTGTTTTTTCATAATAAATCTTGTGTATGCTAATACCTGGATAACCTTAATTAGCATGTATATAAGTTCCAATAATAATTTCAAAAAGACTGAAATCACTTGTTTATGTGATATGTCAATGAATTAAAATAATTTTACATGTTACTTTTAAAAGAAATGTTAATTCAAAGACACGTCACATCAAGATTAATAACCCAAAATTTGACCAACTTTTAATTGAATTTTCTTATTTTTTAAAAATAAATAGATTGGTGTCTCAGTAAATTAAAGTTAACAGTTTAGGTCAAGGGAAGAAATATAGGTGAGAGAGAAAATTACCACCCCCCTCCCCCCACCCACAACAATCATGACATGGTATTCTAGATGATAAAATAAAATAATTAAATATATAAAGAGTAAATCATTTATGGTAGGAGAAACATAATTGTTGGACCAACCGTACCACGTTTTGATAGTTTGGTAGAAGAAGTTTTGGTCAAAAATAATAAAATCATAAAACAAAAAAAAAATTTACTAAGCAAAAAATAAAATAAAATGTTGGATTATGATGTGAAAAAGTAAAGAAATTAATTTATTCTTTTCATTGATAAAAGTATAATAGGAATGAAATTTTCTGGAACCAAAATATGCTAAAATCCCTAGTTTTTGTTGGTCATGATTTTGGTTACCCCATAGTCTTAAAAATGATATTGAAATTGGGTTATTGTCCTTAATTGATTGGTCATTGTATTAGCTCTTGTTCTTTGGATATCACATCTTGTAAGCTAAGCATTAATATAAAGACTTCTTATGTATAATTTGAAATCATTTTTTTATTATAAAAATGACTCATTCTCTAAATTGTAAAAAAATAATCAATTCTAAAATACAATTAAGTGGGATGAATGGATAATTGTAGGGATAAGTTGGGGATGACAACTTATCATTTTCAGTAAAAAAAATAATTGGGATAAAATGCATACGGTTATCTTAGTTTTGAAAAAAAAATATAAATTTTTAATTCCATCTAAAGGTTGGAATAAAATTTATCTCTAATTTTTGTCCCAATTTTCATAAATATAAATAAGGACAAATTTAAAAGATTTTTATCCCTTAAAATTAAAACAATTTATTCTTAAAACCTTATTTCATTAGTGATGCAGACACCATAGCCATACAATACATGGACGACCGAGATCAAATGGAACACAAGAAGAAGGGACATCTTGATGAATCGGGAGCACCGTGACTTCAAACAGCCATAACTTTTGAACCGTAGATCAGAATCGTTATTATAATATGTCCACGCGTTCGTATCGACGAACCCTACAGGAGGAGTGGCTCTGCCACTAAGCCATTTTTCAGAGCGTTCTGAGATCGTCTTGGGGGTCAAATCAACGGTTCAAAGTTATTTTTACTATTTTTAGTTTGTTTTGAGGTTGTTAGGATTTTATTTGGATTTACTATTTTAGGTTTGAATTCCAAATCACTATTTGAATTCAAATTCGAATTTTAGTTAGGATTAGATAAAGATCTGTTAGATTTGTTTGTTAGATTTAGATAATTAGTTGAGATCCTAGTTTGTTGGGATTCTCTTCTAAGCTTGTGAACCAATTGATTATTTAGATTATTAATATTTAAAGTTTAGTTGTTTTATCTCTTGTATTTTGTTAGGAGTACTAATAATTGCAAAAGACCTCCCAATTCTCTAGTATTTCATCCGAAATACAGATTATTGAAGTCCAACCCCTGGCATTCTTCTCGAAGAATCAACAGCGCGTTGGAGCCTACTGATTATCGTTCTTTTGAACGAATCCGTAGAAGAGCGTTGTTACACGGTGATCAGTTGGCAAACCAGTCCTCATAGTTTTACTTGAGAGAATAAATAAATTATCCTATATTCCTCCATTTAAAACTAAATGTATTAAAAAAAAGAAATAAAAAAAATCCAAACATATATAAAATTAAACAGTAACCTAAATGAAAAATCATCGAATTTTTCTATGTCCTTTTATAACTATTTTATGCTAACAAAATAAAAAATCAAAGGTTATCATTTAATTGCATACACACGCAAAATGGAATTTACAAAAAAGAACTTTTTAAGATTTTTACTAGTCAAAGATTTTGTGTATTTATTGATTTGACGTTTTTTTTTGCCAAAAAAATAAAAACTCAAAGTGAGTCAAATAAAAAGAGAAAATTATTGGTTGTAGCTTTAACAAGGCATGGCCCATATATATCCTTTAATTTTTCCTGATTTTGATTCTTATGATTTGTGATTAAAGCACATTGAAATTATTTCATCCCACCAACCCATAGTAGTGTGATATTGTCTTATAGAAATTTTTTTGATTGGTGGTTTACTGGTTTAGTAGGGAATAGTTTGTAATATGAAAATCTTTTATTTGTGTCATGTTGTTAGAACGTGTTTGCACGTGAAAAAAATTTCATATCAATACATATTAATAGGATTGTCATTAATACGTGTCTAGATGGATGACACATAACTATCAAAGTGCATTATAGAAAATCTTGACAATGATTTTTTGATTAATAAAATATTTTTAATTCTCTTATAGACACGTGTCATCCATCCAAATATGGGATTCTCATCAATAAATACTGATATGAAATTTTTTCATTTGAGTGTGATGTTGAAAATAAAGATTAAAGCTACATTTAATTTTAAAATCTCAATTTTTTTCAATTTTTCAAAAGCCATCATAAAATGCAAAAAGCAGAAAACATGCTTTATCAAATCTAGGGTGAAATGTGTGTTAAGAATTAAGATTATGTGTTGGACATTTTTTGGGAATATGAAAATTAATTTTAATTCAAATACGGATCCAAACGATATTGGGAAAATGACAAAAAAATCTCTCAAAAGTTAGAAATACCCAAATCAGCCACTTCTTAAAATTATACCTAAAAAAATCTCATTTCATAATTTTAAAAATACAAAAGACTAATTTACCATTATGTAATTAAATAATTAACATCCCTAAACAAGGGTTATTGCACATCAAAATCTATTTTTTATACAAAACAATAATCTCTCTCTATATGACCTAAATCAATCCTCTTAGAGGTTTTATTATTATATATCATATTGTGTGTTTCTTATATATATCTTTCATGATGTTGTTTATCATTTTTCATTGTGTATAATCATAATATGTAATTTAAATCTGTGTCACGCCACAATACAACATATCAGATTTTAGTATTCTAAATCCTTATTCACATTTTTTTTTGCTTGTTTATTCACATATTTTTATGGTGTCATTAATACATATCCATTTTTTTTAAAGAAACATCAACATTTAATGGAGTTCATCATAAAAAACTTAAATTATATTGGCACATATATCAGAAAATCCACCTAATCACATAAAATTTAGAGTAAAAAAAAGTTGTACATGAGAATGTGTGATATAAATCAACAAAATTAAGAGGGTGAAATACTTTAACAAAGTTAAGAAGTATGGAATATGTTAAAGATCTAATTACATATGGGTATGTTAGTATTTGTGTTTCCAAAATTATGAAATAAGATTTTTTTTGTATAATTTTTAAAAGTGGCTGATTTAGGTACTTTTTGGAGACTTATTTTGTCATTTTCCCAACAATATATCCGTGTGATCACCCTGCCATATTTGATGTATGAAGAATCTTAATTTGCATCATATTGTCACATTGATTAACCCAGTTAGCACTTTTAAAAAAGAAAAAAGAATTGACATAGTTTATTATTAATAATTGAGGTCATATATACAATGTGGTCCCATTAAAACTTTTTAAATAGTGCAAGCAAGTTTAACTAGATAAGCATATAATGCAGCGGGCCGGAGGGTCCATGTAGATTAATTATCTAGATAAAATAAATAAAAAAATTTAAACAACCCTTCCTATAATTACAATCAGAAAACCAAGAATAACCATGAGAAATACAAATATTTATCGGAATAAAATCATTAAAAAAAAATACACACACTCGGAGGTGTGAAGAAGTTGTAGAAAAGAGATGTAATAATTGGAGTCTTGAGTAAGATGATCTTCACATTTTTTAATTTTTGATTTCTCATATTGAAAGAATAATAAGAATAAGAAGTGTTAAGTTTTTTATCATCCTGACGTGGAGTTATTTTTCTACAGGACCTCTCCTATAGTATTGTCACCGCAGTGTATACACACACACACAAATTGAGATTTTTTTTTTCTGGGTAATTGATTTATATTGAAAAAAGGAAGAAAATGTACAAAGAATGAAGGATTACAGAGAATATTAAAGAGAATATGAAAGGAGAATTAGGCTTTTCAATGCCTATACCAAAATATAAATTAAAGACTAGAGATCTCTATTACAAACTTGATGTGTTACTAATTAACTTCTTCTCAGCTAGATTTTATCCACTTTGTCATCCGATAAGTGCTCAAAAAATTCATCGTTGAACTGCTTCGGGCGAATCCGTGTGACACCAATTTCAGACTGTGCTGCTGCAAGGTAATCTGCAGCACTGTTACCCTCTCTAAATACATGTGAGATTTTCCAGAGTTGCAATTGACCCACTAGATTATGGAGTTCTCGTAGATCTCTGAAAGAATACCATGGGATTGATCCCCTCCCTTGTGACCATGCAATGACTGTTATAGAGTCACTCTCGCGCCATACCTTAGTGGCCCCATGTGCAATACTTAGCTTTATACCGGCGGCCACCCCTTTAAGCTCAAACAAATTGATTGAGGAGGCTTTATTCTTGCAAATTGATTGAAAGTTTTTTTTAAATCTCTAATAAGCATAGTTTTGATTTTATATATTGTATTATTGACATGACGATTTTAAATGGGAGCGTAACATAATTCTCTTTTTACAATTCATTGGAATTCTTTTTATATCAATCGCTACCAATTCATACAATTAATTGGCACGTTATAACAAAATAAGATCTTTGGGCCAACCATTGACAACTACATGGATAAAATCAAAATTGTGTTGTAATATGGATGACTACCATTGACTTTGTCATCACTTATCCTAAAGGATTAGATTCAAACATTTGACTTTGTAATCACTTATCCCAATTAGTTGGACTCAACCCTTTTGACTTTGTAAAGGATTGATAAAATCAAATCCTTCTAAATCTTGTTTGTTATTATCTTCTAATGCCTATAAATATAGGCCTGGATTGTATTCATTAATTAGATCAATTAAGAAGATAGAAAATACAGAGTTCTTCCTTCATCTCTCTCCCATATTTCTTCTTTGGTTGGTATATTTAATCTTATTCTTTTATTTACATTTATAACACGTTATCAGCACGATTCTCTATGTAAATCAACTACTACATACATATAATTAATTTTATTCAATAAGCTTGGAACCCGTAGGAAAATTATGTGTAGAACCCGTATACATCTATCTTCTATTTTTCATACATGCAATCCACGTGAATTATTTTCATGCATATGTTATGATTTTTCCATGCAACAGTATGCATTTTTTTCATGCAAGTTGTATACATCTAATTATGCATGCAATTTTTTATGTGAAACAGTGTGCATTTTTTTCCATGCAACCCTTATACATCTAATTATGCATGCAATTTTTCCCATGCAACAGTATGCGGCATCTACCAATTGATTATTTATTTTTCATGCAATAGTTCCATATTTGTCATTTATTATTAAAATTTAAATCTTTTTATTATTCAAATATAATACATCTATATGTAGCCAGAAGTTCTCACAAATAAGTAATTAGAACAAGAAATTCTAATTTCATGTGTAGAACCAGAAGTTCTCACAAATATTAATTTTATATGTAGAACCAGAAGTTCTCACAAATTCTAATTTCATGTGTAGAACCAGAAGTTCTCACAAATATTAATTTTATGTGTAGAACCAGAAGTTCTCACAAATTCTAATTTTATGTGTAGAACCAGAAATTCTCACAAATAATTAATGGAACCTGAAGTTCTAATTAATTTTATATACAGAACCAGAAGTTCTTATTTTATGGAACCTGAAGTTCTAATTAATTTTTATATTGAACTAGATGTTCATATTTTATATATGGAACCTGAAGTTCTAGTCTTATTTATAGAACCAGAAGTTCTAATATTATGTATTAGACCCGAATTTCTAATCTCATATGTAGAACCAGAAATTCTCACAAATACATTATAGTTCTAATTTTTTATGTAGAACCAGAAGTTCTTATAAAATAAATAATTAGAATCAGAAGTTCTAATTTCATGTGTAGAACTAGAAGTTCTCACAAATAAATTGTAGTTCTAATTTTTTTTTGTAGAACCGGAAGTTCTCGCAAATAATTAATAGAACCAGAATTCTTATTAGAACCAGAAGTTCTCACAAACAAATGATAGAACATATGTTTCGATTGTGTATGTCCTTTATGATATCCTATAATAATTTTGAATTTATTTTTCTAATTATGGATTTAATTTTTTTTGGGATCGGACTTGTGTTATAACATCCAAACATTCACGTGCAATAGTATGCACAGTATATAAATAATATAAAAAAAAAAAAAAAAAAAGAGATGATGAAACAGTATGCATATATATGTGTGTGTGTGCATGCAACAGTACGTGGATATATATATATATATATATATATATATATATATATAAAAGACCATGCAATTTCATTAATATTCATATACACCAATCCATGCAATATATATTGAAAGCATGCCACCCGTGAATAATTTTTTTTTGCAATATTTCTTCTGCATGTATGTTATTTTTAAAAAACCATCAATATTCCGTGATATTATTATGGCAGTTCTGTAATTTCTTGGATTAATATCATGCATGTATATTTTTATTTTTATTTTGATGGGTTAAATTTTTTTTTAAAATGAATATTACTCTTCCAAATAATGTCTAACCCGTGGCCATATAAACAATTGGGTTATTATTATTATTATTTTATATTTATGAACCCATAAAGTTTGACTGTTATGAATGCTTAGATTTTATATTCCTATTGGATTATTGAAATCTCTATAAAGTTAAGACCATTAATATGTTTGTGAATAAAATATGATTTTATTTAACTACAAGTCAAGTAAAATTTGATCTTTATGCAAAATGACATTTAGCTTCACTGAATTTATGATTTTCTTGATTGAATGAATCGGTGATAAAGGGTTTGACAGAGCATTAGCTCTCATCTAGATTCATATTATATCATTTATTATTTTTGCATCAATGATTGTTGATTTTTCCTTTGAGACATCACATATATGATGACCTAAAAAAAAATGAGCAGAAAGATCTGTTAAACTTGTGAAACTCCCTGAAGGAATGTTATGATCACCAGAAGTGATCATATTTTTCAAAGGCATATGCCATAAATGGCTAAATCTAAAAATTCATAATGAGACTTTCAAAGCCATTATTGAGAGATGGTCCTGAAGACCTAAATTTTATATATGCCTTCACTTAGTTTTTTGAGATATTGACATTATTATTTAAATTGAAATGTCTTTATCTTTATTATTTTGCATCATGATATTTTTTTACTGCATTTGAATTATTTAATGGTTAATTTATTAAAATATTTATTCTATTTTGAATGACTGAATTTTATTATCCATTTTAAAGGTATGGATCGGGAAGTCATTATAAATAATGACATTTGTCTGGTAGATAGTGCAACATCTCATACCATTCTGAAAAACCAGAAGTTTTTCTCTGATTTGGTATACAATGCAGCTAAGGTGTCCACCATTGCTGGACCAGTCAATATTATTGAAGGCTCCGGAAGAGCCCATGTGATATTACCAAATGGTACCCACCTATTCATCCAGAATGCACTATATTCAAGTAATTCTAAAAGAAATTTGCTTAGTTTTAAAGACATAAGGATGAACGGATACCATATTGAAACAAGCAATGAAGGTAACAAAGAATTTCTTTGCATTACTTCTAGTGTTGGAAGCCTGAAGCTTACACTTGAAAAATTCTCTGCACTATCCATGGGGTTATACCATACAACACTTAGCGTTGTAGAAACACACTCTGTCATGAGCCTGAAGCTCAATGATCCAAATACCTTAATATTATGGCACGATCGCTTGGGTCATCCTGGAGCCAACATGTTACGAAGGATTATGAATAATTCTAATGGACACTCTATGACAAATCAATATCTTACCCTACCTAGTGATTATATTTGTACCCCTTGCTCACAAGGTAAACTTGTTACTAGACCTTCTTTTCTTAAAATTGCATCCGAGTCTCCATCCTTTTTACAAAGAATCCATGGTGATATTTGTGGCCCAATTCACCCTCATAGCGGACCTTTTAAATATTTTATGGTTTTAATTGATGCATCTACTCGTTGGTCACATGTTTGCTTACTCTCTACTCGTAATTTAGCATTTGCTAGATTACTTGCTCAAATTATCAAACTTAGAGTGCATTTTCCTGACCATTACATTAAGTCCATTCGATTAGATAATGCAGGAGAATTTACTTCTCAAATTTTTGATGATTACTGTTTATCACAAGGTATTGATATTCAACACCCAGTTCCCCATGTTCATACACAAAATGGTCTAGCCGAATCTTTGATCAAACGTTTACAACTTATTGCAAGACCTTTACTCATGCAATCCAAATTGCCCGTGTCTGCTTGGGGACATGTCATCTTGCATGCTGCTAAGCTAATTAAACTTAGGCCGACTGCTTATCACCCTTTTTCACCTTCACAACTTGTGTCAGGCTGTCAACCCAACATTTCACATTTGCGTAAATTTGGTTGCGCAGTGCAAATTCCTATCCCACCACCACAACGTACAAAAATGGGTCCCCAACGTCGTTTGGGAATATATGTTGGTTATGATTCTCCTTCTATTATTCGTTATATGGAACCATTGACAGGTGATGTGTTTACTGCTAGATTTGCTGATTGTCATTTTGATGAGACACTTTTCCCGCCGTTAGGGGGAGGGAAGAACGTACCTGAAGTACGTTCCGTTCCTGAAGAACGCGAGAATTATCGTGGAATGCATCCACTTTGTCTCATCTAGACCCCCGTACCGCTCAATGCGAAAATGAAGTACGAAGGATATTGCATCTTCAGGATATCGCAAATCAAATTCCTGATGCATTCAATGATGCAGCCAAAGTGACCAAATCACATGTACCAGCTGCAAATGTGCCAGCCCGAATAGATGTCACAAGAGGACAAACTACAAATTTGGCGGCAAATGAATCTTCTGCACGCCAGAAGCGTGGAAGACCTATAGGTTCTAAAGATTCAGCTCCCCGGAAGAGGAGACCAAATGAAATATCATGCCCTAAGAATGCTCCAGAAGAAGTTATACATAATACTCCAGAAGAGATTATGAACAATAGATCCACTTTCTCTAAAACTCCAGAAGAGTATAATGTCCCTGAGGTGACACGAGTCCCAGAAGTGACTGTACAAACTCTTGAAGAGGAAAATGTACCTAATAATAATGAGATCTCTATATTTTATGCGCATTCAAGAGAAATGTGGAATCGTAAAGAAATGATCATCGATGACATTTTTTCATTCGCAGTAGCTACTGAAATTTCAAAGGGCGATGATGATAATGAACCACGTAGCATAAATGAATGTCGACAAAGAAGTGATTGGCCAAAGTGGAAAGATGCTATTCAAGCAGAATTGGTTCTCTTGAAAAACGTGGTGTATTCGGACCTATAGTACAGACCCCAAAAGGTGTAAACCCAGTAGGTTACAAATGGGTGTTTGTAAGAAAACGAAATGAGAAAAATGAAATCACTAGATATAAGGCACGTCTTGTGGCACAAGGTTTCCTGCAGAAACCTGGGATTGATTATGAAGAAACTTACTCACCAGTTATGGATGCAATAACGTTCCGTTACTTAATAAGTCTCGCAGTTTCTGAAAAACTCGATATGAGACTAATGGACGTTGTAACAGCTTATCTATATGGGAATTTAGATGCTGATATTTATATGAAAATCCCTGAAGGATATAAATTGCCTGAAGCAAAATCAAAGAGTATGTATTCAATAAAACTAAGACGTTCACTGTACGGCTTAAAGCAATCTGGAAGAATGTGGTACAACCGTCTTAGTGAATATTTGATAAAAGCTGGATATGAAAACAATCTCATTTGCCCATGTGTCTTTATAAAGAAATCCAATAAGGGATTTGCTATTTTAGCAGTTTATGTTGATGACATAAATTTAATTGGGACTCCTGAAGAGCTCAACGAAACTGCAGAATGTCTGAAGAAGGAATTTGAAATGAAAGACCTTGGGAAAACTAAATATTGTCTCGGTCTGCAGATCGAACAAAATTCTAATGGAATATTGATCCACCAATCAAAATATATAGAAAAGGTATTGCAACGCTTTAACATGGATAAAGCGCACCCTCTAAGTACACCCATGGTCGTTCGATCCTTGGACGTTAAGAAAGACCCATATCGTCCTAAAGATGAAAACGAGGCAACTCTTGGTCCAGAAGTACCATATTTGAGTGCTATTGGTGCACTGCTATACTTGGCTCAATATACGAGACCAGACATAGCCTTCTCAGTCAATCTCTTAGCGAGATACAGTTCTGCACCAACTCGTAGGCATTGGAATGGTATCAAGCATATTATGAGATACCTTCGTGGAACCACCGATTTGGGATTATTTTATTCAAATGATAAATCTAATGATTCGCATCTAGTTGGCTATGCAGATGCAGGTTATCTTTCTGATCCTCACAAAGGTCGATCACAGACAGGTTATGTGTATCTTAATAACAATGCTGCTATCTCATGGAGATCTACAAAGCAAACATTGGTGGCTACCTCATCTAATCATGCAGAAATATTGGCGTTACATGAAGCTAGTAGAGAATGTGTTTGGTTAAGATCATTGATTCAACATATCCATAGCACCTGTGGATTGTCATCTACAACAAATATTCCTACAACCATATATGAAGACAATAGTGCATGCATTGCTCAAATCCAAGGAGGTTACATCAAGGGAGATAGGACTAAACACATCTCACCGAAGTTCTTCTACACCCATGAACTCCAAAAGAATCACGAAATTGAAGTCAAACAGATCCGCTCCAGTGACAATCTTGCAGATCTCTTCACTAAAGCTCTGCCAAAATCAACCTTCCAGAAGATGGTGCGTGAAGTTGGCATGCGTCGACTTAATCATCAGACAGTCTGAGACTTTCCTAAATCAGGGGGAGTAACTAATAAATGTGACAATATTCCACCATGGACATCGATTACATATTGTACTCTTTTTCCTTCGCCTAGGTTTTGTCCCACTGGGTTTTCCTAGCAAGGTTTTAATGAGGCAGTATTAAACGCGTCCAACATGCTAAGATCAAGTAATTGTACTCTTTTTCCTTCGCTTTGGTTTTTTCCCAATGGGTTTTTCCAAGCAAGGTTTTAATGAGGCAATTACCTTAGTATAATGGTTGATGGTCATCCAAGGGGGAGTGTTGTAATATGGATGACTACCTTGACTTTGTCATCACTTATCCTAAAGGATTAGATTCAAACATTTGACTTTGTAATCACTTATCCCAATTAGTTGGACTCAACCCTTTTGACTTTGTAAAGGATTGATAAAATCAAATCCTTCTAAATCTTGTTTGTTATTATCTTCTAATGCCTATAAATATAGGCCTGGATTGTATTCATTAATTAGATCAATTAAGAAGATAGAAAATACAGAGTTCTTCCTTCATCTCTCTCCCATATTTCTTCTTTGGTTGATATATTTAATCTTATTCTTTTATTTACATTTATAACAAATTGATATTTAATCAATTTTTTTTGTTTTTTAAATCAAAATCTAATCATTTAATCATTAACCAATTTATTCATTCTAATATGACTTCATCAAATTGATTTGATGTGTGATAATTGAATTCAGTGACCACAACATAAACCTAACTGGTTTCAGGTTATAGTATCACATCAATCAAATCATTCTTGTCCGGTCTTGATTGATGTCTCATTCACAGTGTATATAAATACATGATGTTATATAAAATAAAATATGTGTTGAAATAAAATATTATATTTTTTATTTTAAAAAAATGAAAAAATTTGTGTCTTATAATAACATAATATATATATTGTGCTATTATACTGTATATTGATGCAATCTGAGATGCAAAACAAACAGAGTGTATATATAAACATTGTTTCTTAGAACATTCTCGACAAGTTTATTAATTAAATTTGTTTTTAATGGAATGATAGGTGTGACCTCAATTTTATTGATTAAGTAAACATGTCCAAAGTAGGATACATAAACATAAAACTTTGGTAGTTAGATGAGGGATCTACTAGAGCAGGAAAAACATAAAAAAAAAAAAAAAACTACCCCTCAATTACAATCCGGCTTACCCTTGTGCAAGCAATACTCCAATCTTTAATGAAAAATACTACCATGCCCCACACGTTCTTCACGTACACCTTATTTTCTGAAAAATTAATGCGATAATTGTAGGAGACCCAAATGGCCCATGCAACAACAGGAACAAAAGATTGAGATACTTCGCTTTCGCACTCCTATCGCCTTTCGCCTTCATCTGCATTTTGCCTTTCATCAGCATTTCGTTTTCATGCGCATCCACATTTCTCTTTTTACCTTCATGCGGGTCTGCATTTCTTCTTTCACTTTCATACTTCTATCGCCTTCATTAATAAAATATATGACTATGAATACTGCCAAGTCAAGCAGAATGTGATTTTTTTTAGCTAACCGGCCTAAGGTCCTCAGTGACATTAGTCATGTGTGTCTCATCTATACCAAGCTCATAATTATTTTTCAATTCATACTAATTCTTTTGATATCAATCCATTCCGATTCATGTATCAATTATTACCAATTCATATCCAAGATACCAATTAAACTGGTTAAAATAAAATTTAATCATTGGAGAGTTTAATTGCTAATGTTAATTGAGTGCTCACCCTGACTTCATCATATTGATTTGATGTGTGAACATAGAATTAAAATGTCCATCATGACTCCCATCAAACCAGGTTTCGCATTATCACACCACACATCATAAATATTTCTTAGAACGTTCTCCACATGATCATTAATTAATTAAATATTACTATGAAATTCAAGCAAACTGAGTTGTGAATACTTCTTTCACTGTCAATTAATTAAATTTTTATATTTATTCATTCCCATTGAAGTACTGTTTGGAAATGATAAAAAAATAATAATGTTATTTAGGCCCCAACTCATAGGCCTCATTATAGACCCCATGAGGTAACAACAAGACATTACCTATTATACCGTTTTATTGATTATTTCCTTATAATGTGGTTGATGGTGTTGATTTACCGATTATTGTGAGATCCCGTAATTCTTCTTCATCAAGTCATCTGAAAAACGGTTTTGATTCATCAATTATAAGATTCCTTAATTCTTCTTCATCAATTCAGAACCGATCCTCAATTTGTGGTTACGGAAGGCCCATAGGCTTTTTTTTATTTGGGTCTCACGTACATGTCTCTTCTATCAGGTTTGACATTTTAAGGATTCATAATTGAATTATGTTTTTGTTGTTGCTTCTAAATGTTTAATTGATTTTTTTTTTGAATGTTGTTACATTGACTGTATTACATTGACTGCATAATCTCATATTTGATTGTATACGCTGTTACATTGAACGTCATTCTCAATATCTAAATGTAACATTACATACTGTTAGATGTTGTCATTATATTATAAATGTAACATTAAATAGTCATTTTCAAAATCTGTGTTTTTTTTGTTACATTGTAAATATAACAGTCATTTGTATAGTCATAATGATTTATTTTTGTTTAGACTTGTAAATGATTTACACGTTTTACATTCTGAAATGTAACAGTATACTACATGTATCTTATATGAAAGTGTTACAATTTATCATTTTTGTTTAAACATAAGTCTTGTCCAATAAAGCGTTGAACAGATTCCAAAATGTTGTTGTCTTTAGCAACTTCACATGCTTTTGCTTAAGCTTGAGCTTTAAAAATGTTTGATAAAGTCTATACAAGGAAGATCTGAAAACAAATATCATTGCATACATTGATTCATGACAGTCATATCACTGTAACCTTAATATTTAACGGTTACATTTACATTGCATATTTAGATAATCAAAAGACTATTATATTCACTAATTGTTAAGCTAATTGTTACATTCATGTCAATTGTTTCTTACACACATATTTTTGATCAATTTATGCAACACTATTACATTTCTGACCAATAATCACATAAATGCAACATATGTTATTTGATGCATATATTTCTTTCTGTTACATTTATAATAACTGTAACATAATGTGATTATATGTGACATGTGAAATACATATATCTGTTTCATGTACGAAACACTGTTACTTTCTTTCAAACACATATAATCACTTAAATATAACATTTTCAAATCTGTTACATTTATACAACTGAATAGAATGTGAATATATGTATCATATGAATACATGAATCATGTAAGAAACACTATTACATTCTGTCAAACACACATAATCACTTGAATGTAACATTATCAAAGCAACTGATTGTTACATTTATGATGAAATAAAATAAAATGTAACATCCAAACAACACATCATGCAGTAATTTAAAAGAAAATCACATGCTTAATGTTTTTTTAAATTTTTGGAATGAAGAAACTAAGAATGTATCATTCTTCAGAACCATTAAAAAACTCGAAATCATTAAAAAGGAGAAAAATCAAGGGAGAAAAGCATAAAACACTTACTGCTCGTCGTCATTGTTGTTTGCAAAGGATAGTCTGATTGAAACGAAAAGGCATCTGATGAGGAGAATTTGCGATTAGAAGGGGAAAAAAATAGTCTCTCAGATTGTCGAAACAGAAACGAAAGGGGTTTCGGAGTAGTCGATTGAGGATTTATTTTGACCTACATTCATTCGATGATTTTGATTTCATTTGAAATTTTGTTTGGCTCGCCGAGACATACGGGATGACTATTAAATGAACTAGAAACTAGGATTTTTTTGATTCGCGCGTTCAAAATCGAGGCATTCTTATATAAGGGTATTTTTGGTTTTTGCTTATTTGCCCTTTTTGAAAAGTCAACAAGCCAACTAATAAGGTGATGATACCTCATGGGTTTGTGAGTGAAGCCTATAACTAGGGCCTGGGTATCACCACTGTAAAAAAAATTGGGGGTTATTTAGTTATTTCATGGTATAGATTGTGGACAGCTATAATAGGTTGGGTTAAAGTTAATCTCTTTTAATACCAGAGATTTATATGATTTTTTGTTAATAATTTTTAAAAACTTGTATGTTTATTTCAACTTTGATAATGACTAATATCAGATTAGATATATTTGTGAGTGTGAGCACGTTGATGTTTTAACCCTACGTTTGTTGGCAAGTAGACCCATGAATGATGACTACTACAAACTTCCAAAAACCAGTAAACCAGCCTGAGGTCCTCAGTAACATTAACACCTACAGACATAGCAATTTGATGTCACATCTACATGAATGCATTTATATTTCAATGGCATATATATTTTCTTTATTATATATATTCCTTTAAAAAAAGACGTAAAATATATTTAATGAGATATATGATTTTCCTACCAACGCATATATTCAGTTCACACAGACTGCATCATGTCATTATTATACACACACATATAGGGACATGATTAGGTGTGGCTATGCTGCAGATGAGAACCGCATATATACATAACTTATTGAGGTATATATGTGTCGATAAAGAAAGCATATCAACTTATTAAAGTATATATTTTATTAACATTTATTGAAGTATATGCTATCTTTATCGGTACATATATCTCGATAAGTATGTATATACGCGGTTTGCACCTGCTGCATAGCCTCACCTAATCATTTCAATTATATGTGTGTATATATATGTGTGTGTGCGCGCGCGCGCGCGCGCGCTCGCATACACTCTCTAATTGAAATAAGTGTTGTTATATAAAATGAATATACGTACTAAAATAAAATAATATTTTTTTTTAGTTAGAAACAAACGTATAAAACGTACATTGTATCATCAACATTCTCGGCATGTTCATTATATAATTAAATGTTAATATAAATATTAACAAGTCAAGCGACTACCAAAAAAAAATATTGCCAAGTCAAGCAAACCGCGTTTTATCAGTGTTATAACTTTTCTTGGAAAGTGGACCCCATGCATGATGACTACAAACTTGTCCAAAAACCACAAATAATCAGCTAATTCAAAGTCCTCAGTGGCATTAACATCTATAATCTAGACGAGTCTGTCAGGTCTATAAATAGAGAGCAAACTTAGCTGCTACTCTTCTCAACCCAGTTCACAAGCCTAGCTATTTTTTGGTCTGCTCTTGTGAGACAAGTCAATCAAGAAATGGTGAAGGTAAAGCATATTCTAATTTTTTGTTCCATTCAGGAGTTGTGAATTCATGTTTGATCTTTGTTTCTGAAGGCAAATTGTTTCTGCTTGTGTTTTTTTGGCAGCAAAAGGTGGTGATGAAGGTTTCGATGAACGGTCCGAAGAGTCGTACAAAAGCCTTACAGGCAGTTGCCGCCGCACCTGGTAATCGCTTTTCTCTCTTGGGTCCTGTAGTTCTAATTGAGTATATGATTTCTCTAGTCAATTATATATTTGACTAGGCGACTATATATATACTCTATTACGAAAATTCAAAGTATTTACTTTATTTAACATGCGTTGGAATCCCTAACATTTTTCATAAAACTTATGTAGGTGTTATATCGGCGGGATTGGAAGGCGATGACAGGAGTAAAGTCGTGGTGATCGGGGAAGGGATCGACTGTATCGCCCTGACAAAGTTGTTAAGGAAGAAACTCGAGCATGCTGAGTTGCTCACGGTCACAGAGGTGGACGAGAAAGGCAAAGATAAGGATTCAAAGAGCGAATCAAAGAGCGAATATTATCCGTCGGCCTGGTCTTACCCAGTAGTTATAACTCAAGATCATATGTATCCCCCCTACAGAAACCAGGACCCCAGCTGCTCTATTATGTAAAAATCACTAATAGGTATGATGGGAGTGCATAAGAGCTTCACTGATGTTAAATAAGTTCATTTTTGTGTTATGATGGTAGTTGAACATGACTATATGGGTCCACTTTGTGAGTGAATACTGAATTAATATATAAATATTGAAGGTTTTGCTGGTTGACCCACCAAAGTCAATAACAGGGAAACTACATAGCTAATGTACTCACTGGTTAATTGTGTGTATCATCTTCAAATGGATGACCACACATTTATTTGACAAGGCATGACAATTTAATCGGCATGAAAAAAAATGTTATCATCACATTTGAACATGACCCATTCAATAATTTGATCAAGTCTTTGATGACTACACACACACACACACACACACGGGTCCACTTTGTGAGTGAATATTGAATTAATAAATGATTAATTAAGTTTATGCTGAATATAATGACCCACCAAAGTGGATAACAAGCAAACTACATAGCTAATGTATTCTATTGTTTGTGTCTATCATCTTCAAATGGATGACCTCGCATTAATGTGACAATGTTGTCGCCAAAACAACAAACTTTAATAGGATCTATATCGCAATAGATCCAACGGGACTTGAAAATAATGGAAAAGTTGTTGGATTAAAAAAGCACATAACCTCAAGAGATGAGATTAATGTGATTCTCTCAAGGTACATCCACAGACTCCCGACACAAGCATATTTACTAAACCCAATGATTGGGATTACAATATACAATAATTTCTCAATCTAGCTCTCACACAACCTCTGTTTTCTCTCTTTCAAGAGGTTTTTAGAAGACTTTTTGTTGCTCTATATTTTTTTTGTTCTCCACATCCCTCTTTTTTATAAGAAAAAAAAAAATAACAAACCAATAATCTCAACAGAAATCAAACAAAAATCTCAATAGAAATCTCAACAGAAATCCCAACCGAAAATCTTAAAAGAAATTCTCAATAATCTACACGAATAACAATCTCCCACTCGGAGATTATTTCTTCGACTGAGCATATGTGCATCGACCTTCTTCATTGCGTGCTCTACCCATACACTATTGATGCAGAACGAGTGGCCGATGCATTCCGATAGCGAGAACCTAAAAGGGTCCATTTTAAGATTTTCAAATATTTACAGAAAAATCGGCTAGTAGAAATAAATGGCGCCCCGAACTCGGAATCGCTTAAAATTTTTACTGTAGCTAGATATCGAGGAGATCTTCAAGAGTTGTCGCTACGCCACAACACGCGCTTATTTTTCTATTTTTTCCATTTTTCGGCCCTCAAAATGGTTTTTTTGTTATTTTTATTAACTTTTTAGATTTAGCATATCCCCTTTATAATAAATCAGATTTGACCGAAATCAAATCAGAAGATCTTCTTAGATCTCATAGAATTAGTTATAACAAATTTTCGTTTTTACTATTTTTAGTAAGTTTTTTCCTATTATAAAAGGGAAGCTTATAATATAGGGCTTTTAACTTTTATCAATATATTTCTGAGTTTTATTATTCTTTTTGAGAATTGTGGTTTGTTGAAATATCTCAACGCTTGTTGGATTTTTGTGTTAATTTTTCGCAGCGTTAGTTATTGTGGTTATTGTGCTGAGACTCATCCATGGTCTTAAGGACAAAGACCAATAGAAGCTGAACAAGACTTCAGCTTCTCCACTATAACCCCCTTCGATAGCATATCCACAGGATTGTCATCCGTGTGAGTCTTCTCCAGTTTGAACTGTCCATACTCTAGAAGTGAATGTATAAAATGATACTTGATGTCGATGTGCTTCGTCCTCGAGTGAAGTGCGAGTTCTTCGCAAGATGAATTGCACTTTGACTATCGCTAAATAGTCTAGAGTCCTTTTGCGAAATCCGAATCGATGTATCCCTATAAGCTTATCTCCGATCCTCCGTAACAAAGCGCCACCTCTAGGGTGCCCTTCAGATAACTTAGGATCCACTTTACCGTGCCCCAATGCTCCTTTCCCGGGTTGCTCAGGAAGCGACTGACAACTCCCACCACATGAGCAATGTCAGGTCTAGTACAGACCATAGCATACATCAAACTATCAATGGTTGAAGCATAAGGTTTCTTAGCCATTGTATAGTTTTGCTCCTCTGGCGTCGTCGCTGCTTGATCCTTTGAAATTCTGAAGTGACCTCCCAAAGGTGTGTTGACCGGCTTTGCATCTTCCATTTTGAACCACTTCAACACATTTGCTATGTACTCAGCCTGTGACAGCTTTAGCTTTTTCTCATACTATCCCTGCTGACTCTCATGTCAATGATTCGTTTAGAAACTCTCAAATCTTTCATGGCAAACACCTTTTACATTTGCTCTTTGAGATTAGAAATCCCATTCATGCTTGAACTTGCAATAAGCATATCATCCACATAGAGCAAAATTAAATAAGACATTTTAGTCTTCTTAAAATAACATCAATGATCCCCATGACATCTCATGAAGCCATTGCTTCCCATGAAACTGTCAGGATCATATGTCCCCCCCTTACAGACCCGGTCCCCTGCTGTATTATGTAAAAATCACTAATGGATATGATGGATTGCATCAGAGCTTCATTGATGTTAATGTAGTTCTTTTTTATGTTATGATGGCAGTTGAACAGGACTATATATAATATGGGTCCACTTTATGAGCGAATACTGAATTAATACATAAATATTGAAGATTTTGCTGGTTGACCACCAAAGTCAATAACAGGGAAGCTTCGTAGTTAATGTACTCTATTGGTTAGTTGTGTGTGTCATCTTCAAATGGATGATCACACATTCATGTGACAAGGCATGACAATTTAATGGGCATTAAAAAAAAGCATATTGTTTAACTGAATTCATAGAAAAGATTACAAGCTGTTATGATCACATTTGAACATGACCCATTCAATAATTTGATCAAGTCTTGGATTATATATATGGGTCCACTTTGTGAATGAATATTGAATTCATACATGATCAATTAAATTTATGCTGATTGACCCATCAAAGTCAATAAAAAGAAAACTACATAGCTAATGTATTCTATTGTCTGTGTCTATCATATTCAAATGGATGAGCTCACATTAATGTGACAATGCAAGACATTTTAATTTGGAAAATGTTAAATACAATCATTTTTTTAGTCTCAATTTTAGTCCACACATGTTTTGATTTTTTTTAAATAATATATCTCATCTAATGAGGTATTATATACTTTTATATAAAAAAAATGAACTATACACTCTAATGAATTGTATGGATCAATTTTATGAAAAATATGAAAATTTCTAATAATGCATATAGCTTGTTAATGTGAGCATTTGGCACTATCTAGATATATAGGATTGCAAAAAAAAAATTTGTGTGTAAAATAGTTCTTTAATTAACTCTTGAATGTCTGTTGAGCCGGCATGAAAAAAATTATAGCATATTTTATAAACTGATATGCATGTACACAAAAAATAGCAAACATAAAAGGGCACGTCTAGTCCCACCAATGCTTTTTCTTACCCCATCGATAAAAAAAAAAAAAACCGGTGTTTTTTCTATCCCCACCGATCCAGTCAGGTCGACAAAACTTGGTCGTCACTTTTAGTTTTTGACGACCAAACTTGGTCGTCATTTCATATTTTGGACAACCTAAATTCATTGTTATTTCAGTTTCAGGCGACCAAACTTGGTCGAACAGAATTTGTAATAAAGTTTATAATTTTTTTCTTGGAAACATAATCTCATGATGTGTAAGATCCTTCATGCCACTCCACGTCTAAGTTGTAATGTATAGAGAATCAATAATCATTCTTAATCATAAGAACAATTTTTTTATATAAGTGATGGAAAAATTTTCAAAAGCAAAATATAAAATGTGTTTGAATCAACGGGTATGTTTTTTTTGTTTTCAAACAAAGAATTCACTTAACTACGAATTTAAACGAAGCTTAAAAATAATATATTTATCTAATAAGATATTTTTCTATAAAATTTGAATTAATTGAAAATATACATACTTACATTTTTTTCAGTCCCTTAACTGTTGATTGGATAAAAGAATAAATATAGAATATGATGGATAAATCCAAAAATTTATTTGTTTACAAAGAATAGGTAAATATAGTTTTGGACACTGTTTGACATATTTCGGTCGCCTAAAACCTAAAATGGCGATTAAATTCAGTCATCCAAAACCTGAAATGGAATAGGTAAATATAATTTTGGATCTTGTTTGACCTATTTCGGTCGCCCAAAACCTCAAATGGCGATCAAGTTTAGTCGTCCAAAACATGAAATGGCGACCAAGTCCGGTCGCCCAAAACCTGAATTGGCGACCAAGTTCGATGGATCTGAATTGGTGGGAACAGCCAAACATCGGTTTTTTTTTTCGATTGGTGGGATAAGTGAAACGTTTGGTGGGGATAGACGCGCCCAACATAAAAATCATATACAAAAAATCAATTGATCTGAAGCATAACACTAATCAGGAATTCAATATTAACTACATGTGCTACTCATGATTCTAAATGGGTCCTTCATTGACCAGATCACTGGTTAATTAGTTCTTAAATTACATTAAAATAGGCCTTGAATTATTATTTTTTTTATAGGGAAGTTATATCTTTTATAATTTGATGAAACAGTTACAAGGGGTCCGAAAGCAGAGCAAGGATAGAGAAGATTAAGCAAACTTAAGCATAAGAAGAGCTCAGGGGTACAAAGGGAGATAGAGCAAATAAAATATAATATACTGAAATAAAACTAGATTAATTGGCCCATTGATGTCAACGAAGAGAGCGCCATTTGATGAAGGTTTTCAAAATAAAATGTTTAATTACGGAAAATAACTTTGTTTCTAGACTTCCAAATTGGCCATAGCCCAGCTGGAATTACCACCTTCATCACATGAGCTTTTGTAGACTTGTCACCACGAGCTGTGCTGCTGCCCATTGCCTCATAGCTCCCCCAGATCTTGGCTGTCGGTTCGAATGCTGGAGAAGTTGGCCATCCAAGTCCAGATCTTGGCCTTGAATTATTATTGTCTCTGGTTTCCACTGCAGTTAGACTATTGTTTTCAGGTGAGTCAAATATGTTAAAAATGTGGCACATGTATTACAGCGATAAGACTGACCTGATAGTCATATGAGTGGCTATTGATGGCCACAGAGAAGACAGACATTTATGCAGAATCTTCAGTGCAAGTTAACTTTTACCCCCCGTTTGGGGTGAAGAATAAAGGGTGAATATGGAGAATACAGTAGAATAAACTCTAAACAGCTGTTTATTTGATAAGAATAAATCTTGATAGTTATGTCTGGATAAGCTAGGATAAGGCCTGATAACTATTATAAGAAAATGGTGGATATGCCAATGGATAAAAATACTCTTATCTGTCATTTTAAAATATTTATCTCACCTAACACTCTCTGCACACATTCCAAAAACTGTCACATCTATCATATCACACTCATATCTCTTATACTTATTCCCAAACACAAATAATTTATGCAGGGGTATAATTGTCATTTAAAAAGTCATAAACTCTTATCCATCTCTTATCGACCACTTATTCTTATTTTATTCAAGGTGAACCAAACAACAAAAAGATCAATTTTACGTTTCCCAATGAGAATAACAGAAAAGATAACCAAACAAAAATTTACTTATTCAGCATAGATTGTTATCTATCACAGTATAGCTATCAAGGGCAAATAATCTTATGTCACACCCCAAACGGACCCTTAGTGGCTGAGTCTTTTGAGCCCTGCAGAGAATGAACTTAACAACAGTACAAGGTAAAGGGCATAATTACAATTGTATATGTTTCATTTCAGTTCAAAATTTTAGCTTCACCAGGTATCACCATCACTTTCACACAAGATTGAAAATACAGAGCTGATTTAAATAAAAGCATGGTTATGCAGGTGCTATGTCAAGGAAATTTGGAGGAGACAATAAGTAACTAAGGTTTTCTTTGGAGTGTAACAAAGAAATATGTTATGAGATATCTTGCATTCTAGCAAGAACAATCATGTTTGAGAATTTTTGTAAGGATCGATATTTCTTTATTTTTTAAAAAAGATAGGGGTGGTCGTATAAAAGAGAAATGGAAGTGATTTTGTATTTTTATTCCCACCCCCTTCGTGGATGGTAGTGTTTGTGAATGGACTAAACTAAACTTTTAGTAAAAATTTTACTCTTATATTTGATAAAAAATATTAATTATACTTTATAAATAAAAAAGTTGGCATTCAAAATATATGAAAACTTTCTTCATTAAATATCTATATGGGAATGTACAAAAAAAACTATATATAATAAAATGTCATTGAGTTATCCTATGATGTAAAATTTATATTTTTAGTAGATTCTCATTGACAATTTAGAATAGGGTTTGCAATTAATTAGCGTTTATATGATTCACTCATTGTCTATTTTATTAGAATAATATTTGTTTTTTTATATTTATTGTTGAAAAATTTGTTTTGATAATGTGATATTAGTTTGTGGAGATAAGATTTGGTTTATTGTTTAAAACTTTTTTCATAGTAAAATTACACATATTATCAATTTGAATGATTTGAAGTGATTATACGATTCAAATCCCTTGTTGAACAGCAATTAGGACTGTAGATGGGGTTCTGAGCAGAATTGCATAACGACACGCTTTTCTGAGTTAATTTGCCTACAATTATTCCTCTGTAGTTTTTTCTCAATTATTGTAGCATTTCAGTTCACTCGACTATGAAATTACCATTCAACAAAGTTATGCTTAATTTCTTTGCATTAGTTAAATAAAAAACACTCCAAGTATGATATTAGAAATATACATATTTGAGGAACAAATAAATAAACAAATCAAATATTCTAACCAAGGAAAGCTCTTCATCCTCTGCTATTTCAGCGCCAATATATTTGAAGACAAAATACAAATAATAAAATTTAAATCACTTCCTTGAAGCAATTCAGGAAAACTAAATAATGAACAAAAAATATAATACAGGGAAATCAAAAAACATTGTTATTTATATGGCATCTCATGGTCTTCAAATATAAATACAATCCAATATTTTTTCTTCAGTGAAACCAAAACGTCCTCTGCAACTTTTAAATATTGAGTCTGTAAACAAGTGAATGAAGTGAAGATCTTTAATTTCAACCAAATGTGAAAAAAAAAAAAAATTCATGTGTGTGTGACATGACATGCATCTTACTGTAGCCGTGCTAAAAACAATGATGACATAATATCTGAAATTATTGGTGATGTGCAATATATCTTTAGTATTTATCAATTGAGTGTGACATCTTAATTTCAAAATTTTACAATTCAAACTTGAATTCTCCAAGCTTTTTAACTGGAGGGGCCACTGACAGGTTCTTTGAGACAAGGGACTTGTAAAGAATAACCAGACATAAAAGATCTGAAAACATACATGTTCACCTTTTATAAACCTTCAACTGTTGGTTTTTAGGACATAATGGTCGAGTCATCAAAATCCTCTTTGTCCTCAACAGACTTATGGCAACTGGGACCTGAACACATTAGGCCCGCAAATAATTTTGTCGATAAACAACGCAACTATTATTGGAGAACAACTAAAGAGAATTCAGATCTGTTTATAATGTTCTCTCTAGCATCCCTGTCGGACACATGCCAGCACACTTTGTTCGCGTGATACAATTATTTTGTTTATCAATCATACTTAGTAGTCTAATACATTTGAAATCAGAGTATATATATGTTACAATGAGATTGAGCTAGTTGAAAGTCTGATGATAAAAACTCGATTGCTTAGATGGCAATGCCATGTGATCCAATACTATTTTTCAGCTCCCATAGCTGCAGATTCCTTTACAAGGATAAAAACACGAAGAAATGAACCTTCAATTATGAATGATAAAAATACGACAAATGAAGTAGAATCTTTTCAATGATCAGAAAGAGACATCAGTTGCAGAATCCAGGTAGGTTTTGTACAGCTCACTAGATGTTCCATCGTAACGGACCACTTGTTTTGAACTAGCATAACAATGCTATCGTATCTCAAAGAAGATGAAATATAAAATGACCAGATATTGAATAAACATGAAGATAAAGTCATCAGATCATGATAACTAGAAAGATTGTGACCACGAAATGTTGTTACTAGTACTGTAAACAAAAATAAGTAAATAAAGGAGATCCACTTCTTTCCATGTTGTGATGTTTGATTAATTTTAGGTGTCTCCTCTGTTCTTCTTGTAATCACACTTGGATCAATGACCTCTTTAAATGATTTTGTCATCTAAATTTCTCGAACTTAAGCCAAACATGAATGCTTAACAAAAACACATAAGAATGTACCTTCTTTTGGATCCTTCATTTCATTTTTTCTATATGGGTCTGCTTGACTCCCCTGATGCCAACTATAAAGTATATCAACTGTTTTGACAAAGCTTTCATAGATGGCATTCAGGGAGCCAGGCAGATCAAAAATATTCTTCTCCATACATCGCTACGAATCGCTGAATCTTGTAATGGAAATAATGCATTATATGTTCCCTGAAGAGCACATAATAAGCTAATGTAAGAAAATTGAACAGTGAACATTTAAGTAAAATCTCCTATTTGAGTACTATTCAATATAACTAATATAGATGCTATTATAAACCTTGAAAATCACATCTCCGACACACAATTCCCTTTGACATTCCTCTCTAACTATTCAGAATAACAAATGTCGTAAAAACTAATAACAAATATAAAAATCAACCGATACAAACGGAGATCGCAACGTTGCTCAAACGAAAAGAACAATTCGGAGAGACCCACGAAGGAGATGTCGCTTACCGATGTGTTCATCATCATCGAAGATGGTACAGAAGCTGAAAAATGGCTCCAACTCTCTCTCTCTCTCTCTCTCTCTCTCCCCCCCCCCCCCCCCCCCCCTCTACAACCCAATATGACTTCTTTGGTTCCTCAAAGGGTCCTTCTTAAGGGGGAGATTTTCAAAATATTTTAAACGATGGCAAAAGAGGAAAAGATGGGCCAACTAAGACAGGGGAGAGTCCGTCCATGTGAAGGGAGGGGAAAGAAAGACCTCTCTCTCTCTCTCTCTCTCTCTCTCGGTGGGGGCGGCCAAAGACACAGCCACTTCTCTTTAAACATCCAAAACAGAACAAAACACACAATACAAAACAGTTCCATAGGTAGAGCCAAAGCTGGCCTGGGTTTTGCAGGAGATGGTCTTTGGAGTTTTCTCCCCTCGTGGAAGGTGAGCCTCTCCTTTGATCGATCTCTCTCTCTCATCTGTGTTGGTTTTGTTTTTTCTGTGTATGACATAACATACATAGGGCTTTGTTAAATTTACATCCTCATAATATTTTCTATTCAGGGGTTAGTATCTCTTTTTTTTTTTCCAATTGGCATCTATTCCAATAAATTCAAAACAGATGATTTTGAATTTGATTACAAGGGGGAGAGCGAGATGAGGGATAGAGAAA
The DNA here is from genome assembly GCA_030737845.1 of Acorus calamus. NCBI lineage: Eukaryota > Viridiplantae > Streptophyta > Magnoliopsida > Acorales > Acoraceae > Acorus > Acorus calamus. The sequence goes on along the minus strand of CM060865.1, from coordinate 29,839,700 downwards.
ATGAAATTTTAAATAAAGAAAAGCAACGCAAGAGTCAGGTTGGTAAGATGTCAACCCGAGTCCTCCCAAAAACCTCCCCTACTCTGTGCTACGCAAGACATTCACTCACGTGAATGTGAGTGACCCCCGCCAAACCTATCCTTTGGCACAACTTATTCAATAAATATTATATGGAGGGAAATACTATTGAATTAAATAAATATGAGTGCACAAATGTTGGGTTAGAGTTGTTATTTTAGTGCTTTCAAATTTCTTTAACAATCCATTTGCATATGTGATTCAATTATCGACTTTTCAAAAATTCAGGCAACTTTTGAAAACCATTGTTTTTTTAAAAAATATTGAATAAAAAAATTAACGAATAAAATGTAAAAAAGACTAAATCCTCTATTAGAATTTTGTCCTTTAAGACATCCCCATAAAATTGCCCGTGCAAGAATAATATGCACAAATGGAGAAATGGTCCAACTTTTTACCAAGAAAAAAAAATTAGAATCCAAACATAGCTTTTAATGTAGGAGATGCTTAATTAAGTGAATAGAATCGAGGGATCTATATCTGATTATAGAGTAACTTAAGGAGGCAAAGCTAATACCACCATAATATATTCAAAAGTTGGGTAATTGCCGGGAAGGGTTTATTTATAGAAGCCCTTTTTTTTTACTGTTTTGTGTGTTGACAGAAGGCGCCAATGTGTAGAATAAAATATTGAAAAATGGCCTTCACATTGACGGATGTTATTTAACGGCCGTTTGTTGGGGTGATATCTTTAATTTATTTATATATATATGTGTAGTGGGGGTTAGGTTGTTTGGGTACTATTTTTTGTGAATGTGGTTGGTCACTTTTGTGGGTCCAGTTTTTTTGGTTTTTTGAGTATTGGTTAGCATCTGTTTGTGGGAGAGTGTGAGTTATGGAAAAAACGCGCTAGGACACTCAGTCTGTTTTATAATTTCATTTATAATACTTTAAAGACGATCCCTTTTGTCGTTTTTCAATAAAAAAATGTTCTAATTTATATAAATATATGTTTCATTTTTTATAATGATATTTATTTCAATAAACGAGTGTGTGTTTAAAAAATAATAATATTAAGAGCTACAGAGGGGCCTATAGACAAGGTTAGACATTATTTTTCTTCTAGAAAATGTTACATCGATCCAATCTTGAATATCGTCTAACTTTTAGTTTTTGAGGTCATATATATTTATATGAGAATTTTTTCTTTAACGGATAAATGCATATGATCTAAGGGCTAAAAATTTGGTGTGTATAAAAGCTCATGAGTTCTATATGGTGGATATGGGTGTCTACATTCAATCATTATTGTAGTCATTCTGTCATAGTTGCATATATGAAATTTGTAATATATGGAAAAAAACTGAATGCATACATTCAATTGATTGAAGTATATCTTTCAGTTTTGGGAATATATGTAATTCATTATATAAAATATATTTTTAAACAAATTTAAAACTTGTTGTAAAAGTGATTGCAGAGTGACTGTACCTGTTCAAAATTGGATTATTCCCCCCCCCCCCCCCCCCTTTTTATGATGGTTATCATGCTTTAGAACTAAATATTTGACTAAATAGATAATTGATAACATTGATGTAAAAAAGTTGGATTACGATGTTTTGATCCGACAGGATAATCAATTGGATACGAGGGTCGTATCATGGAATAACTTTTTTAAAACTCATTAAATAAAAAAATTAAAGCAATTGCAAATTAAACCATGAAAAACAATTACTAGATAGCGTAATAGTTTTTAACATGTTTATTTTTTATTTTTTTGTTTGTTTGGTCTCATTGAATTGTCTGTCAGATTTTAACATGACATGGTCAGTCACATGTTATGTTAACAACAAGAAATCAACATTATAGATTATTACATGTTTTTATGCTATTTTCATCATACAATCAAACAACCCTTCATGAATTTTTCACTTATTATATCTTCTTCTTTTTTATGAACTTATGAATATATTTATTCTAATAAACTCAAAATAGATGATGTCAAAATTTGATTATAAGAGAGAGAGAAAAATATGGAGAATAGAGAAAAGGAAAATTAAACAAAGAAAATTAATACAAGAGTCGGGTTGGTAAGATGTCAACCCAAGTCCCCCCAAAAATCTCCCATATTCTGTGATGTGCAAGGCATATTTTGTCACTCACGTGAATGCGAGTAACCCTCGCCAACTTTATAAAAAATCTATCTATGTTTCTGTAACCCAAAAAATATTTAAGACAAAAATAATAATGATAAAATAAGAAAAATGATGTCGAACAAATATTATCTCGATCAATCCAGGATAAGGTTGTGTCATACTTCAAAAGGGGCTTAGATATATGAGTCTAATAGCCACGTCTTAGCTAAAAAATTTCCTGTGATCATTTGATAATTTTGGACATGATCAATTGTTCATTAAATTCATACACAATACTATATGTATTTATAAACTTACTAACATGACATGATGAGTTCACAGGGACAAGTTTTTGATGGGCATGCAATAATGGGTAATGTAAATATTTTATCACAAAAAAACGGTTACAATTGGTCGTAAATACAGGGGAGGAGAGGAGAGAAGTTTGTAATTAATTTTTTTTTTTTTTGGTTCGTAAAGGCAGGCTCAACCCCGCGACCTCCCCATTGGAGAGGGTGCGTCTCGACCACCCCGCTAAGGAGGTCTGCCGCATTTGTAATTAAATTCAACTTAAGTGGACATATCAATTTCCCTCACCTCATCTTAATTAGATCTTAGATTATAAGTGAAGGGGTGAAATACCCCTGCAACAAGTATAAGTGGATGGAGCCTCCTTAGCGGGTACATACTCAACCGAATATGGAATATGCACTCGCATAAATGATAAGGAACACCAGTGTGCTGCCGGCCAAAAGACTCAGATTTTTAAGTCATTAAAATGATTCTCATAATGTGTTAATTCACTATTGATCAACTCAACATCTCATACCTTTGTTTGCTCTCTTTTTACCCTTTTTATGGACTCTATTAGCCCTAGAGCTTTTGAAATTGTTGTCCCCTTTGATCATGATGGTTGAGTTTTATGGAAACTGCCAAGTCTTAATGCCACTAATCGTGCCCTTGATTATCTAGTTCAACTGATAATGGGTCTTAATGATAGCTCGACCATTAAATACTGATTGGATATTTGATTGTTACTAAGGTCCTGTTCGTGATTCTGGTCTGGTCGAATTTTGGAGTTCTAATTGGGACGCGACGTGGCATTCGCCCGTAAAGTGTAAAGCTCTTCTAACTAGATCTGAGTCTCCTTGCGGAGTGACTGATCTGGTCGGGCCCCACCTATTTGGGAGTGTTTAATCACTACTCATCTGCTCCATTTTTATCGGGTCATCGATCATCGAGTTCATAATTTACATTCTTTTACCCTCTAATATGTTTCACCTTTTGAGAGAACGCGAGTTTTTCCCTCTACAATAAGGTTTCGTTGTAGCCTCTTCTTGTCACATGCGATTGTCATCCATCCCCATAAATATTATATATTCACCGTTGGATTAGAGCTTAATCAAATATTTCATTACAATTTTAGTTCCTTTTTTTTCTTTTTTTTTCTTTTTTGTGGGGCTTACAGTTCTAGTTGGACTATATATTGGTTTGACCCCCTTTGTCATCACAGTCAACAAATCAAAAACTGCGTGTTAGGCGGATTGTCTTCAATCTTCATTTCATTTTCAGTTTACAGAGAAGCGCACCAAAGACTTTCTCAGATATGAAGAGCATTTTAAGGTGACAAAAACTTTGTCACCATCACTAAAGTCACCATACATCACGCCTTTAATCAATGGAAAAACAAAACACTGATTGTGAGCTGTAGGTGGAATAGTGTTGGGTTGGGATCCTCTGTGATAAAATCACATAGGATTCATGTGACAACCATTTATTGGCTGCTACATAGGGGGTTTCTCTGCAGTTAAAAAAGTGAAAAAAAAAATTCAAACATTTTTTACCAGTAAGAAGAGTTGGAAAAAGAATTACACCGCTTACATGACAACTTCTAATTGGCTGCTACAGGGTTTCTGATGCAGACATCATAGCCGTACAATACATGGACGGCCGAGATCAAATAGAGCACAAGAAGAAGGGGCATTGTGATGAATCGAGAGCACCGTGACTTCAAACAGCCATAACTTTTGAACCGTAGATCAGAATCGCTATTATAATATGTCCACGTGTTCGTATCGACGAGCCCTACAGGAGCGTTCTGAGATCGTCTTGGGGGTCAAATCGACGGTTCAAAGTTATTTTTACTATTTTTAGGTTGTTTTGAGGTTGTTAGGATTTTATTTATTTGTTAGGATTTACTATATTTAGATTTGAATTTCAAATCATTATTTGAATTCAAATTTGAATTTTAGTTAGGATTAGATAAAGATCTATTAGATTTGTTTGTTAGATTTAGATAATTAGTTGAGATCCTAGTTTGTTGGGATTCTCTTCTATAAATAAGCTTGTGAACCCATTTGATTATTTAGTTGATAAATATTTGAAGTTTAGTTATTTTATCTCTTGTATTTTGTTAGGAGTACTAACAATTACAAAGACCTCCCAATTCTCTATTATTTCATCCGAAGTAGTAGATTATTGAAGCCCAACCCCCTGGCATTCTTTTGAAGAATCAACAGCGAGGTTGGAGCCTACCGATTTCGTTCTTTTGAACGAATCCGTAGAAGAGCATGGTTGCACGTTGCATCAGTTTCTCTGTGGTTTTACCATAGAAGATCCGGGCTCGATGGAATAACCCAAGATTGAACAAGGGGTAATAGTCAAAAGAAACATTTGTTTTGTAAAAATAACCCATATAATTATATTTGGATAAATTAACATAAATTATGATAACTATTAATCCTATCGGTGCAGGAATCAAAACTTATTTATGCCAATAGATAAAAACAACATTCCATTTCATTAAAAAAAAATTATATCACCTAATATTATCACATAAATCACATAAACATTCTACATCTATTATTCACACACATATTCTCAAACATAAACGTTTAATGTAGTGGTAATTAAAATTGTCATTTAAAAATCAAATTCTTAGCCCCCATGCATTTAGGTAATAACATAAACTATTATAAGATATATAACTTTTTTTTAGTATAGATAAGAAATTGATACCTACTTATTCCTTTTATCCAAACAAGTTTTTGGACTTGCTCATCTTTATTTCAGTGTATCCCACTTTTGTTATTTTATTCAAACAGAGAGTTATCCACCATGTATGCTCAGTTTTCCAACGGTGGAACTTATTATTCACCCTAATGGAGGGTATAAGAGAAGTCCCCACATTTGGTTCTCAGAGTGGGATATGACCAGGGCCAGCCAATATTATATTGAGTGAGTAAATTATGTAGTTTATTTGACCTGGGCAGAAACCAGTATGAAATTTTGTACTGGTGTAAGTACCAAATTCCCTCATTTTTAGGTGTCGGTTAGTCCAAAATTCTCTCTCAGAGGGGGGGGAAAGGTGTATATATAATAATATTCATGTCTAAGTCCATCTTTTTTTTTGGAGTTGGAGATTAAAATAAGGAGAGATGATAGCACCACATAAGAAATCAAAATTTTAAGCATATATCAGAACAATATCCGAGGGAATCTACCTATTCTAAATTTCTAATGAAGGTGAATTGTCAAACTTGTCAGAGACTCATTAGCTTAGCGACCATTCTCAATATCTTTATAAATATTATCTCTATCATATAAAGTATTCCATGTGATGGATTTTGATAAAGAATTGATAAAGAAATATCCAACAATATGCACACAAAATGCATGTCATAATAAATATTATTTAACATTTACAAGGGGATGGAATCCAGGAAAATCATGACCACTCGATATGTTATACCATATACAAGGCATAATCGATATCCCAACAGTTTTCGCATAAAATAAGATCTTAAGTGCGGAGATGTTAAATATCTATTATAACTAAATCATTGTTTGATTAAAGAAAAACAATTCATTATTTATCATGAGGCAACCAAGGAGCATTATTTACGAATACAAACCTAAATAACTAGATAAAAAAAGACTAAATTATAAATCTTAAATAAAGAAAATATAAAATGAGTAAATTACTCTTACATAATGTCTCTTCTCATCTCATCCTAAACTCTGAAGGATATTAATCTAACATTTGTACAAGAACTTCAAAAAAAGTAAAAAATGTCATAAGATCATATAAAAACATACTAATGCACCGGACCAAAATCATCATAATTGTCCTTCAAAATTTTGATGAAATACGTGGTTGTTGAAGGCGAGCAACGGCCTTCAACACTCATACTATGTTAGATCTAAGATTTATTAGATCTAAGATTTATTACATCAACACTCATACTAATTTATTAGATCTAAGATTTTTGAGATGGATACACTCATACTATGTTAAATTAAAGAAAAAGATTTATTAATTCTTTTTTATAAAAGACCAAAAAGAAAACTCGATTTATATATGATAAACTAGAAGATGTAAATAAAGAAATAAAAAAAACCTTACATGATGATAGTCTTTTAAGAAGAGTCAATATCATGTCAATTAGGCATGTCAACGGGTCGGGTCCAGACCCGGACTCGACCCAGATCCAATTATACTGTAATATACCCGACCGAATTTGGATCTGACCCGACCTGGACCCGATCCGGTAGACCCGAACATACAAACTGGTCGGGTCCGGATCCACCCCGCCCTGATCCGTTTGACCCAAGACATGACTGTTTTATTAGTATATGCTAATATATTACAAAACTATTAGTATTAGTTGACCCATAATTTTGTTTCTTATTTATCAAGTTACAAGTATAAGTTTTAACCCATTTTTGAATTCATAAGTCGATAATCAAGCCCATAAATCATAAACTCATAACCAACCAAACCCACTCATTGACAAACTTTATTAGTTTATTAGGTTTTGATTTTGTATTAATTGATTTGTTGTATGATTTATGTTCATTGTTTAGATTAATATGTTAGTATTTATTATTTTGAATGTTGTTTAGATTAATATGTAGTGTCTATTAACCATATTCAAATAGAATGATAAGACAAACAAATTCATGATTTTTTTTATTATTATTAACAATATTCGGACCCGGGTCGGGTCTGGGTCCACATTTTCAAGGACCCGTCGGATCTTGCCACAGGTCGGGTCCGGGTCCACCCCAATCTGGCTCGGACCCGACCCGTTGACAGGCCTATTGTCAATGCAATGGTCTGAAACCCAAGGTTGACTTAAGTTTCTGACCCGTTTAATTTAATTGGATCTTCCATCCTGTTCTGATTATTAATTGGCAACCAAGCAAAAAAAGTCCAAACATTCTCCAATTCAGTATGGCTGAAGGCCTAGAACCAATCCAGCGATTTTTAGCTTTAATTTCCCTCAAAGGTTCATATGTTGGAGAACATATGTATTTATTTCTTTAAATTCTTCACCTAAATTGTACGAATCTACTTATGAAAGTGATGTTTCATAGTTAAATCTTTGCAAGCATTTGATCAAGTCCTTGATCACACACATTCAGAAGTCTTTAATTAACATGTTAAACTTCATGTCTGGCATATTTTGTAGAATATTATTAGCATTTCAATTCCTTTGTCACACACTTATTTCTTAACAGACATAAAATTCAATAAATTCGGAAAATCGATGCATAAGATTGCCGTAGTTAGTAATAACAAATTTTTGACGTTTTTCTTCTTTCAGAAAAGAGTGCTCTGCTTTTGGGTGATCTATATATTTGATTCCCAATAGTATTTCTATGAATGTATATCGAAAGATGGTTCGATACTTCTCATAATGAAATTCCATCCAGTATATGACATTTTGTTTCATCATACATATATATGAAAACACCATTCAGTAATGACTCATGTATATATGAATTATTACAAACTTTTCAACTCGTTCATCCACTTAGAATTCGACACAAGATCTGGACTTATTCAGAATATCAATGCATAAATGTGGCACCTTCTTTCAGAACAGATTGCTTTGCTTTTGGTTGTAATTTTAATCCACGTCACCCATAAAAACTGAAACAAAAGAAACAGGAATACATGAACATTCAAATTTAGAATGAACATAAAATAAAAAAAGCATAATTTATAATCCTCCTAAACTCCATCATGAAAATTTTCTAAGGAAAGCCACTTAGCATAAGTTGCCCTAAATGATGACAGATTTGAATTCCAGAATGTAAAGCTGGTTATAATTGAGGCCCATACCTATCATTCCATCAATAAAAAAAAATATTTCATTGCAGATTATGAACCATAACATGCTATGAATAAAACTCTCACATAATCATACAAGACACTCAAAGTGAAGCGAATTTGGCAATCCTCTGTATTTGTAAATGATGGCTAGTCAGATGAGTAACCAAATTATGCTTATCATAGAATATATTGTACTTCTATAGATAAAAAATGACAGAAGAGTATTAACAAACCGTATCAATTGCTCGGAATCAAATTAATGCAGTGGAGAGATATCATTTGAGGACTTCGTGGAAAAACTGTCCATCACGTTGATAGAAGGTGTCAATGATCTGTATGTGCTCTACTCTCGAATGATCTTCGCCTCCATATTTACGTACTCTTCCTATGAATTCCTCGGGCATGTCCAACAAGTGAAGTTCTTTGAGATAAGCGACATATTCGATTCCAAGTGGAACCTTCTCCAACTTGCCACAACGCTGAATCGATAGCTTTTGAAGGCTAACCATGGCCCCCTTACCAATCTCCACCACCCTAAGTTCATTCAACTGGTCCATCACTAGCACCTTGAGCTTCTTGAATCCTCCACCACCACAACACAATTCTTCACCATCGTAGGCCTCGAGAAGCTCAAGTTCTGCTAAGTTTGGAAGGTTTTGAAGGGGCTCAAACAGGTTGTTCTTCAACTTGGTCCACCTCAGCCTCAACTTGACAAGGTTCATAAGCTTCGTGATCCAATTCGGAAAATCTCCCAACATCCCAAACAGATATAGATGCTGAAGTAGCTTTGGTGGTTCGTCTACCCAACGTAGATCAAGAAGTTCAGTTTCATCTTTCGAAGACGCAGAAAATGCAAGCAGACCTTTCATCTTCTGAATTGCATCGCATAAATCCCTCCCATCTTCACTCCTAAGCTTCAATATCCCCAATCTCTTAAGTTGGGTCAGTTTCTTGAGCTCTTTAACTTGTCCAGGCTTTCCGTCCAAGTCCAAATAAGAAAGCTTTTGAAGCTCGACAAGCTTTCCTATCTTCATTGGCATCTTCGCACCTTTTATCGTGTCAAGAGACACATAGACGTACGATGCATAAAGATACACAAGTAGATGGCGCAATTTTCGTAGCTTGAGTATCTCGAGAGGGAGTTTACATACTTTCGTTCCTTTGAGATCCAATGTTTCTAAATTCCGAAGTCTCCTAATGGATTCGGGGATTACGCTGATATTCGTATTTCGTAAGCTCAAATACCTCAAATGTAACAAAGATGTGATTTCAATGGGAAACTTCTCAATTGGCATACCATCCAAGTCTAGTACCTTCAATAGACGACATCCGGAGAAGAATCGATGTAACGAATATGTTGTAAACGCTGCAGTCACACCGAATGTAAACAGTGAGCGAAGGTGAGTGAATCCGCTCTCTTGTGATACTAGATCGAAGCTATGATGAACAGACAGACGCCGAGGCCTTGGCATGTTATACAATTCTCCAGAATCAATGCCTACAAATGTAGTGAAATTCTCATCTCTTGCTTTTGAGAGGATCACTTCCCTCACAAGATCGTGTATTCGACAACTGATCACCTTTCCGTAACTACTGACATCTGCCACTTGGATTAAGCTTCGCTTGATGAGATCGTCAAGGTACTCGTTCGCCACCTCTTCGAGTGTCAAATTGTGTTTGCTTTCCACGAAACCTTCAGCGATCCATAGACGGACCAATTTGATACATTTGATCGAACAGTCCTCCGGGAAGAGACTGAAGTACAAGAAGCAGGACTTGTGCGTGTAAGGCAGGTCATTGTAACTAAGCAAGAAAATTCTCTTCATCTCAACCAAGTGGTGCTGCATTCCAAGGTGCCATCCGAGGCCTCTATAAACCTTGTCCCACTCATTCATGGTCTTGTCCTTCCCCGCGAGCAGTCCTCCGACTGCCACGATCGCCAGAGGCAGCCCCCCACAACGCCTAACGAAATTCAGCGACAGATCTCGCAAATCGTCGGGACAAAGACCCCCTTCGCGTCGAAACGCCCTTCTACAGAAGAGTTCCCAAGCCTCCTTGGTCCGCAATGGTTGGAGCTCAAAGACATAGCCCGAGGCTTCTGTGCACGCCCTCGCCACATCGAGCTTACGCGTTGTGAACACGAGCCTCCCACGGTGGTTTTCACCATCGGGGAACGCGTATTGAATCCTTTCCCAAACGCCCAAATCCCAAACATCGTCGAGCATGACTAAGTAGCTTGTGTTAAACAAGAAAGCCTTTAGAGTCTCCATCAACTGCGGGTCGTTCATCGAACCCAAATTTTGAGGCGCCGGACACTTCTTCTGAGGGAACAAGTCCCCAATCAAGCTTCGGAGGACCTCGCCCATATCGAAATTCTGCGATACCGTGATCCAAGCAACGCAATCGAACAACTTCTTCACCTTGTCATGATCAAACGCTTTCTTGACAAGCGTGGTCTTGCCCATGCCAGCCATCGCAACCACCGCCACCACAACCCGCTTTCGCTCGCCCTGCGTCAACCATTCGAGCAACGCCTCTCTAGGCGCATCGATGCCAACCACATCGGCCTCATCGACAAACAGAGCCGCCACGCGAGGCGGTTCGCGTTCGCGGTGGGTGCTCTGTTTCTCCCTGTCGAACTTGTACCGCTCGGCGGCGCTCGATATCTCGTGCACGCGCGACCTGATACTCTGCACGCGCGACGCGATGCGGTGGCGCGTGCTCAAGTGGTTGCTGCGGAAGCTTTTGAGGACGAACCTTATAGCTCTGCTTCCGCCGCCGCTTCGACTGCGCCTCGCGAGGTGGAACATGTACTCTTCGATGGCGTCCTGCGTGTCGTGCGCGGCGTCTCGGACTTGGCTCACCCAGGCTTTGACGCCGTGATCGCCGTCGTCGTTGTTGTTGTCGTTGTCGTCGTCTTTTCTTCGGTCGGCGTCCTTTAAGAAGGCAGTCATGGATTGTAGTTCGCGCTGGATCTTCTCGACTTCGCCGTGGACGCCGCCGAGGAGCCTCGCCTCCTTCTCTATGATGGGTTTGAGCATGTCGATTAGCAGGTTCACGGCGGCGTCTGCCATTTTTTGTGATCTCTGTCACTGTTGTGTGTTTGATTTTTGGAGAAGATGATATTTTCTTCTTAACAAATTTCTATGATGAAGTCAATGAAAAATTGGGAAAGGTTGATTTTTGTTTTTTTTTTCATTAGATTTTAAGCAACTACTTTCATAAGTCTTAATCATTCTAGGCCCCATCTAGATAGAAATTACTATTTATGAACAACTCAGTATATGCGAAAAAGGAAAAACTTGCATGATTGTGCTTGATTATCATGAACTTGCATTATTCTTATATTCAATTTTTTTTTTTACTTATTTGCATGTATAATTATATTGACTACTTATTAGTAGTTTTTTTTTTTTTTGTGATGTGTATTTGATTTAGAGAAGAGGATATTTGCACTCTAACAATTGTCTATGGTGAAGTCAATGAAATTTTGAGAATGGTTGGTCATTTTTTATTTGTATTTATTTGTTTATTAGATTACAAGCAACTACTTGCTTAAGGGTGCGTTTGGTTGCGCGATTGCAAAACTGATTCTGCAGGAATCTGCGATTGCAAACTTGATTCTGCAGGAAGCTCACTTTCTCAGCTTTTTGAAATCGCAGCTTTTGGGCACTATTTGCCTGCAATCGCTGGGTTTAAAACTGCGATTACAAAACTGTTTGGTTGCGCGATTACAAATGCAGCTTCCTGTAATCGCAATCACAGCGCAATCGTGCAACCAAACGCACCCTAAGTCTTAATCATTCTAGGCCCCATCTAGATATAAATTATGGTAAAATGCGTTTGGACCCTCTAAAGTTTTTGAAACCTACCGAAACACATTTCTCAAGTTCAAAAACATGCACTTACACATCTTGTCGTTAGATTTTCCATTAAGATGTGATAGAAGTATAATTTTACCATTTTAAATAAATTATTGTCATGTTTTCACTTTTTAATTAACTGTTGTGTGAGTTCATTCTCACAAAAAAAGCATTCAAATGTATTTGAATAGTTAATTATAGTATTAATTATTATTCACAACATATCTGAAGTTAATTCATTGACTCTTTTTCGGATTTGATTTTACTTGGATCAGTTTGACATGCATTCTCATTCTTATTCTGCTAAACATCCATTGCGTTTGAAATCTTTCATTTATGTGTTTATTCCTAGACATTTGAAGTCAAATTTTTCCTTTCACGTAATCTACCAGAACTTGATTCTTAGGAAAGAACAATTCTTCTTTTGAGTTAGAGTTACCAAACTGGCCTATAGTATGTCAAATTTGTTATTCTTATGTGCCTCGGTGTTTTTCATAACAATTTATGCATGATCATTGGAGTAGCTGGTCACCATCTGTCAATGCACAACTTAATTAGATGTCTTCCTTCTATGGTAATCTGAAAATTTGTTAAATTTGATTTCTTTAGTTTAATATCCAGATTGAAGTCACATGAGCCTTCTTGAAACCTTGTGTACAAAATAATCCACGAGGAGATTTCATGCATCTGTCTTTTCATTATTACTTCAATTTTGGATATTCAAGTATCATTTCTTTATTTCTTTTTTCTTCTTTTTTTTTGTTCCAGGTGTTTGATCGACTACGCAAATTAAAAAATAAATTTAATTGGCTTTAAGGGAAGTCAAAAGCAGAGACCATCCAAAGCAGAGCAGCTCTGTTTTGGAAGAAGAGGAGATTCAGAGACCTGCAGTTGCTGAATGCCAGATATTTATGATCGAATTGGTTTTCCGAATTAGTTTGAACTCATGTGTATGTTTAAAACTTATATGTGGATGATCACGGAATTCAAATGTTTTCAATAATTAAACATGTGAACCTTTTTTGAATTATGCACTATAGACTCATCTGATGATGGGCTTGAATCACTTTAACCATAGGAAAATAATATGTTTATGTCTGCAGCTCTTTTCGCATCACTCACTGGTTTTCTTTATAAAAAAAACACCCGTCTATTGATGTATCTACTATTACTAAAAGCAAAATATACACACAGTTATTGATGTATACAAAAAAAAAAGCAAACAAACAAACAAACTGGTCCATTGATGTATATATATTGTTATGAAAAGTGAAGTATACACGGAGTTACACCATAAAAAAATGACTTGTCCAACTCCCTGTTCATGCATAACTATTGCTTCAAAAATAACAAAATGTTTCTTGGAAGTTGAGCAAGTTCTTTCTAATAATTTTCAAGCAAAGTTATCCCATTTTTGTTATTTTATACACAACAGTACTAATCATTTGTGATATATTAATCTCATATTTTTCAATAAAGAAAGACATCTTCGGTCAATATTTTTGGGCTACCTATAAATACTTTCTACTGTGATGTCACAATATTTGAAATAGTTAGAATTTTGATCACCAAATTTGGTCTAGTTTGACCTGTCATATATCTTCAACTCCCACAACCCCTCTCTTCATTTAGACAGCCTGGACAAGTAACACTTTAAAGACCTACCAAGAAATTCATTAGGTTTTTTTGCATCTATACCCTTCAAACAGTCCTATATTATCACAACAATCTCTTGAAATTTTATTACTGCTAATATCCCTCTAAAAAGTTAAAATTGTGTATGAATGACATTTTAAAAGATATTTATGCACATTATAGATATTTCAAATTTTACAAAAATGCCCTCAAAAGACATTAATTTACCACTAATGCCCTCAAAAGACATTAGTATTTTGGCAAATGAGATTTTTTTTAAAGGTTATTTATGCAATAAAGTATTTGAATCATCAGTCTTTTTATATTATCTTATCTTTTCCAAAGTATTTTATTGGATACCCTACCACTATGACCATCATTATCAAAGACTCTTTCAACTCCATGTGAAAAATATCCATTACAAAAAGCATGTCTGCTATGATATAAGTCCCACCCTTCACATCTTTTCTTCATTGTCAAATTCTGAGAATTCTAAAACACAAAGCTTGACATCTCTCTCTAACAGACCAAAATCAACCATGGTTCGTATCTCTCTCTCTATCTATCTGTGTGTGTTGTATGATCCATTGATCATTCTTATGTTTCTTATTTCAGGAATTTATCAAGTCCATAGAGAACAAGATTAAGGATGAGATTCAAGAGGTTGCACAAGAATTGAATCATGAGCTGCATCAAAAATTGAACCATGAAAGTTATGAGATTCATGAAAGAGCCCCTCCCAACAACTCCTACATGACTTTGCCTGTAAACACAGTTCAACAGGGCGGTGGCCGAGACCAGAAAGGCCAACAAGAAAGCCAGTCGAAATAGTATGTTTGATTATCTTTTCTAGATGAATTTTGGCATATATGTTTGATTGATTGGTTTCAAGTTTTATTTGTTCTTGTTCATGCCCATACATCTTTTGAAGAAATAAAGAACAAGATTCAAACTTGAATTGTATGGCTGATTTTTGCCAACTAGCTTATGTGTGTGTGTTTGGTTTTGGTTCTTAATTGGTCCTATATGTTGCGTGATTTACTTTAGATCTTATTGTACCTACAAGCAAGAAATACATAATATTTGTTCTTTGTTGAAATGAATGTTCAAGGAAATAACACAATGTCACAGTTGTCCAAAAAAGAAATTGTACATTATATAATATTAAATAGCTTGTTGACTATGCCTTTGGACAAATGGATGTTGTGTTGGTCCAAAATGTAATTTAGCACAGCATTTCACCTTCAAACAAAGTATGAAGATGGTCATTCAGACTCTTAAATACATGTGAGGGCACCATTCTGAATTTGAGGGTGGATAGGAGAAGAACCTAACATTATCAGAGTTTGCTAACAACAACAGCTATCATATATAGCAACATAGGAATTTCGCCTTTCAACAGATATTTTTCCTAAAAAGGGCCAAGAGAAATATTTGGTGAAACCCAGGGCTAGCCCTGGGTGTAAGCGAGGTAATTGAGGTAGGTCTCCACCCATTGAGGGCCACAACATCCCCAAAAATTATCTTTTTTTCTATTTAACTAGACTTTTTAAAAAAAAAAAATTCAACTTTTAATTAGTTTAGGAACTTATCCTTTGACATAGTAACAAAGTTTGTGTAGGGTAAATATTCGGCCAGTGTCATATTCGGTATAGTACGTCTACATTCATAAATCATACGGGGTAAATACGAAAAAATACGGAGATAATTATACTATTTTCTATATAATTTAAGTATTAATATATATTAATGAATTTAATATTCATGCATTATGTTCGGTACGGTATGTTTTGTATGTTTGATATCTAATCGGAGTACTTTAACGAATATTTGAAAAAGTATGGAGTACTTTGTTACTATTCCTTTCTTTTAGTCTGTTCTTTAATTTTTTTTATTATTTATTTTTCTATTTTTCTATAATTTTATTTTACCAATTAATTATTTGACTTAAAAGAATATAAACCTGTTGGATCACAATAGTTTTCTTGTATTTTAATTTTAATTTCTTTATTTTATTTTTTTACGAAATTTTTATCCATTTCTTATTTTATATATTATTTACTTTATTCGTTTTGATTTTAGTGGGATTATGTTTTATCGAAATCAATTGCGTAAAAAATTATGTAATGATAATTACAAGACATCTTATTGAAAATATGAGCCCCATTTCAGGATTCGCCCGTCTCCCATTTTATCCCATTTTATCGAAACCATATATGATGATGCTGTAAATATATTTCGTTTTGCAATGTAGAGAAAAGAAAAAAAAACTCTTGACTTAAGAAAACCTTTACAGTTATGAGTCATAGATTTCACATATGGTAAATAAATTGGAACATCAATATTTTTTTATATTAATTCCTCCATCACTGTCTTTGATTGTGGTCCTATTATGCATCATCCATTGGAACCTACAAATGACAGCAGCTTTGAGTAGGAAGGTTCAGTGAAGCCAAGGATGTATACCCCCTTCAAAGCATATATGTTTTTCTAGTAGTATATGCTCCGAAGATTCTCAAGAGAAAGAAGAAATCAAAGCTTAATTTATCCCAAAATATCACCAACTGGATAATAATGATAACGCATTAGTATCTTGTTAGTTGTGCCATGTAAAGCTACATAAAATTCTTGTTCATGGTGGGAGAGAAAATTTACTCTGATGGGAACAAAAGACATAGATCACCCATTTTTCTTTCATTTTGACACAAATCAAACAACCAAATATGATAAATCATCAGTTAAAGAACTCTCAGAGTTTCCATTTTCAGATGATGAGCAACTCGGCAATGCGAATTTGAAGGTATAGCAGTCCCCTATGGGGAATGTCTGATTGCTCTTGATCCCCCCACCCCTCTTGTTATGGTAACCTGGATAATGTGACTTCAAGAATACCACCTTGTCTATCAGAACCAAACCAGCTTTCTTCGCCAGTTTTTCAAGCTTCCATTGATCATAAGGCTCATCATCGCGATGAACGACATGAACTTCCCCTGTTTCACTCAGCATCTTGCGCGAACTACGGAAGAAACCTAACAGTAGCTCCTTGTGCTGCCTTTGTTCACGAAGACACAAATCACACCAAAGTTATATGTAATTTTGAAATGCCAGGCTTTGAGACAATAATCGAAAACATAACACGTACTCTATGAGCCACGTATCGCGTTCACGAAAAAAATGGAAATGCCCCGCATGGGGGAAATTGAAGATGATTCGATCAAATTCTCGACCGATCAAGCAAGGCTCTACATGCATGTTGTGGACATCGATTTCGTGCAAGATTTCACATCCCAATCTTTCTAGCTCCTCAATGTGAGCAACAGAGCTCCAATGTTTTATCACTAGCTCATCTGACATGAATGCAAGGATGAACAAGTCCTCATAATGTCGGTCATATAACTTATAACACCATGAAATAGTAGATACACTGGTTTGACTTCAATTTTGGATATTCAAGTATCATTTCTTTATTTCTTTTTTCTTCTTTTTTTTTGTTCCAGGTGTTTGATCGACTACGCAAATTAAAAAATAAATTTAATTGGCTTTAAGGGAAGTCAAAAGCAGAGACCATCCAAAGCAGAGCAGCTCTGTTTTGGAAGAAGAGGAGATTCAGAGACCTGCAGTTGCTGAATGCCAGATATTTATGATCGAATTGGTTTTCCGAATTAGTTTGAACTCATGTGTATGTTTAAAACTTATATGTGGATGATCACGGAATTCAAATGTTTTCAATAATTAAACATGTGAACCTTTTTTGAATTATGCACTATAGACTCATCTGATGATGGGCTTGAATCACTTTAACCATAGGAAAATAATATGTTTATGTCTGCAGCTCTTTTCGCATCACTCACTGGTTTTCTTTATAAAAAAAACACCCGTCTATTGATGTATCTACTATTACTAAAAGCAAAATATACACACAGTTATTGATGTATACAAAAAAAAAAGCAAACAAACAAACAAACTGGTCCATTGATGTATATATATTGTTATGAAAAGTGAAGTATACACGGAGTTACACCATAAAAAAATGACTTGTCCAACTCCCTGTTCATGCATAACTATTGCTTCAAAAATAACAAAATGTTTCTTGGAAGTTGAGCAAGTTCTTTCTAATAATTTTCAAGCAAAGTTATCCCATTTTTGTTATTTTATACACAACAGTACTAATCATTTGTGATATATTAATCTCATATTTTTCAATAAAGAAAGACATCTTCGGTCAATATTTTTGGGCTACCTATAAATACTTTCTACTGTGATGTCACAATATTTGAAATAGTTAGAATTTTGATCACCAAATTTGGTCTAGTTTGACCTGTCATATATCTTCAACTCCCACAACCCCTCTCTTCATTTAGACAGCCTGGACAAGTAACACTTTAAAGACCTACCAAGAAATTCATTAGGTTTTTTTGCATCTATACCCTTCAAACAGTCCTATATTATCACAACAATCTCTTGAAATTTTATTACTGCTAATATCCCTCTAAAAAGTTAAAATTGTGTATGAATGACATTTTAAAAGATATTTATGCACATTATAGATATTTCAAATTTTACAAAAATGCCCTCAAAAGACATTAATTTACCACTAATGCCCTCAAAAGACATTAGTATTTTGGCAAATGAGATTTTTTTTAAAGGTTATTTATGCAATAAAGTATTTGAATCATCAGTCTTTTTATATTATCTTATCTTTTCCAAAGTATTTTATTGGATACCCTACCACTATGACCATCATTATCAAAGACTCTTTCAACTCCATGTGAAAAATATCCATTACAAAAAGCATGTCTGCTATGATATAAGTCCCACCCTTCACATCTTTTCTTCATTGTCAAATTCTGAGAATTCTAAAACACAAAGCTTGACATCTCTCTCTAACAGACCAAAATCAACCATGGTTCGTATCTCTCTCTCTATCTATCTGTGTGTGTTGTATGATCCATTGATCATTCTTATGTTTCTTATTTCAGGAATTTATCAAGTCCATAGAGAACAAGATTAAGGATGAGATTCAAGAGGTTGCACAAGAATTGAATCATGAGCTGCATCAAAAATTGAACCATGAAAGTTATGAGATTCATGAAAGAGCCCCTCCCAACAACTCCTACATGACTTTGCCTGTAAACACAGTTCAACAGGGCGGTGGCCGAGACCAGAAAGGCCAACAAGAAAGCCAGTCGAAATAGTATGTTTGATTATCTTTTCTAGATGAATTTTGGCATATATGTTTGATTGATTGGTTTCAAGTTTTATTTGTTCTTGTTCATGCCCATACATCTTTTGAAGAAATAAAGAACAAGATTCAAACTTGAATTGTATGGCTGATTTTTGCCAACTAGCTTATGTGTGTGTGTTTGGTTTTGGTTCTTAATTGGTCCTATATGTTGCGTGATTTACTTTAGATCTTATTGTACCTACAAGCAAGAAATACATAATATTTGTTCTTTGTTGAAATGAATGTTCAAGGAAATAACACAATGTCACAGTTGTCCAAAAAAGAAATTGTACATTATATAATATTAAATAGCTTGTTGACTATGCCTTTGGACAAATGGATGTTGTGTTGGTCCAAAATGTAATTTAGCACAGCATTTCACCTTCAAACAAAGTATGAAGATGGTCATTCAGACTCTTAAATACATGTGAGGGCACCATTCTGAATTTGAGGGTGGATAGGAGAAGAACCTAACATTATCAGAGTTTGCTAACAACAACAGCTATCATATATAGCAACATAGGAATTTCGCCTTTCAACAGATATTTTTCCTAAAAAGGGCCAAGAGAAATATTTGGTGAAACCCAGGGCTAGCCCTGGGTGTAAGCGAGGTAATTGAGGTAGGTCTCCACCCATTGAGGGCCACAACATCCCCAAAAATTATCTTTTTTTCTATTTAACTAGACTTTTTAAAAAAAAAAAATTCAACTTTTAATTAGTTTAGGAACTTATCCTTTGACATAGTAACAAAGTTTGTGTAGGGTAAATATTCGGCCAGTGTCATATTCGGTATAGTACGTCTACATTCATAAATCATACGGGGTAAATACGAAAAAATACGGAGATAATTATACTATTTTCTATATAATTTAAGTATTAATATATATTAATGAATTTAATATTCATGCATTATGTTCGGTACGGTATGTTTTGTATGTTTGATATCTAATCGGAGTACTTTAACGAATATTTGAAAAAGTATGGAGTACTTTGTTACTATTCCTTTCTTTTAGTCTGTTCTTTAATTTTTTTTATTATTTATTTTTCTATTTTTCTATAATTTTATTTTACCAATTAATTATTTGACTTAAAAGAATATAAACCTGTTGGATCACAATAGTTTTCTTGTATTTTAATTTTAATTTCTTTATTTTATTTTTTTACGAAATTTTTATCCATTTCTTATTTTATATATTATTTACTTTATTCGTTTTGATTTTAGTGGGATTATGTTTTATCGAAATCAATTGCGTAAAAAATTATGTAATGATAATTACAAGACATCTTATTGAAAATATGAGCCCCATTTCAGGATTCGCCCGTCTCCCATTTTATCCCATTTTATCGAAACCATATATGATGATGCTGTAAATATATTTCGTTTTGCAATGTAGAGAAAAGAAAAAAAAACTCTTGACTTAAGAAAACCTTTACAGTTATGAGTCATAGATTTCACATATGGTAAATAAATTGGAACATCAATATTTTTTTTATATTAATTCCTCCATCACTGTCTTTGATTGTGGTCCTATTATGCATCATCCATTGGAACCTACAAATGACAGCAGCTTTGAGTAGGAAGGTTCAGTGAAGCCAAGGATGTATACCCCCTTCAAAGCATATATGTTTTTCTAGTAGTATATGCTCCGAAGATTCTCAAGAGAAAGAAGAAATCAAAGCTTAATTTATCCCAAAATATCACCAACTGGATAATAATGATAACGCATTAGTATCTTGTTAGTTGTGCCATGTAAAGCTACATAAAATTCTTGTTCATGGTGGGAGAGAAAATTTACTCTGATGGGAACAAAAGACATAGATCACCCATTTTTCTTTCATTTTGACACAAATCAAACAACCAAATATGATAAATCATCAGTTAAAGAACTCTCAGAGTTTCCATTTTCAGATGATGAGCAACTCGGCAATGCGAATTTGAAGGTATAGCAGTCCCCTATGGGGAATGTCTGATTGCTCTTGATCCCCCCACCCCTCTTGTTATGGTAACCTGGATAATGTGACTTCAAGAATACCACCTTGTCTATCAGAACCAAACCAGCTTTCTTCGCCAGTTTTTCAAGCTTCCATTGATCATAAGGCTCATCATCGCGATGAACGACATGAACTTCCCCTGTTTCACTCAGCATCTTGCGCGAACTACGGAAGAAACCTAACAGTAGCTCCTTGTGCTGCCTTTGTTCACGAAGACACAAATCACACCAAAGTTATATGTAATTTTGAAATGCCAGGCTTTGAGACAATAATCGAAAACATAACACGTACTCTATGAGCCACGTATCGCGTTCACGAAAAAAATGGAAATGCCCCGCATGGGGGAAATTGAAGATGATTCGATCAAATTCTCGACCGATCAAGCAAGGCTCTACATGCATGTTGTGGACATCGATTTCGTGCAAGATTTCACATCCCAATCTTTCTAGCTCCTCAATGTGAGCAACAGAGCTCCAATGTTTTATCACTAGCTCATCTGACATGAATGCAAGGATGAACGAGTCCTCATAATGTCGGTCATATAACTTATAACACATGAAATAAGTGATATGTACCTTCTGAATCCAGTGAAGTGGCAGTTATGTTGGAAGCAGAGCGGAAAGCCCTTGCCAAACATGCGCTAAAAGAAAAATCGCCTTCCCCAACCAGCAAAATTTTTTGACAACTTTTGTAATGCTTGATCCTCCTCACTACATGGCCATCCTTAGGACTTAAAAGTTGGTCACCCATTTTGAGTTACCTTTGAAAAATATTGGCCCTGTAAAATTTATAGCCAACATGTTATACCTCCATTAATGACTTGAACAGATGATTTTGAGTGTTGTTTTCCAGGTGTGGCAACATCTAAGCACTCCATTGGATGTTTAAATATGGATGATTAACGTAGGCATGGGCGGAGCCATGGGGGAGCCCGGGCCCACCCAAGGCCCAAGCCATGCAATAAACTTTAAGTCATAAGGTGATCAATGGTTATAAATAGTTGAAAGGGTTATTGCATATAAACCCTTCACAAAACCTTCCTCAATTAAATTCTATCCTAGTGATACCTCAAAAGGGTTTTAATTTTGCATCAAAACAAATTAAAATCTTTTTGAGAAGTATTATTGTACAATATAATTTAGTTTAATATATTATTTTGCATCAAAAATTGGAAATATTATGTGTAATCCCATTTGCGTTGCACCCATTTGATTTTTTTCGAAGTGTATACTCATATAATAATAAAGTATATTAAGCTATTATGAAAATAAAGTACATGCTCATATAAAATAAATATATATATTTTATTTAAGTTTTTGGTAATAGTGTATATCGAGATAATGAATATATACTGCATTAACCATTTTATATACTGTATTAAATGTGAAAAATGAAAATAGGGCTACAAAATAGACCGAGTGTATTAGTGTCGATTGACATTTAGAGTCGTTGGACTTTTTAAAAAAAATTGTGAAAAGTGTTATCTTCACGGGAACATCAGTATTTCATTTTGAGGTGTTGAACAATTAATGATTTCAATGATTTAATTATTTTTGTTTATTTTAATTTTTCATTATTTCTGTATTGAGTTTTTCAGATTATTTGGAAGTTAAGATTGAAATTTTTTTTATAAAATAAAAACCTACAAAATATTCATATATGTTTTGTGATCAATTATTTTATTCATATTCGTAATTTAAATTTTTAAAGATTTATTTTTTTTCCTTTTTTTTAGAGAGTAATGAGATTTCAATATTTTTTTCCTATGTCTTCTATAAATTGTTATAGATCACTAATTATAGAAAGAAAAAAAACTTTTGATATGAATTAATTGTCATTACTTCAACGAATCAATCATTATCCCATTGTTTTAATTTTACCTTAAATTCTTATATATCTAGAATCATTTTTATTATCTTACTCATTCTCTTGGTTCCCCCCCCCCCCCTTTAATGTAATTCCTGGCTTCGCCTCTAAGGTCCCGTTTGGTTCGTGTCATTTTTTTTGTGGAATTAATTTACTAGGAATCAGTTTACTAGGAATTTTTTATTAGGAATACTAATTCCATCAGACTGTTTGGTTTGCTAGTGGATTTCTTCAAAGAATCATTTTCAAGTGTTTGGTTCATACATAAAAAATGATAAGGAATTTGATTTAAATGTCTAAAATATCTTTACTATTATATATATACGTGTAAAATTTATTTATTTATCTATATCACAATAATATAAATAAATAAAATTTTATAAATATTTTTATAAATATTTAATGAATGCAAATAAATAAAATAACTAATTATGTAATTAAATATATAATAATAATAATTTTTCTAAACCAGTTGAATATTATGAACTCCCCTAAAAACTAAATAACCAATTTTATTAGTTAAGATTCGCAAGTATTACTTTAGGCCTAAACCCATATCACATATTACATCAATTATAATAATATTTAAACCCATCAACAAAAATAAAAACTAAATTTAAAAATATAAATTAATATCTAATACACATTTAAGATTTTTCACATCACATATAAAAATTATAACAGAATTTTTTAGTTAAAAAATCAAAAAGACTATATAAGCCCATTAATATGGGTGGTAGGAAGAAAAAAAAAGAGGAGGCTATTTATTTTAGAAGGGATATACATAATAATTTTATTAATTTGTAAATTGTATAATAGTAATCTAATTTGGGATTCCTGGTGGAATTTGAGATTACCACCATAAAGGGTGATAATCTAATTCCACCCTATTTTTTTATATTGATGAATTTTAATTCCAGTGGAGTCCACAATTACTATCAACATTATCATCAATCAAACGCTGGATTTTATACATTTTTCTAGTAATCTCACATAGAATTAAATTTTATCCCAGAATGACACGAATCAAACGGGACCTAAATGTTAGGAATATGAAGAGATGGAGGGGTTGTTGTTTATTGCTATGATCTTGCTCATCTTTTTTCTTTGTTTTGCTACGTAGCAACCAAAGAAATGGACTGTGAAAATATGCGCACACATGCTCCACTTTTTATTTCATTCTTTCGGTCACCTTAAATGCCCCACTTTTTTTTTTCTTTTTTTTTTTGGCTTTTCAAGTACGCAGAGTAGTGATTTGCTTATTTTTTTTCCTTTTTTTTTTTTTTCAAGAGCACCCATGGGTGAGGGTTCTTTTGAATGCTCATTTATGGCTCATTTTGTTTATACATTTTGTGTTCCCAGAGGATTTTTTTTTTTTGTCGTTCAAACTTGTGAAGAACAAGCTGTTATTTGAAAGTACTATGTATCTTTCATTAGGTTACATCACATTTTAATACTCAATAAAATCAAATTGCACCAATAACATATTTTAAGTAAAAAGAAAATACACAAATATAATACATAACATGTTAGAAATTATTCTTAGAAATCATAAAAAAATTGTATCTTAAAGAGTGATTAATTTGAAGAACTCCTATATAATATGATTAATAATATAAAAATAATAAGATCGAGAGAAAAATGGTTGGAATCACCAGGTCGAGAGGCACATAAGAGATAGAAAAGAATATGTTCTCCATACGCATGGAATTTTACTGACATGATTCATTCCCGAGATACAACTCGACCTGTGAGATTCTACCGACTCCCCGAGGTGCGATCAAGTGGAGTCATCGAACCAAATCCTTGTATTATCGATGCCAGGAATGGAATAGATAAGGCTTGATCAAGATCTTTTATAAAACACAAAAGGAATTTTGATGGAAAAATTCTCAGAGAAGAACTTGATTGATACTACTTTTGTTGTTAGATGCCAAACAATTCAATATATTGGGAGAATTGAAGTTGGGAAATTGTTACGCCTATACATTGAATCACATAAATGTTTGACACATTACTCAAAAACGTTTTCAGTGGTTAATTATCTAATTACAACCCATTTAATAATTCATGCAATTGTAACCGCCAAAGCTATTAAAATTTGGATCACAATAAAAATATATCCATCATAACATCAGTCACCATAATACAAGAAGATAAATGTTCAAAAGAAATATAGATGAAGTTCTCAAATAATACAATAAGATAAATATAAAAAAAAGCACCTTATATAGAAAACTATAAAAATCTCATGACTTAAAAAAACAGGAGGATGATCCATACAAAATATACATAATAATTACTACTAGCATTTAGATAAAGTATAATTTATAGATGATTATGTTCAGTATAATATAGATCATCACACAAATAAAATATTTTTGGTGGGTCTTAGACCTTAAAATTTGGGGGAGGAGATGGATAGTACCTTCGAATAACAGCTTGAGTCACAGAGCTGACGACATATACAATGAAGGTTTGGAGTTTGGGATGGCTTCTACATCAACTACAAAGAACCCTAACCATAATGTAAACAAAATGAGCAATAAAGATGCATTGAAAGCTAATTCAAAATGAGAAAAAAAAAAGTGTTGGGAAAGAAAAAAAAAAAAAGGTGGGGCCATGAAAAGGTAATGGAAAGAATGAAATAAAAAGTAGAGCATGTGTTTGCATGGCAACACAAAGAAGAAGAAAAAGGAGTCCGGATTCGGTGAGTGCCGACTACGGTCAGTTCGGTCAGTATCGAACTGCACAATAAATTGTTGGGTATATTTTTTACTCTCTTATTGGATACTGATGATACTTAGGAATTCATATTTTCTCCAATAGTTGATTGAATCCAATAAGCGAGTAAAAAAATATACCCAACAATTGGTTGTACAGTTCGACTTATAAATGGTGCAGTTCGATTTGCATGTAGTGCAGTTCGGTACTGACCAAACTGATCGTAGTCGAGCACTGACCGAATCATAGCAAGTAAACAACAACAGAGGATCTGGTCCCGAGATGGGGATGTCACACTTCGATGTTGAATGGGGCAAGAGAAATGGCATCCCACTCTTGGATTTTGCTTTGGAAACCTTAACTTTTATTGGGGCTGAGTGCATGTATAGTGCATTAAGTGAGAACATTAGCAGATGCTACACAATCATTTTATAAATATTTAATAATTTTATAAACAATCCATGCGTCACAATGATATAAGTCTCACCCTTCTCATCATTTTTCATTACCAAATTCTGAGAATTCTAAAACACAAAGCTTAACATATCTCTCTAAAAGCATCTTCAATCCTATACCCAAACCTTGACCCAAATTTAAATTTGAGTAAAAGTCACCCAAAACCATCTCCAATCATTTACTCATACCCATACTAAATCAAGTTTTTACTTAAATCTTTACCCAAATCAAGGGAAACTCAAATCTTTACCCAAATTTTCAATATCTCTTTTTTTCCTTTATCTCCACATTTTCTTTCAATGTGATATTTTTTTTCCATTCAATTTCACATTTAATTGAATTATATATTAAATGTCCTCACCCCCAAAATTTTCACCATCTTTTAAACCCCCCCCCCCCCAATGGTCTTCTTTAAGTTTTCATCTTTGTTTTTTAACTTCTATTTTTACTCCAATAAAAAAAATTATTTTTACTTTTTTAAAAAAATTGATGATTATAATTTTTATATTTAAATATATTGAATGGAATAAAAAATGAGTAATAAAAATGTTTGGGGAAAGATTTTGAAAATGTTTATAGGAAATAATTAGAAGATATGAAATTTTTAAAAGATTTGAGTAAAATGCAAAGTGATGGTTGAAGATACATCATATCAAATTAAGCTTTTACTCAAATTTTAAGTGAGATTTGACTATATGTTTGAGTAAGGGCTGGAGATGGCCTAACAGACCAACATCGACTATGGTTCGTCTCTCTCTATATATCTCTCTATCTATGTGCGTTTTATGTTCCATTGATAATTCTCATGTTTCTTTTTTCAGGAATTTATCAAGTCCATAGAGAACAAGATTAAGGATGAGATTCAAGAGGTTACAAAAGAATTGAATCATGAGCTCCAACAAAAATTGAACCATGAAAGTTATGAGACTCATGACAGAGCCCCTCCCAGCAACTCCTACTTGACTTTGCCTATAAACACAGTTCAACAGGGCGGTGGCCAAGGCCAGAAAGTCCAACAAGAAAGCCATTGAAATAGCAAACACCACCACCGGTACCGCAACTTGCAAGTGAATCGAGCGATTATGTTTTGTAGATGAATTTTGGTATGTTTGATTGATTGGATTCATGCCCCTTGTTTCTAATTGAAATAGATGAACAAATTAAATGTAAAACAAGGTTCAAATTTTTAATTGTGGTGTTGATTGTGCCAATTGCTTGTGCAATAGGTGCTTGGTTTTGGTTCTTTAAAAGTCAGCTTTTCATAACACACGGACAGCTTCAACACGCATGAATACGATACAAGCAAGAAGTACATAATATGTGTATTCTTTTTCAGATGAATGTTCATGGAAATAAAACATTCCAATTGTACAATGGCTTGCTGATGACTCTTTGAACAATTAGGATGTTGAGTTATTTTAATGAACATTCACCTGAACAAGAATTATATTATGTATTTCACGCTTGTACCTACAATATAATAATAATGATAACGCATTAGTATCTTGTTAGTTGTGCCATGTAAAGCTACATAAAACTCTTGTTCATGGTGGAGAGAAAATTTACTCTGATGGGAACAAAAGACATAGATCACCCATTTTTCTTTCATTTTGACACAAATCAAACAACCAAATATGATAAATCATCAGTTAAAGAACTCTCAGAGTTTCCATTTTCAGATGATGAGCAACTCGGCAATGCGAATTTGAAGGTATAGCAGTCCCCTATGGGGAATGTCTGATTGCTCTTGATCCCCCCACCCCTCCTGTTATGGTAACCAGGATAATGTGACTTCAAGAATTCAACCTTGTCTATCAGAACCAAGCCAGTTTTGTTCGCCAGTTTTTCGAGATCCCATTGATCGTAAGTTTCGTCATCACGATGAACGACATGAACTTCCCCTGTTTCACTCAGCATCTTGCGCGAACTATGGAAGAAGCCTAACAGTAACTCCTTGTGCTGCCTTTGTTCATGAAGACACAAATCAAACCAAAGTTATATGTAATTTGGATATACCAGGCTTTGTGACAATAATAAAAAATGTAACACTTACTCTATGAGCCACATATCGCGTTCACGATAAAAATGGAAATGCCCCGCATGGGGGAAATTGAAGATGATTCGATCAAACTCTCGACCAATCAAGCAAGGCTCTACATGCATGTTGTGGACATCGACTCCGTGCAAGATTTCACATCCCAATCTTTCTAGCTCCTCAATGTGAGCAACAGAGCTCCAATGTTTTGTCACTAGATCATCTGACATGGAATGCAAAGATGAACAAGTCCTTATAACGTAGGTCATGTAACTTATAACACAATGAAATAAGTGACATGTACCTTCTGAATCCAGTGAAGTGGCAGTTATGTTGGAAGCAGAACGAAATGCCTTTCCCAAACTTGCGCTAAAAGAAAATTCGCCTTCCCCAACCAACAAAATTTTTTGACAACTTTTGTAATGCTTAATCCTCCTCACTACATGGCCATCCTTAGGAGTTAAAAGTTGGTCTCCCATTTTGAGTTACCTTTGAAAAATATTGGCCCTGTAAAATTTATAGCCAACATGTTATACCTCCATTAATGACTTGAACAGATGATTTTGAGTGTTGTTTTCCAGGTGTGGCAACATCTAAGCACTGCATTGGATGTTTAAATGGGGATGATTAATAGAGGGAAGATGAAGAGATGGAGATGTCACACTTTGATGTTGAATGGGGCCTGAGAGTGGCATCCCACTCTTGGATTTTTGCTTTGGAAGCCTTAACTTTTATTCGGGCTGAGTGCATGTAGTGCGTTAAGTGAGAGCATTGGGAGATGCTACACAATCATTTTATAAATATTTAATAATTTTATAAACAATCCATTCGTCACAACGATATAAGTCTCACCCTTCTCTTCATTTCTTCATTGCCAAATTCTGAGAATTCTAAAAGACAGAGCTTGACATAACTCTCTAACAGACCAACATCAACTATGGTTCATCTCTCTCTCTCTCTCTATATGTTTTATGTTCCATTGAGAATTCTAATGTTTCTTATTTCAGGAATTTATAAGTCCATAGAGAACAAGATTAAGGATGAGATTCAAGAGGTTACAAAAGAATTGAATCATGAGCTACAACAAAAATTGAACCACGAAAGTTATGAGACTCATGACAGAGCCCCTCCCAACAACTTTTACTTGACTTTGCCCGTAAACACAGTTCAACCGGATGGTGGCCAAAGCCAGAAAGGCCAACAAGAAAGCCAGTCGAAATAACAAATACCTCCACCGGTACCGCAACTTGCAACATAAATCCAGCGATTATGTTTTGTAGATGAATTTTGGTATGTTTGATTGATTGGTTTCAATTTCTTTGCTTGTGTTCATGCCCCTTGTTTCTAATTGAATGATGAACAAAATGTAAAACAAGGTTCAAATTTTTAATTGTGGTGTTGATGTGTGTCAATTGCTTGTGTGATAGGTGCTTGGTTTTGGTTATTGTTAAGTTAGCTTTTCATGACGCATGGATGGCTTCAACACGCATGAATACGATACAAGCAAGAAATACATAATATATATAGGTATTCTTTTTCAGATGAATATTCTTGGAAATAACACAACATCCCAATTGTACAATGGCTTGCTGATGACTTTTCTTTTTGAACAATTCTCTTTTTACTTATTTTAATTAATGAACATTCACCTGAACAAGAATTATATTATCTATATCTGGCTCGTACATATCAATTGATTCACGCCTCACTTATTCATTATTCCATAACATTAGATTGTTTGACAAGATGAGGTTTTGTTAAGGTTTCATATATATATTCCTCTACGAGAGACACTTTAATTTATTTATTTTTCATAATTATCTTCTTTTATTTTTTAATAAATTGGTAATTTATATCCGGATAAAGAAAGGTCAGTGTGACCTGATTGAAAGAAAAGCACCCTCTTCAAAGCATATATATTTTTAAGAGCATCTACACCAAAGATTCCCAACAAAACCAAGAGCCCTTTCAAGCTTGATTTAGCCCAAAATACAACTTAAAAGCAGCAATGCATTAGTAACTCAAATGAGTTATGCAATGTAAAAAAACTACATATATCACCCACAGGCGAATTTAAAGGTAAAACAATCCCCTATAGGGAATGTCTCATTGCTCCTGCTCAATCCACCCCTCTTGTTATTGTACCCCGGGTAGTCCAACTTCACGAATTTAACTTTCTCTATCAATTTTAAGCCAGCTTTCTTGGCCAGTTTTTCAACCTCCCATTGCTTGTAAGGCTCATCGTCGCGATGAACGACATGTACTTCACCAGAAAAGTTCAACATCTTATACGAACTACTGAAGAAGGCTGATATTAAATTCTTGTGCTTCCTTCGTTCATGAACACACACACACAAATATGTATAAGTATGTTAATCTTTGTGAATGTCAAGCTTTAATGAAGAGTCTCATCAAAAACATCGTAGCACTTACTCGATGACCCAGGTAATATGCTCACGGACATTATAGTGCCCCGCATGAGGGAAACTGAAGATGATCCGATCGAACGACCTTCTGATC
Organism: Acorus calamus; assembly: GCA_030737845.1. Classification (NCBI taxonomy): domain Eukaryota; kingdom Viridiplantae; phylum Streptophyta; class Magnoliopsida; order Acorales; family Acoraceae; genus Acorus; species Acorus calamus. Next base: position 29,809,111 of record CM060865.1, on the reverse strand, counting down.
AATCGAAACTCTCTGTTCATGTTATGGACATCAATTCCATGTAATACTTCACATTTTAACCTCTTGAGCTCCTCGATATGTTCGACCGATCTCCAATGCTTTTTATGTAGAACACCTAATATAGATTACAAGGATAACTAGCAAGTGCTTTCATAAAGTGTTATCACGGTATGTAGAATTAATGTGTACCTTCTGTATCAAGTGATGTTGCAACAATGTTTGAAGCAGAGCCAAATACCCTTGCCAGACATAAACTGAAGGAGAAGTCACCTTCTCCAACCAACAAAATCTTTTGAGAGCTTTCATAATGGTTGAATTTCCTCACAACTTGGACATCCTTAGGAGTTAAAAGTTGGTCACTCATTTTGAGTAACCTTGAAAAATATTGTCCCTGTAAAATGTGTAATATAGCCAACATGATGAGTTTCCTCCATTAATGCCTTGAATAGATGATTTTGTGTGTTGTTTTCCAGGTGTGGCAACATCTAAGCAGTGCATTGGATGTTTAAATGGGGATGATTAATGGAGGGAAGATGAAGAGATAAATGGAGATGTCACACTTTGATGTTGATGAATGGGCATCCCACTCTTGGATTTTGCTTTGGAAACCTTAAATTTTATTGGGGATGCTGAGTTCATGCAGTGCATTAAGTGATAACATTGGGAGATGCTACACCATCATTTTATAAATATATAATAATTTTATAAACATTTCATGCTTGACAATGATACCTGTCCATCAAATATTCCTGTTGTGCAGATGAATTTGATGAGACGAATGTGCTTGGGTTGACTTTGAAATATCTATAAACTGTATTACAAAACTATTTCTGTGTCTATTATTATGCTCTAGGCATATGACATGTTTGTAAAAAACTTTTTTTTTTTTGGGATGAATTGACATGTTTGATAAAACTTATAAGTAAAAATTTATAGCTTTTAACCTATAAACAGTTGTGACACATTTGTTTAAACTTAATTATAAGAGCTTGTTTAAATTAAAAACAACTTAAAAATTTAGAATCTGAAAGTTGGGTAAAGGGTGATTTTAATATTATACTTTATTGAGTATTTTAAATCATTTTTATGTGGACATTCTTAAGGGATAATTTTGATAATTACACAACAAAAGTTGTTTTTCAAATTAATATAATTTAGGCAAATTAATATATTCTTGTATTTTGAATTGGGCATTGTTGCCAAATTAATTTAAATTAGGAAAATGTCTACCATTTTATCAAAAAAAAAAGTTGTTTTATAAATTTTGACAAACATCTACTATTGTTTATTTTCTATTTTTTAAAGGAGACAATAAACAATTATACTACTTATTAGAAAATTAAATGTTATATTTTAGAAATTATAATCTATATGCTATAAATTAAAGCTGCAACAAACAAGATTATCTTGTCCGAACTAGTCTTGAGCTTTAAAATTAAAATTGGGTGGGACTCAAGCCCACTTCAAGTACTTCGGTAACATCAATCACTGGCCACAACTAATTTTTTATGGCTTTAAATCATTGGTTGGGCATGCAGATCTGTTATACAGTCTCATGTGCAGTCTCACATTTCTAATAAGATATATATATTGTTGAATAAAACGTGTAATTTGTACATCTATAAATTAATTTATACAATTCATTGATGGTATATATCTCATCTATAAATAAAAAAAATTACATGAAGGGAAAAAAGTGTAATCTTATATTATCCTTGTTGATTTGCACAATAAAAGCATATGATGCTGGAATATAATAGGTTACACTAGCATATACTAGGTTAAAAAAATGTATAGAGAGATGAATTTATATTTATGTGAATGTATATATGTTAGTTTAAATTTTAAATTTTTATAAAACTATATATTTTATTAAAAAATTATATATTTTATTCTCTTTATTTGTTATATATATATATATATATATGGTCACGATTACGTGCGGTATGCGGTCGGTGCGGTTTACGACGTGAGCCGTCCGATCGCGGGTCCATCGCATCCAACGGTCGACGTGAATCGCACCCGACCGTCCGATGCGATGGACCCGTGATCGACGGCCCGTGATCGCGCACCGCACCGACCGTAAACCGCACCTAATCGGCTCCCTATATATATATATATATATATATATATATATATATATATATATATGGGAGCCGATTCAGTGCGGGAAGCGATCACGGGCCGTCGATCACGGGTCCATCGCATTGGACGGTCGGGTGCGATTCATCTCGACCGTTGGATGCGATGGACCCGCGATCGAACGATCGACGTCGTTTCCCGCATTCCCGCATTCCCGCACTGAATCGCTCGCGTATATTATATATATCACTTATAGGTAGATATACCTCCTCTAAAAAAAATATAACAATTTATATCGAATATTCTTCATTTTCATATAGTCACTAAAGCGACAACCCAACTAACCCAATATCCAATTCAACCAACCAATATTCCTACACTTTAACCCAACCAAATTACAAATAATTCTTAAATGTTAAATAATGACATTTAGTGGTAGTCATTAAAAAATTGGTTTCATAAGTGACATGGCAGACAAACTCAATTCCATGATAGTGGTTATTAAAAATTTGGATACATATCTTGTTCCCAACACTTGTCATTATTTTATGCCAATTACGAGATAGTATCTCATCCCATCACTTTTATTTTTTAAATTTTCTAAAAGAAATTTATGCAAATACAAATAAAAGTTGTTTTAATTTTATCTAGATAACTAGTTAAGGATAATTAGCTAAGTCAATTTAATAGTTTTTTTGCTCTTAAAACAAGTCAATCAAAACGCTCTGTTTTCAAAGACACGAATTCATTCCCTCCTTTTTCTTTTTTTTTTCCTTTTTTTTCTTTTTTCTTTTTTTAGATACAGAGACCCATGAGTGCTACAAGTCTCATCCTACAATACTAGTATAAGTTGTTTTTGAGATTAACATGAACCCACAAACTGAAACTGGGTGAAGGTCCATATAACAAGCCCATATTGGTGATGTCCAAGCCCATATTGGTGATGTCCCTGTCCACACATGCCAAAGCCGGGCGGGACACAAAGTTTAGAATTATTTAAATATTTAACTTTTTTTAAAATAAAATTTCTATTTAACTTGATGGTTCCACTTGAAGGCTACTTTTCTTCATCTATTTTTAAACAAGTACACCTTTGCTCAAAGATGTTATGTGATACTTCTATGTGTTCCTATTCTAACCAGTTAAAAGACTATATATCTAAATTGCTTTTGTTTTTGAACTGAAGGTAGATATTTATTACCTGATTTTATTTTTAAAAATTCGAATTATAAATTTTAAATGGAAGGAGAATAGATAACATCTTTTTTTTTTAAATGAAAGTAGATATTTGCTATCCAATTTTTTTTTACTGAAGATATATATCTAAATTGTTGATGTATTTTTCTTTGTCAATGAGTAATAAAGTTACCATGACTACAAATAACATAAATATTTTTCTGCATAATCAACCTAAATGTTAGGCAAGGTAATTAGATAATAAATAAAACTCCTACAGTAAATCAGTTATCATTCTTTCATGTTAGTAAAATTAAAGACTTAGGCTCCGTTTGGTAACGAGTTTGGGCGGATTCCGCTTTTTGAAAAGCTAAAATCTCAAAATCGTGCAGCCAAACAGGTCGGATTCTGACGGAATCAAAAGCTGGATTCATTTTAATTTCTCTCTCGAAATCCGTGTTTTTAAAATCTCAAAAAGAACGCTTTTTGGTCGGAATCGATTTTTTGAATTGAAAAACAACTTTTTTCTACCAAACAATAAACTCCTTTCAAATATTAATTCCTGAATTAAAAAAAAGCATCCAAAAAAAGTCAAGGTCTAAAATCATCTTAAAAAGCAGCTTTATTCCAAAATATACTTTTCAATCTGTGTTTCCAAACGGATCCTTAAAGTATATGAACGTCATGCGATTCTCCGTGTTGAAGATATATTCATGAGTATGTATCACTTAAATTACACAAAATTATTTAAGATAATTTTTTTATACAAATTTAATTGAAATAAGTATATAATTTCATTATAAAAAAAGACTTAAAAGATATAGTTCAATAGTTAACAAACCATGAGACCATTGATCGAGTCCTAGCACTCACCTAACAGAAAGCACTCCATCACAAATAATTTTGTTTGACTCACACAAATATCATTTATGTTTAAAGGAAAATGTTAGACTTAGTCACATTCACCGACTAAAACTCATACCTTATATATTTTTATTTTTTTTAAATAGTAAACATCATTCAATAAGGTATATACTTTGATAAAAAGTGTTTCGAATTGAATGAAACTATTTTTAGTAAGTGTAAGAAAATATTTAATGAGGTATATATAACATCTAATGAAGTATATATTTTACTGAATTTCTAACGTAGTATATAGGACTGTATTTTGAACTGAGAATATAAAACTGAATGTAACAAGACTCATTTTTAAAATATAGAGTTACCCGACTGAAAATTCAAAAATCCTATGGTCACATGCAATGTTTTAAAAACATCCATTCTTACCAAACAGTACCATTAAAAAAGCACTAAATCATTGTAATCTTTTGCTTTTTAACAGTCAGTGGAGGCCACACTAATGACCACTTAAAACACCTTCCAATCAAAGATTTTTCTTCCTTAACATGTAATCTTTCTCCATAAATACAATCCTCAAACCCTCCCAACAAAAAAAAAGCTGCATCTCCATTTCAAAAAAAGCAAATTCAACTCACCCCATCTTTCCAACTTTACTCAAATCCAAAACCAAACACTTTTTCTTCAAAAACACAAAAAACCCACACCAAGACCTATTATATATACCCCCCCTCTTTATCTTTACATGTTTTCCCTTCACTTCACATTGATGCCAAAGCAATGAAAACCAACAAATACACCCACCCATTCACTTCCTCCTCAAACACTCCTCCTAAGATGCCTCCCCTCACCACCCCCACTTCAACCTTCCAACTCCACCACCCCCCAATCCAACCCTCCAAGCAAATGAAGCCCAAACTCTTGGCCTTGCCACCACCACCAGCACCACCTCCTCCACCTCCACTCAAGCTCCTCCGGCCGACGCGCAAGACCAATCCATTGGTTTGGTGCGGCGCCTTCGCCTGCATCATCTTCAGCCTCCTCTTGATCCTCTCCGGCGTGGCGATCATCATCATATTCGTCGTGATCAAGCCTCGAATTCCCTCCTCCGACGTCACGGGCGCGAGCCTCAACGGCCTCTACATCGACTCACCGGAGTACCTCAATGCGGACTTCACGCTCCTCGCCAACTTCTCCAATCCCAACCGTCGAATCGATGTGAGGTTCGAGCATTTGAGCATAGATTTGTACTTCTACGACTCTCTAATCTCCGCTCGAGCGCTCTCCCCTTTCACTCTGAGGGGAGGGGAGGGGAGGCTCGAGACTGTGCACATGGTGGCGAGTGAGGTCTACTTGTCGCCGGAGATCGCGATGGAGCTTCGGAGACAAGTGGGGACTAATCGGGTGGTTTATGGTGTAAGAGGCGCGTTTCGAGTGAAGGCGAGCATCGGATTGATGCGGTTTTCGTACTGGTTGTATAGTAGGTGCCAGATCGAGATGACTGGACCGCCGACCGGAGTTTTAGTCGCCCGACGATGCAAGACAAGGAGATCATGATCAATCACACAGACTAAAGGCTCCGTTTGGATCCTGCCATAAGATGGTGGATCCAAATATGTTTAGGCATTTACATTTACACAGCTTATACAGCATTCCAGACTAATTTTTTTTGCGTTTGAGAAGTTTCGGAAATAATGATTCTCTACTGCCCCCACTTTTCTGAATGCAGAGTTATCCGCAGCAGTCCAAACGGAGCCTAAGATGTAGAGTTTGTGTTAGCTTTTCGTGTTCTTTTTTTAATATGGTTTTGATTTTATTTGGTTGTAACGAACAAGGTAAAGTCTTTACAGCCCTTGATGGAATAAGTGTACAAGTTTGTGTTATACTTATGGTTCTTGAGACACACTTCTTCTTCTTTTCCTTCTTTGATTTCTTGTTTTTGACGGGTAAAGAAAAATATTTGAAATTTTGAACTTAACTAAAGTGTTTCTCATTGTTTTTGGCGATTAAAGTGTTGCTTCATCACTTTTGATAAAGCGATGGAATCTTTACTGTATTAGTTGTTAAGTATCTTTGTTAAAGCTTTTGAGGGGAGAGGCAACCTTAGGAACAAAGAAAACTCAAAGGGGGATGATGAAATTAGGATAATGTTATGAACTGTCTCACATGTATAATCACACTTGTTATAGAAAGTGTCTCATGCTGCGAAACACATGCCTTTAAAAAATTAATGCAAATAAGAACGAACTACTCTCTCTCAATGCAACTCTATATAATCTAATCTTTTCATCTCTTTCAAAAGTGGATGAATAATTAAAGAGGCGTTGGAAGAGATAATGGAAACATTGTGGGTACAATTAAAGTGATTTTAGTGGTGATAAAGCTGGTAGGTGAGATTTGTCTTTATTTGAAGTGCAGTAAGGTAGTTTTCTCATAATCAAAGGTTTTATTCATCCACTTGAATTATGTCATGATTACCACTCTTAGTTACACAATTTTTGAGAAATTATACATGAGATTTTTTGGGAGGGGAGTATTACAAAGGCTGTTACAAAGCAACTCTACATGAAGATGATTAGATAGTATATGAATAATGAATGTAAAAGTTTGTAGTTAAGTATGTCAGATCCATTCATAAGGTGTAAGACATATGGTTTATAAATATTAAGGAATTATTTGAAACAGAAAAAGCTGGAGTAGCTCAGTTGGTTAGAGCGTGTGGCTGTTAACCACAAGGTCGAAGGTTCGAAACCTTCTTCTAGCGCTTATTTTTTTCCAAAAATCCATAACCCCCTGATAACACCTATCTAAGTCCAAATAATCATCTAAATTAAACTTTCGTTGACAGAGGAGAATGATTATGGGAATGTTCCAATTGTTTAACCCTGACTGAAAAATACAGTATACTAAAAACCTCATACAATTTATTAAAAATGTAGAAAACCATATATAAATGACAATTTTAATATTTCAGATAAGTTATGAAGGTAAAATCGTCATTTATAGATAATTTTTTTCATTTTTAACATATTAAAAGGGATTTTTTGTATACTATATTTTCAACCAACGTTAATAAAACAAAATATTCACAAGATAATCATAATCTGTCAACAAAAATTTAACTCAGATAATTATTTAGATTTACATAGGTATTTTCAGGGAGTTATATAAAATTTAAAAAATTTCGGGAGGTTATATAGATTTCAAACAGTTTATGGGGGGTTATATGGATTTTGTCTCTAAAGTGATAGCAAAAAAAGGGTCAATTTAACATTCAATTTTATTCTCCTTATGTTAAAAAATAAAATTTGCGTTTACAATCTTTCGTTCTTGTGTTCATTTATGAAAATCCCAAACAAAGTTCATTTCTTCCACAGAATCTATCAAAACTGGATTATTAGAAGAAAAAAATTATTTTTTAAAAAAAACTATAAACTCTTACCACTATCACTTTTATTTCAAAGTGTGATTACAAGTCTGAATTTGAGATGAGAAAAAATAGAAAATATAAAATAAAAAGAATACAATTAAACATACAAAAAGGAAGACGAGATCTTCATCTTCATCACAAGAAACAACGAATAACGAGTCATGAACACACATAACACAACGTATATTACATTTACATAAACCAAAATAACACCCACCATAAGATCAGAGATCCCAACAATTTCTCAAGAACTACATAATTCCCAGTCCAAACACAAACTCCACCCCACCCATCCCTATGTATATCCTCCCAAAACATCAATACTTGTACCCCTTCACATGCAAGCTCTCTGAGGCCAGCCCGCCCGAGCCACCCCCCTCATACTTCCCGAGCGTGGCCTCGGAGTTGCCCTTGCACCTCGCCAGGAACGCCGCCTGCGCCACCGCCACATTTTCAGGTTTCCCACCCCATGTCTTGAGCGTCGTCTGCTGGAGGGCCCGGCCAAAGGAGAAGGAGAGCGTCCACGGCCTCAACACGTCGAGCTTGTTCATTGAGCTCAGGTTCAGCGTCGCCTCCTCCTCGCTCTGCCCTCCTGACAAGAACACGATCCCCGGGACCGCCGCGGGGACCGTCCTCCTAAGGGCGGTTACTGTGTGCTCTGCGATCACCTCCGGCGTCACCTATAGCCAAAATTCAAAACATGTTGGAGCTGTAAATTGTAAAATTAACTACATGAATAACTATATTCCCATTATTTTTCAAAGATAAACAAAACTTCTCCTTTTCACATATTTATTTGTTCATCATATTTTCTTTCGAATCAAAAAGAAAAACCTTGTGAATGTAAAACAACGTTAATACGAATTTATATACTTGATATTGTGAAATGAGCCTTCATTATCTAAACTATAAAATATGGAGCTTAAAAACATAGCTTTGAGAGAAATTTTATACATGTTTGTTAAAACATATAAATCAAATATATTATAGATTTTACCTCAAAATAAATCATTGTTGTGGTGTTTGTTTAAACTTATTAGAACTCATTTAAGCTAAATATAACTTTAAAAAAGTTAGAATTTGTAAGTTGGGTGAAAAGAGAGTTTATGAGATAATAACTTATAGAGTGTTGTAAATAATCTTTATTTTGTAAGCTTTTTTTTACTAATGAAAAAAAAATTTTCATTTCATCTTAAACTATTCTTCAACAGTTTAAAGGAAGAGATATTTTTTTATAATTACACAATAAAAATTTGTTTTAAAGCTTATTATATATAACAAAGATATATTACTTGTTCTTTATTTTTCAACAACTACAACAAACATGTCTACTGTTTATTTGATAAATTAAATCTATAATTTATAAACTATAATTTATAAATTAAAAATGCAACAAACATTATCGTCATCTATGTATCTCACTTCATATTATATCAGTGTCATATCAACAAAAATTATTTTATTATTACCATTATTTTAAAAATAACATCTTAGATTGTGCATTTCACAGTGATTCTAGTTTTTACCTTTGGGGCATCAGACCCGGGGGTGACCATGTTGGGCTTGAGGAGCGTCCCCTCAAGGAGCACATGGTGGTCGTTGAGCGCCTTGTACACCGCCGCCAGCACCGCCTCCGTCACCGCCGCGCATTTCTCGATCCCTTGCGGCCCGTCCGTCAGTATCTCGGGCTCGACGATCGGCACGAGCCCGTTCTCCTGGCACAGGATGGCGTACCGGGCCAGCCCTCTCGCGTTCTCCTGTATGGCTAATTCTGACGGTTCCGTCGGCCCGATCTTCAGCACGGCCCGCCACTTCGCGAACCGGGCCCCGGCCTTGTAGTACTGGGCACACCTAGCTCCGAGTGAGTCGAACCCCTGTGATGTAAGACGTGAATAATTGATGTAAAGGTGCTATACATGCACAGTCAATTTTGCAGCTTACTTTGCATATCCATATATTATGATATAGACTACTATTATCATATTATATGAAGTAAAAAAAAAATTATTGTATCTCAATGGAAGACTGTATAATTTATAAAACATAAAATGGTGGAACTATAAACAGAGATGCACAAAGGGCCGGAGATATCATTTTCCATAAAAATCAAACTTCTTGAATAAAAGTTAAATTTCATATGTTTGGTATCTTTTAATATCATATTTGCATATTTTGGGAATTTTTATAAGTCTGTTTCTTATTTTAATAGATTCCAATGATTTGGTTTTTATTTTGGAAGAATCTTTATTATATGTGGCCTATAAAAAAATCATTACATTTTGTATAAACAACTTTTGAAAATTTAAAATTATTCTCTTTTTTGGGGTAAGTGTCATTACACGTAGTCTGCACAAATAGTCACGTAGACAGTCCATGTACTTGTATTGATAATCATCAAATGAGATATATCTCTCTTTATGTATGACATAATATAAGTTCTTAAAAAAAAATTTCATTTGTTAAAAATAAATTCATTAAAATCGTTATATGACAATATACATTTTTTATCAAAAAAATATGCAAATTGCTCGTGAGACTATCCCTAACGTTATTCTTGTGAGCTTTATTTCATGTGAATTCAATATGTGCCTTATAGATTCAAGAAGTATATGTGGAAAAATCTGAACATGGATCGGATCTCGCTATCGTTTCACGCTGCGTTACCTGAGTTGTGGTCTCGCCATTGGTGCCAGCGAGGTCGACGGTGCCCTTGTCGACTTTGATGCCGGGGAGGACACCATTCCCTGTCAGGACATTGACAAAGGGCTTGCCGTCGGTGGTTTTCTGGTAGAGGGTCTCCTCGAAGAGGATGACGCCGGAGAGATATTGGAGGGCACCGGGGGCAGTGAAGAGGAGCTCCCGGAGGGACCGGCGGTTGGACTCGATGTTCTCAACGTTGATGCTCGACAAGCGCTTGCCAATCGTTCCGGTGCTCTCATCGGCGGCGAGGATGCCCTTGCCGGGAGTGGCGATGTATTTGGCATTCTTGATCAGTTCATCTTCATCATAATAACAAAGTTTGTGAACGATAAATATTTAGGAAGAGTTTCATTAGACATATGAAGTGTGATATTTATAAGTCATACTATATATATAACGTAGTAAAAATATAGAGTTAACTTTTTTTTTACTATGTATTTTAAGTTATTAATGTGAAAGATGCATGCATAAGCGAAAGCGAGGATAGACTACTAGAGTTGGTTTTCAAAATATGATAAAAATATGATAAACAATTTAAACTAAGATACTAAATGTAAAGTTCGGCAAATAAAAGTATCCATAAATAGTGTCAGAAGATATTTAATACCGTGAATTTTTTGAACATTTACAAAAATTAACCATTTATTTAATTAGTATAATTTTTTAAAAGAATCTCCTAATAATTGAAAGGGGATATATATAACACATTTTTATCAATCCAATTACTAATTAAAAACACGTATAAAAATGTTATTTAAAAAAATTCAACAAAAATTGTGTTTCCAATAAAAAGAAAGTCCTTCACAATATGACCCTAAACCACTATTTATTTTACCAAGTATAATCACTACTTGAAAATTAAAATAATCTAATTGTTTGGCACCACAAAATCACGTATATAATGCTACAAATGCCTCTTAGTAAAACAAGCTCGCAATCTCATGCATCACACACATGTCATCCAGTCAAAATTGAATCTCTTCCCGATGATAAGTTATTCCAAAACTCATTATCTTACAAATCTAACACATGAGGAATAAGAAATCAATTAAGATTGAATCTCATCAAATATATATTTAAATAAAGTATGTACCTGCATATTTCCCCACGAAGGCCGACATTATTATATGAGATAATTATAATTAAAAAAGGCAAATGTGAGATAAGAAGAAGCTCTCACAAAAGTGCAATTCCCTATGATGAGACCTATTTTATACACTTCAAAGGCTTGGGAGAATATACCAAGGGATATATCTTATGATTCATACGTGTGGTATAGACACGTGCGGAGATCCCAGCCTGTGGTGAGTTATCGACATTGGATAAACCGACGTGTGATGATCAGGCATGCCACATGGAGCTGACGTGGACATATTTTATCTGCTATTTGCATGGATTGATTTGGAGGGGGTGTGTTTTTGCGAGGTTTGTTTTTCTCTCTTTTTTTCATTTTGTACATGTGATTTTGATTGGGTACTTTTTATTTTTTTATTTTTCTTACGATAAGTTACTTTTCGCAGTTGAACTTACGGTCAAATTGGTATATTATCTGTCTGTTTATCCCAATAATAGAGAAAATTCTCATGCATGTGATTTGATTTGGTAAGGTTGAGAGATTGATCCTTGAAGAGACAAAAATAGAGCTCTACAACATGGACCATCAATCTAAAAAGAGGTTCATTCTTTTATAAAACTTTTTTTTGTCCAATCTTGAGTGGCAAATTTCAAATCCAAGAACCCTCGATAAAAAATAAAAAACCTCTACCACTCTAAATAGTGGTTTAAATTATAATAGAAAACAAAGATTTATAATAATAAATAAAAATATGGAATGATTTGAATCAATTTTAAAAAGTCATGTCACTTACTATAAAAAGTGATAAGATGACATGCATTACTATCAAGGGGGCCGATTACATGCGGTGAACGGCAGGTGCGGCATCGATCGTGAGCCGTTGATCACGGGTCCATTGCATCGGACGGTCGGATGCGATTCACGTCGACCGTTGGATTCGATGGACCCGCGATCGAACGGCCCATGTCGACGCCGCACCTGCCGTTCGCCGCACCTAATCGCCCTGTTACTATCAATACTTCAACACAAACCATATCCGAATAGGGGATGACGTAAGATAGTGCCACGTAGAAGTAAAAGTCTATTAAAAAAAATAACATAATTTTCAATAGACTCTTAAATGAATATATTTTTTTGCATTGCATACCTGGCAGCCTCATAGAGGCTGCAAGAGGGAATTCCAATGGATAAGCCAAACAGAAAATTTTTGTTTATTTACCCCTGACAACTATACTGAGATAGATAATAATTCATGCTGAATAAACAAATTTCGGTCTAATAGAATAAATCTCCAGTAATCACCCCTATCAATTCACCACAAGGGGGGGGAGGTTATACAAACAATTATGGTTCCTGTCAAACCACACAAATCAAATATAGAATATTTATAGGGTGAAACATGCAAAATTCACTATGACAAAAGATAATAAGAGTTTGTATATGTTGGTCTAATAGAATAAAAATAGCATAAATAACCCAAAAATATAATAACAAAAAAAACTGTAGAATTGCATTGTTCATACGTTGAACTACAACATGATATTATATATATATGCTCACTGAAAAGGGGAAAAATCATTATGGATGGGAAAAAATAAATGTTATATGATGAGAATCTAATTTATGAGAAGCTCAAAAAATCGCAGAAGCCTCGCCGCATAATATATCTGCATCACAAAATTGTTAAAAAAAAAAGATCAGTTTTTGGTGGCTGAAGAACAACTATTGCAACAAATGGATCATTGACCCCTCCTAATTTTTGAAAAGTAATACTATGTGTATTGCTTGCTTACTATAAGTAGGGGTCACAACTTTTCTCTGATAATGATAGGTTTCAGCACAGGTTGCTAATCATCGTCCGTCCCGAAATACCTATCTCCAAATTCGCCCATGCCCGGGACAACACGCCAATCTTCATTTAAACCAGTTTCAATTTCTGATGTGACGATCTTTAGTCTTGGGAAATTTTTGCAGACAACATGAATGCCTTGAGGAGCCTGGTCATGTATGAAAACCATTTATCCGAAGAAATTCAAACGAATTGCATGATGACCCAAAATAACTTTAATATTACAAAAATACAGTCACAAGAAATGATTTACGAAGATCATAACTTCAGAGGTTCACATATTGATATTTAACAATCATGTAGATTTGCCTGTGTGGATATGGCCCTACCTGGACCGATTTTCAAAAACAAGTTTTCATAAAATAAAAACTGCTCTTTATCAGCTTTTAATTAAAAAAACTACTGTCAATCAGCTTTTTCAGAAAAACTGTTTTGTTGAATTTTAACATGGAAAAAGATAAAATCTGGAACCAAAAGCTAAGTTAAAAATACTTGTTTGGAACGTATTATCTGAAAACTGATTTTACAAATACAGATTTAGATTGACAATTGATTTCCAAACGGGACCATAGTATAGAATAGAACTAACTAAACCCATCCCAGAATAAGGAAGATATCTTACAGAAATGAGATTGAGGAATATTATGTTGGATTCTGGTACACCCTTCCTCAAGAGCAAAGAGATGGCCTGGAATGCTGAATTCCCTATAAAGAATATCGAAACTGAATTAGAAGCAAGAACTCATCAGCAAAAACTATGTTAAAGTAGCTAAACGTCTCTGTAATGCATAGATAAATTTAATTATATCATTAATAGGCATGAAGTGAAATTTTACAATTATAGTTCAGTATCAGAATAAATATCCTAAACAAAATAATACTTAAATTTCATATATGAAGGAACAAATGGCCAAACTTCAGTTTAATGTACTAATCTAAAATTAATTAATTGAAAACACAAAGGATTTTTTTATTTTTTAGAGGCGGTAGACAATTTTTCCCCGATCATATATTAATCGAAGCATCGAGAGTCTGAAATACAAGCTAGGAGCAAAGAAAGAGGGCAAAGCGAAATAACAAAAAATAGGACTCACCTGTCCCTAGAATAGGATCCAAGAGTAGCACATGCCTATCAGAGATGTCCTTTGGTAGATTCTCATATATAAGCTGCAGAGGTAATGTAAATGTCACGTAGGCAGCCTTAGAGAGAAGTTACAAAGAGAACAAGGAATGTGTTCAAACCTGCTGACCATTGTCTCCTTCCCTATGAATCAGGATCTTCCCAATTTTTATACCTTTACAGCATGCTCGCAGGGCATTCTCCATGCTCTCACCACTGACATCCAATTGAAACCAATCATGAAAAGTGTTTAAAAAGTCAAGAAACCAGTTTTGCGAACTTGACAACATAGCAACTCAGGCCCACAGAAAAGACAAATATGGCAGCTCAACTTGTGTATGACTGGTTCATAAGCAACTAATAGTTCGTCGGCTCAATATTACTATTACTAAGACAAACATTACTAATAATACAACCAAGGAAACAAGTTACACGCCAATATTGATTTATTTTATCTGTAGATCTTACAATGATGAGATTTACAGTTCTTTTGAAATCCTATGAACTTTCAGTAAACTTTACAGCATGCTCAGAAAAGTAATACAGCACCAGCAACAAATTTTGGAAATCCTATAAACTTTGAATTCCTTCTTAATAAATAAATGTCTCGAATGAAAATACAAATGGTAATGATATTTGATCAAACAAACCATTTTGTGTTCATGAGAAATAAATTACATAATGAAGACGAGATTCAAAGTTAGAATGAACCACAGATGAGTACCTTCTGATCACAGAGATGCCACATAATCTTTTACAGAAATCCACACCAGTATACACCGAGCCTGCACCAAAATAAAATATTAACAAATCAAATTCTAATTTGGAGAATTTAGCTTCAAAATGGTAAGCCAATAGATATAGCTTAACATCTCAAAGCTGAAAATTCTTGATATAATTAATTCACCTATGTTCATCTGGATTCATTGCAAAAAATCAGAGCCCTATTGTTTCATAGTACTTGTAAACTCCAAAATTCCGTATTTTAATCCTCTCTTTCTTGATTTTTTATTTTCCATCTCTTATGTTATATCAAACTAAATTCTGAACCCTGATAAGTCACAGAGCTATATGTATAAATATCCAAAGCGCAAACAGAGTAGTAGTTTCCATTAACATAGGTTGACTACTAAAATCCGTAACTAGTTATTAAAATAAACTCTAATTAATTGGACATGCATATCCCACCATTACACCAGTGGCAAAGTTATCATGGTGCCAAAAGATTGACAGCTCCGTGCTTACCAGTTGGAGTGATCACCTGCTTTTCTGTAAATGGAAGATGACCTAAACCATGTTCAACCACCTGTGAATGATGCAATAAATGGAATGAGCTAAAATTTTTAATAAAATGAATAATGTCCTTTACTGCAATTAAAAGCTTACCAGGCGTATCAATCGATCAGCATAAAATATGAAGTCATGCTTTGTTGTATTGGCATCACGGATCAGGGTATGCATCCCCCGTATCTGAAGTTAGCAGATATAATAATAAGAATCAGTCATATTCATATTCAGCATGTGCCTCATGATGAACATAAGACTACTGACATATGCCGATAGAATTTTGCACTCAAACAGAAATAAAATGCAGAAGTGAATACAAAAACCATGTATTTACCTGAAAAGTAGATTGGATGACATACAGATTTGAGTATATTTTACAGAGATTGTGCTGCCCAAGTTTTGTATGAATATGTTGCACAATCAGATCAATTGCTACATGATTATCAGCCCCACGGGGAATGATAATATCGGCATACTTCTTTGTCGGCAGTATGAAATCATCAAAAGCAGGCTTTACAAACTTTGAGTACTGCATTCGCCGATAAGAATACGTTTAGGTATATGCTTTATGGAACAAAATCAACAGATATTAACACAATAGCAATCTGTGAATATAGGCAGTACGTCTGATGTAAGGCAACTATTAAGTAGGGAATTAAATTTTCTAGAGATTGAAAGAGAATATGATAGCACATGATACACAAATGATACATTGATGGACAAGAATCGTACCCACATGTCAATAGAGAGACAAGATCAAACATAAGATAATTTAAAGATAGTTTCTATACTAAACTGAGTGAACTTTTTACTGCCAACTATAGTTATGTAAGTAAAACATATTGAACAAAGGCTTCTTGTTAAATTGCAAAGAGACAGGAAAATGAATGCTCATTGTCACACATAGGCACGTTACAAAAACAGAAAGTCAAACTGTCTAGGTTGCAGAAATGAGAAATTTTAACATAGATAAGCTCATTATCATATCTCATGGTGAGCCTGTAGAATTCCACTTGTCATCGGCCTTAGTTACTACAGGAGAAGCTGTCACAATGCATGCCTATAGTCAGAGCAAAGGCATCTTGAGCCAAAGCTTGTGAACAAGAGATTTATCACAATATTCACAAGATAGGCAAAAGTTTCTAAACCAGAGGCTTTTGCATCGTTTAACTAACTTAGCAATTACCATCAGTGATTACTTCGCTTAAAATTGAATTATTGGATGCTTTCAAGGACTGGTAAGTTTAATTTTCTACAGCACAAAGTTTCTCTATAAACCATGTAAAGACCTACTGGAATGTTGATTGAGAAGGTTTGGACTAGTCTAACAAAAGGAGAAAAGATTTCGTCATCTTGATAGTCTTGATAAAGAGAAATGAAAAATGAGACTCATGGATGGACAGTCATGCAGGGATATGAGCAATCATAAAACTGATTAAAGAAATGACATGGATTGGATTAATTGGGGAAACAATTTTCATGGAGCCCAGTGCTATAGGAAAACGACTCATATAATAATGATGGAGATGATCCTATATAGAAAGGAAGATGATAGAGCTAGTCCACATGAGTCCTAGATGGAACCGAATTGCCTATGACAATAAAGTAGCTCCAACTGAAAAGGATTTACATACACAAATGCATGAAAAACAATAGCTCCATGTTTTCCACCATTCAACTAACTGTAATACTCGAATGCACAAAATTCACGCTATTATAGCTGAAATTTTATAATGCCCAGATTAATTATTGCCAAGATTTAGCCCCATGTGATCATGTAAACTCTAGAATATTCAATGTTACTCAATGGTTTCATCCCGTATTAAGTGATTCAACAACTTAAACCAACAGTTTAGCCACAGTGGCTCATGCAGTGGAACAAACTAGTGTCAATGAAGGAAACATGTTCGAGATTCAACACACTTTTACGAGAATATCATATGGATTGACCAGCTGTGCTTGCTCGAAAATTCTTTATGAACACATAAAGCACATATCACGCTGCTCAAATTGTTCACTTTGTGAAATTCATATGCAAAATCAAAATTTAATGTACTTGATTAAAACTTTTATATTTATTAGGCTCAAAAAATGCAGTGATCACTAATGGAATGGAAGATTTATAGTACAATTCAAAGACTTAAATTAAATGTCTTCGTTTTGAAGGTCCTTGGTGAATGGATTTAGATTGTTTGAGAAGGAACCAAAAGAAAATACATGCAGATCCAGTATGCTTCTCCAATACTTTACAATATCAATCACAAAGTGACTAAAAATTCAATGCTCTTCCTATAATGGGATAATTTTCTAGCAGAATTAGTGTAGAAATAATTTCTCAATCAATTATAATTGGCCAACCTGATCTAGTACGGTTTTTATATCCCTCCCCCTCTCTACTGTATCACGCCCTATCCTTCTCGCCAAGCGTATATCAGCATCTGCGCTGGAAAATATATGAAGCCAATAAGAGTAACAGCCATAAGACAGTGCAAGAAAAATGCAAATAGAAAGGTTCGCTGGGCAATGTAATGGTGCATTTCAAGAGTCATAAAGTCCCATACGCAGTCATTGGCCACGAAATGCAAGATTAAGCAAAGTGCCAGCAAAGAAAAATTCAGTATCATGCGTGCAACAAGTGAAAGAGAATATAAAATAAAATGCAAATAAATGTTGAAAATTCTAAAAAACCAAAACAATGCTCTTGAGATGATCATTCAGAACAATACATATTAGACATATGTAATGTAAGAGAATTGTACATTTAGAAAAACTTAAATTGACAAAGACGAAATTTTGATAAAGAACCATAATCATAAATACTAAATATTTCAGTAAATCATTGTGCAATTTAGATAGAAAATTAGAAGCGTGATTTGCTCTCCTACAATGGTTTAAGTCATCACTAACTTTAGGCCATTACATTTTTTGAATGCGTAAAAAAGAGCATTTCCAAACAATCAATGTGTGTGTTTTGTTTTGTTTTTTTTAAATAAAACATTCAGTGCCTTGAAAATCACAAAAGGCTATGGAGGCTGTATATGCCATCATACACATGCACCTTATAGACATAAAATGATGGCAAGGGATGAAGGGAAAAGGAACCTGTATCAACAAAGATCTTCATATTCATCAAATCCCGGACCCGCGGATCATGAAACACCAGTATGCCTTCCAAGATGATCACATCCGAAGGATTCACCTGGAGATGAATTGGTAAGGTCGGAAAGACTTGACCATATAAAGACAAGAAGTTCTAACAAAACAAAGATCTGTATGATTCCTCTTCACAGTTGTTTTCATTTCGAGGTAGCCAAGCTCAATCAAGGGAGGGAGTTGATGGTGGAAACTAAAACAATTGATTAATAGCATAAGATTCTATAAACAAAAAACAACACAAAAAAGGCACTTCTAGTATGCTAAACTGGTTCCTCAAAAGAATAACCATCACATTAATGATGGGACAGAATAGACATCTGCAAATAAAATCAACTGTCCAACAATGGAAAGATTTAAGTTGCACTGGGCTGATAAATCATAAAATCAAAATGACAGAAAAAAAATGAATGCTCACTATTAACTTGTATCTAAGAAAGAACAGAAGTCTCCACAAGGAAAAAAAGAAAACACGTTGACAGTATGTTTTTTTTTCCAAGTGTGTAACAGTTCTCACAGAGGGGTCGATTTCTAATTCAGGAATTGTCTGTTTATGCGTGTGATGTGGGTTTCTGGGACAGACTCTGGTTTTTTCTGTTTCTTGTGTTTTATACCTTTGGGGCTTTCTCCTTAAATTTAATATACTGAGGGCCTAGGCTTACCATTTCAAAAAAAAAAACTGTTCTCAAAGAGGGAACATATCATTTTTATGTTGAAAGAGATGCTTATCACCCATTACAATAAGAAAAATGAAATGTACCTTCCTTTTTGGTAACACATTTCTATGAGTTTTATAATCATAGTTCGGAATATCAACAGCCTTCCCATGCCTCAAGCTCTCCATGCAACTTAGTAGTAATTCAGTGTCAAAGGCATCTGAAAACAAGAAGCCACCCCTATATTAGAATAATTCAAAAGAAACAGCCAAAAATTTCAATGAACGTGTATGGAAAAAATCTCAATGAAAGTGACCTGTGAACATTGAAACATAACGCATAAAAAAATATTTGAAAGGGAATATAAAAATCGATCCAAAGATTAAATATCTTGTGGAAAAACATCAGGGGTGTCTTTTTTGACTCTTAGTGGACAGAGCAATATTGAAACATATTGACTGTGATTGTCCTAACAGTTCTTCCATCCTTCCAATTTTCAAAACAATAATGCTCTAAAATACAATACAGCTGAGGCCCATGACACAAAATAATTGACATAAAGAAACAAAATTTAACTGGTCATGAATATGATACAAGGCATGGAATTTTCTGCAAAAATGTGTAGGTTTTGCTAGGCCCCAGAATCTAAAGGATGATTTAATGAAATTATAAATGAATATTATGTCAACAAAACAATATCAAGATGCTAGAATGAAAATTATTTAGAAGTAATCTCCACCAGAACTGATAGTATGTATAACAAGAAAGATAGTAATACCAGGATGGTCAAAGTTATATTCATAGACTTGCTCTAGTTCCTCATCAGTCAATCCATGATAAAAAGAATCCTGCAATGATGCATAGAAACATATTCAACTGTAGATAAGAAAAAACTACTCGCACAATATTAAACCAAACTTTCCTTATCAATCACTCCATAAAAAAACTAAATCCAAAATCAGCATAGACATGCATAATGAGAAATAGTCAAATTGGTTCCAGAAGAAAATTTTCATGAAACTTGGACAATATGATAGTTAAGTTGAACAACCCAAAGAATCATTTTATCTCAAAGAATCAATTGCTTAGTTACACCTACGCTAAGCAAATTCTGATATGGGTATTGCTAATGCATTTAACATGAAAGCAGGGAATGGACAGTATAAAAGATACATGCAGGTACTGAAATTTTCAGACTGTTCACTGTGCAGAAATAAGCTATTACACCATTGACATCAATGGCTTAACATGTGCATATGGAATTTCACTTGTGTTAATGCCTGATGTTTGGGTGGAATGTTCTCCAAAAAGTAACAAATCTGCGAGGCCATTATCTTTTGCATTGATGTTCTCGTTTCACCGACAACAAAATTAATGAATGACTTGGAGAGAATGTTTTTAGGCTTACTTGACTAACAAGAACAACACGTTGATCATGGAGCTGCTCAATTATCATATCACAAACGGTGGTCTTCCCCGCAGCCGCACCACCAGCGACTCCTGCAGAAAAATTCGATTACCAAATCAAAGAAAGATCCTTTGCAGGTCGAATTGTAAAGAATTGATTCATTAACTTAGTCCACAAGAAATAAAATTTATAAAGCTATTTCTAAGTTCTAACCAATGACAAAAGGCTGCCTATTCACATTATCAGCTGTTGAGGTCGTCGGCTGCTCCATCTCAGATTTTCTTGGTGTCAAGCCATCCAAACGGAGCCCGGAAAAATGAGTTCCTATCGACGTCTAGCAATTCTTCAACTGAACCGGAACTCATGTTTTTAATTTCCCGGATCTAGAATAGCATATAATTGAAACCTCAGTATGCTAAGGAAGACAATAATAATAATGCATGATATGTATGTATAAGACCACGTGACAACTAGTGGATAAGTGTGTTTTACATGAATCCCACTTTGTACAAGAACCAAGATACACAATGCAAATACTAAAGAACAAAATCAAGATAGTAAGCCATTGCCAATAACATCGATCGACAAGAGTTAACTGCCAAAAAAAGTTTCCCTTCTTTTTTTTTTTGATACAGCTCATCAACTTGACGGAACAAAAGAAAACCATAAAAATAAACACACAACGCCAAAAAACTTGAATGCTCGCACATGAGAGCCATCAAATCTGATCATCCACATAAGAAAATTCACAACTTGAAAAAACAAAAACCCCACCATGGATTGAAACCAATGCACATCCAAAACCCCTTTCAATACGATCTACAATGTTCAACCACAACAACTACACCATACAAACACTCTCCATCAGATAAAGCTCCGTTTTTTATCACATCTAATGAGCCCACATTGAAATGTCAATCAAATCCCGATCAAATCAATCCAAATCAGACGACATTGTATTCAAAAACCCGTCAAGAAACGCTGTTTCACATCAAAAACAGATCTAGGTAATGAAATTAAGATCAAAACACCTTCAAAACCAAAAAGATCCGAACTTCCAGTTCTTCAACACCAATAAATCCAAAAAAAAATATATATATATATACGATAAAACAACATAACAAATCAAGCCCAAACCAAACCAATGAAAATAAATAAAACCCAATTTTTTTTTTACCTTCGTAAATGTAATTTTCTTTTGATCTCCACGATTTGAAGCTCCTGATGACAAGAAAAGAAAAATAAAACCTTCGGACAAGCACAAATAGCTGGAAAAACAGAGGATACAATAACCTTCCGAAACTACCCCTACTTTTTTGCGTAATTACATTGATCATCTTTCTGACCGGGTCCACAGAAGATGCGTTACATACGGGCGTGGACCCGACACGAGATTATCCGCTTACGTGTCACGACAGAGACCGTCGAAAATCTAGGGTTCGGGAAATGATTGCAGATCGACGGCTGAGATTGATTTCATCTTCGTAGCGCGGGATGGTGTCTTTGTAATTAAAGGGATCGGCGTAGGCAGTTCTGTAGGGTTGGCACGCCGTTCGATATCACGTGTTTTGGCACGTGCGGGGACACACGCGTGGGAATCGGGTCCCGCTTACGTGGATATGACGCACAGAAAAATCAATAATAAAGTATTGTTTCATTGAATAATTAATGCAAGGTACAACGACTGAAAAAAAATTCATGTGTATATGATGGACCACCGCTTGTCTGTAAAAAATATTTTATTAATTAAAAATTATTTATATAAATTTTATTAATGTATTTTAATGGACATGTGTTGTTCATCTAAATATGCACGTACCATTGAAAATCTTATACTTATATGAGAATTTTCAACAAAATATAAGAGATTTTATTTAGGTTGATCGAGTTGATAACACGTAATTACTTGGTTTGTGTGAAGTTTTGAGAATATTTTGGTTTATTTTTATGTTTTAGATTTTTCTGGCTTTCTAACTTTGATGGAGAAGTGCATTTGTTATGTCTCAACTAATCAATAAATTAAAGGTCTTACCAAAAAAAAAAAAGCATAACAATAATAATCAATAAATGTCGATCCCATTGTGATCAAAGGTGGAATAAGAAAAAATAAATAAATGGGAGAATAAGATCGTATTGGTGGTTAGATTAAGAGGAATTAGATGACATGATATTTAAGAGGTCCACATGTTAATCAATTTTTCATCTCCAACATTGTTTTGTCATTTATAAATGTGATTAATGTTTTATTCATCTTTTATCCACAATGTATTCACCTCAATTTTTTTTACAATAGAAATCAAGTAGCTTAAATCTATCTTTTTCAAAACAATTTTTTTTATACATGGTCAACCAAGATTAAAAAGATATTATTATGTTTTTAAACCAGAATAACTACAAATACAAATAAACAAAAAATAAATTATTTGACTAATATAGTTATTTAACCCAAATAACCTCCTAGGATTAATATACATTCAAGAATTGATTCACTGTCAATTAATAAATAAATAAAATTTATGGGGAACTTACTTCAATTTTCTCAATAAATTATCCATTATAGCAATCTTTATAAATAATTTTTTTAAAGAGACTAGAAAATAGGGAGACATATATTGAAATACAGTATTTGGTAATAAGTTGTTTATTGCTAGAATATAAACATTTCAAGACAAAAAGTCAGTAACATTAGAAATGAAAAGCTTTTTTGTGGTATTAATGTGGGTTGGGAGAGAGGGTCTTCAATTTCAGAATGATTATTACAATTAAACTTATGGATGAATACCAGGCATTCATTTACATATATAAAAAAAAAAATTGGTGTGATTACATATATAATAATTGATATGCCATCCAAGCATACATGCTCTGTTCAGAATATTATTCAATTCAAATCCTATCATGAATGTTTAACATCTCTCCATTAAAGTTATTCTCATTACAATGGTATATAATAAGTTGTACATGATAACTTTTCACCAAAATGAATTGATTTTACATATCAATTTTTATTTGACATGGACCTGTTGGGGTATGGAACATGTGCTAATGCGTCAAGGTATGGACCATGTGTTATTTTATGTTTCGGACGAATTGAAATTAAACCATGAAAGCATTATAACAACATGACCACAGCTAATGTATATAATCATTCCTACCATCTTTACTGCCATCCCTAATTTTTCCTAACCTATTATATACTAAGTTTAAATAATACAAAAACTATGCACTCAATTTATTTTTATTATATATATATATATATTATTTTTTAGACTTAATTAGACAAATAAAAAAATTCAAAACATATATGAAAAATGTTTTGTTATAGAAAGTTAAATACATACAAAGATACTATTTTTCTTGAAAAATAAAAAATTAATTTAATATAATGTGTATATACTAGGGCCCGCCGCCCGCACTAGGTTGTAGACGTACGGGACTACAAACATATTGAATTTATAAGTACTTAAACATATACGTCTTTGAAATTTTTTTATTTATTTAAATTATGTCTTTGAAAGTTAAAGATAGGTATGTTAAGTGAGGCCGGTGAACGTTTGGTGGACTCAAAAGAGTGGGGTGGACCAATCTTTTAATTATGAGTACAAATTATGTTGTGGAAGCTGAAATGTAGCTGTAGATGCATAGGTTTAACCAAGAAACATTATTGCCTGCATGTGTTCATGGAATTTAGATCTATAAATCTCTCCATTGAATTTATGAGACCTCTTTCTGACAGTGATGGCTTCTAGGATTTAATCTGTAAAACAGATACAGGAAAAACAAACAAAACAAACACAATAGAATAGATTTTATGATACATATATATTTTAAGAAATTATTTTAGTATAACAAATTAGCAAATAATTATGATACAAGATTTCTCTGCCCCTTTCCTTGCTATCATCTGTTTAATTTATTTCAAATCTATGCCATCACTGAAGAAATAAATTTCATTTAATTGTAACAAAAATCCTGGGGTATTTGACATAAATATTATTATGTTTACTATTTTAAAATTTAATTTTCAATTCTTTTATATAATTGATCCTAATTAAAACAAGAATCCTAATAAAATAGAAAAAACACAAAAAAAAACTAATACATGTGTTTAAAAAACAAAAAATAAATTGTAAATAAAAAAAAACAAATATCCCAACAACCCAACAAGATTTTTCTACATAAATTAGGAATATTAATAGAGAGAGAAAAAATGTATTATTTTTTGAAAATATAAAAATAAAATAATTCATAAATAAAATAAAATATATTTTAGAGATTTGGGCTCTCCCTTCAGTCACCTAGGGTTAAGGTCGACCATGAAAAAAAAATCAAGCCTCACCTTACAAATTTAAAATGAATTATCTTATGATAGAATGTAAGATATTTCACATCCCATTCTTTGTTGAGTGTTTTCAACCCCTTATATGATTTGGGAGTATGAAGTTTACATGAAACCTGCAGGTTGGGGTCCGCAGTCCTAATCAATATAGCATGTGATGGGGACATATATATATGACTCACCTCTTGGAGATCTATATCTATATTGGAATTGAAAGGATCAAATGATATTTTGGCTGACATAGATGCATGCCTATGCCAATTAATTTGTGCGGCTGAGTAACTGCTTCACTTTTCTTTTTCTTTATTTTTCTTAGTGCCCACATACATGACATGTAAATAAGATATGAATAATGATTTATAAAACTGAAAGTGATTTGATATATATCCAGATCCTCTTATTCATAAGAGATGAAAATATGATTTGTTATGGAGCTCTTATTATATATACATGGGATTTGGTAGAATAACCCAAATCCAAGAGTTCCTACCTTGTTCCTCATATTTTTGACATATCAATGCTATGTTATTGTTGCTATTCAAACATATTTATTTTATCTTATCAATTAATATTCAACCTCTATTGAGCTATCTAAATGGGGTCTTTTCTTTGTTTTTATACTTTATTTGGACCTTCATTTTAATATATTAAGACGACTATCTACCATTTTCTTAAAAGAAAAAAAGTTATACACTCAATTATTCTTTTCAATCTGGTCCTGAAAGCTTTAATAGGGCATATATTTAGTTAAATGAGAATATATTATATTAAAAAACCTTAAAAGATATGAATTGAAATCATTTTTAGTATGTATTTTATTTATTTTAATCTTAATTGCACGAATATATACTTTTAAAAAATAACAGAAAAAATGTTGGGACTATAAATATGACTACAGAAAATTATTGATTATCCCTAGCTAATGATTTCTAATTTTCATCCATGAGGATAAACCGGTCTTGACTCTTGAACATTTATTGCCTCATCTGAATCTGCTCATATATGCTTTGTGAATACTCTTGTGAAAGCACATCTTCATATGGAGAGAGGGGAGCAAATCCTCTATGTTAAAAATAAAGAGTTACCCTACAAATCCAATAATTTGGTGCCACATTTTCAATTTGGCATTGCTTACATGACGTCATGCGATTGGCCCACACAAGCTATTTCTTTTTTCTTTTCTTTTTTTGGTAGAAAGAGCCACAAGAGGATTATACAACAACATGGCTCAAGGCCTAGAACCATGGCCCAGGAGGACAAGGACACCCACAAGGGATTAAATGGGTTCGAACCCGCAACCTCCTTGTTGCGAGGATGCATCTCGACCACCTCGCCAAGCTATTTCTTGTCATATATAGAAGATCCATCCCTCAGTTGAATTTAGTTATTCTTCCTGGCTGCATATATTTATCAGAGTATTTGGAAGGCTCTAGCTGATCAGCTGATTTTGGGTATTATTCTCAAAAGTTAGATTTTTTTAATACACACACTCTTCACTGCAATTATATTATCATCACCCTGTGAGCACTCCAGTGTCACATCTTAAAATTTTCCTCTTGACACGGTGGTAAAGCTATCCACATTTTACATATTAGAGGCATTGTATTGAAGTTTTACTTCGGGTGTGTTTGTCCACACAAGATAGTACTGAAAAAAATGAATGAATTGGACAAAATTTTTCTTTTGATCGCTCAAAAAAATTAGTGGTTATAATTAAACAAGAAAAAGAGAGAAAGAAGTGAATATGAGCGTGGAAGGTGATTGATGAAAATTGATTTAGGCCCCACTTGGATGTGTTGTTCCACCACAAACTCGTCTGTTTTTTAAAAACATTATATTATTATTTCCAAATATTATGAAAAGTGGGATAACTAAAAAAGATAATGCATCAACCGCGAGGAACACCAGTGGAATCCGCTTATTTTTTGTATTAAATGGGATGGTATCTATTTTTCTAAAGAAGGAATAGATTTCTAAACGATCTTTAATTTTCACTACATCTACATGTACAAACATGTTAAAAAAATGATTTTTTTAAAAATTATACACAACACATCCTCGTATGAAATGAATATACCTAAGACTAAACTTACACACTTCCTACATGTTTTCTTTCTTTTTTATATTTTATAACTTATTATAATGGTTAAGTTGGACCAAAATATTTGATTTTCTGGTTGACAGTTTGATGTTTGACTTTGTCAACATAGTCCAAAAGGTTAAATAAAGTCCTCCCGCACCTATCAGCCAATAAAATATTCCCACGTGTTAAATCACTCCTCAGAAACAGGAGAACCATAAAAATAAAAATAAAATATTATACTCAAAATTCACAAAAATAATCTCATCCAGGGACACGACAGTAATTACAACTAATCAGTTTTTTTTTTTCAAACACAACAAAACATCTTCAAATTTAGGTCCCCGTTATTTTCATTTCATCCTTCTTTACAGGAGAAGCATTAAAAAAAGAAAAAAAAAGAAAAAAAAAAAAAGGAAAAGAAGAACAATTACCAGATCAATTTCAAATTCATTCACCAAGTGGTCAATCTCAATCAAAGGTAATGCATGTTTTGTCTGTGAATTAATGTGCAGCATCTTTTGATATATTGTGATACATGGCATGTACATCTTGCATGGCAGACTTAATGATTCCAATATGTTATGTCAAGTCTCGCCAAACTGCTGCACCGCTGTCAAGTCTCGCCAAACTGCTGCACCGCTCTTCGATCCAATCAATTCGTAAATCCAATCCAATGGACGACTCGGTGGGGAAGCAGATGCGCTCCTCCAGCGAGAAAACCACCACCACCACTTCTGAAGACCACCCGGCCACCTCGAACAAAGCCGGCCAGTGGTCCGTCGTCTCGATCTATCGAACCCTCATCGCGGGCTCGACCCGTAACGTAACTGTCACATGGTCCAAGAACCTCATCAACCACTCCTTCTCCATGTCCATTGACAACCACCACCACCAAAACAACACCACCACCACCACCTTCTCCATGTGCAAGGTGGACCTGAAGCCGTGGCCATTCTGGACAAAGAAAGGTGATGCAAATTAGTTAACATATTCTAATTTTTCTTTTTAGTTTGCAAAACAAGTTGGTTAGGATTTGTTACTGGTAGAATATTATTTTATGAAAAAAGAAATTTATATTGGTTAGAATATTCAATTTGGATCTTGTCAGACTTTGGTTTGATCATTACCATCACTATCAAACAGGAGTCACATGTACTTAATAATTGAGCGTCAACCTATGAATCAAACTACACGAATCGAACTACACAACCTATGAATCGAACCGCACATTTAATTTTTGGATACATGTATCACTATCCTATTGGATACTGATAGTCCTGATCAAACTCAGGTCTGCCTGGATCCAGAATCTAGAATACTATATAGAAGGTGGATAGAGATACACATTTTCTAATTTCAGTAAATTAATTATTTTGTAAGTCAGTTGAGGCTCTTCAAATCCATTTGGTTTTTATCTTTAGCTTTTGTTTTAGTAATAAAAGCTTTAGTTTTGCTCTATACTTCTCTCATTTATTAAGTTTTTATTTTAACACACCTTTCCGAACTTGTACCAAAAGGCCTCAAATCGCTGGACATTGACGATGACAAGAGGCGTGTTGAAGTGTTTTGGGACCTTCGATCAGTGAAGTTCTCGAACGGGCCAGAACCTGTCGAGGACTACTACGTGGCGGTCGTCTCCGACGAAGAGGTGGTGCTCTTATTGGGGGATAAGAAGAAGGAGGCCTATAAAAGGACCAAGTCTCGGCCCTCTCTAACAGACGCAGTCTTGGTGTGTAAGAGAGAGAACGTGACAGGCAAGAAGTGCTTCATCACTGCCCGCGCGAGGTTCAAAGAGAGGGGGAGAGAACACAAGGTGGTGATCGAGAATTCGATATCGATATCGGGTGGTGCAAGAGAGCCGGAGATGTGGATCAGTGTTGATGGGAAGGTTTTGGTGCATGTTGATAACTTGAATTGGAAGTTTAGAGGGAATGAGAGGGTGGTGGTGGATGATGTGCCGGTAGAGGTGTTGTGGGATGCGCATGATTGGGTTTTTGGGGGGTCGCGGCAGGCGGAGGAGGGGGAGGGGGTGGGCAGGCTTTGTTTATATTTAGGGCGGCGGAGGAGATGAAGGAGGGGGAGGAGGAGGGGGGAGGAGGGAATGGGGGGTTGGGGGTGGGGGGTTTTTGTTTCTTTTTGTATGCATGGAGAGTGGAGTGACATTGGGAGTTGGAGGTGTACCATTGTTGTGCATTGTATTTTTATTGTATGTAAGAAACATGTGAATTTTTTTTAAGATTTGCGCCCCCAAGGGTTTGACCCCTTACCTCCTTTAGATAGATGGGGTTGCTAGTCGACTTCGATAAAGTTCGATTCACAAAAACATTGAGAATGAAAGTTGTAACAATGTTATGCATTGTATCATTTCTCATTGATTATTTTTAGGAGTATCATTGAAGATCTCATTGTATGTAAGAACATGCATTTGAATGTAACTATATTTTGGCTCTTTCACATTTATTTCAATATTAAAACATTATATTCGTTTCATTTTAAATTCCAAAATGTAGCCCTCGTTTTTTTTAATTATATATCTTATCTAATGAGATATATATTTTTTATAAAAAATGAAACGCATACTTCACTGAAGTTGAATTACATATATATTATTTATAGTCAAAATAAAAGAAATTTAACGAGATATATATATCATTATAGTGAGTGAAAAGGAGATAACGATGTATGTAAATGCATTTGTGATTGAATACAGGGAGGGCAGTGGCCTAGGGAATGGGGGTTGGGGAGGTTTTATTTTCTTTTTAAGTTAGTAGGATCATTGAAGATCATATTGTATGTGAGAAACATGTGAATGTAAACAATATTTAGGGAAGATTAAACCAATGTCCATTCTTGTGTAGCTCTGTCAATATTTATTAGTTTTTTAAAAATTTATATATATATATATATATATATATATATATATATATATATATATATATATTCATTCAGTGAATTATATAATGTTATGAAAAATGAAAAATATATGCTAGTGTATATATTTTTTGAAACTATAAGATTGATTACATTGATAATAAAGTAAGGAAAAATGTCTCATTTTCATCAAATCTCAAATACAAAAAAATCAAATAAAAAGTGAAAGACATTAATATCCGCCCTTTTTTTTTACGGGAATGATAGATTTAAGCCTTATATTAAAAAGAAACGAAACCTAAAATACAAATACAAACGAAGTAAAACAAAATATCTGCCCCTGTTGTATTTGATTATATCAAACATCATATCAGTACTCATGATAAACGAAGCTTCTTTAATTTTCATCTTAAATGAGAGTGGTGAAACAATTAAAAAAATTTCTGTCTCGGTGTTCCAAA
The DNA here is from genome assembly GCA_030737845.1 of Acorus calamus. Lineage (NCBI taxonomy): Eukaryota > Viridiplantae > Streptophyta > Magnoliopsida > Acorales > Acoraceae > Acorus > Acorus calamus. The sequence continues at coordinate 29,778,563 of CM060865.1, read as the reverse complement.
TGATTTGGATGGTTCTGGCTCCTCAAATTCAAGAAATAGGTGATGAAATTTGTGAATGGAAGAAGATGCAAAGCTGCCTGAAATTTTGTAAGGTTCCTAGAGAGATAGTACTCTTGCCTTTTGCACGACATACTCATGGAAAAGTTGAATCAAAATGGTGTTTAGAACTTCGAGATCCAGAGATTTGAAGTACAATCGACCCTTTTATAACTTCTATCCATGATTGTAAAATTTTGTACACATTACAACTATTGTAGCTACAAATCACATAATATATAAAGGAAAATGATTGACAGACCCCATTTTTGTAGGCCCCAATAAGCCCCATGTGTATAATTCATGTTTTATCCTCTTGTGGTTTTTTCTTTATTTATTCGGTAACTGTTTCCATAATTAAGGAGACGGTAATAATTACTCTCTTCCACCAATGTGACAATAAATTATTTCCATTCTGTAATTCACGTTTCTTATTTTGTTTTTGGATTTATTATAATTGAATTATTTATACACCCATAATCAATAGTTCATTTCATTTTTAAAACACCATTATTGTTTTTAAAAACACTTAACACCAGATCGGACATGATTTATGTTTATGCAGTTGTGTGTAATTACTTGATTTTACAAATTTATATTTGTTGAATCTGGTATTTGATAGTAAATTAATTTTTATTGGCATGTTCTTTCATTTTAGATGATCTAACACAAATCTTCTAAATTCATTTAAAATTCTCTTTTTGTTTGATTTAAAATTTTTATTTAAATGTGTAATAACACTCGTATATTGTTTTTTTAATTTTATTTAAAACTGAGTTACATTTCAAAAGAAGTCAGTTATATTTGTAAAGAGTCAGCTACATTTGTATAGTCAGTTACATTTATGAATGTAACTAACTTTTTTAATATAAGCCAGTACTTGAAACTGAGGCTATAGTCAGTTATATTAACAAATGTAACTGATCGATTTTGTGAACAATTAGTCGACTTAGTTATCGTTTTCAATGTCTGTCAATTTAGGTGTGACCTTTGTTATTGTTTATTCTTGCATTTGTTATAATTTTTTTCTTCAATTTGGTGTTTGATATTAAATCTGGCAGTCTTTGATATAGCTTTTGTTTATAATTTTTTCTTTGAATCCGATGTTTGATGTTAAATTTTTTTTTATTTAGGATTTATAGAGTTTTGATGTTGTATTCGTGTGTGGTTGTGTAATATTTTAAACTAATTTGAACATTTATGCATTATATTTTGTAAGTCAATTACATTTTTGAAATATAATTGATGTTTATATGTCTTATATAATAAAAGTCAGTTACATTCATAAATGTAACTAAATTTGTTGTACACTAAATTACAATCACAAAATTTAACTGATTCAGAAAATGTGGAGTCCGGAGGAGGACTGGAAAGATAGTCAAACCACCTCTCATATGATAGATGGCGACGATAGGAATCCAGAGGTGGTAACGCCGGTCGCCGGAGATGAATAGGCCGGCCGGAATGATTTTTTAAAGTAGAGAATGTCAATAAAAATGTTGGTCAGATATTGTTGGGATGCATTTTACGAGGTGAAACAATAACGAAAAAAATGGTTCCGGTGTGATTCAAATAAGGATAGTTTTGTACTTTGCTTTTTTGCACTTTTATAAAAGTCAACTAGGAAACCAATAGCATATTGACACCTATTAGGGCCTATATAATGGAGCCTGTGCAGCGAGACTCATATATAAAATGCCTAAGAGGCACTCCTTACCCTAAAAAAAAAAGTGTCTCACGTTCAAAAGTTGCTTTTTCAAAGTCATTATTTTTCGTTGAGCCATGCACATCTATCAAATCTGATTTGATTCATTTTAAATTTTACTTGTGTCAAGATGTAATGTTGATATCAATAAAATAAAAAATTGGAATATTATGACATCGCGGCACACGTCTTGGTGTGTGAATAACTATTTCTATATTATTTCATTTGATATCAATTAATCATTAAAATGCGCACCAAACAACATTTCTCACAAAACTAAGATTTATGTCCAGGCATAGGCAATCAAATCTGAATCAGTTCATTTTAGACTCCCTTTTAAGTTTTGGAAATGGAATGTTAATATCAATAAAAATTCAAAATAGAATGTTACGACATCCCATACCACATGTCTTGACACGTGCTCTGACTTAATAATAAATTATTAAAACAACTGTCCTCCATTACAAAAAAACTCCACGTAATTTTAAATAGATATTTTTTTCAAAAAAAAAAATTAAATGCATATGAAATGAAGCCTCATACACTGTATAATCATGGTGTATGAGATTATAAATGTGATTATAAAATGAATTTAGTATATTAACACTAATGCAAAAATACCAGAGCTAAATACACCTAAACTAAGTTTAAGCTCCACAAGACTAAATACCAGGACTAAAAAACACCCCAGGACAAGATACAAATGTGTGATGTATTTTTTAGTCATCCTTATACCATGTTATCATAAGAATGGTGTGTTTGTGTGCCAACCATTGGCACATGCAATGGTTGTGCATTTGTGCTCTTTGCATGGGAAATCATTCATGGGGTTTACAGAGGACAACCAAAGATATATTAAAGAAAAATATTTATGCAATATTTATATTTCTTTTTTTTTCTCGAAATTGTATAAGATATTGGAAGAAACCCAACTGAATGAATTTTTAAGAACATAACTCCATTCATCTACATCTGATTTACCTGAAAATCAACTAAAAAATTCATTCATTCAAATGAACAACTAAAAAGAATCATGATGAGTTTTCATTATGAGCATCCAAAGCATTGTCTTGCATTAATTACAATGGTGTGCGCTGCATAGCATTGCCGAAAGATCTTCATCTAATTACATTTATGTTTATTTCCAAATCAAGTGTGCTGCCATGGTTGGAGAAGATTAACATACAAGTTGGTATGTGGCTTATTTAATTGATAGTGTGTCTATTTTATTCATGCAAGTTCATATGACTTTATACTTTCATTAATTAGTAATTTAGATTCTCAAGAAATAATTTAAAACATACACTGCACATTATGAGTTTATTAATTAGATGTACTGACGTTGGTGCTATTCAAAAAATTTTCGCATGCAAAAACTCGATCCACTAATGCACAGCCCTCTTATATATAATCAATTGTCAAACATATTCTGCTTCTGTAATAATTGGTTATTGTAATAAAAATTTTAGACTTTAGCTTACATTTTTTGTTTTTGATTTTTTAGTATTAAAATAATTTTTATGAAAAAACTGTTTGAGAGGCAGCTTAAGAACTATAAAAAAAATTTATTTCATGTGCTACCTGAATTATTTCTAACACATCTTTATATTTTCTTTGGTTTTAGTCAATTCCTTTCAAGGTTTCAATTTCTTCCTTGCATGGTGACAGTACAGTTTTTTTAATGACGAGAGCTTCAAAAACGATGATAAAATATAAAGAATTAAAAATCACAACTATTAATAAATAATTATCTATCAAACTTATAAAGCCTCAATCTTGCATGTATATGTTTCCAAAACCTCTTTCAAATTTTACCATCTAATATCAATAAGCTCCAACAAGCTTACTATAAAGGGCAGATAGCTCTTCTACACCTCCTCCCCCTCTTTCCCGCTCTGTTTTATCTCTTGCTTTGCTTTCTATCTTTATTTTATTCTTTATTCGAACTTGTATTTTGACACTTTCATTAATGAAACTGACAAACTGTGGTAGAATGTCTTCATTCAATTAAAAAAATAATGGATAAGGATAATTGCTTCAGCAGTTGGGTTAATTAATTAAAATTAAATCATGACACATTTTAACATAATAAATATATTTAATTTATGCATAATTAAATAAATTTATAAGAATATGTAATATTAAAAAGATTTCTAGAATCATCAATTCTTAATTCTTAATATGTTCAAGTCTTAATATAATATCACAAAAGCATATAATAGCATGTTTTTATATTTTATAAAATTTATACATTTATTTATTACTTCAAATGATTTGTGATTTAATATATTTTTATATCACATTCAAATTAGAACATAAATTAATAAAATAACACAACTTTTTTTTTTTTGTTTTAGTAAAAGGACATACCCAATGGAATTGAATTGCCCTATAATTTTGAAATGAAATACAAACCAGAGATACTAAAATCCCTTTTGAATTTTCACTTTTGACATTGATTTTCATATAGTTTATGAACTGATCAATTCAATTGATCTGCGGCTGTTTTTTACATTTTAAGCCATCTTTGTTCCACCGGTTTTGAAAATAAAGACAGTTTGAAGGTTCAACCATTCTTAAAAAACATTTAGCCCTTGTATGATTGAACCTAGAACAGGCCCAAAAAAGTTTAAAATAGTTGGAATAGTGTAAAAATGAAGTTTGAAATATTGAAATAAATAAGAATTGTATGTAAGAATTAACTGATATAAAATGGTATATGTATTTCAATCAACCCCTGGAATTAAACTATTCTAGGTATTGAATCCAAAAGAATATATGGACACACTTTCATACCAATTGTCATCACCTCTTATAAATCAAATGTCAATTCAAATGTCATCAAATTCATATTTTATCCAAACAATAAAAATTTTATTATTACATTTTTCAACAAGATAATTCAAAACACAACTAAACAAAAAATTATTTTATCTTTATTTTTATTAGAATAGTCATAAACCTCATAATAACTTATTTCTCTATGAAAGCCGTGACTTAAGATCCTAACCTGCATCTAAACCCACGTTTTTATTTGTGCACATCATGTGAATTTGCACACCCTGTGCAGAACACCCAAATTCAAATGGGTGACATGCAATTATTACACTAGTATTTTTATAGTTTAAAACACAGTAAAATATATTCATAGTTAAACAAGATATAAAGCTTGTTAATTTTTTATATTTATTAAAATTAAGTTCATTCAACTCAAAATTTAGAATATATATATTTTTTATCAAAACATATATTTATTAGATAATGTTTATAATTTAAAAAAAATAAAAACATAAAACGTATAAAATAATGAGTCTAACATTTTCCATCAAATTAATCTAACATTTCTCATCTATATTTATAGTACTCTACTTCTTCTTCGCAGTCATATTAAATAAACCGTCATCCCGCCAAATCCTTCAATTCCCAAATTTTTTAGGGTTTCTACTGTATCTGTTCTTCCCTCCCCCAAATTCGAACAAAGCATTTACATAAAATTCGGACCATGTTGGCAGAGAATCTCTGCCGTCAGATTTCAAGAATTTCGATCCTACGACCGCCTCCACATCGTTCATGGTAACCCTAATTTTCTATCTGGCTTTCCCTCAATTGTTTCTTTTTTCCCTCATTTTCAGTGATGATGTTATTTTTTGTTGTTTGTGTGATTTAGGGCTTTAAAGAGCGCGATCAGTACAACCAGTTGTCGAAACGGGTGGGATAGAATCAATGGGCATCAGAATATTGGAACCTATTTTGTGAATCGTCGTTTGATACATTCGAGTCCTCTAAAAGGTTGGATTTTTTTCTCCTTTTTTTTAAAATAGAATTTATTGAAAGTCCTGTTAAAATGTTTAGAAACTATATTGTTTGGATAGTAGAATAGGGGGAGAAGAGGGGAATATGGGTGAATAAGCCCAAAAATTTGTTTTGTTTGCAAGTATAGTTATGTTGGAATAGGTGAAAATAAGCTGGTATTGGTATTCTAGGTCTCCTTGGAATTGTGTTATCTCATTTAATTTATTTTACTAGTATAAGGTGGGCTTGCATATCAAATTATCTGTCATCACCTCTTATAAATAAGGGAACTCACATGTAAAATCATTTTTTTTCCATTTATCTATACCATATTAATGGTGAATCAAATGATAAAAAACTTCATCATTATGTTTCCCAACATAAATAATTAGAAATACAACAAAACATAAACAACTTATTCATTATCTATACTGGAATATTTATCTATCCCGGAATAGCTTATATGTCGCTACCCAAACAAGTAGAGGGTCAATATAGACAAATTATACTGTCCCTTTGAAAATAATATATGTTTGAAAAGATCCCTATTTGGCTAAATTTTTTGAAAACTGTGCTCCTCAGAAATACCCATTACATCTTTGGATGCCAAGGACACTAGTGTTCATGATATTTACAGCCATGCCATTCTGTAGGGCTATAGTCCATTTGTTAAAATACAGTTTTGTTCAAGAAATGTGACTTTGCATGGGGGGTGTAGACTTGTAGTTGCTCTTCTCTTTTCTTTTTTTTGGGTTCAATGAAGTACCATGTGAATCTAGTTTCCTTGACTCGTTTGAGTATGCCAAAATTGAGATATTGACTTGGATTATGTTATGCGATCATTCATATAGTTGGCTTATTATATGCGTGATGATGTGTTAATAGAGGACACCAAATTGAAATGATAATTGAGTCTTGATATTCTTGATTTATGAGGGCTCTCTCTTGGAAGCTCTAAGTTGTATTTGTTTTGATAGCTATGTTTGTAATTTTTGTAGCAAAATCGAATGATATGTGCAAGCCTGTTGCAGAATTTCATAAATTTGATAGTGTTGAGAAACATGAACTGGAGGCTGCCAAGTGGAAATCTTGTGAAGAAGAATCGCAGGGTTTTCATGACGAGGACATGGAGATTGCAAAAGACGTGTGGAAAACAAAGGAAGAAGTTGAGCAGCTAGCAATTGAAATACTTGCAGCAAGGTTTACTGTTATCTATTCTTTTGTACTCTGATACTCTCCTTTTTTCAGGTTTTTTTAAGCTATGCATCAGTAAAAAAAAACTATTACACGTTGATGATATGATGTTTATGTTATGAACTCTGGTTGCCTGTTAATTATTGCACATGTTGCTTATCCTGCCATTATCAGGTCTGTAACCTTTTGTTGAATATCATTAGGAAATCTCCCTTCAACTTCTGCAGATGCAGTCATGTCTAATGATGTACTTCATAGCCTATTTGCATGTACCTTTAATGTCCTTGTCCTCATCTTTTGTAATTCATGCACACATTTTTTCATATCAGAATAATTTATGAGGTCCCATCATCTGATGAAACTTTCCACTTTTTCCATGGGAATTAGTCAGAGTCTTCTCGCTTTTCTTTCAATGCCATTTACTTTAGAGTGTTGAATGTTGGACCTAACTTCTATGATACCTCACCCCTTTTACATAATGTCACCCATTTCTTCTGTAACCGAAGAGCAATAGTTTGTCAAGTGTGCCTATCATGCTCCAATTGTACTGCTTTTTCATTTCTTTAATGTTTGCAAATTAAACTTTTTTGGAAGAAGTTTTTTTCCTTGATCCCAATGTAGCACTCAGTACTTATCTGTTGGTCTGCTGCTCATTTGTCACTTGTGAATCATTTTATGTATTTTTGCTTTTTGCTAACCATATTTATCTATGCACCAAACTTTCTTGTTGCACCACAGAGCATACACAACAGGTGAACTTCGAAAGAAACTACGAAGCAAAAATAAATACCCTGCTGATGTCATAAGTTCAGTGGTCACTGATCTTCAGAATAGGTACATGTGCATTTTTTCTTTGAAGTTTGTCATACTGGGCATTCAGAAACAGGGATAAGCTATCCAAAAAGTTGAAGATAATATCATTATTGATTGGTTGGGCATTTGGCTAAATGCAAAATATATACTTAAAATTGGAATGCGATATACACTACAGATTTTGTAATACATTTGAAGCGGGTAAAAGGTGAAGGAACATACTATCTTGGTATAAAATGTAACATATTCATTTTCATATATATGTAACAGCCATCCACCATAGCTCTCTATTTTCCTTGAATCATCTAGTGTCCGGCAATTGTTGGAGAAACAACACGAGTATATGAAATTAAGGAGTTCATAGTTTTTCTCCTTGAGATTTAGTTGATATCTCTCTTTTTGTATGGATATTTGTACTCTGTCCAGATGATTATAGAAGCAAGTAGATGTCGACTGAGATTAAGAATAGCAGTCTATATCCAAGTATATCTGCCTTCATGGCTACATTATTGGGAATTTAACTGATTTTAGTTTCTTGTAGGGGGATGCTCAACGATGGTCTTTATGCGGAAATATTCTCTCAGTCCCGGTGGTTGTCTCGAAGTTGGGGTCCAAAACGCATCAAACAAGTGAGTGGAATTTGGGCAATTGCATATCTTAGTCGTTTGGCCTGAAGTGATGTACACACTAGTACTTCACATTGTATGTTCCCATTAAAAAGGGTCATCTTCACATGTCAATTTTCAAAAAATTCTGTCTTGGACATTTAGACACTTTGATACTTGGGGTTATTTCTGGATAATAATGGACTTAAGTTTTAGACGATAAATCAACAACTGTTCTCCATAGCATGTTGCCAATTTTTAATCCTTTGATTTGTGGGACACTAACCAGTCAGTTGAATGTTTTTTTATAGACTAATCTTATCAAATTATAATTCTTACTTTTGAATTATTATATTTTTTATTGTCTTATTTTACATTTTATGGAATTGTCATGCCTGCAAATTTTGATGCTGCTGTGTCGGACATTCAATAACACTTCAATGCACACACACTCATATCCAGTGTCAAGGTACACCGCATTTCACAGTGTTCATTCAGCGGATGAAGTTCTACCCAATACGCTGTTCAATAATAATAATAATAAAACATTGACAATGAAGCCTCCCGTGGTTGTATTTATTTATCTATTTATTTATATATATATATCATATATCAGGCACTTCTGAGGAAGGGTGTGAATGAAGCGATCGTGAACAAGGCAACAAAAGATGTCTTTGAAGATGCCAATGTTACCAAGAACGAAGAGAGCTCCAATGTTCGTCTTTCAAAACTCTCGATGGACCAACTCTTTGCACAGGCCGCTAAGCAGTGGCAGCGGAGCCAAGGAAAATCACCTGAGGCACGTAAATCGAGGATGTTGAGGTGGCTCCAATACCGTGGGTTTGACTGGGGGGTCACCCTCACCATATTGAAGAAGCTTGAGTCCGAGTATCCACCATAACTTCTTTTGTTTTCAGGATTCATAAACAACCCATTTTGGTGGTTCTATTTACGTATAAAGTGGTTGCCAGAAACACTCCTCTTGGACTTCGATGGCTCGTTCCATTGGAAGAAGGATTAATATCAAGGTCAGTGCTTACAACTTCAGGCAAAAATAACAAATTGTGATTTCCTTATTTATTTTTTTTTCCTTGATTTTTGAATTGTGAGTTGATCAATATTTTTGTACAATGACATGTTGTAATTAAACATTGAATTTGTAGCCAATATAATTGTCTTTTTTGGGACATCTCTTTTAAGTGTTTCATTGTTTGCCCTACTTTTACTGTGAAGATGAGATTCTGTATGATGCATAAATATGAGTTGTTGGCTTTTGGCATTCTCAGGCAATCTACATGTTTATATTCCTGACCATGATAGAGATTGAATTTATGCAATTTGCCTTTTGTAGTATCCATTTTCTATTTGAAAAGAAAGAAAGGGTGATCTAAAGTACTAAACCTATGCAAATTTATTGAAATTGCAATAACACCCCCCAGTTTTATTGGAAAATCAAAATTATCCCCTGGAAAGTTGTGTAGCTAAGTTATAACCCTTACATACATTTAAACAGTATTATGGAAATATTCTGTCACTTATCGTTGTCAATTTTTCTATAAAAAAAAACAAAAAGAAAATCTCATACAATCCAAATAGGACCCTCTAATAATTTTCTACCATTAGTTAATTTTAACCTCAGTTTGGCAAAACAAATTGGTGGGAGAGGAATATAAGAATTTTGAAGCTTTGCAAGAGGTTACAGGGAGCTATAAAGTGTGAAAGAATATCAATTTTTCCTATTTAAAATTATTCTGGGCTGTTTTTTTAATTATTTTATGTTATAAATCATCTGAAAAACAACTTTCCAAAAAAAAAAAAAAGTGCCCCAAAACAGGTAAAGCAGACCATTGCAAAAGCTGTTATAAAAATCTACACTTGATACCTTTTACAGAAGTGACATTAGATAATTATGTGCTGTTCTTCTCAACTGTTAAAGTTATTCTCAACTGTTAAAAGTTGTACATCTGGAAATATAAATGTAACATGGATGTGAATTCCTGTCCAATGATTTCTCTGCCTCTTCTGTGATTTTTTTACCCTATTAGTGCAGCGAAGTCTACCTTCTCTAAACATGTGAGGCCATGTGAGCCTTCCTGGACAAACAAAATATGCTTCAACTACTGTTTTTTTTTCCCTTCTTTTAATCCATGTAAGTTTGTCAGACACAATACAGCATTTCTACTAATAAACTCTTCAATCATTGCATCAACTTCAATGCATCTAGACTTCTCATCTCCCCAAAACATCCTCCATTGCCAATCTAAACTTGACATTATCTATCACCAAAAAAAAAAAAAAAAACAATATTATCTACCATACATTAGAGGGGAAAATTACCTCATTTTCTTAAAAAATTATGCTTTTTTGGAGGTGGTGTTTAAACCCTGAAATGTAGATGTCTCTATTGCATATCCAAATGGAAACCTTAATCATCAGAATTTCCGTTGAATACATAATGTTCACATGCCATTGGTTTTTTAACAACCCACCCATACTTTTAAGAATGCATTGGATATCTCCCATGCGCATTTATTATGTATATCTACAAAATAATTTAATTATTTTTATACTTCTAAATACGAATGATTTAAGAATTTATACTCACTATTACTATACTCCCACCTCTGCAAAATTAAAACTCCAAAAAAAAACCTCTTTCTCACAAAACTTTCTTGTGTAGTTTTCAGAAACACATCTGACAAACCCCAAAGGGTTACATTGCTACACACCTCTGACAAAACCTTCCATAACAAATCTACATCTGAACATAAAAGGACTCCAAAAATTTACACTGCCAGAAAACACAAGTGACAAAAAAAAAAACACATCAGAACCTCTCCAATCTCTACATTGCCACTCAACATGAAGAGTCAGAGAATCCAAAAGAACAGTTAGATGACCCTTTAAATCCCAGACTCCTAACCGAAGAGCCCGCCGAGCCACCGCCACCACCCGTTGACCCGTCTTTAGGCACCTCGGCGGCCTCGCACTTCTTCTCGGCCTCCACGCGCCGGACCTCCTTAAGCAAGGCCACGACGTCCTTCATCGTGGGCCGCTGATCCGGCCGCGCATTTACGCACAGCACGGCTATGGAGAGCGCTTGGACCATCTCGTGCACCAGCGACTCGGGCCGGCCCCGGAGCCTCGCATCGAGTAGGTCGAGGGGGTCGCACCTCTCGTGTAGGTGGTCGCGCACCCATTGGACTAGGTGCGCGCCACCGGGGAGCGCGGGGTCGAGCGGGTGCCTTCCGGTGAGGATCTCGAGGAGTACGACTCCGTAGCTGTATACGTCGCTCTTTTCTGTGATGTGTTGCATCGACGCGTATTCTGTTGAAGATGCAATAAAACACAAACTACTTTAGTTTTCTCAGATCAAAGTGTTTACATCTGCTGATATACGATGGATCGACTTTAAATGAGGTGTTAATAGAAATGTAATGATTCAATCATTTGCCATTGCATATCCTTGAATGATATTATCATAAAAGCACATAGTAATACAAAAAATGGTTTCCCTCTAATCCTTCAATTAACCAAAATAAATAAATTTGTATCCATCCTGAATTTTTATTTAAAAACTAAAAATTTATATGATCAAATATCCAAGAGCGTGGATACGAAATATCACTGTATTCGCATAAAAAACATCTGAATCATACATGTATTATATATATATTTGTATTATATATTGTTATGTTCATTATTAAGTATAATTAATCAATTCTTCAAATCACTCTGCCTATGAGTTATGATCAACATGAAAAAGAAACAAGTCATAAAATTGAAATTTTATTTCTCTTATATATGTCACCTGATTATTCAAACTATTGTAAATCTCAATTATTTTAAAAACATATTTATTCTTTTAGAATACAAAGAGATCCAATCTATTTGAATTTCTTGGAATAAAATTCAAATCAATATGTATCCAATCTATTGGCAGAATTATTTCCCTCCTTGTATTTGAAAGAAAAAAAAGACTCACCAGGAGCAATGTATCCATAAGACCCAGCAACGTTATGAGCTGCCCCGCCCTTCAAACCCCCGTCAACCGCCCTCGCTAGCCCGAAATCCGCCAAGTAAGGCTCGAACCCGGGTCCCAGCAACACGTTCATTGCCTTCACGTCCCCGTGAATCATCGCCGGTACGCAATCGTGATGCAAGTATGCCAACGCGTTCCCAATGCCCACCGCGATCGCGTGCCGCACCTCCCAGGTGACATATATAATTTATGCAATTTGCCTTTTGTAGTATCCATTTTCTATTTGAAAAGAAAGAAAGGGTGATCTAAAGTACTAAACCTATGCAAATTTATTGAAATTGCAATAACACCCCCCAGTTTTATTGGAAAATCAAAATTATCCCCTGGAAAGTTGTGTAGCTAAGTTATAACCCTTACATACATTTAAACAGTATTATGGAAATATTCTGTCACTTATCGTTGTCAATTTTTCTATAAAAAAAAACAAAAAGAAAATCTCATACAATCCAAATAGGACCCTCTAATAATTTTCTACCATTAGTTAATTTTAACCTCAGTTTGGCAAAACAAATTGGTGGGAGAGGAATATAAGAATTTTGAATATAAGAATTTTGAAGCTTTGCAAGAGGTTACAGGGAGCTATAAAGTGTGAAAGAATATCAATTTTTCCTATTTAAAATTATTCTGGGCTGTTTTTTTAATTATTTTATGTTATAAATCATCTGAAAAACAACTTTCCAAAAAAAAAAAAAAGTGCCCCAAAACAGGTAAAGCAGACCATTGCAAAAGCTGTTATAAAAATCTACACTTGATACCTTTTACAGAAGTGACATTAGATAATTATGTGCTGTTCTTCTCAACTGTTAAAGTTATTCTCAACTGTTAAAAGTTGTACATCTGGAAATATAAATGTAACATGGATGTGAATTCCTGTCCAATGATTTCTCTGCCTCTTCTGTGATTTTTTTACCCTATTAGTGCAGCGAAGTCTACCTTCTCTAAACATGTGAGGCCATGTGAGCCTTCCTGGACAAACAAAATATGCTTCAACTACTGTTTTTTTTTTCCTTCTTTTAATCCATGTGTTTGTCAGACACAACACAGCATTTCTACTAATAAACTCTTCAATCATTGCATCAACTTCAATGCATCTAGACTTCTCATCTCCCCAAAACATCCTCCATTGCCAATCTAAACTTGACATTAATCTATCACCAAAAAAAAAAAAAACAATATTATCTACCATACATTAGAGGGGAAAATTACCTCATTTTCTTAAAAAATTATGCTTTTTGGAGGTGGTGTTTAAACCCTGAAATGCAGATGTCTCTATTGCATATCCAAATGAAACCTTAATCATCAGAATTTCCGTTGAATACATAATGTTCACATGCCATTGGTTTTTTAACAACCCACCCATACTTCTAAGAATGCATCGGATATCTCCCATACTTTTTTTTTTTTTAACTGCGCATTTATTATGTATATCTACAAAATAATTTAATTATTTTTATACTTCTAAATACGAATGATTTAAGAATTTATACTCACTATTACTATACTCCCACCTCTGCAAAATTAAAACTCCAAAAAAAAACCTCTTTCTCACAAAACTTTCTTGTGTAGTTTTCAGAAACACATCTGACAAACCCCAAAGGGTTACATTGCTACACACCTCTGACAAAACCTTCCATAACAAATCTACATCTGAACATAAAAGGACTCCAAAAATTTACACTGCCAGAAAACACAAGTGACAAAAAAAAAACACATCAGAACCTCTCCAGTCTCTACATTGCCACTCAACATGAAGAGTCAGAGAATCCAAAAGAACAGTTAGATGACCCTTTAAATCCCAGACTCCTAACCGAAGAGCCCGATGAGCCGCCGCCACCCGTCGACCCGTCTTTAGGTGCCTCGGCGGCCTCGCACTTCTTCTCGGCCTCCACGCGCCGGACCTCCTTAAGCAAGGCCACGACGTCCTTCATCGTGGGCCGCTGATCCGGCCGTGCATTAACGCACAGCACGGCTATGGAGAGCGCTTGGACCATCTCGTGCACCAGCGACTCGGGCCGGCCCCGGAGCCTCGCATCGAGTAGGTCGAGGGGGTCGCGCCTCTCGTGTAGGTGGTCGCGCACCCATTGGACTAGGTGCGCGCCACCGGGGAGCGCGGGGTCGAGCGGGTGCCTTCCGATGAGGATCTCGAGGAGTACGACTCCGTAGCTGTATACGTCGCTCTTTTCTGTGATGTGTTGCATCGACGCGTATTCTGTTGAAGATGCAATAAAACACAAACTACTTTAGTTTTCTCAGATCAAAGTGTTAACATCTGCTGATATACGATGGATCGACTTTAAATGAGGTGTTAATAGAAATGTAATGATTCAATCATTTGCCATTGCATATCCTTGAATGATATTATCATAAAAGCACATAGTAATACAAAAAAATGGTTTCCCTCTAATCCTTCAATTAACCAAAATAAATAAATTTGTATTCATCCTGAATTTTTATTTAAAAACTAAAAATTTATATGATCAAATATCCAAGACCGTGGATACGAAATATCACTGTATTCGCATAAAAAACATCTGAATCATACATGTATTATATATATATATATGTATTATATATTGTTTTGTTCATTATTAAGTATAATTCATCAATTCTTCAAATCACTGTGCCTATGAGTTATGATCAACATGAAAAAGAAACAAGTCATAAAATTGAAATTTTATTTCTCTTATATATGTCACCTGATTATTCAAACTATTGTAAATCTCAATTATTTTAAAAACATATTTATTCTTTTAGAATACAAAGAGATCCAAATTTGAATATTGATATTCATATTTGAATATTTGAATTTCTTGGAATAAAATTCAAATCAATATGTATCCAATCTATTGGCAGAATTATTTCCCTCCTTGTATTTGAAAGAAAGAAAAAACTCACCAGGAGCAATGTATCCATAAGACCCAGCAACGTTATGAGCTGCCCCGCCCTTCAAACCCCCATCAACCGCCTCGCTAGCCCGAAATCCGCCAAGTAAGGCTCGAACCCGGGTCCCAGCAACACGTTCATCGCCTTCACGTCCCCGTGAATCATCGCCGGTACGCAATCGTGATGCAAGTATGCCAACGCGTTCCCAATGCCCACCGCGATCGCGTGCCGCACCTCCCACTCCGCGCCCCCCTTTTCGCCCCCGCCGCCGCCGTGCAATAGCGCGCTCAGGCTCCCGTTCGGATAGTAATCGTACACCAAAAGCTTCACCGATCGGTTCGCGCACCACCCCAAAAGCCTAACGATGTTGCGGTGCCGCACCGCGCCTAATGCGCATATCTCGCTTCGGAACGGGCCCGTTTCGTCAGCCGACCACATCTTCTTCACCGCCACGGTCGCCCCGTTCGACAGCCCGACCCGGTAGACCATGCCCGAGCTCCCCGTGCCTACGACGTTTGCGGAATTCAAGCTCTCGACGATTCGCTCGACCTCGAAATCGAGCTTCTGGTACAGTGTCACCTCCCACTCGCTGTCGGAGCCCGGCCCGCCATCTATTCGGGCCCGGACTAGTAGATACACCGCAATTAGTACCAACACTCCGCTCACGCTTGCAAGGACCGACATTGCGAGTTTGGCTGCGGAGGATGATCGGCCCGTTGGGCCGATTTCGACGACAGGCTGGGCCGATGACGGGCTGTTGTCGGATATGTATAGCCCGTGATTTCCCGTTATGTCGCTCAAGGGGAGCTTACGGAAGAATGGCGTGTCGGGGAGGCTCCCGGAGAAGGCGTTATAGGAGACGTTGAGGGATACGAGGTTCTGCAACGGCGCGAGCACGAAGAGCGGCCCGGAGAGCCCGTTGTGGGAGACGTCAAGCGTCGCGAGCTTGTTTAAACCGGAGAATTCTTGTGGGATCGGGCCCGATAAGGCGTTGAAGCTTAGATTGAGCGCGATCTCGAGCGCGGGGAGCCGGCCCAGTTTGGGCGGGATCGGGCCGTTGAGGTTGTTCCCGCCAAAATCCAGCAGCTGTAATTTGAATAGCTTACCTATCTCGGGCTGGATCGGGCCCGATATTCTGTTGCGGCCCAGCACGAGTTTGGTGAGCTCCGTGAGCGCCGTGAGCCCGGGCGGGAGCGGACCGGATATCGCGTTGTCGGAGGCGTCGACGAGGATCAGCCCGTCCGGGAGTGCGTCCGGGAGCGGGCCGGAGAGCGCGTTCGAGTGGAGGTCGAGGTACTCGAGGCCCGCGCAGCCCGAGATGGCGGGCGGGATGGGCCCGACGAGGCGGTTGTCGCTCAGGTCGAGGAAATTGAGGCCCCTCAGCTTTCCAAGCTCGGCGGGGAGCGGACCGGAGAGGCGGTTGCCGCTGGCCCGGAAGCGGAAGAGGCTCGTGCAGTTCCCGATCTCGGGCGGCACGAAGCCCGACAACCCGTTCGATATAAGGAGAAGCTTAGTTAGATTGGTCAGCCCGAAGAGTCGAGCCGGGATCGGGCCTGAGAGGTTGTTGTAGGAGAGGTCGAGAGACTGCAGGCCCGACGCGTCCGCAAGGCCCGCCGGGATCGGCCCGGTGAGCTCGTTCTGCCACGCGTAGAACAATTGGAGCGCGGGGAGTTTACTGAAGTCGAGACGGATATCGCCGGAGAGACGGTTGTTGTCGAGCTCGATATCGGTGAGCGCGGTGCAGTCCGAGAGCCGGGCAGGGATCAGGCCCGACAATTGGTTCGTGCTGAATTGGAGCTCTTGAAGGCTGGACAGGTTCCCGAGCTGGGCCGGGATCGGGCCCGACAACGAATTCTCGGACAAATCCAACACGATCAGCTCGCGCAGGTTCCCCAGTTGGGCCGGGACCTGGCCCGACAAGCCGTTCCGCCACAATAGAAGGTTGTGGAGCAGCTTCAGCTCCCCGAGCCGGGCCGGGATCGGCCCGGTAAGCGAATTCTGATACAGATACAGGTTTCGAAGGCCCGAACAGTTGCCGAGCTCGGGCGGGATCGGGCCGGACAAGAGCGCGGTGTAGAGCGCGAGCGTCTCGAGCTTCTTCAACCGCCCAATCGAGGCCGGGAGGCCGCCCGATACGCCGGTCTCCGCCACCCCAAAAACAACCAAACTAGTACAGTTTCCGATCTCGGCGGGACCGGGCCATTCAAACTCGGGTTCCCGCCGGCCCGGAACACCTCGAGCCGAACCAACCGTCCGATGCCCGGGGGAATTCCACCGATCAGACGGTTGTCGTAGAGCGTCAGATGCGAAAGTCTTGACAAGTTCCAGATGTTCGACGGAATGACTCCGGTTAGCGAATTTGAATTCAAGTACAATTCTTCAAGGTTTTCGAGGCGGAAAAGCTCGGCGGGGATGTCGCCGGAGAGACGGTTCTTGCTGAGGTCTAGGAAGGTCAATTGGGGGAGGTCGTCTGCGAGCGAGGGAGGGATCGGGCCGGAGAGGTTGGTGGAGGTGAGAGTGAGTGAATTCAAGGACTTCAAAGGGTGGAGATTGGAAGGGAGGGGGCCTTGGAGGGGGAGGGAGGAGAGGGTGAGGCGGAGGACGTTGTCGGAGGAGTCGCAGACGACGCCGAGCCATTTGCATGGGTTGGGGTGGATTGGGTTCCATGAATTGAGGGGGTCTGAGGTGGTGGTGAGGATCTGTTTCCATGAAAGGAGAGCTTGGCCTTGGGCATCAATGGAGAGACATGTTTGGATGAAAAGTGAGTTTAGGAGGATGTATAGGAGGAGGGTTGGAGGAGGAGGCATTTGGGGAGTGTTGGGATTGTTGAGGGAGGAAACCAATGTTTTGTTTATAAGTGGAAATGGTGGAGATCTGGATCAAGTGTAGACTGTGTGTTTTGTTTAATGTGTTTTTGTTGTTAGGCTGGTTGTGGTATTTGTTTATAGTGTGGTTTAGATTTTGAGATATGGGATTTGGGGGGTTTTTTATATTAATTGATGTTTTTTTTGGGTGTAGTAAAGTTGGTACTTGTGAATTGGATGGGATGTAGGAAGTGAGATAGAGAGGTACGTGTAGAAACACGTACTGTGATAGGAAAAGTTACTGGTACAACTTTGTATGTTGTAGTTTGCACATGTTTTGATTTTTTTTTTATTCTATTTTTTCTAAAAAATGAATTATATATCATAGTGAATTATAAATATTATGTGAAAAATAAAATCGTTTCATTAAGCAAATTATATAATCTATTAGTGAAATAGTACAGCATGCATAACTATATATAAAAATTGCATGAATCAATAATAACACTCTTAAAAAGAAATAAAAATGTTCCCTTTTTTTCTCCTTTAATTTTGATGGGAAGGAGAGAATTTTGGATCAACCTTCATGTAACATATTTACTATATTCCTGAGTTCAATTGAAAGAAAATTAAAAAGTTGGATACTCTAATCGACCATTCTTCAATGTTTAGTGATATTTTTTTTTGGGTTTTTAATTTTTAAATCTTCATAAACTTATATGATTTAGTGATCGGAGAGTACTAAAAAGGGACATATCCTTTAAATCTGGAGAATTTAAACTGAAACATGAATAAGTTAGGGATCGATCACTAAATCATATAATTTTTACAGGACTAAAAAATAAAAAACCCTTTCTTTTTTCTATGATAATGCATTTCAGTTTGCATCAAGTAAGATATTCAAAACTAGATTTAAATTTTCAATATGTAGTTTTATTTTGGTAGTGATTGTGATTGAACCATGATGAATAAAACAATCAAATGCAAATATTTATATCACATGAATGGATTAAGTTATTGAATTTATTTCTTTTCTCCACTTTTTATCAATCTTTGATAATAAAAAAAAAAAAACCACATGAAAAGCTTTTTTTGTTGAAGTGAACAAAACATGTGTTTTTTATTATTAAATACCATAAACTTCTTTCATAAGTGAACATAATTATGTAATCCAAAGCATGACATGGATGGGATTTGAAACATTATTTATTTATTACTAATAAAGGACATCAGGAAAGACAGGTGAGGAATCTGTGAAGACTTATGAAGTGCACATGAACTAGGAAAGGATGGGTTAAGTAGAGACTAAAAAAAACAATAATTTAAAATTAAAATATTAGAAATAAAGGGAGGCTGTAATTAAAAAATTCACATATTGGGTCATGTTGTCGGACTGAATTTGCTGGAAAGTGAAATAAAAATTAAAAAAAAATACAGAACATGTACATGACTTTGAGTGGAAGGGACAATCTACCACAACATGAGATCCTTTTGTCATCAAAAGCACTATTTGTTAATTAAAAAATTAATGGAGTTTTATATGCCTAAAGACAGGTCGGCCCTCGTGAGGTTTAGATCTCTGTTTCGGTGATAATAATATAAAAAATAGATTAGAAGAATATGAGGAGAAGAAGAATATTAAATCACTTTTTAAGGCACAATAAAGTCTATAGGCACACTTCATGAAGATATTGAAATTGAGCAAAAAAAAACCTCATTTTTTTCAGAGGTGTAGTTGAGAAAATATCAGATGCACATGATCATCCACAAGTCATTGCATCAGATAACCTCTACAGATTCAAATTCCAGATAATTATAAGGAACTATGTCGATGGCCAAGAGCCACCCTCCTCATGTGAAGGGTGCTGCAATCCAATCGTTGTCTATTAAGATATATATATACTTTTTAATTTTTTTAATAAATGAGTTTATGCAATTCTTAGAAATACATGCTTCAATTTTTCAGAAAAAGTATAGATGAAGTATACTATGATTTTTTAAAAAAATTCAATACTGTGGACAAGGATGTAAACATGCATGATTGTATCTAACATTTTCCTCGTGTGAGTCAAAAGGTTATTTTTGTTGGCTAGATTACTTTAAATTTAGAATTTCTTGAGAAACTACTAATTCTCAAAGTCCTCATTTTTGATATAACCTATCGTGCAATTTTTATTTTTATATTTGTTTTGAAAAAGATAGACAAAACATACCGTGCAATTTTAAATAATGTTTTCTCATATTCCAAAGAACTTCCAAGTCTTGAAATGAACATTGGATTTTCTAAGAATTTCTTCTATCAACTAGAATTCTTATAAATTTAAGGGAAAATTAATTAGGGGTCTTTCTAATCACCCTCCTATTATTTTTAGATCCCTGGTTTACTTAGAGATATCTTTAAATTCCTAACTTTAAATTTTATTATTTCTAATTCAAACTAACCATTTCACTCTGTATTGTCAATTCACATGCCCAAAATACCATTTGAACATTAAGTTTATCGAGTACACTATTAAATCATCTTAATACACTTTAAATCATCTTAATACACTGTTAAGTTTATTGGGTACAATGTTAGTTCATCTGGGTCCGAAGAGGCCGTCCCATCACGTGATCTGCTAGACCCCCTTGTCGTCAAAGAAGAGGGAAGCGGATAGGTAGAAGACGGAGATTTTTTGAGAGAGAGTGAAAACAAGGTTTTAGGATGCTGAAAAAGGTGTTTGGGAAAGAGAGGAAAAGAGTGGATAAGTATTTTCGATAAAATAAATACTTCATCTAACGGATATTAATCCCAGAGACTTAAAAATAATAGAATTAAAAAAATAGAGACCTAAAGATATCTCCAAATATATCACGGATTTAAAAATAACAGGAGAGTGACTAGAATAATCGTTAATTAATTTCCCCAAAAATTAATGTTCAATTCAAGACTTCGAGTTGTTTGGTTCAGGCCTCACCAAAACGAGAATTTTAAGAATATGTTGCTTCACATGAATTTCTAAAATAAACATTAAAAAAAAATTGGAATTCTGACCAATACCAAATATTTGGATCAACCACATAAAAAGGGGCTCGGATTACCTGTTTCTTATGTAAACAGGAAACAGGAAATACAACCACTGAATGGACTACACGTCAGCACGTCAAACGGCACGTTAAATAAAATTCACGTCGCCATTAAACACGGCTGTAAACCACGTCAAAATAAAATGTAACGATTGCATTAAAGTAATTGAATTATATAAAAATCACAAATCAGTCCCTCCGAATTAAATCAGAGGAGATTGTGTAAAAAAAATGATAAATTTCAAATATAATTAATACTCTCGTATACCGCGTATAAGCCGTGCGCAAACTGCATATCGCATTTCTAAATACTGAACAAAACCATGATTTTTTTTCAAAAAAATATAACATATTAATTTTTTTATATATTATAAAATATAAATATTTTTATATGAACAAAATAATTATAAAAATTGGGTCGGGCTATATCCTCGCACAGCCAACCTTTACATTAACAAATAGATGAGATGGCAAAAAAATTTAAAAATTAAGTGGCATTCTTGAATTACATATATATCCTATAATATAGATGAGATGAAAAAAAAACATTAACCGACATTCTTGACTTATATATCATGTAATGACTGCAAAACCAATTTGATAGTATTAATATTTTTAAAAATATCTTATAAATAAGTATGAGAAAAGAATTATAAAAAAATAAGATTTTTGACTTCTTGCTTCTTTTTTTAAAATATCTTATAAATAATACTGGTTGAAAGTAATTGTAGCATGATTCTACCTTTTTTTAAAAAAAATTTATAAATAAGACTTTAATACTTATATAAACATTTTATAGTGAAGTTAAAAACCTCAAACCAATTAAAGATATTAGCACCTTCACAAGTTCAGATGAGTCTTCAATATAAAATTAAATAAAATGTTTGATTTAATTTGGAGGGACTGATTTGTGATTTTTATATAATTCAATTACTTTAATGCAATCGTTACATTTCATTTTGACGTGGTTTGCAGCCGTGTTTAATGCCGACGTGAATTTTATTTAACGTGCCGTTTGACGTGCCGACATGTAGTACATTTATTGGTTGTATTCCCTGTTTCCTGTTTACATAGGAAACAGGTAATCCGAGCCCCATAAAAAGGCACCCAAACAGATGAAAACAAAGAATGCATGGATTTTAAAGATCCAAACAAAGCTTTTAACAAAAAAATCACACAACACAAAAGCAAGAGGGGAGACTGCATTGCATATTTGCATGTTCATGGGAACCTAACACATGCACTTCTGAAAAACCATATGAAAGTCTAAATTGTGTGAGTTGTTACAAAATAAAAGAATGAATGAAAGAAAAAAGAGTGCGATAAAGCAAGAACTTACATGTTGACATCCAAAATTAGGTCAAATAAAAAAGGGTTCACATGGTTTATTCACTATTTCCATCACTCCCATGTGCACAGTGAGAGATGTTTGTGTGTGTAAATTACTAAAAATCATAATGGGACTGATTATATTATCCTCAAAGGAGTCATGTTATGCACACGTTCTTTACAAAAAAAATTTGTTTAAAATATGGTTAAGAAGAAAAATAAAACTCACTACAAGTCAAATAAAATGCATGTGAGATCTAAATGTCATTGCATTGCACCTTAGGCTAGGATGTGATTAAAGTTCATTTACTATGGGGCTAATTTTTGTGAATCTACAAGATCTAAGTTGTTTTTTTTTTAATTTAGCCATGGAATCTTTAGGCTTTGAGGTAGTGAAAATGAAATAATGTATCTCTGCCTCTGAGTAATTCAAAGTAAAATAAAAGAATAATGGTTGATTGCAATGAATAAATAAAATGAAATGATTGATTATTATCACTCATGCCGACACAACTACAACTAGAATATAATACAGTTTGATAAACTAACTATGAAATGCACAAACGCCTAGTTGATATGGTACGAAAATGGCGTGTTTTACATCATGAGTCAAGTCAAGTGCGCTTGAACGCGCTCTTCAATCAATAATTCTCTTTTCTTCAATCAATAATCATCTCTTTTTAAAGTGCAATTAAACTCTATGTTCATGTGTGCAGTGCATCACATTTGCATATGAAATGTCATATCTATCCAATCATTTGATAGATGAACATGTCTTAATAATAGTGAATTGTTTAATATAAGCTTTATACACCAAAAAAGGAAAAGACAAATAGATCACAGATCTAAAGCATGATTGGTACTTTTGATTAATCAAGGTTTTCTTTCAACCAAACTCTCATCTATTTTTCCTACACACACTATTTACTCAACCCCACCACATAGTATTGTTTTGCTCTTTGAAATTTCAAAGTGGCCATTACCAGCTTTGATCCCTACCTTGTCTCTTCCCTTCTCATCTTTCCCAAAAAATAAAAAATAAAAATTCAACACTGCTTAAAACAAGACATGACTTCCTTTTTGTTCTCCTAATGGCTGGCTAGACATGTTATGCTTTGATGAACATGACATTAAGAGATAAATATTTTAGAATGATAACAACATTACAATATATATAAGCTTGTGTTAGGACTAAACTCCACTCGGGGTCAAATTGTTTCATCTTTAATCCAAAAAGATCAAAACATTGAAATCGGTGGGTGAGATTGACCTTTCCCTCAATTTCAGGATTTGGTGTCTTATTAGACAACAAAGGATGTGGAAGTGGGATATATTAAAAAAAAAACGCTTGTCAAAGTTGGGCACACATACAAGTCCCTAAAAACTCATAAAAAGCCAAATATCATCAAAAATTAAATATTTTCATAATAGTTCATCACCATGTACTTGAGCAGACATTACAGTTTCTATAACAATCATAAATACAAATTAATCCACGCAAAAGACCAAATTACTCTTATAAAACTTTTATATTTCTTCATCTTCTACCTCGATTTTGTTTGGAGGGGTTAGAAAATTAGGGATAATTTAATCGTTTCATAGTATAGGTTAAAGTTAACTAAAGTAGACTGAATCATTATTAAATTCTGTTGACGATAGGGATGTATACGGATTTTTGTGAGTTTTTAAAGACTTGTACGTCTACCCTAACTTTAATAGGGATTTATATGGGTTACCCATGTTTACAGGGACGTATATATCTTTAACCCTAAAAAAAGGAGGGGCACATAAAATTTTCATATAGTTCGCTATGACATAAAATCACTAACAATAGTTACCTACTCCATAAGATATAACTGTTTAAGATATGCACCAAATAAGACAAAAAAAAAAGGTTATCCTTTTGAAACTTACCAAGTAGTGGGAGGCAGTGAGACAGATGTTACATTAATACAGGAAAAGCAAAACCATAAGAAATGAGAATATGAGATGCATTGCTTCTGCAAAAGCTATGACAAAAAGCAAGAGTGGATGTCTTCCAGAATAGAAACACAACCTACTTGAACTGACTTGGATCATGAGTATGGATCATATATTCACCTCTGTTTAATAAACACATCCATAATAGAATTCAAAAAATGTGCTTGCTGGTAAATGCTAGTAATTTAAGTTCAGACTCATAAATCAGTCGAGGCAGCTGTCCTAAAATTCAGACAGATCATGAGGTCATTCAGAGTAGCGTTACAGGAGGTATTTTGGATAGACAGACAAGGCTAACAAGGCTAACTCTGACCCTATGGGAGTAGGTTTCTGCCAAGGACCCCCGCCCACAGAGGCCCCCAAATATATAATATATAATTATATATAAAAAAATTGTTTAAGAACTAGTCTTTTTTTTGCGTTGTTGCACAGATTTATCACATCTTCAACAAGGTATATGCTCCGTTAGATTAACCTTGTAATTTTTCACTTTTATTTATAAGTGGATTCATAAATTTCACTATAGTATATATTTCATTTATATGAAATTCACGTGGGGCTACAAGTAGAACTGTCTCTAACATTATCCTTGTTTTGTTTGTAAACATACACAAGGCCCATTTTAGGAGTTTGTCTAAGACCCCTGCAAACCTTCTTACATTCAGATACAAATGGCTAAATCCATTCATATTGACATTTTAAACATTGTTGTTCCAAAGCTCAGAACTGAAAATATGAAAACAAACATAAATCAAGTGCTCATGTAGCTTAATTATCATTGTCAAGAGACACTACACTCTTCTATATCACAGCTGGACTTTACTTTCTTTTTTTTTTGGTATATGTAACACTAGCGAACATATTCACATGGACATAACCATACCATTAATACTGTTATTGACAAAAATGGAGGTAACAGGGGCCTCCATGAAAAGCGTAAACTAGGTCAGGTTAGTATAAGCAGCTTAAAACCAATAACTGGAAGCACCAGAAAGGGTAGTAATTCATATGCTCTAAGAAGTGAATATGACTTAAACTGTTCTTAAGCTCTCCAAAATTACACCTCAAGTTGAGAAGAGAAACTACACAACAAACACATATCACCTGCCAAAACAGTTCAATATCGAAGAGGTTATAGTTGATGACAGGAACTTCAGTCCAGCAGATCCCCCAGGGAAGTATGAAATAGCATAATATGATAGCGCAAGCACCTGACAAGAAAAAGGACAATAGTTATTGTCTACGTTGATAAGTGATAACCTGATACAAAATAGAAACCTCAACATTATTTTTATTCATGCTAGCAACAGAGAAGAAGATACCTGTATCACAGAGAAGAAAAGAGAGAGGATATAACTGTGCAGAAACATGGATACATAAATGGTGCCCACCATGCTGCCAATAAACACCAAAGTGAAAGGAAGTCTCTGCAAGAGAAATAACAAGGTCTATTATATCCAATTTGAGAATATTGTTAGCATTCAGAAGTTGGGAAACACGACAATTTATCATGAATGCACATATTCGTAAACTCATTTTTAAGAGCTTAAAGATGGACAGGGTATACTGATTCCAGAAGCAAGGAGACATTCCTATATGATCATGCTGTGCTAACCATTGCAAAATTAGAAAGGATCATGCTGAAGTCTGAAGATACGCATATCAAAATTGTCAACAGTATATTATTCACATATAAATCATAAGGCCCGGTTCTTCAAAAACTTGAAGTCAAACTATTCCTAAACCAACAGGAAAACTGATGTCCTATCCGAGCAAATGCAACCACTGGTTTTCACAAACAATATGTCTCCTTGCGTAAGGTAATAAAGCATATACAGCAGATTGACAAACTGAATTCTTATGAAACTAGAGGAGCACATATCCCAAATCAATTGAAAAGTCGCTCAAATGGAGTACAGAAAGTTTGGTTTCAAATGTCCCTCCACCAAGCACTAATCACTTGGATGTTGCTTACCTAAAAAATTTGTGTGGAACAATTCTCTAGCATTGCTGCTCATGGAAAATGACCATAATGACACGGTAGATATTGTTTTTTTATTGATATGGTAGATTTTCTTGTTGTGCTTTGCAATATTTTGTCGTGTTTATTAACTTCTAATACCCAAAAATTTGTGGATAAATCATGAAACTAGATTATCCACGCCCTGGTCCAGTCAATTGTATCATGGATGTTATGGTAACAAATAAACAGGAAATTTTTTCCAGAATTGAAGAAGAGGATTTGCCAAGCTCAATTACCTCTCGTGAGGACATGTGTGCAAACTGATTCCTTGGGCCTTTGAGTGCAAAAAATGATGCAATAATGAACATACAGCCAAGAGTGAAACAAATCGCGAATTTCTGAGGCATTAACACCATCATTGGAAGGAACATGAAGAATGCAATGAAAATGAAGAACACGCCAGTGGCCAAGAGTAGCCCAAAATACATGAGAGACTTCCCAGAAGGAACACTGCTAGTCGCAGATTGGAGGCTCCCTGGCAGTTCCCGCACACCTTTTGAAACCCTGGAACATGGCACATGAATTTACTTTAAACAACGAAAAAGTTTAAACAAAAAAATTAGGATGAGCAATCTGCTACAATATAATTAACTATAAATAAAGGAAAAAAGATGGAAAGGGGAGGAGGGTGAGCCCCCAACACACAAGGAGATCTCACACAACAAGAAGTTTAACCTCCCTAGTGATAAATTCATATTCTGTCCCACAACAATGAAGACCCCATCTTTGACAAATCTCATCGCATGCTCCCAACCATTTTAAAGGGTAAAACCTCTGAATATGATAGCATTTTGAGATAGTTATATGGCCCACCAAATGCCAGGGATGATCATCTGGGACAAACTTGATGCTGCACGTCAGTCTGTCTTTTCTTCATTCCTTTACCTCTCTCTCACATCTGATGTGCAGTGCCAAAACTTCTCTACAGAGCTTTGTCAAATGGACACCTGATAAATAGATGCTCTGTTATTTCTTTGTCCATTTGACACAAGACACAATTCCTATATGCCTTGGGGACCCAATTGTTCTGAATATCCTGCTTAGGAGTTAGGATCGTGTCCTGGTATAGGACCCTATGAAGCACTGCATTTTGTATAGAGCTTTATAGCCATAAATTTCTTTGAACTTTGAAAAAGTACAATCTTCCTTCAACCATCTGTAGCACAACTGATTTTTGGTGAATAATTCATTCTAAGAAGCTAAAGCATTTTTAAGTGAGGCTTCTACTGGTATGTTTACTGATAATGAAAAGGTTGGGGTAGATGTCATGTTGGTCAGACAAAAATAATGACATAAGAAGTGGAGGTTTCTAATACATTGGTGGTGTAGTAAAGGGGATTCATTTACCCAAGGACCTCTGCTCTTTTTTCTTTTCCTTTCTTCATTTAGTTTCACCTTTTTGGCTTTTCTTACTGGAGACCTCGTCTCCTTTAGGGGGGGCTTCATAATAATATAGATCCTATCTTTCTTAGAACAAGATGAACAAGCATAGGGTGAATTTCACTTCTTTCTACAATCACAGTATTGGACTCCCGCTCGGAAATGGGCAAATTGGATGACATCATCTTCTTATTGAAAGAACTGGTAGGAATCGTATCACTAGATTTTATTAAGGAATCTGGGGTACAATTCAAAGAAACATGAAGAAATTAAAGTAGATGAGGATCCACTAAAGACAAACCAGCAGATGCACTTACACCTGACTCTACAATATAACCACTAACTTGCCCTCATGAATACACACACTATCTCCCCTTCCCCTACCCCCACCCCAAAACCCACACACACGAAACAATGAAAAAACCAAATTAGTGGAAATGATTATACATCTACATTAGTTTCCAGTAATAAAACTCTGTTTTAATCTTTTAAAATTAACTAAATAAACAAGTGTCAGTTTTTTAAAGTGGATTTTCTATATTTTCAAAGCAAAGCTCCAATATAAAACCTATAGCTGGTTAAATGTACATATTGATTTAACTGAAATGTTCAGAGGCAACATGTACACTGTACAGTGGTCAATTCAACTAAAACCACTTCCAAAAAAATCCCAATTCCCTCTAATGTCATCATACACAAATCACTATAACAAAATGGTCAAGCAAATCTAAATATGTTGTGATTATTTGAACCAATGATTGAAAATCACAAATTCATAACCTTCACCACATCAAAACTAACTAATTAAGAAGAATCAACAAGGGAGATGAAATAACAAAAGGAAATCACACAAAATTCAAGACAAAAAAGGGACCTTATCAACACAGTAGGAATAAGAGAAATAAGTCCAAGGCATATAAATCCACACACATTTCATGCCACAATTTTCTTTTCCAACATTTTCTCTATCTCTTTTTAGTAAAATTGTATTAAACCAAAAAGATTAACCCCTCATTCTATAACCTATCACCAAAAGAAACATCCCAATTCCATCGCTTACATTGTGCCCGCTACCCAGCCTGACTTGGACAATTTTGACGCAAACCAAGAAAACTTCGAAGTCCACAAGTAAATTAGAAACATAACATACAAGTTTCATGGCAGTATAATATCATTCCCATACAATTTATTTAGCACTACGGCCTTAACTCCACCAAACAGAATAAATTGATAATTTCAGAACCGCAACCAAAGGAGGAACAAAGGCAGATGGCCTGTGATTCCTCAATATTCCAACAGCAGATAAACCAATTCCCATCAGGGTTTTTATATTCAGTCAACTGGACATTAAACAGACACACTGAATCTAATTATTGCACGATCTCCCCGATTTCCAAAATGGAATTACAAACAAAACCCATAATTCATTAGACATTTAGAATCAGATACATAAAATTTAAAATCAGATACATAAAAAATGCTCAAATCATGCGAATTAACCACTCCTTCAGGCTTCAGGTCCATGAACAATAAAATACATACAATTCAGGAACTAATTAAAAGTTTTCACATTCGCCATGTATCCAAATCAACCACTCTAGACCACAAAAAGGGAAGTCAAAGAACAAATAGCGCATTCAACGAATCTAAAACAGATCCGAAAAAAAACCACTAAGAACAGCAGATCGCGTAATTCAATGACCTAAAAATGTCAGGTTTTTGGAAACTCACACGTTGAAGGTCCCGCTGACCTTATCGTTGGCGGTCCGGACCGCCGCCTCCAGATCGAACCCTAACGACGACCCCCCGGCGTCGTCGGCGTCGGACTTCGCGGCATAGGAGTTCCACTCGGCGAGGAGCGACGGTTGGTCAGAGGCGGCGGGAGAGGGGGAGGTCGGGCCGCCGGAAAACCACGCCTGCGCCATCCTCTGCGCCGCTGTTTGGATTCTTCAGATCGGATGTGTGAGAGTACGATTTTTTGAGGGGGGAGTGAACTGTTAAATGAGTTGTTACTTTTTCAGGTCCAGTCTACAATGTCCATTAAAAGAGTCCCTTTTTTTGGTACATGGATACTGGATAGTAGATATCAGTACTGATTTGGATTTGAGTCCTCCCTATCATCTCAGCTAGGTAGGCATGTCAACGGTTTGGGTCCGGGTTAGATCGGGACCCAACCCATTTTGATCATTAGGTCTTTTGAGTCGAGTCTATATCTCTTATTAATCCCTCGTTTAGAACTAGGCGAGTCCAACACGTAACGCTTAGCACCTGATCGTTTTTTTATTAATCCATAGTTGACTAATAAACTATTAAGTTACTTTATATATAATATATCTATTAATTAATTTTTTATGCTTCCTTATTGTGCTTATATTATTAATTTGTTTTGATTTTCTTTGTTATTATTTTGAATTCTAAAATTATTA
Source organism: Acorus calamus (assembly GCA_030737845.1). NCBI lineage: Eukaryota > Viridiplantae > Streptophyta > Magnoliopsida > Acorales > Acoraceae > Acorus > Acorus calamus. Next base: position 29,748,485 of record CM060865.1, on the reverse strand, counting down.
TATATATAATATAATTGTATTATATTTATTATTATGAAAAAGGATTGATTGATTCCCGATTAATCAGCTAGCCCGATTAATCAGCACCTATCAGATTAATCTCTTGTTCCTCCTCACCCGTCTGACTAGCGCCTAACATTTTTTATAATATTGAATATAACAACAATAACATTAGTTGTTTCTATAAAATTAAATTGTAAGTCTAAAAAATAATAAAAATATGACTCGGATGGTTGGAGTACACTCCTTTTGGTTAGCCATTAGCCCAAAACACTATTTGGGTCATTTTTGGGTCATTTTTTTATCGATAGTTGATCATTAACTTAGTGTTGTCTCTCCGAGGGTTGCCCCTTCGGGGTAGAAGTGGTCTCTGCGAGGCTATTTTCTTTGTCGGGATTAAAGTTGTTACTTTCAGTATATTTTTAATTTACTTTTCTTAGTTTATTCATGTAGCTCAGTTAACTTGTCTACCCCCTCCCCCCTCAAGGGGGAATAGGCCCTGCGGGGCTATAGGCAATACTAAACAAAAAAACAGAAAAAACAATAACAAGAATGTCGTAAACAATGTTTCGTTACGAGATAGTCGATTTGGCTAGTGTAATCGAAGCTATTCTTACAAGACATTTAATCCTTATAAGTTATATATATATATCCATTGACAAAATAACACAATTAAATCTCAGACTATGATTGTGTGTCATTGAATAATTAATTCATACATATGCCTTATAAGGACCTCAAAATATATCTGTGTATTTAGTAAAGGAATCTAGACTTGGGTAGTAGGTTGAGATAGCATTAGGAAACATGTTTAATGTTTTTTTTTAATAATCAAATTTAAGTCAAACATGTTTGATAATAAAATAAAAACTTACCAATAAAAAAAAAACTAAAGTGACAACTTTTGAATGAAGTAATAAAATAATTTTTGGATATAAACATTAAAAAATGACTTCTCAAAAGCACACATTTAAATCTCACATTATAATTGTGTCATGAATATTTATATGCCTTACAATGACCTCAAAATATATCTTGGGTTTTACTAAATAAATTGAGGCTAATGTAGTACTTGGAAACATGTTTTTTTGTTTTTTTTATTTTCTTGCATTAATCAAATTTATCTCAAATATGTTTTCAAGACAGCAAAATAAATAAATAAATTTAGTCACAAACAGTAAAAAAAAAAGAAAAAGTAATTAAATAATAAGGACCTCAAAATATTCCTTGAGGCTTTAATGAGGAGACATACACTTATATCTGACACAATAATTATGTGCTATTGAAGAATTCATTGACATGCCTTGTAAGGATCTCAAAACATATTTTGGGATTTTAATGGTGAGATTGTGAGAACACCCAATTAAATCATTAAAATATAATTGTGTCATCGAACAATTCATTCATAGCCTTATAAGCAACTCGAGAGGTATCTTGGATCTTTGCTAAATAAATCTAAACTAGGTAGTGTTTTGATTTGTTTTTTTTTAGGAATCAAATTTAAGTCAATTGTGTTTTAAGACCTCCCAAATGGTCACAACTTTAAGGAAATTTAAAAAGTAATTAAATAATTCATTCATATGCCTTATAAGGACCACAAAACATATCTTGGGTCGTCACTAAACAAATCTAAACTCATGACTTTACTTTTTTTAAAAATAGACGAGGAGGTTGGAAACATCTTTTCATGTTTTTCACTTTTTCTTTTGCTTGAATCAAATTTAACTGAAATATTTTTTCAAACACCCTAAGTGGTCACATTTTAAAAAAAGAAGTAAAAATAGCTTTTAGAAAAAAAAAATCTTTGTAGGAATATAACAAAAGTATGTTCCTTAATAATCTAATTAAAAGCATATTTAAATAAAAAGATCTTTTTTCAAACAGGTTTCAAGCTCTATCTAAGCAAAATAGTCTTGTAACTCTTGCCATGAGTTTGTTCACCCAATCTATGATCAACCTGAAAATAGCCAGTTAAATGGTGACCAATGTGAGCTTCTACAATGGGGACCTGAATCACATAACTTTTTCCATTATTAACACTAAAAAAAGAATTTAAACAATTTTTTAAATTAATCATCATAATTTATTTTACACAACTTATTGTAAACAAAACAAATCTCACTGAAAACATAAAAATAAAATATAAAGGTTTAAACACCCTTTTAAAAAATAGGAAAAAAAAATATTAGTTGAGAAAATATTTTATATAAAAGCAAGTCTTAAACATTAGTTTCAAACAAGAGGTAAGCAATTACATGATCTGAGTGGGCACTTAATCCATTTTACAATTTAAAACGTAATCTATTCATGTTTTAAAAATTATATATCCCATCTAATGATGTATACAATTTTATAAAATATGAATATATAATCTAATGAATTGAATAATATTATTTATAAATGATTAAACCCTTGTTTTAATACAGGAGATCAGCAGCCATGCGAACCAATTTACACCCCCCGATCAATGGACCACTCTCCCACGCTGTACCCACACCGAACCAGATTCCGCAATCCGACGGACCACAACCGAAATATCCCAACACCTATGAATTCCCACCGTACGATCACACCAATGACATTCAACCATCCGATCCCAATCTCGTTCAAATCAGGCCGTCCAATATATTACAAATTCAATTTTTCAAAACGTCGAAGAGGGAGTGAGAGAGAAACACAAAAAAGGCTTTCCTTCCTCGTCTGTTCTCTTTCGATTTCCCGCATCAACGAAAAGCAAAATAAAAAAAAATCTCTCGTAATCAAAGCGGATCTCATCCGTCCAATTGAGTTCCTCCGAAGGCGATATCCGCCGTCGCTTCCTGATCCGACGGTCCTGGATAATTCCCCGCCATCTTCAGCCACTCCGATGAGGCCCTTCTTCATATAGGGCTTCATTGGCTTTGGTTTTTGAAATAAAAATCTGATTTTTTGTGTTTTTTTTGGAATTTTTTTTTGGATTGTTCGATTTTTGAATTTTGGACGGTCGTGATGGAGAAAGGGATCAATCCAGCGGCCGTGGCGGCGGCGACGGATGCTCCGTCGCCGTCCGATGTCCTGCAGAAGAAGCACGTGCGGCAGCTCGACTTCACATCCGTCTCCGGCGCGTCTCTGGCGACGCCGGCGGCGAAAGCGCCAGTGCCGGTGGCTCCTCCGGTGGCCACGAAGACTGTGGTGGTACAGCCTCCTCAGCTTCTCCCGCCACCAGCAACTGTGGCGGTACAGCCTCCTCAGCTTTTCCCGCCACCAGCTACTGTGGCGGCGGCTGGTCTGCCTCGGCCTCCCATTACGGTTGCTTCCGTGTGAGTCTTCTATTTTATTTTGTTTTTTATTTTTAAATTTTTTATTTTTTGAATTTGTTGGGTGTTTGGGGTGTTTGAATTCAGATTCTGTGAAATCGTATCCATTGTGTTTGAAATTTGAATATTTGTTTTGGTCAAAAGAGGGGTTTTGAGGGGTTTGAATCGAACGCTCAATTCAATTGATGATTGGCTTTTGAAATTTTTTTAATTGAGCATTCTATTATCATGAATTTTTTTTTTAAACTGAAAAAGAAATTTTTTAAAAATATGAATATGGTTTTTTTAATAGTTCTGTTCAATTGGGTTTTCATTGAAAATTAAACCATGATTGAATTAATGGCTAGGACAGCTATAAGATTGTTTAAATTTGGGGTTTTGGTTGATTTTAAGAGCTGTCTAGTTACATAAAACGTTGTAAGCAGGTCGTTGCTTATTAAACCATTTTGGGTGACCGATTTGAAGAGTGAAACACATAGGGGCTATATAATTGTTTATTTTCGTGTTCTTGTTTTTCTATAATCTTCCTTGCATTGGTAGTTAATAAATGGAATTTGCTCTTCTGCTTACTGCATACCATTATTTCGTTTTGGGCTATTTATAGCTGTATGCTTTTTCTGGAATTTGGGGGGAGTGTTTTAGTGTCTTAAATTGTAGCTCCTATATCTTTTTTTCAGGAAACCTGAGTCTCCGAGATCTCAACCGCGGCCCCCATTTGAAGTTAAAGATGTCACTCCACAGAAGAAAAAACAATGCAACTGCAAAAACTCACGGTGCTTGAAATTGTAAGTAAATGTATTTTTTTTTTTCCAAAGAACACAGCAAATTCTCCGTCTGATTGCATCAATGTTCAAAATTACAATACTGGTGTCGGTTTTTCTTAACTGCCATTATAATGCTTATCAGTTGATACATATCATGTTGTTTCTTCACTTAGTTTTTCAATGAATTTAGAAGAAAGAAAAAGAAAACAGACACTTAAAACAAATGATTGTCCATGCATTTTAAACAATTTTTTTTTTTTTTGTCAAGTTGTAAGCTTACTATTTTTTAAGTTAAAAAGGATTGATTTCAGGTCTTTGGATTTTGTACCTCATAATTTGAGTTTCCTTTTAAAACTTTGTGCCACACCATCAGAAACTTATTTATGTGATTATTTTAGCACTGCGAAAGTGTAGACAAGTTTCTGTAACTTTTTATGGTAAATTTTCTGTACCTTATAGAACAAAATAATTGTCTGCATCATCTATATTGGATGGTTTGAATGATAATACATTTCTGTTAACTGATAGGTATCAGACCAAAATGAATCCTTTCAGACAATAACAAATTTGAACATCTGTATTCCACCGGTTCTTGAAAAGCCCAATGTATCTCTTATTGGCTGTTACCTGAAACTTTTTCGATGTGGTTGTCTTGGCCAGTTAAGTTGTATGGGGTTCTGCTCTGGAGCTGGCATGTTGTTGTCATCAAAGCACATCTGTTGAAGAACTGTTATTTTCAGGATCTGTCAACCTGTACATGAGTCAACTCCTGCAAAATGCGGATGAAATTTATATATTCATAATTCTGACCATATTATTTAGTGGAAAATTCTTCTCTTGTAATTATGAAAGTACTAGACCTCTTACTTTCCTGTATGTCTTATACCAATATGCCATGTTAAGACTGGTGGAATGTCATGATGAATCAGTGAATAACTGCATTATTCTTGTTACTTATTGTAGGTATTGTGAATGTTTTGCTTCTGGAGTTTACTGTGATGGGTGTAATTGTACAAATTGCCAGAATAATATTGACAATGAGACTGCTAGGCGTGAGGCAATCGAAGCTACATTGGAGAGGAATCCTAATGCATTCAGGCCAAAGATTGCTAGCAGCCCACATGCAGTTCGAGAGAATAGAGTATGTCTTTGGACTTGCAATAGAAATGACATTGCTTTCAAACGTTATCATAACCACAACATACAAACACACGCTGGCCATTTTCAGGCTGATCGACTCCCAAAACTTCTGCCCTTTCTCTGTCCATGTGCTAACTGAATCATTCACCTCTATTCTATGAAATTTTTATTTAATATCAACTCTTTCATGCTTGTTTGTAACATTCACACACTTGAATTTTAGGAGGAGGCAGGAGAGCACACTTTGGTGGGTAAGCATAATAAGGGATGCCACTGCAGAAGTCAGGCTGCCTCAAGAAGTATTGTGAATGCTTTCAAGCAAATATTCTCTGCTCCGAGAATTGCAAATGTATGGACTGCAAAAACTTTGAAGGTAGTGAAGAGAGACGAGCTCTCTTCCATGATGACAGTAACAATTCCTTGAATTACATTCAACAGGCAGCCAATGCCGCCATTACTGGAGCTGTAGGGTCACCTGGTTATGGTACCCCTACAACTTCCAGGAAGAGAAAAAATCATGGCCTATATTTTGCCAATGCAATTAAGGATCAACCTGTGCACAGGCTAGGACAACTCATGCAGGTAATTTTTTTTTATAGGTACATCCTTTGTTACCTATGTTATGCATGAACAAAACTTGACGAGGACATGAAATAAGAAACAAAAAGTATTACAGATGAAAGTATGATCTTGAAGTAATTCCTTCCTTATTGGGTGACACGTGTTCTTTTCATACAATTTTATTAGATAAAACTTAAATTCATTATATCAATTGTATTCTATATTTTCTTTTTTTGGTTCTTCTTCTTCTTCCTCCCTATTTTTTTTTTGAATATTTTTGAAGATATATTTTTTTTAATTTTGCCAGTGAGTTTCACTTTCTCCCAGCCGGAAATTTCTTAATACACTGAATTAAATCTAACTCTTATATAAATAAAATCTTTTTCCAACAGCCTAGTGCATGCATATTTTTTATACCGTAAATTGTTGCTAAATTTCAAATATGATTACTGTAATAGTTTGACATTTGCTGCTGTTAATTAAATCTAGGAGAACATTTTTAAGTCTGTGTTGTGCTTCGATAGTCATAATTTTTATGATGATTTGTCGAATGGCTCATATATAATTATATGCTGCCATGTCTTCATCACTCATCTGATCTGAGTACCACTTCTTTTGTTGATTACATCATACGAAGAAGCCCTTCTGCTCCTTACCAGATGATTAAATTATATAATCATTGTTTTCTCTATAAATCAGGCAAACAATATTAAGACTTCTGCAACTTTGACCTCATCTTCCATTCCCATGGGTCGCCCTATCAATCATACAGGATCTTCAAAAGTAACCTACAGGTATTTCTGTTTTTGTCATTTTAAAGCATATGTAACCATTTCACTGTTGTTTTTTTGGATGTTGGGCTAACTCCTTTCCGGTTGAACTTTCACTATTCATGCTTAAGGTCTGTTTTAGCTGATGCTATTCAACCAGAAGATGTGAAGGAGCTCTGCACAGCTTTAGTAGTGGTGTCAGGCGAGGTTGCCAAGAAATATGAAGGCAGAACTGGTATTGACCTTTCACTGGTGTTGATTTTTTTTTCCATATTTTTCATTCTAAACAAGATTATTGAGATGTTGGATATACACTATGATTCGTTGATGAAAGCCAGGCTCTGTGGAAAATGCAAGGTGTGAACTTTATTTGAAGCTTGCACTGGATTTGGATGTCCATAAATGAGGGAGAACCATTTTATTGGATGGAGTTTATGCATGCATGATGTTACGTGCATCATGGAGGTTATGAATAATGCACCTCATCCTGATGATATAAATAATATATAGAAGATGAAGCAATGTGATACATTACTTCTTACATTTGTCAATTTTAATTAGTTGGGTGTTGCTTTTATACCAAAATCAATGAGATAATAACTCGAATTAGTAATGAGTTTTGTTCACAAATAACACTATTAAGATTTACCTTCTTGGAAAATCACTCTGTCCAATTGTAAATATTCATGTACAGCACTCCTCTTAAACATCTTCTGATTCCTCCCTGCTGATCATTTTCTATTTATTGGGAACAGAGAAGTTTCCTGATATGGAGTACTAATTTTCAATCAGATGCTATCTTTTTATAGTTCAATTAAATTTGTGCTGTGGTTTAGAAAGAGATATCAAGTATCATTTGGTTTGGGCATGTTGGTTGTCTGATTGTTTTAACCAAGTTCCTGTGAGTCAGCTTATTCTATGAGCTGATTTGATTTGATTAGATTGTATGTTGGTTCAGAAGATTGTTTGAACCAGTTAATTTGTGGTGTGGATCAAGTTCGTGAACTGTTGACGAAAGTTTATATGACTTAAACATGAGAAATTCTCTCCAGTCTAATTTCAAGGTTTACCACTGGTTTCTCACAGATTAGATCCACAACAAACATGTTACAAAGATGGATAATTCATGAGACTAATGCTTTTTGTCTCTCAATAACCCGCTGAGGCATATATTTTTGGAAGATTAATTGCAATTAGTAGTATGGATCATGCCTCAAATTAATGCGTATTTGCCTCTCTTCAATATTTGATGTAAAATTTATGGAATTACTATGTTGAGACACCGTATAACCTGATATTATGGAGACAGAAAACTACCATACTAAACAAGGGACTTGTCTCGATTAGCCCAAGCTTGGGGGTGGATTCTAGGGTTGTTCCCTGAAATGCAGTTAGTAATGCTGGCTGGGTTAAGTGAATGATTTCTTGGGGGGGGGGGGGGGGGGGGGGTGTACCATAAAGCATTAGAGTCTCGATCTAGTGACCCAAAATTTGATTAATCTGGTGCTCTAAAAAACCCGCGATTCAACTCGGTGGATTGGTTGAGCTAGATTGGAACATTTAATCCTGGTCGTATCAGCCCATTGACATGAATAACAAGCAAATTTCTAAATCAGTCTAGTCAGATCAAGTGGATTGGACAATCTTTCAACAAGATCGCCAATCCAAGCCGAGAAAAAAAATGGTCCACATGATATTATTATATTGTGTTACATTTTTCTTATTTTTTTGGTCACTGGTGATTTGTATATAATAAATATTTTCTACTAATAAATAATATCTTTGTCAAGATGAGTATTTTAAATTTCTCAATCGCATATAAACATATTTTTGCTTAATCACTGTCCATCATTTAGTGTATAATACAAATATACTTGAAATCTAACTATAGCTTCAGTATACTACAGGTTTTTGCTTTATCACTTTCCATCATTTAGTGTAAATAATGTGGTTATAGAACATCACCAAATTTACATTTCGTCCTCAATTTTTGTGCAATGAAAAATGTTCTCATTTTTATTATCCATTTTGATATTTGATGAGGGTGCTGATGCAACTAACTTTACTATTACTTGGTTATGTAAGAAACCAAGTCCTTTAAATCTATAAATGAAGGTTTGGGCTGTGGCCTATAATAGAATTTTTTGATCCAGCTGGAAACCAAGAAGTTAAGGAGGCCCACGCAGAGAGCTCCCTTCATCCTTCCAACCAAAATAAAGAAATTCCAATTCAGAAAGAAGCATCTGATGGTGATGCAAATGGGAGTCTGAACATATCTAATGAGATTGAATTGGGTAACAATGAGAGGCCGGTGTCTCCTGGAACCCTAGCTCTGATGTGTGACGAGCAAGACACATTCATGGCTTCAACATCCCAATCAGGAGCTGCAGAAAATATCCGAGCTTTGCCTCCAAGGTTTCCTCAGGGACAGGGTGTCTCAAATTTGTATGCAGAGCAGGAGAGGCGTGTCTTGACGGAGTTCCGCAACTGTCTTCGTAAACTTTCCGACTTTGCTAAACTGAGAGGTTAGTTTCTCACCTAGTCACCTTCCATTCCTGTTTATCTTGAACCACAAATAACCTTTTTAAGTTCATTTATTATTTTTCTAAAATCTTGTCCCGATATCAGTGAAATGCATTTATTAATGAATCTCCATTCAGGATAAATCTATATATCTAAAAGTGATGTTGTCAATCTTAATTGTTCAAAGCCCAGAATTATATGTTGGCAGCCTTACATCGGTGTAGACTTTTTCTGCCACGGTTTGGGGATATCTTTAGTTGTAAATTCCTGTCTATTCTGTGAGTTCACCATCTGTCATAATTTCAACTAGGAAGCATAGATGCTTCAATGAACGTGCCATGTCTGTATCCACACTTATCAGACACAAAACATGATGTAACACGTGTTTCAAAAATTCAGAAATAATTTTCTTAGTTTCTGCGTGATGGACACGACATGGACACATGACACTTAATAACTATCATAAGATTTGTGCTCACATAAAGGCAAATGATCTTAAAAGCTTAATGTAGCTGATAGTTGACACACCATTGTTGTTAATGTCAATTTTTTTAATAATGTATGGATGTGCTCTCATTTTTTCAAATAATCATACTATAGCATTTATTTATTGATTTATCAATTCACCTTTGCCATATCTCTGTCCTAAGATTTCAAAATTTTACATGTCATATTGTTTGTCCCATGTCCATGTTCGTGTCCGTGCTTCATTAATTTCAAGTCTTTTTTCCAGGACAACCTAATTACTCATCCTTTTATATTGATCATCTTTCAATGCCATGTATATGCCGATGCTTCCAGTTGTAGTTGATTGTATGTAATCTGTTGCCTCCTTCAAAGATGTGTAATTGGGTAAAGAAAAGGAAGAACCCTGGCATTCCATTTAAATCATATTTCATTTTAATGCTTTGCCGACACCTGGTATGGAAGCAAAGCAGATGCGATATTAGATCAAGTCCATATCTTCTGGGAGTCCACAATAGATTAGAACACTATTTCCAAATATTTAGAGCAGTTTGTTTCTTTGATTTATCAGATCTATTCCTAAAAAGATATCCTGCTTCTAAAAGCATGGTATAATTAGGTCACATGTACGATATAGCTAGAAAATACATACACTTCAATGAACATGCTGTATTCATGTTAGACATGCATCGGATGCAGGACATATCAAGACATGTTGGACATGTGTCAATACAAGTCCAAAATTCCTTTTTTTTTTTTTTGGAATTTCAAACACGCATTGTACACGGGATGGACATGACATGGATAACATTATTAACTTTTTTTCTAACTAAGATTTATGTGCACATGAAACCAACTGTTATTTAAAATCTTGATGGAGTTGATGGTTGACATGCCACTGTACTTTTATCAACCTTTTGTTATAATTTATTACAAGTGTCTGTTTTGGTTTCTGTTTTCCTCAAATGGATCCGTCCCTAATGTTTACCTCAAAATTTCATAATCAAATTGCATCCATTGCAATATCAAAATTGCATTGATTGGTTGGTTTTGAACATTAATCCTAATTTATTGGTTTTGATTTTCTTAGCTGAAGTTGAACCTTGCCCAGTCTGTTTTTTATCGAGGTTGTTGCTATCCACAGCATGTTCTTCCATATTTGGTGGCCTTTGAACCTTGATCAGATTGAATGTTTTGGAATTTCTTCTTTAATAGCAAAATATGCATTCATAATTGCTGATACTGCATTCAGCTAATGTGGTTGTAGTTCTTTTCATTGATGGACAATTTTAAATTTGTGGCATTTAGTTTGTTCTTTGTATGATTAGTCTCTTTTGTCGGTCATTCACCCAGACAGTCTGACTGGTTCTTCCTCTCTCTTCAGCGGATGAAAGATATGCTTCATTGGGTGCCAGAAGTGAACCAAACAGTCAACCTCAACCGGTCGCCAATGGCACTGCAAAACCCAAACCTCCAACAACTTCAGAGATTATGCGCACTGTAAATGCTGCTGCGATTGCTGCTGCTACCAATAACTGTGTGGCTCCCAAGATTCCCACCCGACCCATGGAGAATGGCGCCATGAAACCCAATAATGAGAAACAGAATTAAATGGTGGTCTCTTAATTCTGTTTCAGAAGCTGTAGATTTTAACATATAGCAATACATGCTTCTGTTGTTGATGATAATTTGGATAGTTCAGAAAAAAAAGTCAGACCAATTCATCGACTTTGACACCGGTTCAATCCCCCCCCCCCCCCCCCCCCCCTCTTGTTTTGTTAACCATGCCTGTAATTTATATATGGCTTCAATAGCTTCCATAGCATGTGTTGACAGTGTTGTAATTCGGTGTTAAATCATAGCATATCAATTCATTCCATATTAAAATTTATTTCCTTCATTGGCAGCATATTCTAATTTCCAAGGAACTAGTATTGTTACCCAAATGTGATCTCAGAAGGTTAGCTGAGAACAAGGCATTTCTAAATTGGCATGATTTCATTCTTATTAATCCTTCATTTGGTTCCCTTCAGACTTATTTTATTTTATATTCATGCATTGTTTCGGGCATTGCCCCCATTTTATTCACCATATTGTCTAGTATCAAATAGCAGGATATCTTTGGAGCTCCTTCCAGTGAGTCTTGAAATGCTATTACATTTGACAGTTGAACTGTAACATGAACTGATCTTTGTTTATTAATAATCTCTACGAGAAAATCATTTTCAAGCAACCTTTAAGAAAGTTTATGTTAAAATTCGTCCCTGAGATCAGTTGAAAAAAAAGGGGGCTGAGGTGAACTCTTATAATAGGCCCTTATACACAAATATTTTTATGATGATAAATAAATTTGAATAGATTTTTAAAATTTAATTTTCAATTCTTTTACATCAATAACCATAACTAAAAATAATAATGAAATAGAAAATTAAAAAATAAAAAATAATCCAGTAAGATTTTTCCATGTAAATAAAAAACAAATAAGACAGAATCCCAGATTAGAAGAACATATAAAAAAGTAGTAGACAAGTTTTTAAAAATAAAATAATTTATTTAAAAAACAAAAGAAAATTTTCAACCACCTCCTCATTGGCATTGGCATTTTATTGTGGCACATCTTTATTTTTTTAAAATTAGTCCATAAACATCCGACCTTAATTTTAAAGAAAGAAATGTCCAAATAAAGAAAAAGTTATAAGAGATGCCCACAAATAACACCCAAATAATTTTATTCTGGCACATCTTGGCTACTCCGGTCTTTTCAAAGTGCGGGCTTGGAGGATTAAAGGTTTTTTTTTTTTCTCTGATAAATTCTCCATTTTGGTAAGGAAAATGATACGTCAAACTTCGCGTGTAGCTATTTACAGCCCATACCATTTTTTTTTTTTCAAAAAAAATTATGCATTTTTCTATTCAAGTACATACTTTTAAAAGAAATGAAGTAAAAAATTTGATATTTCGAAAATGATTTTTTACATATATACCCTTGTTAGGATCTCAGTTTACAAAAATACCCCTGTTATGATTCCGATTACAAAATTACCCCTCCTAAACTAATAATTAGTGCTCCTGTACCCCTATGTTACACACCGTTAGCAAAATAGAATCGACCATGGTTAATTTGTTAACCATACATGTTGAGATTACCTATCTACCCCCAACTAAACTTCCCTTACCCGACCCGAATACCCTCTCACCCTCTCTCGAAAACCCTCTCCTTCCTCTCATTTCCTCCACCAAAACCCTAACCCTAATCTCACCCCTCTCACTTCTTCTCTCATTTCTCTCATATGCTGAAAACCCTAATCAATCCCAATCAAATCCACTCCAAATGGATCCCAAATCAAACTCATATCAACCCCTAATCAATCAACAAGTTTACAAATCAAAGAATCCATGAGGAGGAGATTTCTCTAGTGTGAAGAAGAAAAATATATAAGGATAAAATGAAGAAATAAGAAGAAGAATGAGAGCAGAGGAGAGAAAATGTTGGCTGAAAAAAAGAATAAATAATGAGAAAATGAAGAAGGAAGAAGGAGACCAGTTCAACCATATTCACGTATTAAAGAGAGGTAATTTTGACTTTTTCGGTTCTTAACAGAGAGGTAAACGGTGATTTTTTAACCACATCTCACGGTGAATAACCACAGAGGTATCATTGCACTAGTTATTAGTTTAAGTGGGATATTTTTACAATCGGGATCCTAACAGGGGTATTTATGCAAACTGAGATCTAACAGGGATATATATGCAAAAAAAACCCTTTCGAAAAACTATGGAAGCGGACGCGGTGTTACATTGTAGAATGGGGCATATTGTTGGTGTAAACTTCTGACATGAGGGTGGGGGAAGACATTTTGCAAGTAATTGACTAATGCTTGGAGTCTGGACTCGTATAAAACTTTTCTAACCGGGTCCTTTGGTTTTTTATTATTTTGTGTAATTTTTATGCTTTTTTTTCTATTCCTCTCATTTTCTTTCTGACATTATCTATTTTTAAACTGGTTATTAAAATAGAAATGTCTACAATTCTCTTTTTTAAAAAAAGAAATGAAGTATATATTAAAATATAATAATAATTTTTTTATTATTGATAATCAAGGTATTCCTGTAAAATTCAAATTATCCCCAAAATTTACAAAAAGTGTCACACTCGACCGAATGTCGCCACAACCATGTCGTCACTGAGCTCCTTGAGGAGTCTTTCAAATTGAGTTATATCATTTTTAAGGAATTCGGGAAGGAAAACAAAAAAACCAGGCAAACACATTTTATATTTGCTTTTGAAATTTGTCTGTAACTGCATCTCTTCTCAGACTCCTTGAGATGTTCGTCCCAGTTTCAAACCTGAAATGACCAAATCTCGCGCGACATTGGTCGACGGGTCGAATCAGATTGCTTGGTGGGTACAAGGGCCCAGTGTCATTACAACCATGTGAGAGGAGTCAAAAGTTGGAATGCCCTTAAGGATTAACTTCGAACTCGATTACAGTGAGATCAAAAGAATTTATTAACTTCGAACTCGATCTTCAATGGATGGTACCCAATCGATCCTGATCAAGGTGCATGTCGAAGATCTTGCCAAATGTTAGAAGTAGAAATGACAGTTTCCCCTCTTTCATATTGGAAGGCAGCAAGTATATGCACTTGTGATGGATGTGAGATATGAAATTCTTGTGTGAGAAAATGTAGATTTTTTTCTTTTTAATAAATTGAAAAACAAATTTACTTAATACATTATATATATGAAGAACTCATATACTATGATATCATTGTGTATATATGAAGAACTCATACACTATGATATCATTGTATGGGACTGTAGACGAGTCTGTCAGTTGTATATATGCAAGGGTGTATCTATTCCCTCCATCTCATTCTCATCAATGAAAAAAATTTCAGTTAGTGGGGATAGTAGGGGGATGAGGGGGGAGAGAGAGAGGAGAAGGAGGAGGATGGCGGACGGAGGTCGCTGGAGAATGGAGGAGGGGGAGGGGTGGATGCCTTTTAACTCAAACACATTGATGGACGCTCTCGTGGCTTTCGCAGCTAATCCACATTTTATTGAAGTAGAGAGGAGAGAAAAGTCGATAAAAACATTATATTTGACATGAAGAGTACTAATAAACTCAGTCCGTTCTGTAGTTCAGTCTGCAATCTCATACACCATGATAACGAAATATATACTAATTGTACTTGCGTAGTCAAGATTAGTGAGACTATAAATTAGGTCACTCATGATTTGACAACACAACTTTAATTGTGTGATCATGATTGGTGGAACTCTAAAGAGACATGATATGTTCAGTCCTAATTGTAGTCCACATTAAAAAAAAATTTCCTGAAAATCATATACACTTTCATTGAAGTATATGTTGTTATATGAAATGAAATATATACTAAGATACAATATATGTGATCACAATATGTAATATTGGTGGGACTTTAAATTGGGTCACTCAGGATTTGACACCACAACTTGTAATCACATGGTCAAGATTGGTGGGTAGGGCTGCAACTCGGGCGGGTTGGGTTCGGGTTGAGAATTCTAAACTACTCAATCCTAACTCGACCCAACCCGATTTTCAACCCGAATTGGACCAACCTAAACCCAACCCGAAATTAAATAAACCAACCCGACCTAACCCGAATTGGACTAACCCGACCCTAACCCAATTTTCAACCCGAATTGGACCAACTCGGCCCAACCCGAATTTTCTAACATGATGTGTAAATTAAATAAATCAACCCGATCCAACCCGTAAGATTAGCTAGGTTTACCTAAAATTTGGACTACCCATATTAGAAGCTACAAAATGAACGGCCATAATTTTTTTTTAACCATTAGTTTACGGGTTCGGGTTGAGTCAGGTTGGGAGTGAGGCCAACCCGAACCCAACCCGATTTGTGAGTCAACCCGAATTGACCAACCCGAACCTGATTTGGTCAACCCAACCCATGTAAAAATCGGGTTTAACCCGTCGGGTTCGGGTTCAACCCGATCCAAGTTGCAGCCCTATTGGTGGGACTCTTTAAGTAAATTTTTTTTTTTCCTAAGTGATCCAATCTATTCTTGGAGCAACCAATCAGTTCTTTACAACAGAAAATGATTAGGAATAAATGGGATTTTCCTTTCACAAACAGTATGAATTTCAAGTCAAATACATTTCTCTGATAAGCTTGGACAATTAGCCCTAGTTTAATTGGATGGAACTAAGGGAGCATTAAAGATGGACAAAAGATAATAAGATAAAAAAATTGTTTATTTACAAGGAATAGATGATATAAATATGATAGAATAGATGAGAATGAGTTGGTATTGGTATTCAATGTCCCTCTAGAATTGTGTTAATTTACTCAAATTATTCTGCTGGTATAAAAGAGGTTCATATGACAAATCATGTCATCACTTTTAGTAAATCAGTGGACTCACATGTTATTCACTTTTTATTCATAACTTATTCACTTTTTATTTACAACTCTTTTTGTTATGTATCAATGTATAAAAAAATTTCATCCATTTACATGAATATTATTTTATTAATTAGTGGACTCACGTGTTATTCACTTTTTTTATGGGTATTTACAAATAAAAAAGAAGATTCATACAAATTATTAATTATTCAATACCTACTCCCACCCAAAAAAATGATCTAGATAATAGTAAACAAAAACTTATAAATGATTGGAAAATATTAGACAAATATCTACATAGCATGAGATAACCAAGACAGAAAAAATGGTGAGTCAATCATTCAGAGCATCAAGAGCTTGCCTGGTTGCATCCATTATGATAACAATACTGCTGAGTTCTTGATTTCTCATTGTGGATTCAAGGCCACTACCTCCTGGTACATATGCTTACCTTTCTTTATGCTCTTTTATTCTCTCTTTTTCTTTCATCCTTTTTTTTTTTGGAGTGATCTTCTCGCTCATCAACAAGGATTAGGAACTAACGAGAGAAGAGACAGATGGATTTGTTAGACCTATTCACTCGCTCTATGTTGTAGATCATAATAAGTTAATAACCACTCAAAACACACACAGTCGTAAAAGAGAACATTTCGAGGGAGTCAACCAGCAGATTGTGGACATTCTTATTTCCATGAAGATTTGGAATCTATTTCACTTCCATAATTCATCTACAAAGACATCTTAATTAAGATCTACTATGACATGGGTGAGATTCAAGAGAATTATAGTTTCTTTTTTTAAGCTAGCTGTCTCTCTCTCTCTCTCTCTACTCAAAAGGCTAGTTTGATTGTTTATTCTCATTCTCATTTTACCTAAACATTATGAAGAAAAGCGTTTGGAATATTCAATTTTGTGTTCATTCTTATACATTTCATATCAAATTTTTCTTTTCATAGAACCTATCAAAATTGAATTTTTTAGAATGAATAATTCTTTTTTTTGGGTCAGAGTTACCAAAGTAGTCCAAAGTCTTTTTCTACCTCATGTTAAATTGTTGCAACTAATCTTATATATAACATTTCGTAAAAAATATATTTTAGACAAACAGTTAAGATTCAACATCAAATATTACCCAATCAATTAGTGCTCACCCTCCCAATATGGCTGTATTATGTTCCCAACAATAGCTTAATAGGCAAATGGATTTTTTCCCCCTCAGTTTTTTTTTAGTGAGAAGGTTATGTAACCAGAGCATATTAATTATATATCAACATTGTACATTATAAACCTCTCCTGCAATATTTGCATGGAGTCCTGGTTGAGATCATGTACATATGGGTTTAGTAAACGACAAAGATAAAAAAATCAGTTTGTCTTAGGTCCTGTTTGGATCTAAGTTTAAATAGATTCTACGTTTAAAAAGCTAAAATTTTGTAAACTCAGATTAAAACATATTTTTAACATTTAGCTTTTCAAAACAACGCTTTTCAAAAGCTGAGTGTGAAACACAAAATTCTAAGAATTTTAGCGTTTCAAACTCACATTCAAACACAACATTAGACTTAACACCAATCTGACATATCAGGCTAAGGCCTCCGATCCTTGATTTGTTTCCCCTCATTTTACTTCCATAAATTTACATGGCAAGCATAATTAATAAAGAAATCTCCTAAGACAAAGTTCATTTTAGGCAGTGTTTGAAAACCCATTAAAAATATGATTTTTTATAAAATAAAATAAAATAAAATTCGATTCTTATGAAGCTTTCTTTGCTTTTTAAATGATATACTTTTTGTATTAATTCTTAAATTAAACATGTTTTTGTGAAGTTATTTGGAAACACATTTACGCTCTAGCTTACTTAAAAATAAAATTTTACACAAACAAGTTTTCAAACGCTATCTTAAACAAAACATGTTTTACTAAATGGAATTTGTATGTGGATGTAGCGTTTTCTTTGTTTCTTCTAAATAGACTTTAACCTTGTTAAATCTTCTATGCATCATAGGTCATAATTTGCGCCCACCTATTCCAGATGGAGTCATTAACTATTCGGGGGTGATACGACCACCACCTCCACGTCTACCTCGCATGTTTGGGTAGTGACATAATTTATTCCGAGATGATAACTATTCTAGTACAGAGAATAAATCATTTTTCGTTTGGTTGTATTTTTAGTTATTTTTATTAGAAAATGTAATAATAAAGTTTTGTTATTTAGTTAATAATGAATAAGTTATGATAAAAAGTGAATAAGACGTGAATAAGAATTTATAAAATGTGAAAAATTAATTTAACATGTGGGTCTCATAATTTAATAGATGTGATAACAAGTGATTTGAAGCATGTAAACATGTAAACAAACAATTTAACATGTAAACAAACAATTTTTGGTTGTACATAAATAATGTTTATTCTCCTTTATTCCTCTTATATACTCCCATCCAAACAGGATTGTGAATCAAAAACTCCAATGCAAAACCTCTTGGTTATACATAAATAATTTTACAAGTTTGTATATGCTAATATGCCATCATATTCTATGCATGTTTCCGGACCAAATAAAATCATATTGGATATATGTCATAGACAAACTTTGTGACTACGACGTAGACGTATCATATATGTACCCACTGGACTAATAACTGTTGAAAAAATAGTGTCACGAATCAAAATATATATAGAAGACAGAAAGGAACAGCCAACCACAAAAAAGGAAAAAGTTCATGTAATTCCACAACAGTTGTCTATGTCCATATAGAGGGATGAGAAAATTTTCTATTATTTTTTCATATTACAAAATCTGCGTGATAGATATACAAATTTGATTTATTTTAGGGTTGTCTCTATTGTATGTGAAAATCAAACTCTTAAAAGAATATATATAATTTGATACATGAACATAATACACCACAAATAATACAAAAAATTTACATCATTATACTATACATGAAAAAGTCCGCATTTCAGTTTCTAACGACAAATACTATTCTCACACAGAAAACATTCTATTGCTATAATTATTTCTTGATGATCTAGAAAACAGCATGCAAGACATAAACCTAACACCAATTGAAAAGTCCCCATTTTTTAATTGCATCAGAGCTGCACTATAACAAATGAATCGGCTGTGTGTGACATTGATGTCCACCTCAAAAAAAAAAACATAACAAAGACTTCCCAAGACCTGGACTCAGTAGGAGAAGCACTAAATACCAAGTGGAGCTTGCACTTCAATCAATCATGATTTGTCATCTTTTATTCAACCCCCAACAATAGCTTTTTGTTTAATATTTGTTTTTTTTATGATAAAGAGAGGATTAGTCTATGAATTAATGGTGTGTGTGTTTCAAGTTGAAGAAACCAACAAAATGTTTGGGAGATAGCAACACCCAAAATCACAATCACAGTTAAAAGTGCTCTCTTTAAAAAGCCCATGTTACATTATTATTTTTTTGTGGAAAAGAACATAATTCATCGAGGTAGATAGCAACCTAACATTCAACAATAAATCTATGTAAACCTGTTCGCTTGGTGCCTTTTGGAAATGATTTTGAACAATATTTAGAGATTCAAACATTTTCATGAATCATATTTAATATTATAAAAATCAAATAGTTCATCAAATAAAAAAAAAGAATTGGACAAAAGATCGTCGGTTCATACTTCAATAAATTGAATGTGCAGATACACAGTTGATATCGTTATAGAGCCCAAGTCACCCGAAGAAAAGAAAGAAAGACTGTGGTTTTACTTCGTCCACAAACAAAAAAATAAAAAAGAACGTGTTTGAAGTATGTGTTTATTATACTGTATGTGTCAATATAATTCATGTGTCTGATTGTGTGTGTATTGAATGTTCAGTACCTTACGTTCAATTTTAGAATTCCTGATGGTATTTGTATGCCTCAAATAAGGTTTGGGATATCATGTTGGGCTGATTTCAGCACCCTTTTCTGGTCCTGCTTTGAGAATCATGTCATTAACCATGTACTCAGTGGAAGCTATTTTGAACAGATGCATAGGGCTGGTAAACAAACCAAGCCGCTCAGGCTCGGCTCGGGCTCAGCTCGGTTTGAGCTCGTTCAGGCTCGTTCATTTAGACAAATGAGCGAGCTTAAACAAGTTTTAAAGCTCAGTTAGGCTCGGAACCTGGATCGAGCTTCATTTTATGTTCACATTCGACTCGTTTGTGTTATTAAAACTTAGTTGAAGCTTGACTAAACTCCTTTATAAAATTAGAATATTAAATTAATACAAAGTTATGCTCGTTTAAGCTCATGAACTTGGCTCATTTAGGTTAAAATTTTATTTTCAATCTCTAAAAACCTTAAAATAAAGAAGAACGCTAGACTCGTTGAAGCTCGTGAGTTCGGCTCGACTCGACTCGTTTATAAACGAGCCGAGCTTGAACATGTCAAAGCTCGACTCGTTCAGCTTGTTTACCACCCCTAATCGTGCAACCCCATTCATGCCATGTGAAAGATATATGAGCTTTGTTACAGTCTCTTTTCCAACTCAAATTCCAATCACATATGCTTCGTTAGCGCAATATATTTATATTAGCGCCATTTGTTAGTTATTCCAATAATTAACAAAGACAGTTTTCCATTTCTAGAGAGAGGAGGAGAAAGTCATTGCTAAAGTGCACAAATCAATGTCCACGTAAGGTTGAAAGAATTCCATGTATCTAAATTTATTGTGTTCAGATTCAGATCAGCATAAGATAGGAGAAAGACGTTAAACAAAATCATATACACAATTCATATGTTCACACATGCATGTAACTAAATCCAGGCATGTTAGGAGTATGATCAATGAAAAAATAGACTACACGGATTAAGCTCAGAAATCTGAACTGAGTGTATATATTGTATATATGCCCATACAGTAAACCAAACAATAACAGCATGCCTGTTCACAAAACCAAAAAAACATACATGGCATTTTCTGAACTGAGACAACTACATATATATGACTCAATTTATATGGATGGGGGAAGGAGAGAAAACGATGCTACTGAGTATCAGTGGCAATAAAGATGCTTACGGTTGAGCAGGGGGAGATGACTTAGAAGTATCAGGAGTGACCGCCGGATCCTGAAATAAAAGCACACTCTTTAAGTTACTATTCAGTGAGGTGGTCTAAAAAGACCTCAGAACAGGAATTCCCATTGTCAGAATGATAGATGAAACTCACCTGGGATGCACCAGCTGTGTGATTATTATCCTGAATGTATTGATTGCTTGTGTGGTACTGCACAGGAAGGGCTTGCATTCCTGGGGTTCCCATGATCTACATCAGTTCAATAACTAAAATACTTAATAAAAATTGAAGGGATTTTGGACAGAGGAAATCAAATCATAGATCACAATGTGAAAAGCATTTTGTGCCAAATCTTTCAAGAATATTGAAATGGTTAGATAATATGTCAAAATAACTAACACTAATTATTTGTTCCTCCAACACAGCAATCAGAACTTTTTAATGCCACATGAATCAGATATAGCTATATTAAAAATTATCAAACTTCAACACCTTTTTTTTGGCATTAGAACTATTGGCCTTTTTTATGCAGAGGATCAAAGCTCGGTTTGCAACAACCATGTTTTGCACATACAGTTTGTGAATAAGATATTTTTTAATAAACTTGGACACTTGGGATCATGCACATGCATATGCATGCACACACGCACACAAAAAAAAAATGCTCGGTACCCTGTAAGACAAGTTTTGATGCTGCAAGAAACATCAGGGAACAGTAAAGATTCATCTCTCAAAAATATTTTTCTAAATTAGATGAATGAAGATTCTTCTTGCAAATATAAAATAAATCTCAAAAATTATCTCCATTCAAAATAAGTCTCCAAAATTATCTACATGGAGTAGTAGATTCAATTACAACTAACCATGGATGCCATATTTACTATGGAAGCACTGAGTTAAATCAATGCACTGAGTTAAATCAATTCTATGGAAGCACAAGGCAGGAGCCTGCTCTGAGCCTTGCTAGGGTAGCCTTGGGCAAATTATATTTTCCTAGCTCACTTTTCAAAAATTAGAACATAAATATGCATTCAAACAGGTCTCATGGGCTTCATTGACATACTAGTTTTGGGCCTGAGTAACATGACATTGGCTTAAGAAGGTCCAGAGAAACCTTTAACCAAGACCAAATCAAAAGGAGTGAGCCCCAAATACAGCTTTATGAATTGAACACCAAGCGCAAGGCATGGCGAACAATCTCTGTCATGATTCAGAAAACAAGTTCAAATTGCCTAAAAGCAAGCTAATATGTATTATTGCATCTATACATATGTATTATTGCATCTATACATACCTGAGAATAATAAGCGTTGTTCCACATTTGAAAGTGCTGGATTTGTGCTGCTGAATACTGCTGCGATTGTTGTTGTGCTTGCTGCTGGAGGTGGTGTTGAATCATTTGCTGCTGCTGTAAGTAGTATTGCTGTTGCGGATACTGCTGCATATGTATTGCTGTCTGCTGCAGCTGCTGCAGCATCTGTGGATGGCTTTGTGGAAATTGTTGAAGCTGCTGTTGTTGCTGTTGCTGTTGCTGTTGTGAAAATTGATGAGGCTGCTGCTGATTTTGTTGTTGTTGCTGCTGTTGCTGTTGTGAAGATTGATGAGGCTGCTGCTTATTTTGTTGCTGCTGTAACTGCCACTGGTATTGCTGCTGCTGTTGATAAAATAGCCACAATCGGTAGGAGATCTCCGGGTTACCTAGATGGCTGTCATATTGTTGGTTATCTTGTGCAGGATACTGATTAACCTGGGACTGAACTTGGGAAACTGGTTGCACATTCAGCTGGGGTTGAGTTGCAGAGACAGAGTTCTGCTGATGCATATTCTGTGTCAGTTGGGATTGAGAGGCAATGCTCTGCTGTTGCATATTTTGTTGTGTGGATACTGCACTGTTGCTAGAATCAACAGCTGAAGCAGCCACCTGATTGTTGGTTTGTGCTTGGTCAGCTAGTCGAACATCTTGCGTAGCATGAGAATCATTAGACATGGGAAATGGAGAATTCAATTCAGCTGAGTGTTGTGTCTGTGGAGATGCTTGCCATTGTGGATGCTGTTGATATTGAGTATAACCAGGTACACCTGAATTGAGATTTTGGAGAGAGAGCCCTCCATAGAACATCGGATGCCAACTTCCTCCACTGACAGCACTATGAGATACTTCATTACTTGCTGCTTGCTGTGAATACACCTGTTGCTCCTGCACTTGAGTTGGTGGATGCGTTTTGTCATGCGTTTCCACAGGCACATTGGAAGACAGAATTGCCGGATTATGAGTTGGAGTTGATTGCATATCACTGGCAACCAAACAATTTGTTATGTTACCATTCAACTTCAGGGCTTCTGTTTGAGAAGTATTGCAGTCATGTGAAGAAATTGAGTTGATATGTTGTTCTTCATCCTTCAGAGAATTCATCATGGGATTCCCCTTTGCAGGGGGTGTTATATCATCTTTAGTGTCGCAATCAGGTTGTATTTGCGCTGAATTTTCTGAATCTAAAATTTCTCGTACTGATTGTGAAATGTTACCACCTTCATGAACCAATTCTTTAGATCCTGCAGAGGGTCGAGTCACTCCAGAATCAGACTGCTTCAAATCGACATCAGCTAATTGTCCATGTTTGGATTTCTCATTATTATTGTTTTGTTCTGCTTGAGATTGATCAATAACGACTTCTTCAGGCTGAATTCCTAGATCCTTTGAAGACACTCCATCATTGAATTTTGAAGGTTTACTCGAATAAGGAGACTTGACATCTGCAGAACCGTGACATGGATGGGCAACTGGCAGATCATCTTTTTCCTTCATCCTTTCAACTGTACTGCTCCTCATGGAGATGCATTTCTGTGATGATATTGACCTCACAAGGTGTGGAAATAGCCTTACATGACGATCATATGCCTTGTTGATTTCATAAATGGTTCCAGAAAGGTCCAAAAACTGTTGGTAGAAAAGAATGGCGTCATGTCCTAAAAAGATACATAAGTAAAGTCCTTCAAAAGAAAAAAGAACTTCAAGAAGTTTGTAGAAATCAAATTAGTGGGTTATCAGTCATTGATGCGGTCCCTTGACATACAAAGCACAAATTCTCTCTCAAGCTAACCTATAGCAGTGTTCCATGGGGTAAGAAATTTTAATAGAAATCAGGGTACTGCAAACAAAAACCAAACCCATGCACTCTCAAGTGTGGGTCATGGACAGTGAATGGTCAACTGGTATCAATTAAACATGGAGCATGCCATAATGAGTATATGGTTAAAGTGGTGTTCTAAATATTTTTTTACAAGATTATGGTTAAATGCCAAACAGAGAGAGAGAGAGAGAGAGAGAGGGTTGCAGGTTTGACCTCCAAAAATAAATTTGAAATTTCCTCACGATCCTTATTGCACAAGCCATGAGGAAAATCTGAGGCAGGAGTAATTGCATCAGCTACAATAGAATCCAGTATATTTATTTGTCTTGGTCCTCCATGCATAATTTCAAACTGTAACAAACTCTGCAAAAGCAATAAAAACACTCAAAATTTTGCTGGTCAACTTGCAAGAACTGGTGGACATATTAAAGCAAAAAACTGAGTAGTCCCGATGCAAAATGAAAAAAGGATCAAAACTATCAACAAAGACTTCTTACCCGAAAGGGTTCTGTTAAATTTCCCAAATTATTTTAATGACTATGGTTCGGAGTTCTTTTTGAGAAAAAAAAAACATTTTTTTTGGAAAATTGGTGCCCCCTTATGCACAATTGGCATGGTGGGGTTTGATCCCTTGACCTCCTTTTCGGAAATAGGGGGGTGTTAACCGGCTAACCAAAGCTCGGTTTCTTGAGGAAAAAATTTGTTATTCGGGTTTACTTAATTGATGTAAACATCAACATCATGAGCATGACACAAAAGCCAACAAAATCAATGACAATATCATAATGTTCTACTTAATAGCTCAACACTCTGATCCATACAACATGGCTAGCCTAATGGCAGTTCAGAAATGTTTTCCTTTTAGTTTCTCTGGTAATTCCTCATTAAAAAAAAATGAACCACATCTAAACTCATTTGACACACCCTCATAAATTTTCACATCACCTTGAATTACTGAACCGAGAAACTCAAAGGTCTCCATATGGATTAATGACGTCCACCAATAATAATAAAAGATTCTTCCCCCAAGACCACTAGTATTTAGATAATACATTTTTATTCTACTAATTTTCAAGCCCTTTAAAATTTAAGATTTCCGCCGTTTTTCCAAATCTGGCATTCATTTCTCCCTTTGCATATCAATCAGCACATTGGCAAAGAGCAGGTATCACAAAACATCATCCTGTCTGTCGGCAGTCAATTCATCCATGACAATAAGTAAGCAGACCATTCACGAAGGCATACGCCAAGAGGTAATTCATGAATATCTTCAAAGATGATCCTTACGCTATTTATGCTAGTCATGGAACCCCAATATATATCTTTTGTAGCACCAATCTAATTTTGATCAACCTCTTTCCTGTTGCACATAATTATATCATCATTATTCTGAGAAGGGCCAGTATTTTCTCTCTTATACACAAAGTGCCTTTCCCCATTTTGTGGAACTCTGATTGCATGCAAACCAGTTAGTCTTTGGGAAAAAGAACCTGTATAGACCCTTTTAAAACAGAAATAAGATTCTCTGAGAAACTCAGGACAGAATTAGCTCTCTTCTAGATATCCATGAATGGAGAAAATGCCATGGTTTACTTTTGAGTAACCCTACCTTTATGAAGTAATATATAATCTTTAGAATAGACCAAGTCACTAAACTAGGGAAAATATTATTGCATTAGGATAACGTTTGACATATTATATTTTTTCTATTGCAACTTAATGTATGGATGCCATTCACAAGAAGATATCATAGGCATAAGACATAAGATTTTGAGCTCTATAGTGATGTAAATCAAATAAGTACATTACATATGAAATACAATAGAACATGAGAACCAGACAGAGTACCTTGATAAGAGATTTGCATTGCGGCAGATATTTAATGCCCTTGATCAAGATATCTCTGGCAGCTTCTGCATTACCAGACACCTACAAAACAAGTGAAACATTCAACAATTGATAACAAAAGAATGAGATATAACATCTTTACGCATTTCCACTGCAGGCACTGATCATGAGAAATAGTATGCATATTACTACCAGGATAGTATATTATGTCTTCGTGTGACATATAAACCAAACAAATAATTGTTCACTCACAAGCCATCATCAGCTTCTTATGTTATATATGATCTATGAATAAACTTTTGCATCCGTCAATTTCATGGCCATAGTTTTCCAAAATGAAAGCATTTCGCTTGTGCAGAGTTATTGTACAATGACAGATGAATACTTCCACAATTCCACTCATGAAGAATTGCACTTACATACAATTATTCTCATACTGATCTTAGCTAGCACTACAGAACTTCATCTAAATCTGTAAATGATTGGCAGGCTCTAATTATTGCATTTCCATAAACACTAGGAACTGCACTCATTTGTATCTTTATTTTATTTGTTTATTTTTTATTTTTGACTGCCTTAATATATTAAGGGACAAGAGCCCAAAGGGAAATATTACAAAGCAGAAAAAAAAACCAGGAAAAGCTCATGGAAATCAGGTAGAGGAGATATCTACCAATTTCCACCAGCTGGCGGACCAAAGACCACTAAGGAATTACAAATATCCCCCCAGTCCAGGATGAGACATTTAGCTAACTCACAAAATTTGCATCTTTAATGTTGAGATAACCATAACAGCAGTACTTATTTTATTGCCGTGGCCATCAAATCTCTCTCTTTCTATGAATCTATGATTGAGTAGCACTGCAGGACTTCATTTAAATGCATGAAAGTCTAAATGCAGGGGAAACGGAAGCAATAAAAAATTTAACAATGCCATCATTGATGCTTTTCATTAAGATTTAAGAAACATAAGGAAATTTCTCATAACAAAAACAAATGTAATGCAAAGTTGGGTCATTCGGTTCCTAAAAGGTTTCTACTCATGCATGTCTTACAGCCCCTACCACATAAGTGAATTTTGAAAACCGAATATATAGTGCAGCAAGAATCTCCATCTTTTGCTCATCTTTCGCCATTTTGATTGCATTTTCATATATCATTGATGCTGCTTTAACATTACCCTGTCAAAAAACAGAGGTAACAAAATAATTGATATAACTACTTTGCTACCGAAAAAGATGCAATAGATTAAACTTTTTTTTTTTGGAGAAATTGTTTATTATACATACTAGACGTCTTTCCATATTTGCTTCTCTTGTCACATTGTGAAGAAAATCAGAAGCTAAATCTGCACCACATTGAGGAAGAAATGCGCGTGCACCAGATATGTCTCTTATCTGCTCCTTAAACCTTGCACAAAGGACATGGATCGCATGCACTCCCTGTTACAGAAAATATAATTTATCATCCATATATGAATAGTAAATTTCATTAAAACTTCTTTCAGGACTATATATTCAACAAAACTTTATTAAAAGAAAATTCATATTGTTTATTTATTATGTTAATTTGATTTCTCTTTCCATAAAATTCAACCAGGAGAGCATCAAATATTCTAATGAATATATTCATGCAACTATTGCAAGAAGCCAATAGTATAGAACCACTTCATCAGTTGAAACAAATAGTGAAAAATTTATGAGAAAAAAATCTGACTGATTATAGACATATAAGTGAAACTAAAGCAACCTAAATAGGAAGAAGATAACAACTCTGGACCATCCTTTTTTTTTTTAAGGAAATCTGGACCATTGTTACGGGAACTAATACCTTGGGAAACAATGCTGTTGCTCGCCTAAGTGCAAAGTCTGCTATCTCTCTTCCCCCCTTGGATTCTACAAGTTCCACATAACGAATCCAGAACTCTGGGTAGTTAGCACAGGGAATTAAGCATCTTTCATATAGCTTTACGATCTGTCAACAGCAAAAAAAAAAATCATAATATATGATAAAATCCTAAAATGTTCATGGGAACTTTGCAACAATGGACCAACCTATACCCAGTCAAAATCTCCTTGCTTCTCGACAAAGTCAAGATATTGATGCCAGTTCTCAAGTTGCTTATCATCAATTGGTACAACATGAAAATAATGCCTCTTTATACGACTCTCGAAGCAATGAATCTTTGCGTCCAGCTCACTTGCTTTGTAATAAACATGTTCCCCAACAGATACATATTTCTTCAACGACTTCTGCTCAGATGAACCAGCTAGTAAATCTAAAAGATCATCAACAACCCCTGCCGATACATAATCTTCATATGCCATTAATGCAGTTTCACAATTCCAATCAGTCTCCGATGATATAGGAGCACCCCCATCTTCAAGGGGTATCTCTTCATCAAAAACAGCAACCAAATTCTTCAAACTGATGCATTCATCGGACAGAAAATACTCCATTAGATATAAAATGATTTCATCCAAAGAAAGAAGTCAAATATAATCTGCACAAGTGATTTGGAAAATCTTTTAGAGTGAGCAATAAATTGTACATCAGAGAGAGCACAAAATAGGCAACATTTACTAGAGTCCCAATCAGAAACATTACACACCACCAACACTTTCAGAGAAGGATGACAAACGGAATTACCTCTTGTAATAGCAATGCAACTTTTTTGAAGGAAATATGAGAGTTCTGACATATATGTGTGCCAGCTGACTCCATTGCTTATGAGAGTGCTCAAACTCGATATATTTGTCCCAAAGAAGATGACACATGTAATCTTTCCCAACAAATGATAATCCTCTCTCGAAGAGCCTGGGAAACAATTGAAACGGCTCAAACAGTCCACAGAACAATCAGAAAAGAATCAAGGGAATCATCAAAATTCAAAAAGGGTTTGGGCCAGTTTGCCATTTACCAAATCATGTTACATTAAAAGCATACATTAATTAAGGAGGGCTGCCTGTTCTGATGTAAATGGTACTTTTTGAGAAATGAATAGAATTTTCCCCAATCTGGGGCCTTTTAGTCCCAAAATTAATAAATAAATAAACTAATTAAAAGCATACATACTATACCTAACTATACTTAAAGATAGTTGTCCCTTTCTCTTGTTTGATCACTTTACTTGGTCCCATTAAAGAAAATCAAGTAACTGTATAATCAAGTATGAATCCTATGAAAAGATGAGCTCCTCAATTGATGAACTATTATCATATTAATTGTAACCTTTTCACTATGTAATATGCAATGTTCAATTCAAAACAAGGTCTCGCTGTCTACATTGGCATGTAGATTTGCAAGTAGCCAAACGACAATCATCTATGCGTGCACATTGTTTCAAGGTTTAACATATTTCAATATGACATACACTAAGGCTCATTAATTAGAATTTATGCAATGGTTGAGTTATCAGCACAGTACTATCATAAAAATTAGGGACAATGAGCACAGATTTAAATTAAAATATTTACTGCAATATAAAATACTAAATGCCATTTACCTTCGAACATCAGCCAAATCATCAAATAACAGCATCGCAGAACTACAGTAATCAACCCACACATCAACAGAGTAGGTTGCTGATTGAACTGCCCGTTCATGTACTTCAATAACTTTGTCTATAGTGCACAAACGTGCCTTATGACTTGCATACTTTCTCCAGTAAGCATAGCATAATGGAAACTTAGATAGAAATGAATCGTAAACCAGGCTGAGTTGCTGAATGTCATTCTGCAATGGTTACAATGGAAAATTAGAGTAACATAATCATGCTTTGCATCCTATTCAAATAAACTTTACAAACATCAAAGAACTAATGACACAGCAGGACTAAACACTATTGGTGCATGCGGCAGAAAAGCGTGTTAAGAAATATAATTATTAGACAGCAAAGTCAAGTGAACGTTTACAACAATAACTACCCAAGAAAAAAAGAGAGAGAATAAGCAGCACAAATTATCCACGATAGAAATGGGACAATGAGATTAATGAAGTTTCATGAGATCACTTCTTTCTTATGAACTCACCTCGATTATATTATTTTTTCATCAATATCAAGTTAAAAGCATTTTTGGTAGAACTATGTCATAGAATTATGTTAAGACTCAAGACAGGATAAAATCTTTTTATTTCTTTCTTGTATCAATCCAGACCCAAATTCACAATATGAACATGATGCGCTTTGTTCTGAATTGTGAAATACTTTTTCTGATGGAAAGTAGTAGAATATTTGTTAATGGGGTTTTTAGCATATATACTCCTCAAAAAACCCCTATATTGTCAAAATACCCCCCTTGAAACTCTATTTCGAGCAATACCCCTCAAAAGGGTTTAAATTGTGCAATGATGCCCTTTTAAGGGGGATTTTTGCACAATATAATTTTTTTTTAGTTTTGCAAATGTAACCTTCAAAAGGGCATTCATGTCAATTTAAATCTTTTTGAGGAGTTTTGTTGGAAATAGTAATTCAACTGGGATATTTTGACAAAATTAAAAAATTTCAAGGGATATGCAAAAAACCCTTGACGAATTAATGAACATAAAACATGCCCCCTCATATAGAAAACACATGTAAATCCAAATAGCCCCCAAGTTAAATTTTCGTTGACAATTAAGATTATTCTGCGAATATTCTGTCTAGTTAACCCTAACTGAAAACATAGTATACCAAAACCCTCTATAATTTATTAAAAATGCAAAAAATCATTTGTAAATGACAATTTTACTCATCCGGGTAGCATTATATAATCAGAGGGGTAAAATCGTCATGTGCAAAGGTTTTCCACATTTTTAACAAATTGGGTTTTTGATATACTGTGTTAATAAAATATAATATTCACAAAATATTCCTCATTTGTTATGGGAAGTTTAATGCATGGGTTTATATGGATTTCAGATAGTTTACAAGGGGTTATTTGAATTTTTCCCTTAAAAAAAACAAAATTAAATAAAATCAAAACGAAATTTGACAATGCGATATATTTACAATGCATTCATACTTAAAATCCAATCTCCCTCTCCGACCACCTCTTCATCTTCGTTGCCCAAAACTGTATATATCCTGCTACATCTTTGAAATGTGAAATCATTTCATCCGATCAACTAAAAAAATGAACTTTACAAAGATTAACCCGGCAATAACTTATGAAATTCAATAGACAACATAACTCCAAACAACTGCCAATTCATTCGAAATCTATGATAACATATATAAAGCTTATCAAAACAAGATTGATCATTGCCTCTCTAAACAACATTTACTCTTTAAAAAAAATAAAATGAGTGAGGTTTTTGAATCCTACATGAAACGCTTTCTCCGCCTCGGCTAACAGCGACGTCCACGAGTAGAAGTTCGTCGGATCTTCCGCGAGCAACGTTTCGACTCTCGCCTCCATCAAGATCAATCACTCGTATAAGCGTGTGATATAACAAAATTGTACAGTGAAAACACGAGAAGCCCCAACTTTTCCACCTTTTTTTTCACGACAAGCGATCAAGCGAATAGATGAACCACGAAGCGATGAATCAGTGGCACCATTGAAGTGCGATTTGGAGCTCTCAATGTCAACTAGGGTTTCCAGACGAACAGCGATTTCACTCGACTCGCTCTTCTTTTTTTTCTGGTTCTTTTTTTTAATCGGGCCGGGCTTTGTTCGTTGAGTGAGGCAGAGATCTGCCATGGATCGGGCCAAGTCGGGCCGAGTTCGGGCTGAGTTCGACGAACAGAGAGAAAATGGAAAATGAATGTGAATTATATCATAATTTTCTAATTTATAAATTTAAGTTAACTTATTAATTGTGGCGGCTATTATTTGAAGGGTTATTTAATTTTCACCCCTCCAAAAACAGGCAAATTATCTAAATTAAAACATGTACAAACTATATATTAAAACAAGAAATATTTGTATATATATACATGAATACAAATGCTAGATCATGTTGGTGATAATGAAAATTATAACATGAACAGTGCCCTTTTATTGACCAATTTTTTAACATTATCCCAATAATAATACAATCTTAATTAGCCCCCTCATTCATTCTCATCTGCAGCCCAGCTGCTCCTGCAAAGCAACACAATACACACTCAAACCTAACTTTTCTTATGTTCGTCCTCCCTTCTGAACCTGATACTGGATTGTAAGTTATGTTGATTAATGCAGCTTCCCAAAGATGTCTTCAGCAATACCAACATCAATTTGATGTTGATACTGATCATTAAAAATCGAGTGGTGAGGATTTTGATGACCTGGAACAGCCACCGGAGCTTGTATATGGTCCCCCACCAGTCGCATCTACAGGAGCTTGATTTAACCGTTCTAACACCAAAAACCTTCGTCGTCGTAGCTTTAGGGAGTATGTCATGGCTTCTAAAATGACAGGCACCTGTGAAGTGGTTCAATAATAAAAATTGACAGATTATAATTGGAGAATGAAATAATATTGCAAGCTGAAGTGGATAATAAGAATAGGAATAAATGAACAGTTGCAAGAAAATGGGTATCAGTATGTCACAATATATCCAAATTATACATATATGGTTTTGTGATTGAAATATTGAAGCTAGGCAAGAAAAGAAGATATTATAGAATTAAAATTTTAGGCAAATTTTTAGCAAAGATTTCACAAATACCTGTGTATTAATCTGGGCTACTTTATGGACACGTAAAAGTCCAATCATGTCTTGGTAACCAGTGAGGAGTTGTGCCAAATCCTTATCTTCATCTGATTAATACAAGGATTCCCACAAAAGAGTAGAATAAATCAATAGAGAGCTCTAAGACTTCTATAAAACTGACCATAATCACAGTGGGTACCTGGGACAGCTCTGACGGAGAGCAGCGTATCTGCCAAGTGTTGCCATCTTTTACTGACTGACGGTGAAAGAATAGAACTTGGGAATGTTATCACCGCAACTGCATTAGAAGATCGCAGCATTCCCCTTAGAGATCTTATAAAGGAGAGCATATCCCAGTCCTACATAAATATGCCGATTAAAGTAACTGCTCTTACTAATCTATCATGAGGCAAGGAATCATCAACAAGGGTGATATAATTGTGCTTTACAGAGCAAATTTATATATTAAATGGGTAAAATACATTTCTGCATACACTTGTTAAGCAATCCATCTATCACCTCAAAATGACCAGGATTACTAAACACAGAACAGCATCTTACCATGTTAAAATAACCACATTGGGGTGCACATAATGACTGTATGGCTATTCGACCAACATCACCACCAACAGCATCGGTTCTGATATAAAAAGGTAATAAGTATTAATTGATAGAATGAATTTGCAAAAAAAAAAAAGATAAATATTTAACTCATAGAGTATTATCGTATTTGCAATTACAACAATGGACTAGGTAAAGCTCATTTGACATGTCATCCTCTATTATTAAATAAACCAAAAGAGAAAGGAACATAAAATTAGACTTCCCAAGTCCAATTTTTTTTTTAAAACAAAGTCTTAACTAACAGTCAAATATTTGTTTCTCTTATTTTAAAACTGAAGAATGGAGCTAGGACTATTTCATTAAGCAATAGCGTTGAGAAGACAAAATGTTGCCCATTTAGTTATTCACTTATTCTACCAAGGTCAGTCTTGAGTATTGGCATCATACCCAAACAGTAATGCATCTTCCAAAATATGGAATGAAGCAACAAGACAAACTTGTATCTCATATTCATTGGAGCCAATGTGTATAGTCCTAATAAAGTCATTATTATTGCATCATCATGATCTTCATGATTGCCATATAGATGAAAGTAAGACTCTGGGCAATAGATATTTGTGAGAAATTAAGGCATCATGCTTACCTGGGAAATCCAGATAAAAATGTAGAGCAACGATCATGAAGATCTGCAAGGTTTGGCAAGTCCTGAAGACTAATACAATCAATGGATTGTCCACTAAGAAGATGCCTTTCCAGGGGCTTACGTAAGTCAAATTCACTACAGAAATCCTGATTAATATCTGCATAGACCCAAGCCATTAGCAATTGCATTGTAAAATTTGACCGACCAGAAAAGTGTGATTTAATTCTCATACTAATTCCATGCAAGTGCAAATAATTTGTTGCAAAACACAATATTGGAAATGATGAAGGAAGTAGTAAGATTGGTGAATTGACAAAGAGATAATTCTCAAGAACAACTAAACTTGCATATAATATTACATGCACAAGAGAGGAAGATAGGTATTGTAGTATCATCATACAAATATTCTCAAGGGATCATTAATTTATTAGAGAAAAGCCAAGTAAACCTAATCTCCTTAATTCCATTTGCATATCACAACTCTCCTAAATAAGCAACTGATATTTCATAGTAGAGTTTTGATCCAGATTCGTAAGCTCATTCCCACTATTATGGAATAGGTGGACTGTGTAATTTGTATACACCCAGGATGGCATGACTCAACTATGTCTAGTCAAATACCAAAATAAATCAAGATCTTTGGATTCATAGAACCACATTGTGCTCTTATAACAGTTCACACGATGATACTTCTTCTGTAAGTCCCAACATAAAGATAAATTGAATCAGCATTGTTTTCTCATATTCCATACCAATGCAGTGAAAGAAAAATATCAAACATGCAATCAGCAATCTAGCATATTTTGATACTTCTTCTCACAGTGGGGTGATCATTTAGTACGATTTACTTACAAAAATCAAATTTTAGTTGTAAAACTCACAAGTCTACAGCTACCCAAAAAAAACATGACTGATAGTAGGGGAAAAAACCAATCACCTTTGCCATGATGAGATTCATATGACTGCTTCTCCCCGAAGTACTTCCTGTATTGCCACGCGATCCTCAGCCCCTTCTCCTATACCCAATCTAAAATTTCAGAACAAAACCTACAATATACAGATAAGGAAAATGCTCCAATACTAGCCATCATAGTAATGCGATCAACATTTTTCAATTCATCAATAATGGGTCTTTATATAAAAATTGTTAAATCTAGCCATCAGACGAAAATGATCAACCTTTTTAAAAATGTATCAATAATGTTTCTGTATAAAATTTGTTACATTGATAAACTTTTGAATGTTTATATAGT
This sequence comes from Acorus calamus, assembly GCA_030737845.1. Taxonomy (NCBI): domain Eukaryota; kingdom Viridiplantae; phylum Streptophyta; class Magnoliopsida; order Acorales; family Acoraceae; genus Acorus; species Acorus calamus. Next base: position 29,713,445 of record CM060865.1, on the reverse strand, counting down.
TTACCATGATGAACGGTGTTTTGATGGAATTTATTTCTCAAAATATCAAATTTACAAATTACAAAAATACCAATTTGGCTGGTTATCAAAATTGAACAAGCGTTGTTAAGCTCAGTCTTTTTTACATTCCCAAATACAGTCTCTTATATCTCATCAGCCCTCTCCACTCATTGGAACGAGGTATATACTTCGTTGAAAATTTTTCAAATTTTTCACAAATGGTATCACTCAATTCGCTGTAGTATATACATTTCACATTTTATTAAAACACACACCTCTTAGATGAGGTATATGATTTTAATAAAAATGAAAACATGGGCAAACTGTGTTTTGGACCGTAAAATGGACTAGCATAACATTTTCCAAATCGAATACAGAAGGGTAATGCAAGCCATCAAGTATGCTCAATCTACGATTCCCCTAACTCCAATCACCCAAAAACAGAGAGAGAAAAAAATACTTACATCCTGATCCGGAGTTGAGGAAGAGCGGCGGCCGGCATCCTCCACGGACGAAGACGACGAAGAGGACGGACCAGGGAGGGTGCCGAGGAAGGACCTGGGGTCACGTGTGGGCCCCGCGAAGAGGAGATGGTGGCGGTGGAGGAGGCCCTGGGACATGAAGTTCCTCAAGAGGAGAAGGTGGTGAGGGGCCTCGGAGTCCTCCATCACCATCACCAGACTACCAACCATGAACCCACCCCCCAAAATCTCTGCACAAACACAATCAACAACAACAATCAGAGAAAGATTTAATAAAAGAGAGAGTGATTGAGACAGTACTGTCGAGATCTGGGATGCCGGAGGAGATGAAGGCCGAGGCGTTCGGGCCGAGCTTCACGCCGCCGGAGGAGGTGGTGGTGGTGGGTTGAGGAGGGGAGGGGATGAAGCGGGTGAAACTGTTTCCCGGTTTTGGGCGGTGAGTGGCGGGAGAAGCCATGGTGGGGTTGAAGAGGAGGAAAACAGAGGGTTTAGGGTTTTCTTTTAGTTTTGTATCGTGGAAGAAGAAGAAGAGGAAGAAAGGTTTATTGACCACGGGCCGCGGGCCGGGCCACAAATTTTGGAACTAGCCCGGGCTGATAGAAGACCAACGGGGCCCTGGCCCGCGCCGGGAGGATGTTCACGCCTTAAGCGTGCTGGGGCAACAGCTTTTGGTAGAAGGATTGCAATGTTAGGTTTAAAACTAATTCTGCTCTCTCCCCAACTTTCTCCGATCGCAATGCGTTTGGTTGCGTGATTGCGCAGTGTTTGTGATTGCAGGAAGTTGCGTTTGCAATCGTGCAACCAAACAGTTTTGTAATCGTAGTTTTAAACCCAGTGATTGCAGGCAAATAGTGCTCAAACAATTTTAAACCAAACAGTTTTAAATAGTGTAATCGTAGTTTTAAACCAAACAGTTTTGCTCAAAAGCTTCGATTTCAAAAGGCTGAGAAAGTGAGCTTCCTGCGGAATCAGTTTTACAATCGCAGATTCCTGCATAATCAATTTTGCAATCGCGCAACCAAACGCACCCTAAAATATGCATGTAGGAATCTGCGATTACAAAACCATTTGGTTGCACAATTATACAATCAGTTTCCCGTAAACACAAAAGCAGTGCAATCGCGCAACCAAACGCACCCTTAATAGCATTTGAAGAATGCATGTTTTCTTGTGTTTGATTAATTAAAATGAGTGTTCGATCATGTGATGAAAAAATGAGTTTTGATTCATTAATCTAATTATTTATTCATTTTTTAAATATGTTCATTTTAAACTAATGATAAGATGATATGTTATATTAATAAATTGTCATTTTCTCATTGATTGGGTCAAATTTTAATTTGAACAAATTTTTTGGGTTATTGAATATTTTTTCTAAAAATTTAACCAATTTGATATTATGACATATCATCTTGTCGCTTTTTAGTAAAAGTGATGAAATCTAAAGAACATCTCTCATCACCATCAAGACATCATTAACATTTTTTTCCACACGTATTTCACATCAAAATCACCATTCTTTACCACACTTGTACACACACCAATTATTTAGCACACAAATTCAAATCAACATGCAAGTAGTGTAACAATCACACACACAATTATTACACAAACCCTCGCATGAACTTCAATACACATATAACACCCTTTATTACATCATGACCTTATTATATGATCTTCAACACATACATAAAACCAAAGCACCCTTGATTATATTTCAAGCCCTCTTGAACACAACAGGGAAGGCTGATCACTAAGAACCAACCACCTCTTCCCCTCCTCAAACACCACCCCAACATCCTGACATATAGGCCTGCAAGTATCACAAACCGTCGGACAAAAAACCAACTTATAAACATCATCAAAGCTCCCCATCTTATCAATCTTGAACGGACTCCCCTCCCCTCCGGCGGTGATGATCCTCCTCCCGCCGGTGGAGGTCTCGTCGACGAGAGTCCACTTGTCGGAGGTGATGCATATGGTGGCGCCGGTGAATTGGAAGTAGGCGTCGGTGAGGAGGCGCACTGTGTCCTTCTTGGAGTCGGCGGGGGAGATGGTGAGTGCTCGGCCGTCCGATACGCCGGAGACGTCGAGGGCGACCTCAAACGGGCACGTTCCGTTGCGGAGGTAGGTGGTGACGCCGCCGCCGACGTCGGTGATGGCGGGGAGGATGTAGTACTCTACGCCCCGGCGGAGCTTGTGGCCGGATTGGTCGAGGACCGGGTCGTTGGCGGCGGAGGAGAAGGAGAGGGAGAGGAGGAGAGGGAGGAGGAGGAGAGTGGGCTTCATGGTTTTGATGTTTGGTAATGGGAAGTTGTTGTGTCTTATGTTTTTTGTAATGTTGTGTGTAATGTCTTTGTGGTGGAGAGGGGGGGTACATGCACATATTTATAGGGTTTGTGGTGGGAGATGGGATCTGGTCAAGACCTCAGCCTATTATGATTTGATATATGACACATCACGTATTTAATATTATATTATATTATTAGTCAAATCTCTTATCACTTATTGGAATTTACTACACATAACGTAATCAGCTAATATTGTATCATAAGGGTCTCGTACTCTCGTTTTTAGGGGTAGTAAATGAGATGAATTTTTTAAGTTTTGACATATTTAAGTTCAACTCATTTAGTATCAGGCTCAATTTAATTCGAGATCAAATTTAATTTCGTGTTCAAGCTCGATTCATTTGGCTCGTGAAAAGCTCAGGACTGAAACTCAAACCAAGGCTCGACTCGGGATCGTTTAGTTAAAAAAAACATGTTTAGCATTTGAGAAGTCACATTTCACAAATCACAATATCTTATACATGTGAAAATGACATAAACTTAGGCTCGGCTTGGGCTTGACTCATTTACAAACTGAGCTTTAAAAAGTGTTCAAGTTTGACTCATTTATCTATTTGAACAAGCTCGAATGAGGTTTAACCGAGTCGATCTAGAGCTGCTTGACTCGTTTACCACCCCTAGACTCTTTCTCCTTCCACAACATCAGAAAAATTGTTGGAACCTCTCATTTCTATATTCATTCTTGGGTATCTCATACAAAATTTCTTCTTTCATAGCTTAACTAAATTTTAATAAAAAGAAATCTTATTATGTATCAAAGTTATTAATTGACTCTAAATGATCCTTTTAAAAATATAGAAACAAACATTGTAATAATTTTTTAACTGACTCTAAATGTAACATCATTAGTGTCTTAACACGTGAAATTTGTAATGTCGTTGATCACATATCAATATTTTATTGTTACTTGTCAAACTCAACTAATCATTTTTACTTGGTGATCTCTCGATCTCTTGTTACATAATAAATTACTACTTTTGACGTAGATGTATGGGATAAACATTAAACCATTCAAAACATACCGATATACGTAAGTATTAAGATTAGGGCGGCTAATAAAAATATAAAATTGGAACACTTGTTCATTGATTTTGAGGTGTTGCATTTGTTCAAGTTATGCTTGGAAGGTGTGAGAGATCTCTATTGTCACCGCCTGTGATGTTAAGCGAGACAGTTAATTTATTCAGTTTTTCTGTGGTTTCAATGATTTAGAAAGGGACGGTGAAGATGAGAGGGTGAGAGTGACTGTGAAATAAGTCGAAGAATTTAAACTTCCGCCGTACGAGTCCGCGTTGAATGTTGGAAGGGAAGGGAGGCGGCGCGCGTTCTCGGGAAGAAACTGACGTGGACCGTCCCATGACCACACGATTTGATTGTGGACTTTTATGGACGCACGTGATGACAAGGCGATTTGCTTAGTCGCTGTGCCAGTCGGGTTCGGAGACTTCGTGGAGTTGCCAGAGAGAACCCCGGAAGAGGATATGTTTTATTTTACTGTATACATTTATATTGTGTGGATAAAATATGAATAAAGTATAGATAAAAATTTATAAAAAATAAAAAAATAATAATAGTTGATTTTATAGATGATTTATAAGAGGCGATGACAGTTGATTTGATAGTGGACCCACATATTCTTTGGATGGATTAACTTAGGATAACTTTAATTCTAGAGGTTGATTGAAATCCATATACCACTTTATCAAAGTTTATTCTGACATACTTTATCAATGGTTATCCAAGGTAAACAAACACTTGAAAATTTTATCCGATGCTACCCAAGCTTATCCGGGGTCTTATACCAGAAATAAACGGAGGCTTTGAATAACACATGTGGATAGCCGATATCTATATTTGCAGATCACATGAGATCACGTGCAATGACTAACCATTGCATGTGATCTCACGTGATCTCAAATACAAGTGTCGAGCAATTTTTGTTTTAGTTTTGATTAGTCACTTAAATATCTCATGTGATCTACAAATACAGGTGTCGGCTATCCACCGGTGTTACACAAAGAGTCTCTGTGACAACTCCACAAATCCCACAGAGTCTGTGACAACTCCACAAAGTCTCTGAACCCGTGCCAATCCATTCATCTTGTACACCGTTATAGACTTATAGTGTTGCGTTGTACATTTATGCCGAGCATCAGCAAGTCTGCAAACCCGACTCGTTCGATTTGGACCCGTAGGATCAAAATTTGGCTCAGGCTTATAAATAAGATCTGGCACACAGGAGCGTTGTTACACTCAGTTCATTTTGTAATTCTGTATGTAGTCACATACATTACGTTATCATATTGCACGAGGTTAGTATATGACACGATTTTATTTTTATTTTTTTAAAGCAATTGTATCTTAGTATATACATTATTTCATATAATAGCATGTATTTCAATGAGAAAGTGATTTAAAAAAAAACAGTATAGACTACGGATGTGGTTGCAATTGAAGTTGGATATATCATTTTCTAGCCCATAGACCAACTCGAACGAACCCAGATCAGGCTGGCTGGCCTGTAACTTGTAGCCTGTAGGCCCTCCCATGAATCCGGCTCCCGGGCCATGAATGTTTTAAATGATTTTTTTAGAATTATCCAATAAATGAAAATATTATTCACAATACAATACATTTTTATAATTTAAAATTTCATAAAATTACATTAATTTATAATAAAATAAATTATTTTAATAAAGAGTGCTTCTACACTTAGTCGCGATTACCAACCAAAACACATACCATATATACCTCGTTACAAATTTAATGTTGTGTATACCTCGTTAGATAATGTATATATCTCATTGAATTTTTTCTTACACTCACTAAAAATGAGTTCATTCAATTTGAAATGGAACAATATGTACTTTTTATGAAAATATATACCTCATTAGATAATGTTTATTATTTAAAAAAAAATGAAAACACTTCAGGTCTAAGTTTTGGTCGATAATCGTGATTGAGTGTATCTTTTTCCTTTAATAAAATGACACCTAGGCCTGCTGACCAACCAAACCCGTTTGAGTCTAAGCTCACGGGCAGGCCTAAGGCCTGGGTTAAAAGACCACAGGCTTGGGCCTAAGATTTAGGATCCGGTCCAGCCCCGATCCAGTACCGCTGTTATGGAGTCCGTTTACCAACATAATTTTTTTTTTTAATTGAAAATTTATAAAAAAAAGTTATCTATTCACGAGAAGTCAAGAGAGAAAAATTACAAAATAAAAACAAAAATAAGAAATTTATAGGTGTTCACACAGTCCAAATGTAGATCTAAACGAGATCACTCTCAAGTTATCTGTGTTAATTTTTTTCAAAAAAAAATAAATATACTTGTGTTAATTCATGGTTTGGACAAAGTAGATTGTGATGCCAGATTTATATGATGTTTTCTATCATATTATACTCATACTCATGACTTTAAAATGTATCTTGAAATATAAAACTTGTGCTTACGTATAAATATTAAATATAGATTTCCTTTCCTGTTAGACAATGTGTGGTTAAATAATGACACCGGCTTGACCTCACCCCCACCCGGCCCACAAGCCAGCCCACTCCCCGCAACATGAAGCGATCTGACTCTGATGTCAAATTTAATATCCAAAATTTACACACAAAGACGCATATTAAGACAAGAATATCTTGATTTTTAAAGGTTTTGAAATGATTAATTTGCCTTGAAAAGAGATTCAGAGTGAAGCAAAAGCTTTAACTTTGTGGGAATAACTATTAGATGGACAGTAATAGTTCTTATTTGTAAATTAACTCTTCTTTTTGTTACTCATATGTATATCATCTTGTTAAGAGGAAGAGTCCCTTTGACTTCTCTATATACACAAAAGGGCAATACTTCTAATAAGATGCAATTGACATGATTTCACTAATAAGCCAAAAATTCTTTGCATATACAAAGATTTTAAGTAAAAAAAACACGATTTTTTTTTGAAGGAATTGTGTGTTAGCTTCTAGAGTACCTTCAAGAGCTGCACCTCAAAAATCAATGTCTCATTCGCGTGGGACAGGAGACTCTCCGAGGTCCAAACTGAAAAAAAAAACAATGAAAATGGAAGTACATAAGTGTTTGTAGAGGATCAAAAAATCATCTTAGTATAGCTTTACTACATTGTTCAATATGCAACCAATATGTCAACCAAAGCACACATTCTTTGGTAAACTTTTCCTTCTTCAAATACTTCAAAAGGGAGTTTATTTTTTCCTAATGTTGAGAACTAGTCATTGGTTCAAGGAACACAAACTGAAATGCATGAAAGCAGAAAAAATGTACCTCATCTGGTATTGGTTTCAAGTCCTCATTGATGTATCCAACATTTGGAGGTACCGATGCTCTTCTTTTCCCTGCAAAGATGAATGAAAAATCTGGTAGAGACACTGCACTTCATAATAGACAGTGAGAATGAACCACCCAAATTAGACATTGAGATCTTACCTCCAACTTTCATGCCAACCAAAACCTCCTTCAAACCTTTTATGATCTGACAGAAAAACAACAGAAGATCTATTATTTAAGAGGGCAATCTCCACCTGATAAATCTGTATAAGTTAAGCAGTACATTGTTTCTTTTTTTTATTTTAATATATTCAATCTGTTTCATGATATCCTTGGATGTTATTGTTGTGCATGAAACAAGAAACTAACACCACACAAGAAACACTAATTTATGTGGTTCCACCTAAGCTAACAAAATCTGAGAGAATCCACTGTAATATAGGTGAGATACAATACTTGTAAGATCATCACAAACTCTTATGGAATCTCTCTCTCAGAGCTACCACTCTCATTTTCCTTACAGTATCTCTCGAGATCTATCTATAATATCATACAAAGTCTTCTCTGTACATGAATATTACCAGAAAAATATCCTTACACCTTCTTAATAAATTATTAAAATAGAATTTATGAAGCATAAGTTACTGAGATATATACTCTATCCAGATATTTAAGACTATAATTTAACTGGTCTTCACCCCAATGTGGCTTCATAACTATATATCCAAGACATAACCCAACAGTTATTCGGGTAGTTCCCTTACTATTATTAGCTTACATAGAGATTTTAACAATACTTTTCCGAAGGAAAGCCAGCTGAATTCATGCATCCGAATTGTCAGCTATAAGAGCTTCTCTGTAATGTGAAACTCATGGTAAACACAATTAAACAAAAAAAAAAACAATGGCACCAAAGATTCATGTATGTGGAATCACTAACCAAAATTAAAACCAAAATTCAGAGAAAACAATGCAACCTTCTTTTCGTCCAGGGGAAGTACTACAGGATTGCTTTCACCGCTGAATTGATCCACAGTGCTACAAAGTTGAGCAAAATGAAAGCATCAAAACCAAAACTCTCTTGATTTTACATAGAAGCACAAATTCTTGGTTTTCATTCATAAAATTTGAATTTCACATGAAAGAGTAAGGCCATACCTGTGAACGAAGTACCCATTTGAACGTCGACAAACATAGTTGAACTCGACCAAGTCTCCTTCACGCGCTTCTAAGCCCTCCCCTTCAATGATATCTTTAAGAAAAATAAAAACTATTTCTTCAGTGTTTCATCCATGATTTCTTCAATCATTGGTTTCAATGGAAAGTAGAGCAGTAGTACCATTCAACATACTAAACATTACCTTGAAATCTCACTCCGCTGTTTAGCTTCTTAGTCCTGGAAGCTTCAAATTCCATATCATGAACTTTAAATGAGAACTGATAAGAACACTTAAAGGAAAGACTAGAATCCATTATCAATGATATGAAACATATCGTCCAATTTTCATGTCACTTCTTAAGGCTGTGTTTGGAACAAATTTTCAAAAACAATGTTTTCATAAAAGCTGCTCTCAACCAGCTTTTTCATGAAAGTTGTTATCACCCAATTTTTTTTCCATAAAGGCTATTATGTGGACTTTTAACACATAAAAACCAAAATCTTAAACTAAAATATGAATTTCAAAATTACCTGTTTGGAATCAATTAGTTGAAAAATAGATCTCATAAAAGCTGAATCCATTTTACAATTGTTTTCAAATGAGGCTTAGTCGCTCATGATTACTCATTGTCCATAAAATGTGGCTTTGCCCATGTCAGCAGACTCTCTAATAGTGTTGTTTGGATATCTTTTGGATTCAAGTTTAATGAAACCAACTCTTAATCAAGTGACCACATTATCCGATGATGCTTAGTTTATGTATGCCAATTTTTATTTATTTCATTTTGTAGCAATGCATCTATGAATCCAAAGAAAGTGATTAAATATAAATTGGATTACCTGAATACTTCAGCTTCATTCCTTTCTACTGGTGGTCCAGCAAGAGCAGCAGGACACATGTATAAAATGCCTACACCTAGATTTACTCTTGCCAATAACAACCTCCTTGTCGAAACAATATTGATCGCTTGTGAAGCATGATTCGAACGCGTTGAAGCTTGAACATAAACCTTTGTTGGTTGTCCATCCATCTCACCACTGTTTCTTTGACATGGCTGCAATGTACAAGTCAGGTTAGCTAAAGAAATGCCAATTAATCATGTATATATATACAATTCAATTACAATCTGAACAAGATATCAATTTATTGAAATAAAAATATTTTGGAACCATGAAAGAACATGAAACAAAATTGAGGGTCACATAGAAATTCAAATGAACTGACAAAATTTACTACAACAGAAATAAAGCAAGGACTGTACATTCTTTTCTCCGAAAAGAAAAATTAACACAGGAAAGAAAGATTGTATGAGAAGAGAATGCAAGGCTTGAAGGGTGACCTTTGATATCAGGAGATGGGTTCCATTGAATTTGTTGGTTTTGATTGGATATGCTTCCATTTTTCTATCTCTTTTACATTGAGAGAGAGAGAGAGAGAGAGACTGGTGAGAAAAACTGGATAATGAAGAGAGACAGAGGAGAGTAGTTGAGAATTGAGTGTGGCTGTTGTGGAGCCAACGTTAGTTGAAATCTCTACCGTGCTATTGGTGCTTCTTTTCTGTTTTGCAATGTCTGATTGATGAACCTGAATGAGTCATTCCCCAGTTTGGGTAGTGGAATATGGGAGAATAGAGTGGAATAAGGGTGAATAAACCCCAAAAACCAATTTGTTTGCAAAGAATACATGGGTATAGATATGCCAAAATAGGTGGGAATAGGTTGTTAATGGTATTCCAAGTTCTCTGAAATTGTGTTAGTCTATTCCATTGATTTAAGGGATGCTACATGTCAAATCACATGTCATCACCGTTTATAAATCAAGAAATCCACATGATAATTTTTTTTTCCACATTTTATAAATTTTATCCACATCTTATTAACCTTTTATAAATCTCATCTATATCTTATTCGTCTTTTATTCACAGTATATTCATGATCTACCAAATAAATAAAAAAATCAATTTTTTTTTGACAAAAATAATTAAAAATATAATAAAAAAGAAAACGATTTATTCTTTATTTATACCGAAATAGTTTGAATTTTTAGCCATTTGGAATATTATCCGACTCATTTAAGTAGAGATTATGAACCGCATCATTCATGGATTCAATTGGAGATGTAAAAAAAATTAAAAAATATATAATATATAATATGACCTTGCAAAATTTTCAATGACCATCCATAAAATTAGTATTTATAAAATGGTCCCCTAAAATTTTAATTTAACCCCCTAAAAATATACATATACCCTAATACCCCATCCCTCATTAGTTTCTCGTGAATAAAAAGATGGATAAAAAAAGAATAAAACATTGCTTCAGTGCGTATAAGATAGAATAAACGCTGTTAGCCATACATTGTACTTTTTTTTTCTTCCTATTTATCCTTTCATATGTTCTGATAAAATAAACACGAGAAAATTTTAACAAAATGGAAAAAATAGTAAACAAACAAAAAATCAACTCTCCATAATCAAATGTTTCCTTTTCCACAATCCTCACTAAAAAGTAATTGCATCTTCAGACACATAAAAACATTGTGTGTCAAGGAGAAGAGATTCAATGTCAATTGATGGCCTTGCACATTCCAGCGATGAAAAGAGAAATATTTGTTTTCATAGATGTTTTGACAAAGCTATAACAAGTAAGAAAAATACAAGTCAAGTCGGATCGACAATCACCTCCCCAGACAGTTACAAAGAGAAGAAAAGGAAATCGGTGGTGTTCAGGAGAGAAATTCCTCCACCGCAACTCATTTACTTCCTTGTTGGATCTCTTGAAGCCATACATATAGCAAACTCGATTTGCCATCCCCTGAAGCATTGAACTAAGGCTTGATGCGTACCACAAATGAACCTGCAGATGAAATGGGAAAGACAAACCGTTGTTTCATGTTCTTTGTTATGGTACAACATTTGAAATGAAAAAAATAGGGAATTATTTCATATTTGAATTGATAGTAAAGATGATCAATGACAGACAATATATGAGTCCACAATCATATCTTGCTTCAAATTTCAATTTAGTCACTGATGTGAAAGAATACTTATTTTTTAAGCATATGTTACACTTGGAGTTGGAGTTCATCATCTTTGCTTCATATTGGTTAAGTTTTTTCACGGAATGAATGCTCTTGTTTATTGGTTAACTCACATATTAAACATCTGCTTTTTCAACAAAATTAGAATTCTTGTTTAAATGATGAATCAATTAAAAATTCTCACATTAAAGATGATAAGGGTGTATTAAACCTCCATTAATCTACGATGTCATGAGATTGTGAATTTCATTTAGATTTTTATTTTTATTTTGCATGGCATAGTAAATTCTTCTACTTCTATTTTTCCAAAATATTCCTCAACCTAACACAAATATTTAACCCTTGGCAAATTATTCCCAAATCCCAAACTTGTAACAAAGAATAATGATAAGTCTGCTTCATGACATAATTAAAGGAAGGCAAACTTACAAGCAGGAAGGTTAGATATATCTGCAGAGACTGCACACGGAATTCCCAAATTTGTGAGAGCTCCCCTTATCATCCCACATGGGAAGTGAAGATGCATGCTAGTGGCTTGATCCGCCTTGTTTTCAGTGGTTGGGGAGGAAGGGCCTGCCTCTGATGGATTATTGTTCGCTGATGCCGCATCATTTGACATTCGGGTAAGCCAGCGAAAACAATTATCTTGCAACACAAATGTGCCCTGAAATTGCAGTCGACATATAAATATCTGAACCTATACCAGATAGAGTTTGCGGGACTCTGTTCTGATTTTGGGACTTACTTTGTGATTGGTTTTCAGATTGTCAATTTGTTTCTTGAAAATTTCAGACCAAAAGTCCTTGCAGATGAACTTTATTGCTTCCAGATGATCATTGAATCGAGGTCGTTCCATGGTGTACCTGGCAAAGTATTAAAGAACTGAGAGTATAATCTGTGCAAGAATGAAACTAGGAAGTCTGATTAAGGTTTAGGCATTTCTTCATTCACTCCAAAACGTCATATAATTCATTTCACACATCTAAAGAATGGTAAAAGTTGTGTGCCTCCAGGTTCTGGCATAAAGAGAAGTACAATCAACGTTAAAAAAGTTTTGTTTGAAGTGTTTCTATTCTTATTTTTAGCAAGGTTTATTTATAAGTATCTCATGGTGACTTGAACTTATCTCAGAAGTTTGGGGCTAAGAGTAAGCCCCATGAAAGCGTACATTATAGCCTTTGAACACAAATCATCCAAATGCATTCTATTATAGCTCTTCCGTTTCTAACTAGTTGTTATCCAACAAAAAAGAATGTTGTCACCAATGCTCATAAAAAGGGAACATGATTGAGTTAATGTCAGTTTGATGTTCATTCTCATTCTACTTCTTCTGGATCACTTGGGAAAAATGTGTTTGGAATCCTTCGTTGACGTGCTCATTGCTAAACATCCTAGGCAAAATGTCTCATACCACAGAATCTACGAGAACTGGATTTCTAAGAATAAGAAATTCTCCTTCTGCATCAGAGTTACCATACTGACCCTTAGAACCACAAACCAAAACCTCACACTTCCCGTTGCACACCATTCAAATCTGCGCACTTTAAAAGCCAAAGATTTCATTAAAAAAAAATGACACCCAATATGTAAACATTCATCTCTCCATCCCAAGCCCAACCAATCAGTTCAATTTAAAACCAAACAAAACCATTACAACACCAAACAACCTAAATGAACAAATGCATCACAACACCACTTTCAATTCAAACCCAAAGCAAAACCAACCCAAACCACAGATGCAAAATCGACCGACCCACAAATGAAATTGAATTCTAGATCAACAATAAAACAAACAAAAATCTCAAAAACAGAAAGTGAAGAAAGGCTGGTACCTCTCGGAGAGCTGCTGTCCGACCTGGAAACCAACGGCGTCGATCCGGCGGGCGGCGAGCTCCGGCTTGTTGGCGTAGAAGCCGGAGCAATAGGAAGAGAGCATCTCGGTAATGACAGCATCCACGCAGCTCTCAGCGACCTCTCTCCCCATCACTCGTCACTCTCTCTCTCTCTCTCTCCATTTCAGATCCATCGCTGCTGCTGCTTATGAACCCATTTAACGCGGTCAACATGTTCCGCAGCAACATGGGACGACGGGTGTAACTAAGGCGGGTCAGCACCACCCGGGCCGTGAATTTGACGGGCCTGTTTTATCCGTGAATAATAGGTCTAAGTTTTATTTTTTTTTATTAATAGAATATAATGTATTATAAATATTTTTTTTACTATTTTGATTGGTTAATGTTTTATAAAACGGTTTGGATTGTTTTGTTTTTACTTAAAATCAATAGGTTATAAAAATATTTTAAATATTTATAATTATAAATTATTATTCAGTATTTAGTTTATATTAACAGTTCATTCATCTCATGCGTGCACAGTGTGCGCTTTCAATACCAAGATTGGTTCCTTTCTATATTCCATCCATGCTTGTCTCTTAGCCTCTGTTTGGATACAGAATATGATTTATTCTTGGGGATTTATTTATCCGAGTATAAGTGAGTATAAATAAGGATAAAGTGATTTTGTGTTTGGTTATGTTTTGAATTATTCTCATTGGGAATCGTAAGAATAAATGTTTTGTTGTTTGGGTAAGATGTGAATAAAGTATGGATAAGAATTTATAAAAAGTAAAAAAATAATGATAGTTGATTTGACATGTGATTTATAAGAGGTGGTGACAGTTGATTTGATAGTGGGCCCACTTATTCTTTGAGTAGAATAACCTATGATAACTTTTATTCTAGGGGTTGATTGGAATTCATATACCACTTTATACCAGTTTATTCTAATACTTTATCCGGAGTTATCCGGGCTTTCCAAACGGGGCTCAAATTTTATCCGGGGTTATCCGGATTTATCCGGGGTTTATCCGGCATCCAAACGGGGGTTTAAGATTTTCTAATATTGTGTAAATCTAGATAGTTCTGGCTTACTCATGATTTTAGCATGACTCACAGCTAGCATGCATGTTGCCTTGATGACTGTTTTTTTAAAGAATCATGAATATCAGTTGGCATTTTTTTTAAGTCCACAATTTTTTCCTCAATTAATAATTGCAACAATTTTTTCCCTTATAAATTTGATAAATTTTTATTTTTTTCATAGACACGACCACCACCTTGGAACCGAACTTTTTTCACCACACAACCACCACAACAAACATCTTGAAATCTTGAAGGGTTTGCCTTTCAATTTTATCTGAGGACCACAAATTGTGGCTCCAACTCAACTGTCTCTTTTGCAAACTCTGCTGATTATAAGCGACAATGATCTTTGATTTGTGATTCTTGAAGAAAAGATGAAAGTGAAGGTTATATTTTTAATTCGATAAAGTTATTGGTACTAATAAACAAGAGGTAGACCCATAGTTCCAACAACCAAATGCAAAATACAAATAACAGCTGTAAGTCAATGCACTCTGTCAGTTACCAATACAAGGTGGAAAATGTTACATTCAAGTACTAATAGAAACAAAGTTTAACATGAGACAAGAGGTACACCGATAGTTTCCAACAACCAAATGCAAAATACAAATAACAGCTGCAAGTCAATGCACTCTGCCAGTTACCAATACAAGGTAGAAAATGTTACATTCAATCATTTTTACAGTGATCATAACACAACGGTTCATAGTTTACATGTGTTAAAGCTCCGTTTTCTGCAAGAATTTTCTGTGGGACCAGGATAAACAGACGGAGATAACATTTCCATCTTGACTGTAAGGTCAATCACAGGAGGATCCCATCGATATATATATATATATAAAAAATCACAGTCCAAAATGTAAATTACACATTTTAAGGCTCCGTTTAAGAAAATACAGAAGTGAGTTTGCATTGGCAAATGCAGTAGACCGCCACCTCCGTCCCAAACATAAAATTGGCATTGGCGTCTCAAACAATAATATTGCGTTCACTGTGTATTTTAGCGCGCTTTTGAACACATTAAAACATTGATTCCCCCACCATAGAGCGCTTCAACAAACACAATGGTGCACAACCCCAAGCCAAACGGAACCTTAGTAAATGTAAATAAAATAAAAAAAAAAAACTCATATAAACATTGTCTAACGATATATACATACGTGTCATATTCTAACAAAATATATAAGGCTACAATTTGAATTGTAAAAAAGACAGTGTCACAACACCCATACAAGATACACAGTTGGCAAAACTAAACTCTACATCGACCACGTTTGGAACCAACAAATAAATTTTATTTTGTAAAATCAATTTTTCGATAATCAACTTCAAACAGGCATGTTTTGAACCGTTAATAATTCAGATCTCGGTTATTATGTTCTAGAAGTCATAAAAAATAATTTTTATATAAAAAACTAGTTGAAAGTATACCTTTTTTCCGGAATCTATTATTTTAATTTAGAGCATAAGCTATATTTGAAAATTGGTTCTCCACTGGGCCTTAAAAGTGCAGACCAGATTTCCAGTTCTACAAGAAAATCCATCTTGAAGAAAACCAAGATTTTGTTTTACAAAAGAATGGTGGTTTTAGTGTCCCCATGTAGGAGACAAAATAATAAGAGGACAACCAACAATTTGCAGACTCTCTTTATACTGCCTAATGGAAACAACTATTAATAAGAGGACAACCAACAATTTGCAGCCTCTCTTTATATTGACTAATGGCAACTATTGCAAAATCAAGGAATGAAGAAATAAAGGCCCTCTATGCAACTTTAACTTGAGAAAACAACAGAGTTTAGCATGAGACGCAACATGGACAGGTATTTCCAACCACCAAATACTACATTTTCACTGTCAGATCATCATTAAAAGCCAATGCAATAGACTGTATGGTAATATTAGAATCCACAGTTTGTGAAACAGAGCTACATTAAAAATCAGACCAGAATGTCAGTTTTACAAGGTAAATGCATCACCAATGCCACAAACATGTTGCAGACATGGCCTATCATCGGTTTCGTATGATCACTTATAGCTGGTACAATAATTGGAATAGGTTTCTGGGGATCAAAACTCTTCAATTTCATCACTCAAGCATGCAATTCATGTGACATGTATGAAACATTTGATGTAACATAGAGAGAAGAAAATTACATTCTGTACAAGGAAAAAACTAATATGAAGAGAGAGATTGACACACAATGGAATGGGCAATAAGAGCATGCTATGTGTAGCTTTCTCATAATTTTACCATTAATCAAAAGATAGTTTACTGTGAAAACAACTCAGAATAAAATATAAACTCGAGGTGCTTTCATACATTATATTGCACACAAAAAAAACATAAAGCAGTTCATTGTGAAAATTTTGGCATCCAAAGCAATCTAAAAAATTCCTTATAGTCATTACTGATGGTCCATTGAGATCAACAACCAGCAAGGCACATGCAGTATTCTCTCCAAGGCATGTTATCATTTCTCAATGATTAATGGAACTTGATATGGTTAGCCTATACAGAATCACAGATCCAAGCCACTTTTACGGAGACCTTGTGCAGTTGCACACAAGTTAAATGAACAAATAAAGTTGCATTCACAATTCAAAGAACAGAAAAGAGAAGAATTTGCCAGATCATGATGCACAGATTGGTGGATGGGGCTTTCGTCCATCCTTAACCATACATCCTTTTAGAACAAGACAATTTAGAATGAAATATGAAAATACACATACCATGAATTTTGTCCTAGACAACAGATACATTCTATATACATTAAAAATCATGCTCATTCACCTAATTCGCTCACCAATAGGGGCCCAGTGTGTTTTTGGACTGCTACCCAGATAAGCAATTAAGAAATGGTTCACTATACCCCAGAGAACCATGAAAACCGGATTCCCAATATATAAATCTTAGATAAATTAATAGTTCAACGCAACACAACATGAAAATTGGATTACAAAATTTGGCTTTTCTGAAGAAAGTTGGGAGCTCACCACTGTAATATGATGGAAAGATGGTTGAAAGCATCATAGTTTAACAATCAAACAAGAGGAAATAAGGTCTCTAATTATACCATATAAACATGATGAAATCTCATTCTTCCCCAATACATGCATCCCTTGTTTAGGTTGTGGAATAAGGGACAGAGAAGGACTAAAATGCCAAAAAGGATGTTTTGTGTGGATGGAAACCTGATAGTTTTGCTTGGATAAGCAAACATGAGCCCATAGCAAATTCATTCGTTATACACCCAAAAAATGCGTGATAGCAAAATGTAACCAAATGGAAATTATGCAGATAGCTAACTAGGCCTGTATACCAATCTATCTTGGAAAAAGTAATGTTGCACCCCTAACAAGGAGTTGGAGATCCATTCTGTATATCCCCAACATAGACTTGTTTCCTCTAATGCAGCCTTCTGTTCCTTGGTTGGCCATATGTTCCACTAATAAGAAAGATGAATGAATTGCCTGAATCTATCATTTTTTTAATGTAACCTTGTAATACATTTCTTTGGCTTTAGGGGGGCTGACTGTCCAGATGTAGTCCACGTGGGTTTGATTTTTATGCTTCAAATTTTCCTCTAATTCGGGGCATCAATCAATGTATTTCTTTTGCTTTGTTTTGTACTCTCTTTTGGGCTTTTCTCTCTTAGCAATAAGAGGGCATAAGCCTACCATTTCGTTTCAACAAAAAAAAAAACTTGCAATACACTGTCATATTTTTATGGACGCATTCAAATTTGATTGCTGGATGCATTAAGCACTCAGCTAACCTAATTTCTTCAATGTACCTAAACAATGATATTCTAATTTGCATTTATCAGTAAGGTTCAAACAAATCAAAGGAGAAGCAAAATAAATTGCGAGGAATTACAGTGGTCACAGAGTTCAAATAAAATGTATAGCCCTGGATGAAAGAATATTATATACATTTTACAGATTACGTCATCACACACCATTTCTTTACATCACCCAATTCTTCCACCAAAAGATCACGAAAGACCAAACAAAATTAATAAAGGTATTGATTAAACAAGCTGCATCAAAATCTCGATCAAGAAAATAAAAGAAACAAATGCATTGGTATACATTCATTTCAAAGATAAGTCATGACCCTGCAACACCCACACATAACCCAAAACAACAAATGCCTACTGTTAAAAGCCAATTATCGTTACAAGTTCCCTGCTAAAACAAGAAAATACTATCAATAAAACCTCACATGTCCTGCTACAACGACAGTCATTATGAAACACCACCGAAATTCAAAAACTATGTTTGTTTTGATGTGTCTCACTCATTCAAAAACCATGAACACCCGCTATCTACACTTGATAGATCGACTGATACTAATTCTCTGTAAGCGTCTCGAAATCATACCTGATGAGGCCCTCCCAATGACCGGGTGGATCATGAACATCCCTCCGCACAGGTGGATCATGAACATCCATCCGCCTCGCCTTCCACCACTCATAATCCGGGTCATCCGTTGGGAGCTCATGACGACAAACAGGGCACGTGTTCTTCAGTTTCAGCCAAGGCAAGATACAGTCCCCGTGATAGAAATGTGAGCACGGGAGCTTCGTCACTGACTCCGCGACGGGGATCTCATCCTTACAAACTGCGCAGACAGATTCATTGTCGATGATGACAAATGGGAGGCTCCGGACCACTGATCGGGCGGCCGGACGGCTCCCCCTCGTGAGACCACCATCGCCGCCAGCCTCCATGAACTGCCCGAACGTCATATCATAATCCGCGGCGTGCACAAAGCTGTCGTCTTCCAGGCTGTTCATCGCCAGGAGGATCTCCCAATCGAGGCTCCTCGACGCCTCGGGATCCGTGCGATCACCCTCTTCCGGTTCTTCCTCGATTTCCACCGTCCGTTCACCGGATGTCGAGAGGGATCTATCGAAGCCAAAGACGTGACCCTCGTCGAAGATCTCCTCCCACTCGAACTCTTCCTCAGCCGCTGCCACAGCCTCCCTCCGGTCCTCTTCGTCCTCCTCCTCCAGCCGGAACGAGTCCCAGCAGAGTGGGATCGCGATCTCCCCCTCCTCGGACTCCGATTCGAATCCGACAATACGAAGGCCCCCGATCCGGGCCTCCGCCTCCTCATCGTCGCCGTGCGCGTCAAACCCTAACCACAGCCCCAGTTCGTTATGATCCGATCCGACCTCGTCCCCGCCCTCGAAAACCCTGAAATCCTCCCGCGGAGACCGATCGTATTCCCCGTCCTCCGAAGCCCCCCGATCGAAAGCGTCAAACACGGCGGAGAGAGGATCCTCGCAGCACTCGGACCAGAACCCGTGATCGGAGTCGGAGACGGATCCGCCCCCGACGACATCATCGACGCCTCCAACAGAGTTGGATCCATCGGAGATCTCGGGGAGGATGTCGTTGTCTTGGAAGGAGAAGTCCGGGAAGAGAAGATCGGAGTCGTCGGCGGCGGAGGTGAAGACGGGGGACCAGTAGGGGGTCGAGGGATCTAGGGTTTCGAGGTCGTCGCCATTGTCATCATCGTCGGAGACCTCCGGGAGGAGGAAGAGTTCGGCGAGTTCCGCCATTGAAGGAGGACCTCCGAAAAAAAAAACAATTTATTGAAATTGTGAATATTTGTTTATTTTTGGGGGGGATTTAAAGAAGGGGATCTAATAAGCCTGGGTGGGACGATGCGGCTTTATAGGCGGTGGGGTCAGGATTGAAATTACTGTAATGCCCCTGTTCGTTCAATTTCCGTTAGCCTTTTATCCATGCTATTTTTTTTTCTTAACCATTTAGGGGGTTTTTGGCAACGGCGGAAAACGGATTTTAAGTACTGATTGTTAAGTGCAGAAAGAGGAAAGATGATAATCTTTAAGAGTTTAGGAAAAAAAGCGTTTGGTTCAATGAAAAATATTAAGCAGTATTTTAAATAAGTGTGTTTGGTTAACCAGTTTATTTATGTGATTATTGGAAGGGTATTTGAGTCCATTTTATAAGTGCTGAATGTTATTTGGATGTTTGGTTGAAATGTCTGAAAAAACATGTTTTTTTGGAAATATTAAAGATTATTTTTTTTAACATGTTAAAAATATCATTCCCACAATTTCCTTTGAAGAGCCAAAACAATATAGTGTCTGGATACCCACATGTTTAATACGTTGAAAACTCTGATATTTATATATTTCCACGTATTCCATAGAATTGCAAAGACATCTCAATTGGACTACAAACACATCATAATCCCTTGATTAAAATTCAAATACCCAACAACAAAAAATTGGGATGGGCCCCTTTTGTAAGAGTTTGACAGTCACATAAATTTTATCAAAACTGAAAACAAAGAAATGTTTTATTTTAACATATAAAGTCCACATAAACAAATATAGTCAATCTAATTTCATTGGTCTGTCATAATAAGCAGTACTTTTTGGATTTCAACACTCCCACAAATGAGGTTTTCCAAAACCTGTTACAAAACTGATTGCTACATAGAGATGTACATACATAGCTAGGGATAAAACAATAAAAACATCAACGTCTAGACACTAGCAGATTCAGTCGGGGACCAACTCTTCCAACAGTCCCAGCAGCTCCTCTGCTTCCCATGCAACACAGAATCAAGGAGGTTCAGAAAATGCATGAAATAACTTTCAAACAAGCAACTCAACCAAGGATAAACCAAGTTAAAATTCATACTTGTCTCCTCGATGTTACAATTGTGGAACAATATCTTATGAATGAGCTCCTGTTTTGTGATCACGGAGCATTTGGTGGATTCCTATATGTTGATTTCAAAGGGGGATATAGGCATAAATTATGGTTTCCCATTGCATTCTAATCAGTGTGTAAGAATAATATTTAGGTCTATTGTCAACGTCAATATAAGAGTGCTAGCATGACCAAACTCTTTAGGTCTTCCAAAATCATAAATTTCCAAATAAAGGACAAGAAACATGATTTGATACTATCTGGGTCACAAATATAATAAATATTCATAAGCACATTAAAAAGTTTTGCTCTTGGCTACCATTTCATCACAGATCTCCTCAGGCACAGCATCTAGACTTCCGGAAAGTTACTCAACTAACCTATCTTTGTGCTTACATATTTCGAGATCATGATATTATCTTCTCCACAAAAAAATGGCATATTGAATTTATATTTTTAAAGAGCAGCAAGAATGAACACAACCCAACATATCAATGAGAGAAAAAAATCATCTGCAATAGGTTTGGAAAAAACTGCATTTTATAAAACAGTTTCAATAGATGATATGAGCTAGCATGACAATGAGAACCAGAAATAGACAAATCAAGCACAAGAGCTACTACTACTATTAAAGTTACCAATCATTGTCAAGTCTAAAAGCTACAAATCAACTATACCAGATGGTCTTCTACCCTGATATGTCATAATATTGAAAGGAATATATTTATATGGCACAACATGACCAAATTCCATTAACAAACACTGACACCACTGATAACATTAATGTATGTTTTAAATAATGCTCTTTGGATGCATGTGTATAATTTTGTATGAAACTTTAATGTGCCATAAGTCAATTGATGCTTTGAAACACAAAACTTATGCATATTTAGGGACATACGTATAGATTGAACCTCAGTTGGAAACATGCTTCACAAACTCCCCTACACTCATCATTTAGGGACATACGTATAGATTGAACCTCAGTTGGAAACTCAGGTTTTAAATTCCTAACCCCATTCAACTTCTTCAAAAATCAACAACCAATCAAGTTTTTAAGAACATGGACAGTTAACTCACCCCCATGGGATGATCCAACATTGAGAAAATACCACAAATTTTTATGCATCACCTATCAATAAAATGATAATGTACAGACAATCCCATTTTTATCAATAAGGTTTTCCACAAAAAAAAAGCAATCAATCTCCTACATGAATCTCATCTACCCACAGCATGCAAGCAATCTCATTTTGACTGATCAAACCCTATAGATTCATCTCCATTAAACCCTAAACAGTAATAAATTGTGTCCAACAAATTAGAGCCTCATAAATCAAACATCCTATGACAATATATCAGCACATAAAGATGCCACACACGAATATAATGCATATTCAACTATCATACACATTAGATCAACAGATCCGAAGAACATAGGCATGAACGGAGGGGAAATACTCGATTTTACCTAGATCGTTGGTTGTGGAGGAGATCCTAGGAAGCTATGAAGCAGATCGGAGTGTCAAAGGGTTTGTTGGAGACAATGAGAGGGAGATCGGCCCCTGTATCTTTTACGTCGGGTTTGGAGGTAGTAGATCGGAGAAGAGGGTTCAGTCAACGAACATCAACACAACATTTAAGGAGATCTGTCAGAAGAGGTTTACCGGTGTGATTTTGGTATTCGCCGAAGAAGAAACCATAGATTGAAGGAGCTCAGTGTGTTTTAGGGTTTTCACATCTTTCCTTTTGGGCTCGAAGAGGTTGGAATCACCGAATGAAAAAGGAGGAGTGAGAGGGCACTTTGAGTGGGTGTGGGTTTAAATTCTCGATGTAAAAAGCTGATGTTTGAAGGGACAATATCGTCTTTTCACCGAGAGACCGAATAACATAATGCGTTTCACGGTATTTTAAGTGAGGTAAACCCAGCTGAAAAAAACGGGTCCTTTTTTACTGATTGAGGTTTTCAATGAGCACTTCTTTGTCATCCAACCAAACACAATTAATGCTGATTATCAGCTTTAATCTCAATAAGCTCAGAAATTATGTGCAACCAAACAGGGGCTTAGTCTGTTTAGATACGAATTAATGTATAATAATGTGGAATATTCATCGAATTTATCTTATTAGATTTCATATGGGTTTAATAAAAAAAATTATGAAAATGTTTTTAAATTTAAAAATAATAACAAACTTGATAGATTAGTTGAGATAATTTTTAAATTCCACATATTTTATAAATTTTATATATAACCAAGTCCAGATTTGCTAACAAATTCCACAAAAAAAATTAATTTGCTAACAAATTAATTAAAAGAATATATATGACATATTCATCAAATCTTATTAAATTTTAGATAATTTATTGTTTTAATAAATATTTTAAATAATTTTTAGATAATTATTGTTATCAACAAATTAGTTTATTTATGTATTTTATTTTATTGGCAGGTTGTTCTTTAAGATTTAATAACATATCATATTATTTAATGCACTATAGGGATATGGGTGCAGTGGAATTCATTTATTTTATTATTAAGAGGTTTTAGTATCATTTTTTTTAGTGAATTTTTCTTAGATATTTATTAACATCTTATTAATTTTATTATACTTTCACATATTCTAAGTATAATATTTTATGTAATTTGAACTTTCAAAATATTTTTAACGTTATATATTTTATTAATAATATTTTCATTTTGATACACATCGTGTGTGAGAAAAAACTTATTTTTAATTTGAAAACAGATTTATAAAACTCAGCCTTATATGAAACCCAATAGTACATTATACCCATTTCCAAACTGCTATCATATATGTCACATCTCGAAACTTACCTTCCTATAATAGAAAATTCCTCCAAAAATATGAGATGGGCACTGATGAGGATGAGAATTCCCTCAATCATTTTTTAAGTCCAAAATATATATAGCCATATATGTCTTGTTAGCCATTCTGTTCATAATATTGAGATATATGTCTAGTTGAATTCTTTTTGCACATTTTTTATAATTAATATCATTCAATTTATCATAATATCTACTTTATCTTTTATAAAAATATGCCTTACTAAAAAATATATGATTTAAAATAAAATAAAAATATATGTGATCTGTTTTTTGAACATTAAAATAGACCCAATACAACATTTTCCTTTTTTATTTTTGGAAGTTTTGAATTTTTATATGTAGTCTAATGTTAAGTTGTTCAAGGGATCACATACACATTCGATACACTAGCATGCATCAATAATAAATTATCGAGAGATGGATATTATAATAATTTGTGCTCAGATCTTTTTTAGCGGATGTGGATATTCCTTGGATTATTGGGGTTAAATTAAAATCTAGGAATTTTATTTTAATAAAATCAAAATATGGTAATTTTTTAAGATTTTAAGATTATAATTAATCATACTAAATAATGAATAAAAACAATATATAATACAGACATCTAGAATTTTATGATATTATTCAAATCAATTACATGAATATATATATATATCCATACTCTATATATTTAATATCTAATAATTATATTATTTTATATTTGGATTTAAAACATTTTTTGGATAATTAACAATTGTATGCAATTAAGTGTATCTTAAACCCTTGTAATCAAAATTTAGAAATAATTTATACTCTAAATTATTATGAAACCAAAACTGCTCCCAACACAATTTTTTATAATTCTTTTTATTAACTTATAAATGTAACAACGAAAATATGAAATGAGTTGAACATAATTAAATTACATGAATACATAAGAAAATTAGAATGTATGTAAACAACTTTTGGTACTCTAGCCACCAAAAAAAACTTCTAGTACTTTTTCCTTTTTTAAAGTTAAGCATAATTAGTTGAATTTATAGTTCCATTTTACCTTTGCTTGGATCCTATGTCTGACTGTGCCATAACCCTCCACTTTAGCCCCCGTTTGATTTAGGAATAAGCCATCGGATAACTCTGGATAAGGGTTTGATTGTGTTTGGAAAACCTGGATAATCTCTGATAAAGTATGTTAAAATAAACCGGTATAAAATGATATATGGATTCCAATCAATCCCTAGAATTAAAGTTATCATAAGTATACCACCCAACGAATATGTGGGTCCACTGTCAAATCAACTGTTATCACTTCTTATAAACACATGTCAAATCAACTATCATTATCTTTTTAATTTTTATAAATCCTAATCCATATTTTATTTACATTTTACCCAAATAACAAAATATTTTTTTGTTCTTTCATAAAACACCATCTCAAGTCTTTTTTGATAAATAAAAGAAAATGTTTTTATAAGAATCGATCAAGTCAAACAACATGCAGTCTTTTTCTCAAATAATACATTTTTTTTTTGAAAATGACTGCAATACTATTTGTTGAATAGATGAGTTGATCAATGTTTAAATTTTTTGTTGGATCTTATTTATTAAATAATTTTGAAGAATAGCCGGTTGAGAAGTCAGACAGATCGAGTGCTTGATTAGTCAATGAATTAATTTTCTTAAACATTGGCAATATTATACAAAATCAAATGAATATAAATGTGTTTTTTCTCTGTTTCCACAAATAGAAATAAAAATAATACATTTGCAATAATTGAAGAACTATCATCATAGTTTTTTTATTAATGGGAAGAACTATCCATAGTTCACAAATGTAAATAATTGGCTCCACCAAAAAAAAATGTAAATAATTGGCACCATTTTTTCAGCACTGCAAAGGAGTACTTCATGTTGTGGTTTTCCATGCAATGATAAAGCCATGGAAAAAAGTAAGCCGAACTGCCGTAACAATGCGGGGAAAATCTCAACCAAGTTTCATGGCTGCCAGATCTGTCAATCAGTGAATCTGGACTTTCATTAGCGCAGTCATTTCAGAATTAGAAAAGAACACTTGATAATATGACAGTACTGTCAATTCATGCACTTTTTATTTTTAATTTTTTAGAGTTGCATACATATTTATAGTTTAAATTATAGTCTCACATACTTTTGTTAACCTAAATAATTTGAATCAGAATTAGCAAGTGTTAATGCTCTGCCAAAAAAAAAAAAAATCCAGTAAATTATTTTTAAGTCCCCTTGAACATCTCAATTTATTTTTAGGTCCACAGATTAATTGGAGTATTATTTCTGAGTTCTTCAATATCTTTTACCATTTTTTTTCAATGTTACCCCTTCACATTTTTTTGTACCCCTCTTTCTCCCAATCCACACAAACAACTAAACATTCTTCTTATATGCGTCAAATTTGATAATGAATAAAATAAATTTTTATTATGTCATAATATAATAACATCATAGTAAGAAATTAATAATGTACAAAATTCATCAACATAGTATGTAAGCAGTTTAATATTGTACACAAACATGTTAAAAGAGTACATAGATGCTTATTAACAGTGTACAGATGGTAAAGAATGGGGTAAAAATAAAAAATATAACGGGTGTACAGAGAGAAGACTCATAAATAATACACAATGGAGTTCAGAGACCCTAAAAATAAATTTAGATATTATAGGGACCTAAAAATAATTCAAGGGTTTTTTAAAGGACCCAAAATTAATGTTTTCAAAAAAAGTGAAAATGAGAACATTATTTTAGAGAAATAGATGACGTTATAAAAGTGATAAATTCAAATTAGATAATTCAAATTTTGTTTTACAAATTAAACCATTAAAATTTAATATAGAAAATTTAAATTTATATTGAGTTGGAATTAGTTTCTAATTGAATTTGAACACTAAATCTAAACCCGCACAAATATTGATTGGGTCTGGTTTAGCCCGCCCAAATTATACCCATATCGTGTGCTCCATCATCCCGTGCAACCGTGCATGAATCACGCACCACCCACACCTGAGTTCGGGTCCCTGTGAAAAAAAAGTAAAAAACATATAGATTCTTTGTGGTAGCCAATAATAATATGACACATATGCAGTGCAAAAAATTTTGTTAATTTTTTTAATAGACTAGTAGGAGTTTATAAAAAA
Organism: Acorus calamus; assembly: GCA_030737845.1. Taxonomy (NCBI): domain Eukaryota; kingdom Viridiplantae; phylum Streptophyta; class Magnoliopsida; order Acorales; family Acoraceae; genus Acorus; species Acorus calamus. The sequence continues at coordinate 29,686,507 of CM060865.1, read as the reverse complement.
TTATGTTCACTTTTTAAATACTCATAGGCCTAGTTTGATAAATGAATAAATATTTATGATAAATTAGCTTAATTTATGGGGATAATAAAACCATTATATTTATAAAAGATTACATTTGTTAATGCATTTTGTTATCCCTATTTTTTGTGTTCTTATCTTTAATTTTGCATTTAGATTACATGATTTAAAATATATGATAACTTCAAAAAAAAAATTTAAATACCAAATTTACCCTTTCTACTAATGTGGCATTAATATTGTTGGTTTTGATTTCATGAAGTTTTTTGTTTTTGGATCATAAATGTTGTTCATGTTTTGTAAAATAAGGTTAAAAAAATAGAAATAAAGTATGTTCCATGTTTTATCTAGAACAAAATATCCCTACGTTTTCTTTCAAAATAAGAACAATTATCCATATTTTATCCTCTTTTTTTTCTTATGGGGGATAACATATGATTTAATTCAATTATTTATTTATTTTAATCCCTTATCTCAATATTAAATCAGACCTTAGTGATTACGGGGCCGTTTGGATAGAGACATAAGTTATTATGGGGTTTGTGTCTATTCCAGGAATAGATAACTTTTTTAATTGAATAAGTGATTTTCTGTTTGGATGTATTTTCAGTTATTTTCATTGGAAAATGCAATAATAAGGGTTAGAGTGTTTGGTTGAGGTAGAATAAGATGGATAAAGTGTGGTTGGTGGGTTTTAATATTTCACATGGACATATTTACCCTTCACATATTATTTGTTATTGACATTTATAAAAAAAAACAAAGTTTTGTGATTTAGAAAAATTAATATGTGCATATTCTATGCAATAGTTGCATAGATGTATTGCCTCAAATAAGATATGTACTGCGTTGCCTATGCCGACCTGCTCTTTCTTTTTCTTTTGGGCTTAACAGTGAGAAAACAAGGGTGATATAACAGGGAGAGTCAATGGTGATTCTAATGGAGTGGAATAAGGCAGGGGCAAAAATGTGAAAATTTTTGAGGACAGGTGGGTCCCACTTACACCACCCATCACTATTCTTTATTCCATGGTAAGGGATGGTATAGCTATCCCACCTTATTCCATCTTATACCACCATCCGAATTCCACCTTAATTCCACCTTCTCAAACAGTTAAAATCTACTTATTCCTGCCTATTCCCCTTGATTCCTGTGTTATTCTTGTAGCCAAACAGGGCAGTACGTGTTCTATTATTACTTGATAAAACTGAGAATCTGCTTGTTTTCACACACCTCCCGCGCGCACTCTCCCTCGCAACTTATGATCCTTCAGACGTCGGAAACTTAAAATTTCAGTATAAATTTTTTTAAAATTTATTATGAACAAACCAATTTGAATAATTTAGAATCATAAATAACACGGTGAACTAATGTCAAACGCATGCATTGTTTTGCATGTGAATCAACTTTTCTTCCTTTTCCGCAACCGTTCATGTTACGACAATTGATAAGTCTATATACATGTCAGGCATGTTAGTGGGTCCCATGCTGGACCTAATATGACTAGATAAAAAATGTAAAAATCCGGATACGACTTGAAGGAGAATTTTGAAAGGGTCCGGCTAAATGCACCGCTCTTTTTACCGGATTATGATAAAATATGGGTTTTTTTCGCATATATATATATATACCCCTTTTAAATTCCGTTATTATAGAAATGCCCCTCTTAAAATCGAGATTGCAAAAAATACCCCTCTTATACCTTGAAGTCATACATCTGTACCCCCGTGGTTAGATGTCGTGAGGTTTGGTTATGATAGTGTCGTTAATCAGTTAATCAACGTTAGTAACATGTACAATGTCTAAAATGCCCATTAAATGGCCAAAAAACACCCGACGATCTCCCCATTCCCTCCTCTTCTTCTTCAACCGAACACCATTTTTTCAACACCCTCTCATTTTCTTCTAAATCCTCTCTCAAAACACCCAATTTTAGAGGGACTCCTTCCCGATTCCCTCTCCTCCCATTCTTCAGCCGAATATCCTTTCTTCATCACCCTCTCTCTTTCTCCCTTCAATCCCTATGGATCGCACAAATCTTCTTCTACTCCTCCTCATCGAATCTGCCGGTTTTCAACGGGATTTGATTGCTTAGGGTTTAGGGTTTTCGATGTTGGGGAGGATCGATTAGGATTTTCGATATTGGGGATAATTGATTAGGGTTTTCAATTCCAGGGGAGGATTGATTAGGGTTTTGGATTGCAGGGGTGAGTGATTTTTTAGGGGGGGGGGATGAAGAGAATAAACGAAAGAGAGAGAGGGAGGAACAAATGGGTCGATTAGGGTTTTAAGTAGGGGTAGTCCAGTATTTCAGAGGGGTTAATGTTTTGGGTCACAAGATATCTACTCTAATGGCTATCGTCTATGGGTCACTGACCTTAAGAATGGTATAGAGTGGTTGATGTCGTGGGTCAACAACGAGGACAAATCGCATTTCGTGATAACTTGCTTACAATAAGGGGTGGAATAAGTGAGAATTGAGAAGATACAAAAAAAAGTGTTTGAATAGAGAGAATAAAAAGGTATAATTATGCAGAATTGGGTAATAATAAACTAGTATTTGTATTTCATATCCCCCACGGAAATTGTGTTATTCCTCCACTGATATAAGATAACTCACTTGTCAAATCACATGTCATCATATCAAATCATATGTCATTACTTCTTATACATCAATGTGGTCAACATGTCAAATCAATTTTTAACACCTTATTTACATTTTATTCTTCATCAATCAAACAACTCAACCTTTATTATTACGTTTCTTAACAAGAATAACAAAAAACATAACCAAATTGAAAATCACTTATTCCGTTGATAAAATTATTTATTCTTGGAAGATGTATAAATGTTAGAATAATTTATGTCCTTACTTAAACAGGCACTCAGTTCATAGCTGACACATTATGTTTATGAGAAAGTTGGATATTGCTACCGCAATTTTATTATTGAATTTGTAATACAATTCCCAACCAGGGGAGAGGAAAGAGACTAACACATTAATTGACCATAACTTCATGAGAGGCACAAAAGGAAAATTATCATGCCCCTCATCTCTTGAGTGCCTCCTGCTATGCTAATTGATGGACAGAGACATGCATCAATTGCTTTGTATGAGCGTTGTGTATGGCAAATATTTGTCAAGCGTTCTGTTTTTAAAATTTTTATTTTGAGAAAAGTTGATAATACATCCAAGAACTGTTGCACAAATACAAGTATATAGAAAGCTGGAATTGTCCCCATGTTCTTAATAAACATAAAACAAAAGGGCATCCGTTTTTTAATCTATGGGACAGGTTGTCAATTAAATAAAAATGCAGTAACTGTTGCCATTGATTTATTTGAGACTATCCATGTAATGAATTTCAGCAACTACTATACCATATACTCATAGAATGCTCAAATAGTCAGCAGACTATTCGAACAATTCTAATACCCCTTTTGTTTCATTCCCTGCAATGAAAGATTATTGCTAAAAACTGTCATACAAACCAGTCTAGACTCCACATGATGTAGCAGCAAAGAATCATATGCCACACTAATTGTGCTAGCTAAAAAGCCTGGAAGATCAACATCGTTGTGTAGTGTGCCTGCACATCCAATCTATGATTCAACTAGCACATCCAACCATTAAAGATTATCAAGAGCTCTTTTGAAATCAAGTAATTAGCAAATCTACATGCATCACACAAATATTCACAGATTCTCATCTCAACTGAAGAATTAACGTAAACATTGGGATTGACACCCATGTCCAGAACTTAATTCCATTCTAAGCAGAAACAAAATCATCCCAATAATTTAAGTCCTTTTTTATTATTATTATTATTACAAATATAAGGGACTCATCAGCATTCTTACAGAGGGATTTGTAAGGGATGGCTCATGAAAATCTATGAATCTCTTTATATCACTTGTATCAAAAGCTCTTTTAACTGCAATACCTCAAAAACTAAAGTTTTAAAAAAAATCTATCCATTACATTTCAAACTCCCCTTGATATTTATTTCTGCATCTTAATGGTGCTTACTACTAATTATTTGATAAAAAAAATCAAAAGAAATGGAAACATGGATCAGGTAATTTAAGTCCTGTTTTTTTTTTCTCTCTCACAAACATAAGAGACTCATCAGCATTCTTACAAGGGATTTGTAAGGGATGGCATAGCTGCTTCCATCATCACTGCATCTGGTGTGCCTACTCATGAAGATCTCTGCATTTCTTTTTATCAATTCTATCAAAAGCTTGTTTATCTGCAATACCTCTAAAACTACAGTTCTAAAAAAGTATTCATTTTATTTCAAAATCGGCCTCTTGATCTTTCTTCTGCATCTTAATTGTTCTTACCACTAGTTATTTGATCAGAAAATCAAAAGGAATGGAAACATGGATCAGTCTAGAATTAGATAAAAGTATCAATTACTAAACATACACCTCACTGCATCATCAAAAAGTAAAAATACATAATGCTTTTAACTGAAATGATATATATGATTCATGAAAATCCCAGAGATCAACTTTGAGCGTAGGCCATCAAATAATAAGAAGCAATAAGATAAATTTTATTACAACATATAGAGCTGAAAATTCAAAAAGTCAACAAATTCTAGAGAACAGCAGACCACACAATACACGTTCAGTCAGCAACAAAGCTATCGAATAAGACTCAAATTCAATATATTGAGCCCTTATCTAATCTCTAGCAATTATTGAAATTATCATTACAAATTCTCTCTGAAGCAAACACACAACTTTAATTTAACCAAACTCAGCAAGATGAGAAACTCACTGACATCCTTCTTCAATGAATAATTGTTCCAAAGCTTTGAAATTACCTGTGCAGAGAAGACCAATAACTATCCAAACAAAAGAAATTGCCAGACAATGGAAGTGGAAGTGAGTTTTTTAATGAAACTTTAAAAGAAATCACATGAAGTACAATTTATTAAGAAATGATACAAGAAGGAAGTTACCTGAGATTCTGTCAAGCTTGCATTTCGTAGTCTTCTCCTCATATTGTGTCATGTGATGAATTATATATATCTTCATATATCCATTCCCCTTTGCTAAGGTAAGTGAGTTTAATACAGGGGATGTGCAGAATCTTTGCATGATCCTCTCCTTCGGCTCGCACAATGTCCATCAGCTCTACAGGCATCCCAAATAATTCAAACTCTTTCAGTGTTTTGAGGTGTTCAATGCCCAATGGCAATATCTTCAACTGTTTGCAGCTATGCAAAGTTATCACTTGAATCTTCTCCATCGCACCTTTCTCTATCATTATCTCTTTGAGATAACTCAACCCACGCAAAAAAAGTGTTTTTAGTGAAGGGAAGCCTTCTGCTTTGAAGATCATCTCTTCCCCATTAAAAGCCCCTGTAAGAGTAAGGTGTGCCAGATTGGGTAAGGACTGAAAGGAAGGGAGTGGGTCTTCTAGTAACCGGGACTGGAATAGGTACAGATGTGTGAGGTTCACAAGGGAGCCAAACGAGCAAGGCAGCCCCTCCAAACGCCCACGCAAAGTGAGCCTTTGAAGGTTTTTGGGAGGAGACAAGACTTCCAACTGCATCACATAGTCACCACTTATAATTGAATAAATGACCAAGGTGACAAGTTTGTTCATCTTCGACAATGAGGCACCCAGCGCTGTTTCATCAGAGGGTCTCACCTTTACAATTGTGAAGGATCTGAGTTGGGTGAGCCTCCCAACTTCTTGAATCACCTTGTCACTTGCTTTAACGCCATCTAGAGACTGTAAATCCTTCCAATCACCGATGTTCTCTGGAACTTGTGTCCCACCATAGTGATCATAAAATGCAAGCAAGTGACGCAGGTTTATTAGCTTCACAATTTCATCAGGTAATTTCACCACTTCACTGTCAGTGAGGTCCAAAGTCTGTAAATTGATAAGCCGACCGATGGATCTGGGGAGCTTTTTTATGGAAGTTCCACGCAGGTTCAAAAAATGTAGATTTATTAAATTGCCCACTGCATTAGGCAAGCTCTCTACAGATGCTCCCTCGAGATCTAAGACCCTCAGTGATTGAAAAGATGATAGTATCATTTTCTCCAAAGCATACGGATGAATTAGGTTATCTGCAAACACCATTAGAGTGTGGAGATTGGTTATCCGATTCATGATCTTTGGCACATCATCCTGGAACATATGCAATGACAATCTAGATCCATCTATAAGATAAATTTGGTCATACGCACTGCTGTATGACACACAAAATTTCTCTTCTCTAGAGATGGTTACAGCCAAATTTCTAATGAAATAATTCATCTTGCATGCTATTATTCCATTCGTATGATCTGTTTCTGCAACCTGAAGCAAGCCTCGTGAGATGAGCTCGTCAAAGTAACCCTCTGCCACCTCCTCAATCGTCAAACCTTCGTGGGCTTCAACAAATCCTTCTGCCACCCATGATCGAACCAATCTCATTTTAGAGATCGAAAAGTCCTCTGGAAATGCACTGCAGTATAAAAAACAGTTTTTCAACCTGTACGGCATATTATCGAAACTAAGCTTCAAGCTGCCCTTTATACTCTTGTCATCAGCCACTAAAGACTTGAAGTAGTCAAGAACCAATCTACAATCAGACCTCGCATTTATCTTATTCATTAACATTAGTCTTGCAAGCACACAAATGGCAAGAGGCAAACCATCACATTTCTTAACAAGTTGTCTTGCAAATTCCTCCAACTCACTAGGGAAACTCCCACCGGTCTTACTGAATGCCCTTCTGCAGAATAGGGCCCATGCCTCCTCTTCCTTTAGGGGCTGCAATTTGAGAACAAAATCTTGCGACGCTAGCTTTAAAGCTAAATTATAGTCACGGGTAGTATATAACATTTTGCTTCTACACGTGCTATCCGGAAAAATATGATGAATATCATCCCAACCATCGACAGACCATACATCATCAAAGATAATAATGCACCTTTCCTTCTGCATATGATCATGGATCATTTGGATCAGGTCCTTGAGATCTATCTTAGTAGGAATCAGTGTTTCCTGTGGGAAGAACTGAGAGAAGATGCTTTGCAGAATCTCAACTGTACTGTGGGTTGGGGAGACGGTTATCCATGCACGGAATTCAAATTTCATCCTTATTTCTTGGTGATTGTAAACTTGGCGTGTTAATGCTGTCTTGCCCAATCCACCCATTCCTTGCACCGCGATCGCCCTGCATTCGCCATTGGCCAACCAATTGATTAGGGTGGTTATGTTCATGTCCATTCCGATATAAATGGCATCATCCCATACTTCTGTCGTATGCTCATTCAAGGGGCTCTTCATCCCACCTAATAACTGTTCTAGCTCAAATCTTATAATTTTCATTCTTATAGAAACATAATCTCCATAGACGACGTTCTTCAAGCGCCGGATTAACTTCTTCGGAAGTCTAGATACGCTGCCCTCAGACTCATAATGGAGATCACCAAACTCGTCAATGAGGTCGCTGAGACGGTGCACAATTCTCACCACTTCATCCTCCCAGAGAATCCTCGCCCCAATTTGATCTGTGCCAAATATCAGTTGTGTCATCTCCTCCAGCAATTTCTTTATATTCTGCAATTCCTTAAACCTTTGCGATTCGACAGATAGAAGAACGTCTATCTTCTTGATCAAATAACCAACCAGATCATCTTCCATGATTTTGCTCTCCAGAGACTCCTCTCCCCACAAATTTCTTATGCTGCTCTCCCACCCTTGACTTGTGGAGAGTGGAGACGATGATAATAGTTCTCAGGGGAGGGAAATGTTGGGATTTCAATAAAACTCCAAAATCCTGGAGCTCAAGCGGATCCAAGAAGAAAAGAGAAGAATGTGTGTACCTGTGCCCATTATTTTGAAGATGTTGATGGTAGGTCTTCTGAAGTCAAACCACTCTCTTAAGCCTTCCCTCAATGAGATGAGCATGAGAAAGATAAATTAATGTTGAATGGCACATCAACCACAGCTTCTGTCCATGCCCTTAAACATTAAAAATAATGGGAGATCAGAAATGAAAGCCCTTTTATATACGAGGATATACATGCAGGACTATTTTCAGCTCGCATTCTAGTTTAAACGTGTTTCGGTTATTTTGTATCGTCCCATATGAGTCTAAAATTGAAGTTAAAAAAAAAAATTTGTCACCGTACTCTTATATAAATGACCCAATTTCTGTTTTTATCCATTATAATGATGAAATTACAATGGGTCCGTCTCCACACATAAAATTGAACGTGTATTATATTCACTTAATACATGTGTAAATAAACGTGTATAAGAGATGTATTATTTAATTTTATCAAAATTAAATCATAACTTAATAGGTATAATCAATATCACTCTTTCTTTATTTGACAGTGCCTAATAATGTGATCACCTCAAAGAAAATTTTATAAACAAGAAAGGATTCATGTAATTATCTTTGAAAAAGTTGGCTAGCATTTTCTCTTTGTAAAGAATGATTAAAGATCAAATCATTTGGGCACTAATTTTCAAAAAAAAAAAAAACTTTCCCTTCTCCTTGTAAATAGAAATATGTGATTGGTACATATAATAAAACCCTACTAATCTTCATCATTGAAAAAATTCTCAATTGTGTGAATTGGTTTGCTCCCACTCTTCTTGAATATGTCAGAGTTTCCACTAGATCAAATCTGTCACGATCTCTTTTAATAAACACTTTATGAGATATTTGGAATAAATTAAAAAGATAATTAGGCATGAATTATGAATTGCATTTGCATTTGCATTTGCCTTTTCTTTTGCATATATCATATTTCATATTGCGTATTTTGTATTTCGTATACGGATAAGACACAAGTCACTGTCACAATTACACGGGTATGAGCATGGATGGGTAAATAGAAAAATAATTTTTGGAACATTTGATTTTCACAATGGTTGTGACTTTTAAAATTTTAAATGTTAGTCGTAATTGGCATAATCGAAAAACACCTACTATAATTGATGCGTGTAATTGAAAAATGTTACACCTCCAACTATAATTTCTTTGAGCCTATAAAAAGTCTTCCTTGGCTGAGAAATAGAGCAGTATGTGAAAAATTTAAGTGTTTCAGTAGAAATTCCTCTATTAAATTTTTTTTTCCTTTTTTTTTTTACGAACAAGTGTACGACCAATTCAATTTCTTTTCATGCTTGCACGTAAAAGAAAACAGCGAGGGTTGAGTGATTTATCTTAGGAACAGATCATTGAAAATCATGTGCAATTGAGGTGGCATATTCTATTCTGAGACAGCGTTATCACATGATTCCATTCCAGGCTCTCTTAAATCCTATCTTCTTATTTTATTGTTCTCTATTTTTGTCTTATAATGGAATTATTTATCCAACATTTAATTGGTGATAAAGAATAAATATGTTTGGGGATATTTAAATATATTTTGAATGTTTAAATAGTGGATTATATAAGGGTAGTCAAATTATTTTATATTTTAAAATTGTAAACAAAAATTTTTCATGTAGATTTTTTAAAATTTACTGGTTTGAGTTCTTCTCATGGTTAGATGATTTTTTAAAATTATTTTACATACACAAAACTCTTTTTCTTTATGGAAAATAAATATTGATAATTTTCCAGGCAACACTGGGTCCCTGATCGTTCAGAAGATAAGACCAGGACATCAAAAGTCCATGGTGGGGACAGGCTCATGTTGTCGTGTGTCTTTCAGAGCTTCAATTTTATTTATTTTTTTAAGGAAAAAATCCAAATAACCCCCCCTACAAACTGTTTGAAATAAATATAACCCTAACTAGAAGTTGACCCAAATCACTGAGTGCTTCATCTTCTCTGCACCATATCATTTGATACCAGGTCTGTAAACAGTAAACAGTTCAAGCCAGTCACAAGTCAACCAAAAAAAGGAAACTCTTGTTCCATAAACAATGATCCATTTTGTGTATTGCACTTCGGGCACACGTCGATCTTCTTGTTGGACAATCGATCAATGTAAGTAGTCCATCTTCTTCAGTAGAGTCTATGAACACAACTTTCCACCATAAATAGAGAACACATTCATTTATGTTAAGGAACAGAAAGTAATCAACTTTTGTAGATCACAGATTGGACAAACAATGATTCTATAGGCTGAGACCATGGAGGGGATCGACTGTCGATCGAATTTTCAAAGAAATCCCTGGACCCTGCCTCTAACTGTAAGCACTCAAATTTCTTTCAATGATGTTTGAGCAATATTTTTTTCACCACCTAAAAAAAAATAGAAATAAAACAGAGAAGGAAAAGAAATGATCTTTTCTTGCTTTCTCAAGAGAAAATAAACAATTAAACATATATTTGACCAATTACTCAGTAATTGCTGAAAAACAAAAAAAAAATGTCTTTTATAATGCATATTCATACTGAGCAGGCAAATAGTGATTCTAGTGGAGCAGAGATCATGCAAAGAACAACTGTGTAGATCACATTAACAAAGTGTATCACATCTCTAATTGTAAGTACTCAATCTTCTCCCTTGGCAATTGAGAACTAAATATTTTCATTATTAGAAAGTATGAAAAAATGATCTTTGCTTATTTTCTATAGAGAAGCAGCAGACATGGCAGATGCTGTTGTTTCATTCCTTGTGGTGAAGGTCGGTAACCAACTCATTGAAGAAGTGGACTTCCTTTATGGAGTGTCCGATCAAGTGAATAATCTCCAAAGTGAATTCAAGCTGCTACAACGGTTCTTAAGCAAAGCCAATATGAGTCACAACAATGATGAAGTCATGAATGAATGGTTGAAGCAACTGCGTGATGCTGCGTATGAGGGGGAGGACATCATCGATGACTACATCCTACAAAATGAGCGCCGCATTCGAAGGAGGTCTCACTTAAAACGTGTAGTCCTCTCATTGCATGACATGTCTGCCCATCGAAGGGTTGGCAAGTCGATCGTTGCTGTCCAGGAGGACCTTCCGATGATCTTTAGCAATAAGGACCGTTATGGCATTAACATAACACGAGACCATGTTTCGATCAAGGCCTTAGAAAAGAGGAAGCGGAGAGATTTCAATCCAGAGATCGATGACGATGAGATTGTTGGATTTGATGATGATGCAAGGCGGGTAGTGCGACAGCTCACTGCACTGGGAGATGAGCTCCGTGTCGTCACTATCGTTGGAATGGGAGGCCTGGGCAAGACCACCCTTGCAAAGAAGGTGTACAATGTCCAGATGGGATTTGAATGTGTGGCGTGGATCTCCGTAGGCCAGAACTGTCAGGAAGTGAATCTCTTGCGGCAATTGATCAAGAAGACCATCTGCTGCGATCCTGAAGAGTTGAAGAAGATGGAAAGAGAAAATTTGGAAGAAAGTCTCAATGAGTATTTGAAGAACAAGCGATTCTTCATTGTTATGGACGACGTTTGGGAAGATGGACTATGGGGCTCTATAAAACCAGTCTTTCGAGACATCAGAAATGGGAGCCGTATATTGTTCACATCCCGCTCGTACAGCATTGCCAAGGCAGCCGATCCCAACGAAGATCCGTACCAATTGCGTTTCTTGAATGAAGATGAGTGTTGGGATCTTTTCAATAAGAGAGTTAGTTGTCCAACAGACTTGGTGGATATGGGTAAGCCATTGGTGGAGAAGTGCAAAGGATTGCCTCTGGCGATCATTGTTTTAGGTGGGCTTCTGTCAAAGAAGGCATGTAATGCTTTAGAGTGGAAGAGAGTCCTCGACACATTAGACTGGAGGTTCGACCCGACCACGAAAGATTGCCGTGAAGTGCTTGCTCTGAGCTACCGGGACATGCCGGATTACTCGAAGGCTTGCTTCCTCTACTTGGGTCTCTTCCCAGGGAACACTGAGATCCGATCAAGCAAGCTTAAGTTGCTTTGGATCGCTGAGGGGTTTGTGGCAGGGAACACAAGGAAGAAGCCAGAGGACATTGCAGAGGAGTATCTGGAGGAGCTCTATGAAAGAAGCTTGATCCAAGTGGCATCCAAGAAGTCCTGTGGAAGATCGAGGACTTGCGGGATCAAGTCTTGCCGCATCCACGATCTCCTGAGGGACTTGGCAATCGCTTTGTCCAATGAGTTTGAGTTCCTTAGCGTGTTCGGAAACCAAGATACTGAATTCCCACCAAAGGCACGCCGCCGTCTCTCCATCCATGGTGATGTCAGCAATGAAGTTCCTCTTCACAAATCTTCACCGAGCTTGCGATCCCTCCTGTGTTTCTATCAAATGCAGTGAAATCTGATTCCACTAGTCGAAGGTTTGAGGTTCCTCAGGGTGATTGATGTGCAGGACGTCGATATTGGGGTCTTGCCCCCAGAGGTAGGGAGGTTGATCCACTTACGGTTCTTGGGGTTGAAAAACACTAATCTTGAGAGCCTCCCTTCCACTGTGGGAGACCTCTTCAATCTGCAAATGTTCGACATAAGATCGAATGGAAAGTTAGAAGTGCCAGCCTCAGTTTGGAAGTTGAAAGAATTGAGGCATTTCTATCTGGATTGGTGTTCACCTAAACAGATCGAAGGTTTTCCAAATATTCAGATGCTAAATGGTATCGCTGCTGGTGGCTGGATAGAGAAAAGCCTGGTTAAACTTACCACCCTCAGTCGATTGGCCATTACTAAAGTTTCATCCAACCATATGAGTGCGTTAGCTACTGCGCTTCCTCGGCTTGGACGCCTTAGATACTTGGCACTGAAAACAGAAGGGCAGTCTCCTGTACTGACCAACTTGCGATTCTGTGATCTTCAAGATCTCTACTTGTTAACTTTGTTTGGGCAACTAGGGAGGCTACCAAACAACTTCCCTCCAATACTGATGAAGCTATCACTGCGTTCATCGTGGCTTGTTGATGATCCACTGCCTATTCTTGGACAACTACAAAGCCTTGAAAGCCTGAAACTACTAAAAAATTCTTACGCTGGGACACAAATGGTCTGCCCTTCTTCGTGCTTTCCGAAATTGAAGTTCTTGACCTTCGATAAACTTGACAATCTGGAGGTGTGGGAAGTCAAGCATGGTGCGATGACTTGCCTCAGACACTTGGTTGTCTCTAAATGCAAAAAACTGAAAATGCTTCCGGAGGGATTAAGGCATGCAGATTCTTTCCAGGAGTTGGAGTTAGCTGGGATGCCAGACTCATTCAGAAACAGGGTTCAGCAGGATTTTGGGGAGGGTCGGCGAAGTATCCATCGCACGACTTCCATTATTTTACACATACGGTGAACCGACTCCTTGTTAGTTTCATGAGGTACTGTTTAACCTTTCTTAAAATTTACTCTCTATTTCTTTCTAACTCATTCACTGACATACAGGGGAGGGGTGGGGGAGGAGGTTCATGTTAACGGTAATAGTTTGATCAATGAATCTATATAGTTTTCAGGGAAACAAATTATGGGAAGCATGGGTACTAACTTTGGAATTGATCAAAATGTAGGCATGTAGCACTTATCATCAATTAATCTAAATCTTTCTCTAATGATTAACTGGTTCTACATAGATGTCTATTTTCAATCACATTTGATTTGTGATCGCCTTATCCTTATTTGTTGAGAAACTTGAGCATTATAATTCACATATATCAATACCATCAAGCTTATGTTCTTAATGCACCGTCCTTTTGTTCTTTAAGTTTTTCATTGTTCAATGTATTACTGCAATGTTATATATGTATGTCAGATTCCCAGAATTTCTACTGAATTTTGTTTTCAAACTATGCATTGTAATTACTCTGTTTCTGTAGGTGAGATGGCTTCTTTATTAGGAGGGCATAGAAGGAACCTCCAGAGCTTCAATAGTTACTCGATCTTCTCTTGGTAGCAGATCATCAGAACTGCGTGATTTCCTATGTACTTTGTTTATCGTAAGTCATGTCAATTTATTTGTGTTGGAAGTGGATATATGTATTTGAATTAACCTTCTTTGAAAATCATGCAGATGAACTCTTTCCATTAGTATATTGTGCTTTTCTATTTTATACAAATAGTATCAGTAGAACTTCAGGATTTGAGTTTATGATATAGACATACAAATTTTAGAACTGAAGAACAGAATCCTCTTGTGAGTTTGAGGTTTGCATATTTCCGGTGAATTGAACATCTTAATCCCCCGAAGTTCAATTTTATCAATGTTCTTGCTCATTTTTTTTCGTATAGAGAAGACTCTATTTTCTCCTATCTCAAGCATGTAACAGTGCATTTATACTTGCACAGAAGAATTCAAGCATCAATTTTTCTTTTCTTTTTCTTTAGATACAAAGCAGTTCTAAACATAGAATCAACAACTTCATCTCAATTTTCTTCTCTCACAAGCAAATAATAGTGCATTTATAAAAAGTAAAAAAAATGATTTGACTTCATGACCCCACTCATTTAATTCCAATGGAGGCTGCAATATCAATACCAACTTATTTCTAGCTATTCTAGCGTAACTATATTATTCTATTCCATGCAAACACACACCTGTTTTAGTCTCATTCATCCCTATTCCTATCTATTCCAGTATTATTCCTCTATCCAAACAGGCCATTAGTCTTCTCTATTTTTCAATTCAGGCATCAAACTCTTTATCTTTTCTTTTTCTTCAAATAAATAACAATTCTAAACATACAATCAATAATAATTTTATCTCAATTTTCTCCTCTCTCGAGCAAGTTATACCACATTTGTCATCCATGATTCATTAATATGGTGGATTTAATTTCCTGTTCCCTCTGTTTTCCTACATACTCTGCTTTTACTCACAGGTAGGACTTAATTGTAACTACATCTTGTGCTCTTTGTACATATTTAGAAAGAAATGCATATTTTTACCCCAAGTAAGGCCCATATGCATAATACATGTTTTATCCTTTTATGGTTTTTTTTTATTCGATAACCGTTCCTATAATTAAGGAGACAATTATAATTACTCCTTTCCACCTATATAGAACAAGTAATGACAGTGATAATAAATCATTTCCATTTATAATTCACGTTTCTTTTTTTGTTTTTGGATTCATTCCATTTGAATTATTTATACATTCATAATCAATAATTCATTTCTTTTTAAAAACACCATTATTGTTTTTAAAAACACCTAGTAGAAGATTGAAATTTTTTTTGAAGATCCATCAACCACTGATTTGATTTGAACGATTTTGATTATTGTTTTAATGCATGTTGATTCAAGTGTGTCCTTTTTATTTGTTTGGTTATGCAATTGAGGTCTACTCATATGATTTTTACATTTTTTTTTTGTTGAAAATGGTGTTTGATGTTAAATTATTTTTTATTGGCATGTTCGTTTCTTTTAAAACAATCTAAAACAAATCATTTTCATTTGTTTAAACATTTTACTGTGGAGTGAAGTTCATATTAATAGTTATGCATGTAACATTCATAAGCCAGTTATATGTTAAACTATTTTGATAATATGTAATATTGTAAAAAGTTAGTTATATTTATGAATGCAACTGACTTTTACTATATAAGTCAGTAGTTGAAACTGATACTAAAGTCAGTTACATTCACAAATGTAACTGATCTTTTTTGTGAATAATTGATCGATTTGGCTTATTGTTTTCAATGTCTGTCTATTTAGGTGTGACATTTGTTATTGTTTATTCTTGCATTAGTTACAATTTTTTTCTTCAATTTGGTGTTTGATATTAAATCTGGCAGTCTTTGATCTGGCTTTTTTTATAATTTTTTCTTTGAATATGACGTTTGATGTTAAATTTATTTTTTGGGAGGATTTATAGAGTTTTGATGTTGTATTGGGGTGTGGTTGTATAATATTTCAAACTAATTTGAACATTTATGCATTATATTTTGTAAGACAATTACATTTTTGAAATGTATTAATGCTTACATGTTTTATATAATAAAAGTCAATTACATTCACAAATGTAATTAAACTTTTTGTGCAATAAGTTACAATCACAAAATGTAACTGAGTCGTGGTGGAGTTCAGAGAAGGACTGAAAAGGTAGTCAAACCATATTTCATATGATAGATGGCGGCGAGAGGAATCCAGGGGTGGTGACGCCGATCACTGGAGATGAATAGGTCGGCTGGAATGATTTTTTAAAGTGGCGAATGTCTATAAAAATACTAGTTATTTTGGTTTCTAAAATCAAATGAAATGGCCTTCCTTGTCCACAGTTTTGGTTCTTCCCAGAGTCCATAGTTACAAAAGACGAATAAATAGAATTTTATTGTAACAATTAATGAACATTGCGATTTGATTCGAAAGAGACACATTTAAGCAATACACAATTTTTGTTATTTTGTTACATTTGAAATGTAACAGTCTTGTAAATGTGTGTATTGTTTTTGTATTAACATTTGAAATGTAACAGTCTTGGAACAATATAATGTTATTTATGCAACACTGTTATATTCTGTTACATTCGTAAATGTATATTATTGTTGCATTCGTAAATGTAACATTCAATCGCATACACATAATGATTTATATTTGTTACATTTTTGTAACATTGTTACATTTTGTAACAGTTGTAATAAAAAAAAAACTAGAACGGAAATGTTTTTTGTTATTTAGGTAATTTTGATGTAATTTAGATAAGTTTTGGTGTAATTTTGATGAAAAATAATTTATGTGATTTTTGTGTAAGTTAGATAAGTTTTAGTGTAAAATTCATAAGAATTTTAAAAATTCAAATTTTGATATAGACAAATTTTAGAGAGAGATATTTTTTAAAATAGGCAAATTTTTTAAATTAGGCAAATTCAAATTAATGTGAGAAAAAAAGAGGGATTTGGGTTAATTGGATCTATTTTTAATGAAGGACATATCTGTATTTTGCCATTTCATCCATTTTTAAAAGTCAACAAGCCAACCAATAAGGTGATGATACCTTATGGGGCATGTGAATGGGGTCTATGAGTTAGGGCCTGAGTATCGCCACTCTTTAGCAATCGATGTATCACTTCTTTATATTTAGGTTTTAATTTCAAAATATATACAAAGAGTATAAGATGTAGTTACAATTAAGTCTTACTTGTGAGTAAAAGCAGGGTTAGGGGTGGCCATGGGCCGGGCCCGGGCCGGGCTTTTTTCGGGCGGGCTTTGACCGGGCCTGAGGGGCTTCGGGCCCGGGCCAGGGCCGGGCCTAAAGTTCAAAATAAGGCCCGAGCCCGCCCATAGGCTCGGCCACGAACGGGCCAAGTCCGGGCCGGGCCGGGCTTTGTGGCCCACATATTTTTTTTTTCATTTTTTTTAGTTAAATTAAAACGTACAATAAAGTAAATAAAAAAGTTAAATAACTTGAATTGAAAATACTTTGAACAATAAAAATATTTGAATTGAATATTGATATAACTTCACAATAATTGCACATTATAAGTTCACAACAAGAAATATTTTAACATTAATTGAATAGCTACTATAAATTCATAGAAAAATATTTTAATGGAACATTACAATGATTGAATATTAGCTTATGGGTGATGACTGCATCACAATAAAATGAGTACATCCCAACTAGGTTGACACCTACTCATTTTATCTATCATTTGCACAACTCTACCCAAAGCCATCCTTCAAGAAATGACAAGAATACAAGTAAATTTAAACTGAATTTCAATTTAAATTTACAACATCATCAAATTGGTCTTCCAGAGCCTCCTCAGCCAAGATAGTCTGAGTTCTTTGTTGTGCTTTGTACCAATCTCGTAGGCACACGCACTGCTCGACTACATCTGGATGTAAACGACTTCTATAATCACTCAATACTCGATTTCCGGTGCTAAATGCTGATTCTGAAGCAACTTGTGAAGCTGGAACAGTCAATAAGTCTCGAGCCATAGCAGAAAGAATAGGAAATCGATTTTCTTGCCCCTTCCACCATGCCAAAACATCAAAAGTCCCTTCGTCTTCTTCTTCGACATTTGGTTCTTGAAGGTAGCGTTGTAGTTCAGATGTACCACTGCTACCAAGCGACCAGTTCAGAGTGCTTAGTCGCACCTTGAATTGTTTCCACCCTGACGCTGATTTTTCTCTCGGTTGTTGTGATGAGGATGTATCGAATTGACCGCTTTGTCTTTGAGTATTCTCCTTTTGAAACCTGTATTCTTCAAACATAGCTTGTAAAACAGAATTAATTTGAGCAATATTTTCATAATCCGAACCACTATCAGGACCATTAAAACATTGATAAATATATTCAACAAAAATTTCTAGACCACTTATTTTGAAACGAGGGTCCATAACAGTGGCTAATCCAAAAATGATGGGAATTTTTTCCCAATATTTTTGAAATTTTGCCTCCATTGCTTCACAAATTGGTTCAAAAGCAACTTCATTTCTATGTTGGTTAAAAACATCACAAATATGGAACAAATGTAGTAGTACCTGGTTGGAAGTAGCATAATAAATTCCAGAAAAACAAACAGTAGCATTATAAAAAACTTTGAATAAATCTCTAATCATTTCTCAGCATGCCCAATCTTCAAGACTAATTTCATCATCATAATTTTTCTGTAACAAATATGTACTAATAACATTTTTATAAGGAAGAGCTGCTTCAATCATCAAATAAGTAGAAGTCCACCGATGTCTAACATCCGTCGGTATTTTTCTACTTCTAAGGCCTGCAATTTTACATGCTTGACGAAATTCTTGATATCTACTTGTAGAAGAAAAAATATAAATGAAAGATTGTTTTATACGCTCAATAAATGGCTTAATGACTTCTAAACCATCTTGCACAATAAGATTATATGACAACAACAATGAACATGTAATAATTTGGATGTTGTACATGAAGGCAAGCATCTTTCTAGGAACCTAGCTAAAACATCATTAGAAGAAGCATTATCTAAAGTAATTGTAAAAATTTTATCATAAATACCCCAACTTTGAAGTTGGTTGATGATACTAGTTGCCATCGCTTGTCCTGTATGGGGGGCATTAAGATCGGAGAAGCAAATAATTCTTTTCTGCAATATCCAATTTGCATCAATGAAATGAGCTGTTAGTCAAATATAACATAAAGGTTGGTTAGAAGTCCATAAATCAGAAGTTAAACAAATTCTTTCAGGAATATTACTAAGGGTTACAAATAAATCTGTCTTCTCTTCAGCATATAATTTTTCGATATCTCTCTTAACTGTGTTGCGAGAAATTGGTTGAAATTGAGGACCAAAAGCTTTTTGGATCCACTCTTCAAAATCAGGATCTTCAACCCTTGAAAATGGTTGTTCAGTCTTGATTATATATTTCACAGTTTCTCTTCTAGCAACAACTTGATTAAAACTATAATTTGACAATTGTCCAGTCGAAGATCTACTTAATTGTGATTGAAATTTAGATCCAACCATTTTACGGGTACATTCAGCAGCATGTCTAATTAAGTGGCTAGTGTCACTACAAGAATTAGCAGTTAATTCCTTACCACAGAAACGACATTTAGCAACTGTTTTGAAATATCCCGCAGATTTTGTAGGATCTTGAACACTTATCTTGTCGAAAGTGTTCCAAGCTGCTGAAGGTTTTCGTTTTGGTTTGGAGGTATCAACTTCATCTACAGCAGGGGAAACTGATGGATTTTCAGCATCAGCTCTAAAAGCATTATCTACAGAACTGTCAGCCATTGTAATTTAAAAAATATTGACATAAATAATCTAAAGAAGAACAGCGTTTCAGAGAGATTGATCAAATAATTTAGCAAAGAACACAAAAATTTCACTTGAACTTCGTAGAGCAATTTCAGAGAGTTTGAGAGAGTTTGAGAGTATGAGAGATAAGTGATTGAAACTTGAAAGGTTGTGGGGTATTTATAGTGTTTTTGTGAATTTTGAAATGAAAATTTTAATACCAATATAGCTAGGGCTGCAACTTGGGTTGGGTTGAACCCGAACCCGACGGGTTGAACCCGATTTTTACATGGGTTGGGTTGGCCAATTCGGGTTCGGGTTCGGGTTCGGGTTGGCCAATTCGGGTTGACTCATAAATCGGGTTGGGTTCGGGTTGACCTCACTCCCAACCCGACCCAACCCGAACCCGTAAATTAACCATGAAAAACTGATCATAGCCGTTCATTCTTTTAACTTCTAATCTGGGCCGTAGGATTCAATTTTAATCTTACACGAGTAACACGACTACATGAAACTTCACAACTCACAAGTCACAACCCTAGCCGTCATTTTCTTTTCTTCTCTTCTCCTCTCCCTTCCTTCGACTTCGGCTTCGGCGATCCTTCATCTTCTGTGGTCGGCGGTCGGCGGTCTTTAAGGCTTCAACAGATCCTTCGGCACCTCGGCTTCGACAATCGGAACCTTTGGCGGTCGGCGCTCGGCGGTCGGCTTCAAAAGATTCGTCCGTTCAAGGCACCTCGACAAATCGTCCGTTCTTCGGCACCTCGACAGGCCACCCGTTCTTCGGCACTTCGGCAATCGGCAGATCGGCACCTCGGCACCTCGGCACTTCGGCACCTCGGCACTTCGACATCTCGTCTGTTCAATCCTTCACCAGATCTTTTGGTTTCAGTCCTTTGACAATCCACAACTTGACTTTGATCATTTGAAAATCCACAATAAGGTCTTATTCTCTTTTTTTTCCTTTTGTTTTACATTCATAAATCTGTGGGTTGTAAGGGACATATGATTCTTTTGATTTCTGATTTTGGATGGGTTTTGATTCAAATTTATTAAGAGAATAATAGAATATATACAAAGAAGATCAACAATCACTCATTAGGGCATCCGAAAAGAGGTAATTGTTTTTTAGTTTGATTGTAATTTGGTCTATGTTTGGGTATGTAATTATATTCCGAAAATCAAATCTATAAAGCATTCTATATTGTGATTTGGTTTGTATTTTGCAGCTTTATCTATATTTTTCAGCCTATAGCATGTCTCAATCTCAAGCTATATCAAAACCACTTGTTGAGGTAAATTTTGTTTGCAATTAAAATTATAAAATGATCCTCAATTTTATTTAGTATTACAATTGATAAATTGATGATTAATTAAATTTTTTATCAGATTTCGGTTGATTCTCATCCAAATGCAAATGCTCCACCAATTGCAAATGAGGATGCCAATCAAGCCACTGCACCCGCACCGGATTCTACTACTGCAGCAGCATCAGAGGTAACTTCTAAAAGAAAGAAGAATTATGAAACA
The DNA here is from genome assembly GCA_030737845.1 of Acorus calamus. Classification (NCBI taxonomy): domain Eukaryota; kingdom Viridiplantae; phylum Streptophyta; class Magnoliopsida; order Acorales; family Acoraceae; genus Acorus; species Acorus calamus. The sequence goes on along the minus strand of CM060865.1, from coordinate 29,665,381 downwards.
TCATCTGAAGTTTGGCAGCACTTCACTAAGAAAAAAAAGGGTGATAACAGTAAACCAAACAAATGTGCATGCAATTATTGTGGCCAAGAGTATGAATGTGATAGTAGTCAAGGAACTAGCACACTTAAGCGCCACTTGGAGAAGTGCCAGAAATATCCGTATAGTAACAAGGATAAAAGACAACAAGTATTGACATTCTCTTCCTCTACTCAAGATGGTGAAGCTATAATTTCCAATTGGAAGTTTGATCCAGAGTTGTGTAGGAAGGAACTTTCTTGCATGATTATTACTGAAGAATTGCCATTTAATTTTGTTGAACGTGAAGGGTTTCGTCGATTTTGTAGAGTTCTTCAACCAAAATTCAAGTTTGTCTCACGAACAACCATAAAAAAAGATTGCTTTGAATTGTACACATCCGAAAAAAATAAACTCAAAGATTTGTTTGTCAATTCAAAGCAACGAGTTTCTCTCACAACAGACATGTGGACTTCAGTTCAAAATTTAGGATACATGTGTCTCACTGCACACTTCATTGATAAAGATTGGAATCTACAAAAGAAGATAATTAATTTTCGGGTGGTTCCATCTCCACATAGCGGTGATGTCATTGCTAATTCTGTTGAGTTATGTTTATTAGAATGGGGCTTGGAAAATTTGTGTGCAGTGACTGTTGACAATTGTGCTTCAAATGATGTTGCTCTAAAAAATTTGAAGAAAAAGTTTGTCAAGAAGAATGGATTGCTTTTAGATGGTGAATTCCTTCACATGAGATGTTGTGCTCACATATTGAATTTGATTGTAAGAGATGGGATAAAAGAGGTGAAGTCTACGGTTGATCGAATTCGTGAGGTGGTGAAATATGTAAGAAGTTCACCTTCTCGTTCACAACAATTTAAATTATGTTGTGAACAAGAAAAGATAACATGCAAGAAATCTTTGTGTTTAGATGTTTGTACTCGTTGGAACTCCACTTATCTCATGTTACAAGCAGCATTAGAGTTTCAAAAAGCATTTGAACGTCTAGAAGAACAAGATTTCAGCTTCAAAAAAGAACTAGAATATGAAATTCCTGATGAAGATGATTGGGATAGAGCAAAAACATTGTGTAAGTTTTTGGAAACTTTTTATGGTGCAACAAAGCGTTTGTCCGGGTCTCTTTATGTTACTTCTAATGCATATTTTCATGAAGTATATGGAATTCAAATGTTGTTATTGCAATGGTCTAGAAGTGATGATGTTCTTCTTCATGGCATGACATTAAAGATGCAAGAGAAATTTGATAAGTATTGGGGCAAGATTGATAAAATTAATATTATGCTACTTGTTGCCGTAGTTCTTGATCCTCGTTACAAGTTGAAGTATGTCAAGTTTTGTTACTCAAAAATTTATACACTTGATGTGGTTGAAGAGCTCATAAGAAGGACAAAGAATGCACTTGAACAGCTATTGAAACATTATCAAAGTTTGGAGGAACCTTTTGATATGCAACAAGATATGATGCTTGATGTAGACAATAATAATGGCATTGAGGTTTCTAACTCAAGTTATGAGATTAAGAGCATCCATAATGAGTTCCAAAAGCATTTGGAAGAAGAAGAAAGTGCCGAGAGTAAATCTGAATTGGATCGCTATTTGCTTGAGCGTGTGGAAAAAGATATTGGGAATTTTAACATATTGCATTGGTGGAAGCTTAATTGTACAAGATTTCCAGTACTTAGTCATGTTGCTCGTGATGCTCTGGCCATTCCTGTTTCAACAGTAGCTTCTGAATCAGCTTTTAGTGAAGGTGGACGCATACTTGACCAGTTTCGAAGTTCATTATCTCCCAAATTAGTAGAAAGCTTGATTTGTACTAAAGATTGGTTGCGGAGTCCATCAACTCCAATTGAAATTGAAGAGATTTTGGAAGATCTTGAAGATGAATCGGGTAAATGTTAATTTCATTTTACTTTTGACATGAAATTTAAAGTATAACTAGTTTTTATAATGATTTTGATATGTTTTATGTTTTTTTGTTGCTTTGGTTAGTAGTTACCGGGGGAAAATCATAACCAATGGTTTGTGATTATCTACAAGGAGCCAACAACATAATTTCACTTGTTGGTAATTTTGGTTTATCATAATCCATTTTTATATGCTTTGTGATTATATCATTTATTAATATTTTTTATGATGTTCACTTTGTAGGGATCCAACACTGTGTGTAAGATTGTCTTGTGACTCTTGTTGGAAGATCTCTATATTGGATGACTAGAAATTGTTATCTGAGTTAAGGACTTTGATAAACTTTTGGATGGTTGGGAGAGCTTCATGTGCTCTTTATGTCTTTATTGTTGTTCTTATGACTTTATTGTCTTTATTATTGTTCTTCATGTGTATGCACTTTATGTCTTTATTGTTGTTCTTATGGTCTTTTAGATGGTTGAGAGAGCTTCATGTGCTCAGCTATTGTTTTTTTTTTATGTGTAATGTGTGCACTTTATGTCTTTACTGTTCTTATGGACTTTTGGACTATTATTTTTTTTTCTATGTATAATTTGTATGCAGTCTTTATTGTACTTATTTAATATTATCGATCATTATTGAACAGGTCACTAAGCAGGCAAGCAAAAAAAAATCATTGAACATGTTATAGTTAATTTGCTCATCATATTAGAAAATCGGGTTGGGTCGGGTTGGGGCGGGTTGGGTTATTTAATTACGGGTTGGGTTCGGGTTGGTCCAATTCGGGTTGAAAATCGGGTTGGGTCGGGTTAGGGTTGAGTGGTTTGAAATTCGGGTTGGGTTCGGGTTGGGGTCAACCCGAACCCAACCCGCCCGAGTTGCAGCCCTAAATATAGCCGTTGGGGAGGGTTTCAAAAAATATCCGTTGGGGAGGGTTTTTAAAAAACTTTAATGCCCATGACCGGGCCGGGCCCAGGCCTACGGGCGGGCTTTTCTGGGCCGGGCCTTGGGACGGACTTTGGGTTTTTTTACCAAGGCCCAAGCCCGGCCCTATGGAAGGTTCGGGCCCGGGCCGGGCCGGGCCGGGCTTAGGCCCAAAAATTTCTGGGCCGGGTCCGGACTCGCGGGCCGTTTGGCCACCCCTAAGCAAAGTATGTAGGAGAACAGAGGGAACAGGAAATTAAATCCACCATATAAATGAAATCATTGATGATAAATGCACTATAACATGCTTGAGAGATGCTAAACGGACCACCACCCAACATCATTTTTTTTTTGGAAAGTTAGCGTAAGTGCAATCATTGTTTAAAGAACGAACCGCATAAGACTAGATGGCCCAATATGCAGTCCAAACCCGTACATGTGGTCTATTTGCGACCGCTTATGTGGCCGGAGAAGATCTTTTTTATTTTTTTGAGAGCGCACAGGATTTGAATATAAAATTTTGGGGTCCTTTATTTTATTGAATGATAGTTTTTAGATAGTTTTTATGCTTTCACTTGGATGTTAGTGTTGTTTTAGAAGTTTTATAGCTTAGAAAGTTTTAGCTCTCTATTATTATTTTTACTTACTTTCTATTTTTCTAAACATCATACATAAGTTTATTTTCCTATCCACTATCAACTATACATTTGATTAAAGACCTAGGTTAATAGCTTATGATGCTTTATAGATTTGTACTTAAAAAACTGATGTAGACTTATTTTTATTGCTAATTTTTTTTTCTAATTTGTGAGCAAAGCCCTTTGTTATAAATTATTAACAGATCTACATATTTATCTTATTATCTATTGTTTGAACATAGTCATATATCTTTTTATTAATAAAAATATAAAATTGCATATACTCCTGCATATCGCATATATTATATGCAATACTCTAGCTGCACGCAAACCGCATACCGCATTTTTAAACATTGCGCGCAATCCTCACTTTTTATATATATATATATATATATAAAGATATACATTGTACTTTTCATGAAAATGACGTATATAAATTATAATGAATTATATGACACTAAACAAGACTGTATGTAATAACACCTTTTTTATTATATAAATAGTGGAAATTTTTTATTATAAATTTCTGTTGTCAACCATTGAAATATCAGTCCAAAAACCCTGACATCCGACATCTGAAAACTGTAATGTAAGAGTTGGTATTAATATGGTAGATTTCAATTCAAGCATAAACAAGTCCAAGTGATTTCTTTGAATGGTTGGTTTCACCTGAACTGAATCTTCTTTGAATGTGTCTTTTTAGTATAAATGTTGGTGGCAAGGAATCCAAAGTCCAACAATCAGCAAGGCAAGAATCTCACTTTCCATCATCAAAGGCAAGGAATTTCATCTTCAAACAAGATTTCCTATATATAAGAAGAAGAAGATGATGAAAATGTGTGCAATTGCTCTTCCACCAGCAAGAGATCGCTCACTGACATCCATTATGAAAGGAAAACCAACTCTTGCTCCGCATGTGCATATATCCCAATGAACATGCATGTCTAAGAATGCACAAAGACCATACCATAGCTCGATATTGAGTCTTTACTAGACACACTCTTGCAAGTGGACTCTGAACTCTAGTCCTTTTGATCAGATTATTACATCGGACAGTATTGTGATTGTAACCCTGAATAGAGGGACACCCTACTAGGAAAAATAAAAATAAAAATAAAGAGATAGAAGAGAATTCCAAATGGCATTAAATTGGGCAGAAATACCATAGATTAATCTTCATTATACAAAACAACACCATACACCAATTCTTGTAGAATTCTTCTACTTGCCATTACAACACATCTGACATTTATTGAAATTGTGCTATCCACATGGAAGCAAACACTTGACACAACTGACAGCAAACATTTGACAGACAACGGAGGACATAAATTTTCCGAAAATCACAGCCAAGAAGGGAAATTCAAGTTGAGTGGTGGGCAAATGAATACAACGAAGTATACGTTTGCAAGAAGGTAAGCACGATTACGAGAATGGCGGCTGCAAGCGAGATGATCGACCAAGGATTGTTGAAGTAGTTTCGTGCCAACACGGCGCGCCACTTGTTCCACTTCGATCCGCGGTGCTCGTTCACCTTGAAGAACAGATCATTGAGGTAGCTCCTCGAATTGTTCACGAAAACCTCAGTGCACAACTCGTTGAACAGACGCGCCACCTCGACTTCATTGCTCTTCCCTATCCTCAGAATCCCCTCGCTTTGGAGCGCCTTCACGTCGCCCGGCGTCTTGATCATGCTCTCCATGAACACGGCGTAGTAGGTGATGTGGTCCATCGTGTTCGGGTAGCATTGCTCAAAGGCAATGAGGTTCCTAAAGATGGGGAAGGTGTTCTCATAGATGCACAGGACAGGGATCTCCATGACCCCATTGTTAAAATTGATATCAATGAAGCTGCCCTGCCTTTTCTGCTTGAACACGATGCCCGCCTCCTTTTGCTCCGTCGCGCTTAGCATCCACCCTGTCCCCGATGGCCATGGTAGCTCTTGCTTGCGTTCGCTATCTTGGCGGAAACAGGGAAGGATGTTTTTCGCGCCTCGTGAGGTGGGTCGCTTGTTGGGTCTCGCAAGCCAAGGAGGGGTTGGGGGTTTACTTTTTCTAGGATCCGGAACAAGCAGGATATGAAACAAATGGAGCAAGTGATGGAATTTGGGATTTTGTATCCTCACATAGTATTGGCTCTGATCAATCTTATTCAAGAGATGCGTCGCGAGCTCGAAGAGGGGGATGGTCTTACCTTCCGGAGGGAGGAGCAAATCGAAGAGCGCCTCCACAACGAAGAATGGCATCTGGTTCTCGATTTTGAGAAGATCATGGTCCACCAGCTCCAACGCGTACAACAAGTTTTGGATGTCGCCCCTCTCCGGTTCTTCTTCTCTCTCGGGCGCGGCCCACACCCAATTTGCCTGCTTGGCCTCCATCATTGCTTTATGCATCTTTAGCTCGTCGTTCCCCTCAAAGTTAGCATCCATAGCCCGCTTCAACGAGCTTTGAGGTTTAAGTAACTTGCCCCTCGGCATGGCCTCATCATGCAGTGGCCCCATAAGCATCTTCTCGACATCCGGTTTCTCGCGAAGTAGGACACCGAGGATGAAGCATCCATCGAGGAACATCATCTCCGCGAACTCGCTGCTCCTCATCTCGATGCGCTCCGAGTAGCAACTACGCACTCGGCTCTCCAACGCCATCATCTTTTCGAGGCACTCCTCGAGCTTGTTATCATGGCATTTGGAGAGGAGACGGCGCGCCATTCTCCATTTGTGGTTCTCCATCGTCCGGAACTTTGGCTTGCCTCTGTGGTATGGACCGATGGAGACGACACGGGGCTCATAGGCGTCCGGATCAAGAGAGCGGAGGTTGTGGGGAACGGTGAAGATCGAACACTCGTCTTCGCGCCAGCGCTTCTCCAAGGAGTCATTCAATCTCCTTCGGAGAGAATCGGACCATCCTTCGTCGATGGATTTGGGTGGAGTGGGTGGCACCGCTGGATCGCCTTCCACTACTGTTATGTTGTCTTCCATGTGTGCTTGAAATCACTCACTCGGAGAAGGATGAATGAGTGATCTCTTGCTTGTGGAAGAGCAATTGCACACGTCTTCTTCTTATATATATGGGAAAAACTATTTGAAGATTAAATTCTTTGCTTTTGATGATTGAAAGTGAGATTCTTGGCTTGCTCATTTTTGGAGTTTCGGATTCCCTACCACCAACATTTATACTAAAAAAAAGACACACTCAAAGAAGATTCAGTACTTAAAAAAATCAATTCTTTTTCTTCTTCTTTTTTTTTTTTGGTTTGTAAATCCAAATTTTTTAATTCTTTGAAAATATGTACAGAGAGTATAAGATGTAGTTACAATTAAGTCCAACCTGTGAGTAAAAGCAGAGTATGTAGGAGAACAGAGGGAATATGAAACTATTTCAACAATTATAAAGGAATCATTGATGATAAATGCAGTACTACATATTTGAGAGAGGAGAAAATTAAGATAAATTTGTTGTTGATTGTATATTCAGAATTGTTTTGATATTGAGATTCTAGCCTCTCCATGGGAATTAGGTAATTCCATACAATCTATTACATTGGTATAAGCCCACATGTCAACTCATATCATCGTCTAGGGGGGTTTTCTTGTCAAATCATGTTTTTCAGTTTTTATAAATGCATCGTTACTTGAGAGAGGAGAAAATCGAGATAGAGTTGTTGATTCTATGTTTAGAATTGTTTTGTATATTATAACAACAAAAAAACAAAAAACAAAAGGAGTTTTGATGCTTGAGTTGTTTCTGTGCAGTTAAAAATACACTATTACATGCTTTAGAGGGGAAAACAGAATAGACTTTAGAGAATCGGAGGCTCCTCAAACAATTCAGCACCTCTTTCCATCTCTTTTATAGGGGCAAATAGGGGGGAATAGGGATGAATAATCCCAAAAAGATTAAATTATTTGCCTCTGATGATGGAAAGTGGGATTCTTGCCTTGCTGATTTTTGGAGTTTCGGATTCCTTGCCACCAGGTCATTAGTACTGAAAAAAGAAAAAATCAATTCCTTGAATGTGTCTTCTTAGTTTGGTGGAAAGGAATCCGAAGTCCAACAATCAACAAGGCAAGAATCTCACCTTCCATCATCATGGGCAAACCTCTATAAATATAAAAATACATGTGTGTGTGTGCGCGCACGCGCGTGTGTGTCTAGAGGTGAGGCCATGCAGCAGGTGCGAACCGTGTATATGCATCTATTATCGAGGTATATGCTTATTTATCAATGCATATACCTCAACAAAGAATATATACACGTGGTTCGCACCTGCTGCATGGTCTCACCTAATCACTCACACACACACACACACAAAAGAAGATGAAAATGTGTGCAATTGCTCTTCCACCAGCAAGAGATCACTCACTGCCATCCATTGTCAACATGAACATGCATGCAGAAGACCATACCACAGCTCGATAGTCTTTACTAGACACGACCTTGCACTTACCTTTTTGACCAAATTATTACATCAGACAGTTTTGTGAATGTAACCCTGAATATAAGGATTGCCAAATCACATTAAATTGGCCAGAATTACCATAGATTAATCTTCATTATATAAAAAATCATCATACACCGATTCATATAGAATTCTTATAATTCTCATTACATTTATTCTGCAAAGACAAAAATCAAGTGAAAAGCAATCAAATACAACACATATGACATTTATTGAGGTTGTGCTATCCACATGCAACCAAACACTTGAGAAACAACTGATGACATAACTTCTTATAATGACAGCCGAGGAGGGAAATTCAAGGTGCAGGGTGGGCATACGAATACAAGGAAGTATACGTCTGCAAAAAGGTAAGCACGATGACGAGAATGGCGGCCGCAAGCGAGATGATCGACCAAGGATTGTTGAAGTAGTTTCGCGCCAACACGGCGCGCCACTTGTTCCACTTCGATCCGCAGTGCTCATTCACCTTGAAGAACAGATCATTGAGGTAGCTCATCGAATTGTTCACGAAAACCTCGGTGCACAATTTGTTGAACAAATGCGCCACCTCAACTTCATTGCTCTTCCCTATCCTCAGAATCCCCTCGCTTTGGAGCGCCTTCACGTCGCCTGGCGTCTTGATCATGCGTTCCATGAACACGGCGTAGTAGGTGATGTGGTCCCTTGTCTTTGGGTAGCATTGCTCGAAAGCAATGAGGTTCCTAAAGATGGGGAAGGTGTTCTCATAGATGCACAAGACAGGGATCTCCATGACCCCATTGTTAAAAGTGACATCAATGAAGCTGCATTGCCTTTTCTACTTGAACACAATGCCCGCCTCCTTTTGCTCTGTCGCGCTTAGCATCCACCCTGTCCCTGACGGCCATGGTAGCTCTTGCTGGCGTTCGTTGTCTTGGGTGAAACAAGGAAGGATGTTTTTGGCGCCTCGCGAGGCGGGTCGCTTGTTGGGTCTCGCAAGCCAAGGAGGGGTTGGGGGCTTACTTTTTCTAGGATCCGGAACAAGCAGGATATAAAATATATGGAGCAAGTGATGGACTTTGGGATTTTCTATCCGCACATAGTACTGGCTCTGATCAATCTTATTCAAGAGATGCGTTGCAAGCTCAAAGAGGGGGATGTTCTTACCTTCCGGTGGGAGGAGCAAATCGAAGAGGGCCTCCACGACGAAAAACGGTATCTGGTTCTCGAGTTTGAGAAGATCAATGTCCACCAGCTCCAACACGTACAACAAGTTCTGGATTTCGCCCCTCTCCGGTTCTTCTTCACCCTCTCGCGCACTCCACACCCAATTGACCTGCTTGTCCTCCCCCATCATTGCTCTAAACATCTTCTCTAGCTCTTCCTCGTTCACCTCAACGTTCGCATCCATCGTCGCCCTCTTCAACGAGCTTTGAACTCTAAAAAACCCGCTCCCCACCATGGCCTCACCTTGCATTGGTGTCAGCAACCTACGCTCAACCTCCGCTTTCTCACGAATTAGGACGCCGAGGATGAAGCATCCGTCAAGAAACATCATCTCTGTGAACTCGATGCTCCCCATCTCAATGTGCTCTGAATAGCAACTACGCACTCGGCTCTCCAACGCCGTCAACTTTTCGAGGCACTCCGCGAGCTTGTTATCATGGCATTTGGAGAGGAGACGGCACGCCATTCGCCATTTGTGCTTCTCCATCGTCTTTAGATTTGACTTGCCTCTGTGGTATGGACCGATGGAGACGACCCTGGGCTCGTAGGCGTCCGGATCAAGCGAGCGGAGGTTGTGAGGGACAGTGAAGATTGAACACTCGTCTTCGCGCCAGAGCTTCTCGAAGGAGTCGTTCAATCTCCTTCGGAGAGAATCAGACCATCCTTTGTCGATGTATTTGGGTGGAGTGGGTGGCACTGTTGGATTGCCTTCCACTACTATTATGTTGTCTTCCATGTGTGCTTGAAATCACTCACTCGGAAAAGGATGAATGAGTGATCTCTTGCTTGTGGAAGTACAATTGCACACATCTTCTTCTTATATATATAGGAAATACTATTTGAAGATTAAATTCTTTGCTTTTGATGATGGAAAGTGAGATTCTTGGCTTGCTCATTTTTGGAGTTCCGGATTCCCTGCCACCAACATTTATACTAAAAAAAGGAAACACTCGAAGAAGATTCACTTCAGGTGAAACCAATCATCCAAGTCATTAAACAGGCATTTCACTGGTAAAAAGAAATCCACAATTTGTATTTCTTTCAAAGTATGTACAGTGAGTATAAGATGTAGTTACAATTAAGTCCTACTTGTGAGTAAAAGCAGAGTATGTAGGAGCAGGGGGAACAGAAAATTAAATCCACCATATTAATGAATCATCGATGATAAATGTGGTATAACATGCTTGAGAGAGGAGAAAATTGAGATAAAATTGTTGTTGATTGTATGTTTAGAATTGTTTATTTGAAGAAAAAGAACAGAAAAGGAGGTTGATGCTTGAATTGAAAAACAGAGAAGACGACCTGTTTGGGTAGAGGAATAACACCAAAATAGGTTAGAATGGGGATGAATAAGACCAAAATAGGTATTTATTTTTATGGAATGGAGGAGTATAGCTATAAAAAAAAAAAGGTTGGGAATAAGTAGATATTAATATTCGAGCCTCCCCCTAGAATTAGATAATTACACCAAATCTATTGCATTAGTGAAAGAAAGGTCCACAAGTCAAATCACTTATTATCACCTCTTATAAATTAAGGGGGCCATCATGTCAGATATTTTTTCACCTTTTCAAAATGCACTGATACTTGTTTGAGAGGGGAGAAAATTGAGATGAAGTTATTGATTCTATGTTAAATTGTTTAATAAATGCACTTTTGCTTGAGAGAGGAGAAAATTAAGATAAAGTTGTTGATTCCTTGTTTAGAAACAAGAAACTGCTTCGTATCTCAAGAAAAAGAAAAGAAAAAGGAGTTTGATTCTTGAATTGTTTCTGTGCAAGTATAAATGCACTATTACATACTTGAGAGAGCTCAAAAATTGAGAAGACTAGCCTATTTGGGTAGAGGAATAACACTGGATTAGGTTGGCATAGAAAATGAATGATATCAAAGCAGGTGGTTTGTTTGCACGGAATAAAGGAGTATAGATATTCCATATTAGCTTGGAGTAAGTTGATATTGAAGTTAAATAGTTCCATCAAATCTATCCTACTAGTAAAAAAAATATCCACAAGTTAAATCAATTCATCATCACCTCCCATAAATCAGAGGGGTCCTTATGTCATTTTTTTCAACTTTTATAAATGCATTGTTACTTGCTTGAGAGAGGAGAAAATTGAGTTAAAGTTGTTGATTCTATGGTTAGAACTGCTTTATATCTCACAGAAAAAGAAAAAGAAAAAAAGAGTTTGATTCTTGAATTGTTTCTCTGCAAGTATAACTGCACTATTACATGCTTGAGAGAGGAGGAAATTGAGAAGATTAATAAGCTATTTGGGTAGAGGAATAACACTGGATTAGCTATATGTTACATCGAATCCTATTTTTAGCTTAAATTTTATTCCTATACTTTTGTTTGAGGTTATATATGTGTTTATATGAGATTTCTTTCTAACTGTGTGATATCCAATGAAATGCATATGACATTATGACCGGGAGACTAAAAATGAGACTAAAAAAACACTTCATGTATCAGAACCATAGAGTTTAATGGGAGATCATCCAAATATTACAAACATCACCAGCATTACAAATAAACGCATTCAACTACCCAAACCAGACAAAGTTGTTCAACTGTGGGGTGTCTCAAAAGCCCGTGTTACCGATAACTCCGAATTAATGAATAATTCGCGTATTAAACACGCACTAAACAAAAAAAAATCTAAACCCGTATTGATTGTGCCTTAAATAAAAAGTATGTGTTTTACCAAATTAAACACATTACACGTATTAAATGCGTATTAAACACATTTTGACATTTTATAAAAAAATTATGCATTTGAAGCTTGAACCATAAATGAATAGATGTCCATTTTATATTTTGACTAATTTGTTTGGCCTAAGAATTATGTTTCGTTGATTTTCTATTTTAAATTATTTTTTATTGTTCCAAATTTTTCCCATCTTTTTACCGATTTTATCCGAATTTTATTGTAATGTGAATTATTGCCCTACCACATTATTCCCGAATTCCGTACTGGTGACGAGGATCAAAAGTAAAAACGGATCCATTGAGCCGGTCAGACCACATTCAGATCTAAACCCACATATATGTAATCATCTAGTCTCTGTTAGGATAGAAGAATAAAGATGGAATGGACTGGAATAGACATGAATAAACCCAAAAACATATTTGTATGAAAGGAATATGTAGGTATATCAATGACAAAATAAATGACAATAAACAAGTATTGATATTCCAAGTCCCTGCGATTATGTTACTCTACCCAATCTATTTTTAATTGGTATAAGATCTGAGTCAATTATGTTACTTTACCCAATCAATTTTTAATTGGTATAAGATCTGACAATCAACCACATGTCAAATCAGATCTGACCTCTTATAACTCAAGGAACGTACAAATCAAATAATTCTTTCACATTTTATAAATCTTTATCCACATCTTATACAAATTTTATCCATGGTCAAACAACACATTACATTATTACGTTTTTCCCACAAGAAGAACTAAAACACAACAAAACATAAAATGACTAAATCGACTGGTATAGGAATAATTATCTATCTCGAAATTGCTTTCACTACCCAACTGGGGCTTAGTTTCCTACCAAAAACTACAGTATCTTATAGACAACAGAAATCTGCGACAGATCACCTGTTTGAATATGATACAATAGACTCTTAACATTAGGATGACAATGAGAGCAAGCAACAAGTTCATGTGAACTCTTATTCAGATTGACCTGAGAAAATTAGATTTGTGGAATTGAAATTAGTTATTGCTTTTTACCATTCAATGTCTTCCCAAGTTGCCAGGGATCCTCTCCATGCGAATACTGACCAAAGAGCTGGAATAAATTGATGAAGAGCTGCCATGAGGAATTCGGTTGGTCCAGTATAACTGAACATGCATACTTCTTCAGAAGCATTTGATCCGAAAGTAGCATTCAATACCCATAGCGCTCATTCAATGCAGTTCGTCCATCACCAGATTGTCCTGCACGTGTTTAATTGCATGTCATTTTCCAGCCCTACAACTATACAAGAATGACCAAATGAATCAAGTTAAAATAATTGCTCACCTTCAGGTGGTACCCAAGATTCATATTCTGGATCCCTCTCTAAGAAAGCTGGTCTTTCAGGTCCAAGTACTCTCTTGGTCTTTCTAGACGAGCCTTCACCTTGGATGTCTTTGCCTTCATCACCAACCTCATCTAATTCTGAATATCCACGTGTGTGCTTCAATAACAGTGCGACAGCATCTGCAGCTGCTGTTTCAGCATCAGCTGAGGAAGATGTAGACACCTCTTGAGCGCTATCAGTGGTCGCCTCAGTTTCCTTCTGTTTTCGCTTCCTTTTTATTAGCCCACCAGGTGCAGCTTCAATTGAAGATTCCACTGGTTGATCATCCACCTGCATCAGGGTCTTCCTGTCCTTATAACTGACAAACTCTGTGTCTTCATCCATTTCTAATGGGACCTCTTGGTGTTCATTCTCCTCTTTTTTCACATCCTTTACATCGCCAAGCCACTGAGGCTTTGGAAGGACAAATTTAGTTTTTTCGCTGTCATTTTCCTTGGGGGCTTTCTTATCATCCTCCGAAGGCTCGCTTGTTTGTTTTACTGTTGAGGAGATTTCCTCCTTATGGGAGGCATCCACTTCTGGTTTCACAATTGAAGTGTTTTTTTTCTGCTTCGGTGGTGGCATTTTAGAAATGACAGGATTTGGAATCTTCAACTGGGTAGACTGTGATGTTTGTCCTTTCGCATTCCTTCTCTTCAATGCATCTCCCGTTGGATCAGCGATTTTTAGCAAATACTGAATCCTGTCCAATTCAACTTTAAGATCGGACATATCCTTCTGAATTTGTGTTGTTGCATCAACCACTGATACATGAAAATAAAAATTAGAAAATGTTTATACTTGCCAAGTCAAAATGCATCCAATTGTAAAGAGGCCACTTAAACATGCAGATACCACAGAAAATCTATTAACAGACCACCTACATTCATTTCCATTGTTTAGTAAAAATTACTGTTTCAAGGTTGGAAAAGGAGTTTCTCAGTATATAATAATGCATACATATATAATACTGTATAATCATTCAATGCATCCATAACTTCTTACCTAACTGGGATGAAAGACCACTCATGTATGCATCAAGAGCATCGCTGCCTTCTGTGCTAGCTTCGGGTTCAGGCTTTGACATCATTTTAGTCTTCTCTTCCGCAAGTAAATGAGTCTTTTTTTCAATTTCTTTGATTATGGCCTCTTTCTTGTCAAGAAGTGAATCGACTGTTTCAATTTGTTGCTCCTCAACAGACTTTTTAATCACAGGTTTCTTCTTTGTCCGGTCATAGAAGTCATCCTCATCACTAATATGATGCACAAATGTTAGTCCATACAGGTGTGTAATGCCAAGCCCAATTATATTGTCTTTTCAAAACAAAAAAAACAAAACAAAAAAAGCCCAATTATTATGAATTTCATGTCTAACAATCGTTTCCTGCAATACCTATAAAGAGATCAATATATTGCAATTTATAGACATCCCACCAAATATGCATGTGTAATAGTGCTTAGTGACAAGGGGAACATGATGGACTTGCTTTCCCAAGATATTTTCATGGAGAAAAACAACTTAAACAAAGGCAATGAAGCATAAATTTGTGCCCGTAACAGATGCATATTTATGCAATTTGACATCAAATGATGTCAATCATACTCGATTCCACAAAAGTCCACATCAACCATTTTTGTGTGTTTTTTTTTTGGGGGGGGGGTGTGGGGGAGAGAGAGACATTTGTTGAACTAAACTATAAAAACTAAAATAAGTACTGAACAGAGAGTACAGTGTACAAACAATACAGATGGAATAAACAAAAATTGCAGAGATTGAAATAGGTGATTAACAGACAAGTTTACAAAACCCGTAAATACTAAATACTCAATAGTGCAAAAATCCAAGGAAAACAAAGTCAAACAATGCTAGACAGATAAATGTGTCAAACAAGACATTTATAAGATCACATTCGGTGCATAGTCAAGAGTAATCAACAGGAAAACAAAATCTAAGACTACACTAATTACCTTTGGGCATCATCTTCATCTTCAGTCAGTCCTTCTTTTTTCCCATAATTTACTCTTCCAGAACGAGCACCTAGAGCTTCTTGAATACTTTCATTCAGAGTTTCTTCCAAGTTCTCCAGCTCCTCCATAATCTGAGTTTTTTTTATTAAGTTACATCATGATTCTATAATATTCAGCAAAAAATGATATAATAAACTTAATATCCGTCTGACCTGGGTCATTCTCTGTTCATTCCGAGCAATCTGAGTTTGTTGGCCTTGCGTCAACCCACCTTGTGAGATGTCTTTTACACGGATTGCATCAATCTCCTTCCTCATATTAGCCATCTTTATACAAAAAAGGAAACAAAAATATCTCAGAGAGTATATGACTAAATTACTTCAGTGATAAATGAGGATGAGGGGAATCAGAGATTTAAATTATCTACAAAAGAAGTTTCTATAACAGCTATAATTAAAGATAATTCAAAATGATTCATAAGATCAAAATCTGCATTAATAAAGTAATTTCAGGGCTCTTGGTTTGTGGTTTGTTGCACCATTTTCCCACTGGGTTGCAGAGCAAAAAAAATAAGGTTTCGGGTAGATTATAAATTTTTTAAATAATTTAGATAATAAATAACTTGAATATTTTTGCTGGAATCAGAATTTGGTTAATGCAGGCAGCACTGGGATAGTTGATATGTCAAATAAGAACAGGTAATGATACATGTATATCCACTCCCCTTATCCATCCTCAAGGAAAGCTCAGTTCAAACTCTGATTCAAATAAGATTATACCATGTCAACGTGATGTAGATGATCCGTGTCTTCAAATCAGGAGCAGGAGCAGTTAGAACCATTTATGTGATTCAGCGCGCTCAAAACACAAGCACAGCAAAGCAATTATCAACAGCACTCTACCACCAAGTGGATAGCCTGCTACCTTGCAATGGGAGGTTTTCCATACCAAATTCACGATAGGATTCATCTTTCTTTTTTTCTTCCCCCATGTCCTCCTGTGGCAAACATGGGGGTGTAAACATAAAGGGTGGGGTCTTATTAGCTTTAATTGCTCTCTCTCAAGATTAATAGACTCATGAGCTTGGCCTTATGTCACTATCAAGAAATAAAGAAGATCCCCATCTCCAAGCTTAGGTGTGTAGCTCACTATTTCTGGGAATAAACAGTGTCAAAAACTAACCAACAAGAATTAGATCCAACCACACCTTCCTATAAGGCTATCTTGTTTCAACGTCACTACAATCACTGGCCTCACCTTTGCATTTACCTCTTTGGACTTGAGATAACAACTTATGCATGGCCAACTCCTGTAATGTGGCAGGTGATGTGTACAAAGCCCATAAATGACTTTACCATCATATGACCCACAGAGGATTACTAGCAATTCTGGATTCATGCATTTGAGTTGTCATCAACTATGTGAAACAAGGATGATTTTTTTGGAATAGCTCATGCTAGCAGGGTTGTGATCCTCGGTCCTAGGCATTGGTAGCATGTGTCAGACAGGATCTGGGGGTATGATAGCTTAACAACATTCCCAGCCACCTCTAGTCTATCAAGTCTACTCAAGGTTCCAAACTTAAAATAATAGCAAACCAAAATGAGGATTGGGAAATATTGAAAAAGGCAAACACATTTTAGGCCACCCCAAAAAAAAATATCTTAAAATTTTATATCTTCTAAAAACAAGCAATCTTATTGATCAATACACATATTATCATAGCAATAGAACAGACCAAACCCAATAGCAATTCTGTTTGTACATATTATAAGAGGAAAGGAATAGAGAAATAATTAATACAACAGAATAACATAAAATTTCATCAATTTCAAGAATCATGCAATTTTTCTTTGTAATTCAGTAAAACATTGATTTCACTGGACGATGAAAGTAGAATTTTTTTTAAAGCACCAGCCTCTAACCAAAATCAAGTCATTCTCTAAATGTTTCTCCAGTTCTCCACTTCTATTTGCTCAGGGTAATACATAAATTTTAATATTTAAAAAGAACCAATATGTCCAGCAGCAAAACAATGATTTATTCACATATTAAAATATCACAGTTTCCAGAAGAAAAAAAGAGAATCTTTTGACATTAAATATAGATGAATACAGATGAATAACCAATAAGAAGATCTCTAAGTTACAAGTTAAAAACATTATTAAAAGAAAAGAAAAGAAAAGAATAACTTCTTGCCTTCTCCATTCTCTTAATAATCTTATTACGTGTCTTTTCTTGCTTCTCCGTGAGAGGTCCTTTGTATGTTTGCCAAGTCACTTCACCAACATCATCCTATAAGACAGCATGTTTCATTTAGTTAGAAATAGGAAGATTAGAATGATACATCTACTGTTATATAATGGGACAGCAAAAGAACAATAATTTAGTAGAAGAACTAAAAATAAAAATAAAAAATGCAATTAATGATAATTAGGGAAAAAATAAGTTCCCTTCACAGACTGGATAAAAAGAAAAAGAAAAAAAGGGAAAAAAGAAGAAGACAAAGGATGACCGAACAATATACATTAGACAATTGGAACAAAATTCAAGGGACATTCATGGGTTTTAACAAGATTTCACACCAATGAACTGCCAAAAAAAAAGCTATAACTTCATGCAAGTTGCAGAAAAATGTTAAAATGATATATAAAGAGAGCAATCCCTCACTAAGTAATTAAGAATCTGATTAAAAGAAAAACTGTTATCCACAGGAATACAAAAGCATTCTCTCCTACCTCTGTTGTTTCTTCAATTGCATCCTCTGCCATGCCCCATGAAATACCATCTGCTAGAGAAGCTTCTACTCTTGCACGTGAAAGTGATGCTTCACGATCTTGCATCTCCTCTCGGATCTTTACATTTCGCAACCTTTTCAAGTCTCCTTCCTTACAAATTTTGACATAATCAATCATCAAAAGAACATAAAAATAAGTTGAATCAACATAAAATCACAAAGATAGCACAGTAAACTGAGAATGATTTAGAGCATGACTACATGATATGCATAAACCATTTTGTGGCGAGAAATAAAATATAGCTTAATAACACTCACATTCAATATCTAAATTTGTCAACCAATCAATTTTCACAAAATCTCATTATAAAATGATTAAGAGCTGATCAAATCCAGTTTAGGTGATTCGGATCAATATTTCGACTAGAATATCAAGCAAATGGATTTGAGGATTCGGATGGGGGTTTAGATAGAATAAATAATGGAAAATTTTAAATTTGTAAGGAGCTATGTGGACTGAAGATCTTCATTAACCCCACAAACAAACCCTCCACTCAGCCAAAGCATGGCTCATGCAGCGTGTAGGATACTAACTATATAATAAATGAATAAATTGACTGAAACACTTATATATATAATTTTCAGTGAGATGGTGATGGAAACTGAAACTACTAAAGGATTTTAAGGAGGTTCAAGCATTCAGAGATCTAAAAAAATTACAATTTGCAAAAGCATTTCACTCAAACCTCCTCATTTCATGATAAGATTAATTACTGAAGATATTGCTTGTCAATTCAATGAGGAAATTCCAAAGAAATAAATGATAGAATCTGTCATCCTTCCAACCACTTTTAATTAAATTACTATGCTAAACTATGACCAGTTTATCTTACCGGTGGCATCAACTCAGATGGCCCCTGGAAGATGTACAAACGAGATGAGCTGTTGAACATAACATAAAACATCAGATACAAGGAAAAAAATTGTATAACAAACCGTAAATTTATGGGTGGCTTCTTTTGTTTTTATTTCCAAAAAAAAAGGTTTACATATGTAATATTCATGTACCTTTGTTACAAACAAGCAAACCATTTATGTATGAACTCTTTTACCTTTTTCTTCAAGTAAAGGGAGGAAGAAGGCAAATCAAATAATCAAATTATATGTGGTATATAATATTTCCAATTCCCATTTCCACAAGAGCACGCATGTATCCCCTTGAAAAACAATTTATTTTCATTACCCTCAGAGACCTTAAAATTGCTTATTGGCTTACAACATTGATCAAGGGTTACAGATAGTCCCCCAAAAACTTAGATAATAAATTGTTTTTATTCTAAAAAAAACGATAGAACACAACAGAGACATGCACAATTAGAATCACATTAATCATTCTACATTCATCCAATCAACAATGACTTCTAGGCCAACCCTTTTCTTCTATGCTATGTACTACTGTTATGTCAGGTTCAAGTAGATTACTTACCTTGAGCATAGTCCAATAGTACAAATGTTACATGAAAGAATTCTTTTGGTATCTGAACTGTAGTTCTTAAAAAGAGTTGCTAATAATTTACAATTTTGCACAACTTCATCCAGAGTGCAAACCCCTTCTCTTCTTTCTTTTTCCTTTCTATTCTCCTTTAAATGAGGTTTTTTCTTCAAGATTACTTGAAATGCTTTATTGATAAAGTGATGATTCTTTCTGAGTATGAACATCAATCAACATCCTTGTTTATCAAAAAAAATTCAATAGACATCCTCATGAGTACCAAAAAATTGGAAGACTTATCTTGTTCCATTGCAAGAGTTTATAAAGACAATGTCCACAAAAACTAAGGGAGGACATCTAAAAGCAAGACATCTAGCATTACTGAAATTATTAAAAGAGACCAAGTATATGGTGAAAAGTAATCTGATAATATTTACTTACTGGCCAAACCGAACAACATCGCCAACGTGCAATTTTGAGTAGAACTTTTTCTTAACCTATTTAAATGGGAGAGAAAAACATATAAGAGAATGTATTATTTGTGGAAGTGACATCTTATACATAATTCGAGCAAACAATAATGCAGCAATATCGGACATAAAATAGTTATGCAGCAATATCAGACATAACATAGTTACCAAAGCAATCCATGGAAGATGAAAAAATTCAAAATGATATATCCACAGTGTATGTATACTGCCAGGCTTCAAAGGTGTGCTTTCACATGCTTAAGTTGGATGCAAATTTCACATATACTTGCACTCTTATTTTTGTCTTCACACATGAAAATTTCATCTTTTTTTCAAAAAAAAAAAACATAGTCTATCAATGAGATTTTTTTCTAGGCGCTAAAATTCCAGCAATCCATACAAAAGCTATGAATGATGAATACTACAACAAAGTTGTACATAGACACACATAAGTTAGCACAAATTCAAGTAATGTTGCATGCTCCATTTTCCCTTCATAGAGGATATTCCTATGCATCACCACAAAAGGAATTTTTTAAGTAACCCATGGCCTTCTCCATCAAACCAAATGAAGGCTAACAAACATGTTTAGAAATGTTGCCTAAGGAAATAATCATGTTTGGTCATCTGAAACCATTCAATAACTCCATTAACAAGAAATCAATTTGCATGAAGGTTGCCTGGTTTAAGAAAGAGTATTTAAGAGCCAAAAAAAATAGTGGCACACAATATATGAGAATGTTGGCAGGAATTCACCATAACGATGATTGTATTTCAAGAGGCAGACGAAGATAATATGTCAGCGGTGAGTGGAGATGTTCAGATGTAGAAGATGTTAAGTGCTAAATAAACGGATCTACTTGTTATCAATCATACTTGAAATTTTTTCTATTGTGTGAGTGCATATTGCAACAACCGGAAAAAATACAGGCTTAAGATTTTTACTGTTGCCTTCGAACCAGTAAAGATTAATGATACAAAAGATAAACTTACTGTTCCAAAGTTAATTTATTTGAATTTTTGTCATTCCATGACCCAGGAATCTCCAGGGGATCTAGCGTGTTAGTCAGACAATCATGTTCTTGTGGGAGACTTCTCAAGTATAGAAGTGTTTTTGAAAATTAATATATGAAACAGAAATTTTTTTTTTTATATCGGAGGGACTCCCCATGGTGAAACAGAGAAAGTTGCACACTTGAACTCATCAGTTGAATGCATAAAACATTTGCATGTAAATAAACATCAAAAATTCATTACAGACATGAAGTTACAGAGTCATTTCCTAGATCAATAGAAAAAAGGATCATAGCTTTCCTTCCAGTGATTTGATAAAAATATTATATGCAATAACATATGTGAGAGAAGCTCCTTTCAGACAGAAGATAAACCAATACATAGAAATACGTCCATCACTTTTACTCAATTTTTACAGAAGTTTTTCTAGAATATAACCATACAGAAGAAAGAATATTGTGTTTCAGTTTTGCTCAATATTCACAGATGTTCTAGAATGTAGGAAATCCTGTTTTTATGAGATATCTTGTCTCGTTAGAAAAGTTTAACAGATCAACTTCACATTAATATACAGCAAGAAAACCATCCCATAGCAATATTATCTATAAATACATGATACATGGTACAATCTAGCACCTGATTCTTGTTGATGAAGGTACCATGAGTACTTTCAAGATCATAAAGGAAAGCTTCACCAGTATTTTTGAACTGAAGAACTAGCACAGACAAGGAGCAAAACATTAGACAGATAAGGAGGGAGATATTTTATGTAAAAGAAACGATAAATCTAAATTTGTATATTAATAATTGGGAAATAAAACTGAATCCGGTTACATAATGAAATATATAGACCCATGCACTTACTTTCTCAGTTTCTCTTAATAATAGAATATAACATTTCTCAAATCTTGAACAGAAGAAATATAAGATGTGCACATTAACAAAAAAAATTCTTAAAGGTAAAACTTTCTGAAGTGAATACTGAAGTTATGGTATACCAAATATGCACTTCGCAATTCTCATAATTTAAGCACTGCTACTTAACTATTCCCAGGAAGCATCACTCCCATTTCATCTTCAACTTCATCCATTAACACCTTCTATTCATTTACACATTTAGACTTAATTGATTTTCATTGCAAAACCTAGGACAGAAACCGGGTGATTGATTCGAACAGTATGCCTAAACGAAATGGTCTAGATGATGTTAAGATATAGAGTGATGCAATCAAATCATGAAAACCACAGTATTAAATTTCTGTTCAACCCTTCAATACATGCTCAATAACAATAGGCTGGTCAACTTCTAACACAAATATCAAGATAGATCTTCCATATTCTAGGCTAGTCAGAATGCCAACATAGATAGACCACAAATTCATTGCTGACTTTGAGAGATAGAACATTCCAATTCCTCTAGAATTTGGAATGCAAAGGGTCTTGCTGAATGACTCATACAGTATATATAATAACAAAGGCATTTAGTCAATGGTTACAAGAGCATTCCTTTCAACAAAAAAATGGCTACAAGAACATGCTGGACAATATGCATCCAATCGAAATGTGTCAAACCTTCATAGATGCAGTGTTTTACAAAAAACATTCATGTCATTTCTATATCATTGTCACAATGTTTCTCTCAATGTGTGAATTAGAATGTATCTTGTGAGTTTCTCTATCAATTAATAGTTTGGCTCTTATTACCTTTCCCAAAATTAAATGAATTGTTCATTAATCATAAACAGAGGAACAAACCAATAAGCCATGTAACTAGAGCATCTATGTACCTGCATGAAACCGAGATATTGTAGGATGCTCAAGTACAAAATCACATAGATCTACACGCCCAAACATGTAAGCACCCTTTTCAGATCTGCATCACCAAGACATAAGGAATGACCATTTAGCCAAAACAAGATATTCTATATTTACCCAACTATAACCACACCATAAATGTAATAATAATAATAATAATAATAATAATGTATGCACTTTCAACAACCAATTAACTTAAACAATACAAAAAAAAATGATCAAACAGCCAAATGAACATAAACTTCAGACAAAGACAATACTATCTTTGCAAAACAGATCATTTTTTAATCAGCTTGCATACAAATAGAGTTCCTCCAATCAGAGGATCCATCGATAAATACTGGTGCATGCATTATTTTTCAATTTAAACCAACACAAAAAAGCAGGAACATTATGCTAAATTTCTAATCCCCCTCTGCATCAGCACTTCACATCAAGGCATTAGTACTAATCAAAGTTCACTACTGTGTGTAAAAAAAAAAAAAGTGAAGATGCAATTACAATTCATATGAAGAAAAGAATTTGAATTCGAAATTCAACCACAAAAGGAGAAAATGCTTTGCTTACAAATCGAATTGTTCGATAATAGCACCATCTTTGAGGACCTCAAGAAAGAAAGGGTGTTGGGGAGGCTCACTCCATGGAGGGATAGTATAAGGAACGCCATGCGCGGTTGCCGAAGAGGTCTCCACCACCTTCGAATTAGGGTTAGGGTTTGCGGTTTCGGGCGCCTTCACGTCCGACTCGGCTCCAATCTCGATCGGCCACGCTTCAGCTTCGCCATTGGTGTTGGCGCCCCCGGCGGGGACTGCCACGTCGTCGGGATTTGGTGGGTTAGGGTTTTGCAGAGGTGGTGGAGGTCCCATCAGAACCTTCATCGTCTTCGAGGCCGCTGAATTAGGGTTAGGGTATTCGGGGGCCTTCACGTCGGACTCGGATTCAATCTTGCTCGGCTGCGTTTCAGACTCGCCGTCGGTGTTGGCGTTCCCGGCGGGGACTGCTACGTTGTCGGTGTTGGGGTTGGGGTTAGGGTTTTGCGGAGGTGGTGGAGGTCCCATCAAAACCTTCATTTTTTTTCTTTCACTCGTTTTTTATCAGATTTTTCGGGAGAGAGTGATCGAGCTCTGGTTTGTAAAACTAATAATGCTATGAAATGAAAGAGAGGCCAAACTGTTATGTCATAACAGTATTCATTAATCCGTTTCATCTACTTCAATAGGAAATATATGTAACAAAATGGCAGTGTAGATAGCCCATTGGGCCAGACTTCAATTACAACTTCAACAAAATTATAAAGTATGATGTAGGCATTCTTGCATGTAATACAGAAGATATAATTGGAGTTAAATTACTCCGGATTTGATAATCTGAAGAAATATAGTAAAACCTTTAGATTGTATGTTTTGAACAATTTTAACCAAAACTTCAAGGGCTGCCACTGCATCTCTAGAAACTTTGCATAAAGCAATTAGATCCCCTGGGATATTACATAAACGAATTTGATCCACGTAACACTAAATTGGATATGGGCCAGGATTAGCAGTATGTAACAAACGAAGAATGGCCTCTGCATCAGAACAAATGCAGATTCCTTTAAGTCAACTCCGTGCTTTTCTTACTGCCATCCAAATAGCTGCAGCATCTGCATGAGCTGAACTGGCCCAAGGCCAACTACCAGTATATCCAACTGCAATAACACACCTAGGAGTAACTTATACAATTACAAATGCTGCTCCGGCACCCTGAGAAGATGGGTCAACACTGTAATAATAAAGGTAGTATTTGATAAATAAATTAAATAACTAAAATTTTGAAAAATTTACACCTGATGGCTTTTTTATGTATATAAATTGTATATATACTTACTAATCATGTAAAAAATTTATTTAAATTGTTAAATTTTGATATATCAATATTTAAAGTCAACATTTGAACATGATTTTGAATGGTGGGGATCATTTCGGAAAAAATATGTTTTCTTGGAAATTTAATATTTTCAGAAGGTTAGAAATGTCCATAACAATGGAGAGGATTCGAAATGTTATTTTTTTGAAGAAAAAGAATGAACGTAAAAAAAAAAATTTAAACAAAAAAAAAACTATATTCTAAGCAGTTCAAATGGTCTAATTTTTGAAGTTTTTTGTTCTAAGCAATTCTAAGGTCTTTGAAGTATTATGATGGGTCATATTTCAGATTTTTTTTATATATTGAAAGAAGAGTCAGCCACAGAAAATATGAAAAAAAAAAAATTAAATCTAGCCTTGCAAATTCTAATCCAAAAAAACACCTTAATTTAATTTCGTATACTTTGGCAGAGCATCAGAAAAGGCCATATATTTCATCTGAATTGATAGTATAAGAAAACAAGTTATGCTGGAACAAGTGACCGTATAATATGCTACATTCATCGGAACAATTGATAATATACTTTGGCCGATCTGAACGGAAGAACAAGCAACTCCATTCACAAACCAAAATTGCAAGCTTTAGCTTTTTGGTTCATCAAAAATCTTATAATTACAAATAATAATACACAGATTGAACAAAAAATTTGCATTTCAGACATTTTTGGAACAAATATGCAGTTATGCAGGTGGAGTTCGATAAGCAGACTGGACTTTGAATTCCAACAGGGAGACATATTTGTCAAGCATCAAAATGACAGCCTCAAATTCGGTGACTTGTTGGTCGATCGAGTCGATCTGCTTTGCATACTCGTCAAAGCCTCCATTCTTCTTGTTCAGCTGCTCGACAAAGACTCGCAGACCGGAGGCTATGTCGCCAAAGCCTTTGTACTCATCAGCCACTCTCAGGTTCATCTTCTCTATAAGTTGTAGAAGGTTGTTTGTTCCCTGTAGAAGCCAAAGACCAAAATGAATCGAAATTCGCATACTCATGAGAATCAAAAGACTTGCATACTGTAGTAATTTAAGCAATACTCATTGACATTGTTGTTCAATTTAGAGTTCTATTAGGAGAGTGAAATAGCAACTATATTTGGTGAAGAAGTATGTTCATGTCATGCTTTTGAATGTTGTTCAAAGCGATGAAGCCGAAAAATACAGTCCCAAGTTATTGTATAACAAACAATTGACACGGTAAATGTATCTGATCGACGGCACCAGCCAAGTTGTTCAACGCAAAGACAATGATAACAACATAGTGCAAACATATTGCATACAACATATTATAGCTTTGCTAATGTTAGTCTGGTTTAGCTTATATCAAGTCATCAATGTAGTCACAGGGTTCACAGAACTTTTGTGTGTTGAGAGAAATTTGACGACTGGATACCTCCCATATGGCCCGACCCATTGCCCAAACAATTATATTCATCAAATTGTGCATTTAGTACATATATCCACTGCATCCTACAGAATTTTTTTTTTAATAGAAAAAGGCTATAGTAGTTGTCAGCACATCTCCCCTTCACACCTAGATAGATATTTTTTTTTCTCACATTAATAACCCAATCCATTCAAAGAATAGTTTAATTTTCTCTATACTTGTATCATACATATTCCTTAAGGGCCATAATCCATATCATTCACGCAAATATACACTTAACTGTAACAAATGCCAAATATTTCTCATGTGCAACTTTGTGACTAATGCTCATAATAACTACGCACCCAGTAACATGGCTTAAATTTGTATTGCAACAAGCAGAGACCACTAAATGAAGACAGAACAGTGACACCGCTTTCATATCTCAATCCACTCAATTCAAGAACAGCTGAATATGGTTTTTGCAAGAAAACACCTCCCAAAACAATCATTTTTTTCTTCTAACTACTACAAATATAACTTCCCGACCCATTGTAATTCGCGCAAAAAAAACCCATTTCTGAAAATATAAAATGAAGATTCTTATAGGAAATCCATTTCTATGGAGTGCTTCCTATACCATGAAGTCCTACTAACCAGGGCACTAACATCATCAAAAGGTGCACTAATGCAAGAGAAAATGCCCCAACAGTCATAGTGGAACAGGTATTCAAAGCCAACACAAATTATTGAACCGTCATAAAACATACCAATCTTCCTCCTCTTTAGCTTACCCACTCTCATATCTTCATCAAGTGAATTCAAGCATTGATAAACATGGTTTTGCAATATAATAACATCAAATAGAACTTCACATTCCATTATAAACAATTCTTCCACGAAGAAAAAAAAAACATTTAAAACTCCAAGATGGAGCTTCATAAGGGGAATCACTTCAGCATTTGGGAACACGTGTTGATCCTCAGAAATCATAAACATTTCGCATTTGAAAAATTGATTGCCAAAAGGCATATTTTTATGCTTTCTAAAAAAGCAGGTTTGAAGTGACGATTATAACTGATAAGTTAGGCTCAGCTTTCCAATTGATCACGGGCGTTTGAAAACACGTTTGAGGATTTTCAATTCATGCTTCCAAATGCCCCCTCCTTGGTACTTCCTATAACATGAATTACAGCGATTTTTTCTTTGGTTTTCACTTCTCTCAAAATTACACCCCATAAAAATCTTTCAATTGATTGGTGTTACTGAGTCATCTAAGATTTCATTCACTCCAAACCGATTTTCACAAAACAGATACTCATATAAGGGGGGTTGGATATAGAATTTTGCAATCCATGCAAGAAAATCACATAATACGATCGAAGGAAAGAATTTGGTGACTGATTGAAGCAGTACCTGAAGCTCGCCCTTGACGAGAGCGGAAACGTGGGTGAAGAGATCGGACAGGGACTCCGCCAGCTCATCCTTCTCTTCTTCCATGCCTTCAGTTCATCATCGGCCACAGACACAAAAATAAAAACAGTTCAACCACTGTAACGAATTTTAAATTGGAAAACTATCAAATGCACTAACTAAATTTGTTCACATCAAACTGCCTAATTCATATCAATTGCACTTCATCATTATTAAATCTTATGGCTGCATAACATCCTACAAGTTGTACTACTTCATCCCTTCTTCATTAATAGTACACTACATTATTATAATTATTAATCCCTATGACTCCATGTGGGTGGGAGGTACTCACCTATGTCCTTGTTATTGTATCTATTATTGTTTAGTTCTAATTGGACCAGGCCATGAGAACATCACCATATGAAATACTAAACAAGAGTTCAAAAAAACACCAACAAGCCTTTGCACCAAAATTGTTAATATAACAACCAACCTAATGTGACCAAGTTCACAAAACAATATTGGGTACCCCACTGCTCCACAACCATTAAAGACATAAGGACATTACAATGGTCCACAACGTTGTTTATTTTAAGTGGTTGAAAGATTAACATGTCTCACATCACATATGAATCATATAAATCCATGGTGGTACTATATATTATAGGGTAACTTAATTAGAACAGGTCCCCTGGAGATGATTTGGTGTGAATTGAAATACATAATCATATTAAAGAAAAAACAATAAACACAACTATTGAAGAATCAGCGGAAGGCCCCCCTAGTGGGGTGGTCGAGACGCACCCTCCCCGAAGGGGAGGTCGCGGGTTCGAATCCGCTCCCACACCAATTACCAAGCACAAAAAAAAAATTTATTGAAGAATGTGAGTTTGAAATGTCAATGAAGGCTGTAGCAATTCATTGGGGTGGTTTGAAAAAGAGCTTTATAAACATCTATTCTGCACAAAAACACATCAACCTTATTTGAACAATCACTGGAAATCCTAATGCACATACACCTCTTCAAAGGTCAACACCACAGTATCATATTTTTTCAATTAAGTTGAACAGATTCTGATGACATGGGATGATCCAACAAAGATATAGTACCATCAAAAAATTCCTTCATACACAGAAAGCCTAAAATCATGATCAACATACAATCTGAATGAAAGAAATAAGGTTTTGCAAGCAAAAAGTAAACACCTTCCTATCCAGAAACTGATCTACCCACAAAAACCCATAACAAACATGTCAGCCGACCTTCCAAAAGATCCATATCCAAGAAACCCTAAACAGTATAAAGAGGTTCAGATCTGAAGAACAAAAGCCAAAAAAGGATGAGATTTCATGGGCTTTACCTTGATCGTTGGCTGGGGTGGAGATCCAAAGCAGCTACGAAGCAGATCGGACTGTCGGGACGTTTGTTGGAGAAGGTGAGAGGGAGATCGGAGTGTATCGGCGCGCTTCGTGGTCTGGTGACTGCTCGGGAGGAAGAATCAGTGTACGATCAGGCAGGTCTTCTCCATGGAGATCTCTAAAAACGACTTCATTAATCCGTGATAGTTGATCGTTCGGCGTAGACGAAGGAACAAAGATGATGTTGGATCTGCAGTTCTTCTCTGCTCTCAAGTTTGGAGCGAAACGGTGTACGATCGTTCGGTGGGTGTATTCGGCGCTGCGAGGAGGAGTTGGAGAGAGAAGAATTAAGTGAAATAGGTTTATATACCCTTTGTAAATATCAAAGTTTGACGGGTCATTCATGTCTTTTCACACACGGGTCGAAATCGCTGGATGCGATACCCGATTAATAAGTGCACTGCACCCAACTGAAAATTCTCGGTGATTGTTGTCATTAGGTCCGTTTGAAAAGACATATTGAAAAGTAATTTTTGAAATAAACTGTTTTTTAATATGATTTTAAACATTGATTTTTTAAAAAAAAATTTTAATTCAGGAATCAATATTTTAAAAAAATTTAATGTTTGGTAGAGAAAGTTGTTTTTCAATTCAAAAAATCGATTCTGACAAAAAATCATTATTTTGTACTTTTTAAAACACGGATTTCGAGAGAAAAATTAAAAGGAATCCAACTTTTAATTCTACCGGAATCTGTCCCGTTTAGCTGCACGATTTTGAGATTTCAGCTTTTCAAAAAACAGAATCTGTTTTAATCGTGCAACTAAACGGATCCTTAATGAGGTTTCAAAACAGTGTTATATTATTGAACACTCCCAAACACAATTAAAGAAGAATTTTAAGCTTTAATATAAATAAACACTGATAATATGTGCAACCAAACAGCACCTTAGTGAGGACCTAAGACGATTTTTAAGTTTTGAGGGACTTTTTTGTGATTTTAAGAAGATTTGAGGGAGTTAAGAAGATTTTTCCCATAATTCTATGGCACACCCCACAACGGACGTAAAAATTTCAATTTGATTTGATTTTCTTTTAATTTCTGTTAAGTCCTTAGTTTGGATAGAAAGATTGATGGTGTGTAGGATGGAATAAGGGTGAATAAGATCAAAAACATTTTTGTTTATAAGGAATAAGTGGGTATAGTTTTTTTTTTAACGAAGATAGTCAAGCTACCATGATTTCATTAAGAGGTGTCGTGATACATGACTGCATTTGGAGCGAAACTCTAAATGTGCATCAAAAAGCATAAAAGTACATAAAATCAACAATGAAGATGGGATCTAAAGAGGACCGGAAGCTTTGACTCGGACTAGGGGCACAGAGCGAGTGCCCATGCCAAAACCCATCCTGTTGCGCTCCGCTTCGCCCACTTCCTTAAAGTGAGTATAGTTTTGTTAGATTATGTGAATCTGATATTGGTGTTCCAGAATCTCATAAAAATTTTGTTATTTTATCCCATTTATACAGAGTCACATATCAAATCATTTTGTCATCAATTATCATTAGCGTTACGTGTCAAATTATTCCACTTGGATGATAAAATAACATATTAACAAGATAATGCAATAAAATGAGGACTTCAACTCTTCGTTCTTTCAAAGATAGGACAAAGAGAATGGAATGTTATGTAAATTTTAAATATTATAATTAATTTTATTGAATTTAAATTGGTTGTATATAATATTATAGTATAGTAAAAAAAAATTATTATTATAATTTAATATGTGCTTTAATAATAAACCCTAATAATAAAGAAGAATAAATGAGTATATGACAAAAAAAATTGTTTGTTTTGTCATAATAAACCCTGATAGCTATTCTTGGATAAATTAGAATCATGTCTGTTAACTATTCTAGGGGTGCTGGAATTACTTATCAAGGTTTTATTGATGTCAATTGATAAATATCATTCTCAGTTATTTTTTAAAAACAATAATGTTTTGTAGGCCCCAACTTCACAGGCCCCATCATAGGCCCCATGAGGTGGCAATGAACATTACCTATTATACCATTTACTTGATAATAACATCAAGATTTATTCCGAGAATCATGGAGTATCATTAATTTTTTATGCATATCTCAACCGAATTATTATTATTTTCTTGAATGAGATCTAAACAAATAAATAAATAACGGAAGATAATCAAGGTGATCTCCGAAGACCCATCTCTTCTTCTTGTTGTCTTCTCTGCATTTCCTCCTCCTCAATAGTCCACTTGTAGCCATTGTTGCTGCTCACCTCGTAGCTCTCTCGGATTTTTTAATCTTGTGAAGTTCGAAAACATTGTTTTGTTCTTTATGGAGTTGGATCTTCCATCAACGCCTACCGGATCAGGTTTTTTATTTATGTTTTGAATGTCATTTTTCATAGTTGGATTTGTTTTTTATAATGTTACATTTTATATATATAACATTCTTCGTTTTTTAAAATCTGTGTCGTTTTTGTTACATTCGTAAATGTAACAGTCAACTGTATATGTGTATTGATTTATATTTGTTACATGTATAAATGTAACAATGAACTACGGGTAAATTGAATGGAATGTAAAACATTTAGAAATACATATATATAAATGTAACAGTTTTTATTAAAATGAAACCAATAGTTCATGTAATATTTGTTAAGTGTAACTCACAGCAAAACAAGTGTTTGATATTTTCCATGAAATGTAAAGATTCGTTTTAAAATTGTTTAAACATTGCATGAAATGTAAAACATTTATGTAATGTAAATGTAACAGTGTTAATGTAAATGTAACAAAGGATATAAACATGTAGGGAATGTTTTTACTGCTGTTTGAAGGATTTTAACGAAAAATGATTTAGGTAGTTTTAGTGTAATTTAGGTAAGTTTTGGTATAACTGAAATAGAAAATTCATAAAGATTTCAAAATTTAAATTTTGAAATAGGGTGTAACTGAAATTAATATGAAAGATTTGTAACTGAATAGAGAAAAAAGGGGGATTTGGGTTAATGGGATATATTTTTAATGAAGGGCATATCCGTATTTTGCCATTTTACACTTTTTCAAAAGTCAACAAACCATTCAAAATCAACCAATAAAATAATGACACCTCATGGGGCTTGTGAATGAGTCTTGTGATTTGGGGCCTATGTATCACCACTCTTTTAAAAATTTGCTCACTTAAGACTCTTAACATTTTAAAAATTGGCACATCTATTATATCATATGCACATTTTTCACATTTATTCTCAAACACAAACACTGTCACGTCTATTATGTCATATACACCTCTCTCACACTTATTCACAAATACAAACAATTTATGCAAGAGTATAGTTGCCATTTAAAGAATTATAAACTTTCATTCATCTCATATCCACAACTTATCATCACTTTATCCAAGGCTAACTAAACAGCAAAAATGTTATTTTATATTTTCCAATGAGAATAACAATAAAAATGCAATCACACAAAATTTTGTTTATACTGCAGGGATTGTTAACTATCCAAATATAATTATGAGGGGGTGAATAACCCTATGTCACACCCTAAACACAAGTAGAAAACAAAAAAACACATTTTATATAAGGAAAATGATACATCCAACCCTATTACAGCCCCAATTACAATCTCCGATTACAATCCACACCGGTTTACCTTTAAAAAAAAACATATTCTCCTTAATTGAAGTAGATATTGTTATATGAAATAAAATATAAACCGAGGTACATTAGCTTATTTTTTTTCACGTTGAAAAAATAATAAAATCTTTTGTGCCATACACTATAATAAAATCTTATATACTATGTATCACATATAATATGTATCAGCACTCTTTATATAATGCAACTTCAATTCATTAAATTAGATAAAATGAATTGCAAGAAACTATACGTGAGACTATGTATGACATATATGACGTTTGGAAACAAGATTGAAAAATAAATTTTCATTAGAGCAAATTTTGAAAATAGCTTCCCAAGAAACACACTTTTGTTGGATTCCTATAAAAATAATTTTACTTTTACTAAAAGCTGAGACTGTTAATGAATTTAAAAACAGATTTGAATTAAATATAATTCCTACAAAACAATATTTCCAAAAGCTGCCAAACTCATGAGAAGACAAAACGGGGCACAATTTAACAACAGTTCATAAATCATTGTCTTCTTAAGCCCCACCACCATCTTCAATTTGTCCTCTTGAATCAAATACTACAAAGTTTTTCCAGTATAAAAACGTCCATTGGAGACCTGAAGTTGTATACTTGTATATGAACTCTTGGGGACCATTGGAGTCAAAGAAGAGACATTTTTGTATTCACACAAAAAGTGTCCCATCGTCTGGACAAGGTGGACCACATCATTCAGCCAATGAAGTTAAACACACCAGAATAATATACATCTGAAATTTTTAGCTTTTGCAAATACAACATAGATTTCCAACCACCAATCATTCCACAATTGCACACAACCAAATAAACAGTCATTTTTTCAGGAAGTTCTTCAAGAACAACACTCTACAAAACAATCCACCACTGGTGAAGAATTCAGACTTTACAGAAAGAACACAACATCACAGCTCAAGCATGCAGATCATATACCTGATCCATACTATATATATGTATGTATATTTCAGATGAGCAGCTTTTATTATTATAATAAACCGACCAAAACATTTCCAAGAAAACATGATGTTTTCTCTGAGGCCGCAAAACATTTCCACGAATTCATCTATGTACACCCGAGGTCTCAAAACACAGGCTCAGGCACGTGGAGATACCTCGCTTTTTTTGAAGATGGAGTTGGCGTCGCTGTAGATGGCAATGGCATTTGATATGACGGCAAGAACGATCATGAAAATTGATAAGATCTTGTCCCACTTTGTCGCAATGCCATGCGGATCCCTGTAACAAACAATAGAAATGGTTAGTGACCAGTAAGGCCCCGTTTGGAACCAATTGTCCAATGGATTTTAGATAATCGGTTCCAAACGGTATATTTAAAATCTAGCTTTTAAATTTAGATTTTAATTTTTACATTTTAGAAGTTAACAAAACAGCTTTTATGATAAAGCAAGTTGTGTGTAGCTTTTCCAAAATCGATTATATTAAATCATATTGAAGCATAAGCCATTTTTGAAAATTGAGTAGCTAGTTTTTCAAATGCCCAATTAGAGAGAACTACTCACTTGAGAGTAATGGCAGCCGGAAAGATGAAGCCAATGCAGACTGCGGCGGTTGCCCCAGTGAATTGAAAAGCATCCCAAATGCTGGGTATGAAATTGGCACCCATGTAAATGAGAGAAATAAGCACAACCGTTATCGAGGCGAATCTACAGTTATTTAAAGCCAAAGGTCCGCCCGACGGGAAGAGGAGATTGTCCAAGTTGAGTCTGAGGGCATAAAAGATGATGGGGAAGACAAGCATGAGGTGGATTGCATAGCTCACACGCACGGCGTCATTAAGGATTGAGCTGTATGGAATCCCAAGGTTTGAGTCGAAGTTGGCAAGCACATCATCAAGGGTGGACTCTCCAAAGAGGAGGAAGCCAAAGAAGCTAGTGGTTATGTACACGGTTGAGCAGAGACCGAGAGAGGCCCTCACGATGGATTGAATCTGAGTGGAGTCCTCGAGCTCGTTGTCTATGGTGTGAACTGCAAAAATCACAACATGATTCATAAAGATCTATGGATTACAGTAACACTTCTCATTCTCCTGCTAGAGCAACAAAGTAAATGGCATTTAATATCCTTTATTCATGTGGCCATTACTCAATTCACTACTACTCTTCACAAAATCTATCAGAATTAAATTACCGTGGAAGGGACCATGGTTTCCAAACTGGCCCAAGTATCACAAGCCAGATGGATTGTATGCTTGTAACTCGGAACGAGAGAAAAAAATTTCCGAGTTTATATGCCTCCTCTCAAGTGCTTGCCATCCTCAAGCACAAATTGAGGATGCCATAGAGACACGGTATACATGGAAATTCATGAAACAGTATTATATGTGCACGATCTACGGCTGAAGAATATTACATATATATATACATTGACACTGTCAAAATGAAGTGGTCTTGGAGACATACAACATGCAATATCCTCAACTACGAAGGCTTGAAAATTCTGATAAGCATGCTCATAAATTGTTGTGTGATGTCTGATATGAATGATGCATCACAACAACAAATGAAAATTAAATTATTGATTATCAGAATAAGGATATATTCATTGCTTACCATTGTAATGGCAGATGTATGCTGTCACAAGTATAGGGACCACGGTAAAGAGATTCCAGAAAGATGCAAAACCAGAAACATCGGGAAACAATTTAGGGCTTCCTATGCTTCCATTGATCAATTTGACGATAGTGATTCCAGCAGTGATGATGACAAATATGACCGCCAGTGCAACAGATAAGGCAGAAGTGAAACTCAATGAATCTAACATGCACAAAAAAAAAAAAAAAGAGTTAAGAGCATCAGAAAACATGGACCGGATAAATAGAATGTGAGAAAATACACAATGCCTCATGATAAAACTCTGACATAGATGTGAGATTTACCTATACGTTTGAAGCATGCCAATGGAGCAAATATAACAAGAGTTGTTACCAAGAGAACAAAGGCACGACCATTCCACCAGTGAACCCCAAACCATCCTTCCATGATCCCTGAGTGATGGACTCCACTAGAAGAAGTTCCAGAAATAACATCACCTTACAATAAGAAAACAAAAACCATTATACAGACTGTTTAAACTATGTCCACAATAATCCATAAAACCATTAGAAAAGAACTAAGAAAGGGGAAAAGGATATGTTTAAAGGAATATCAACAGCACGAGAAAAAAATTGAACATATACATGGAAGCGATATTACAGAATTTGCTCAGGAATTTTGAAACATGAATGAACATATTGAAAAATTTCAGCCACACAAAACACAAAATAGAGAAAGAAAGTGAAGAAAATGTCTATGGGCATCTATCTGATAATGATAATGTCCATTTCAAGGGAGTGGAACCATGCATTATTGCCAGTTAGAGAAGAACACGAACCTCCTAGATCCAAGAAACTCAACCTGTATTTCTTCATTCATAATCATAGCCATGTGACATCTATAATCACATTATAGAGAGTACAATAACTTGCCAGTAATCGTAATAATCACTACTAACTACCAACTACTGCACGCTATCAAAATTCCACTAACTACTACACTTCTACTAACCACTTTTAATGAATATGCAATTAATTTATAATACAAAGTACTTGACACTAACTAATAAATATGATATTTTATTCAATAGTATTGCACACATCATATCCTTTAACCAGAATCAAGTGAACTCTAATGCAATCTAGTGAATAACACACATTAGCACATCAAACGAAAATTTAGACAATGTTACTATACATAAAATTGTGCATACTATGCATAAAACACCACCAACCACCACCAACACTTTGAGCATAAATACAAGACGAGAACATCAAATTCTCCACAAATTTATCCAACTCAAGAATGGCAGAATGTTCACTATTCAAGTGACCAACAAGAACTATACTCACAATCTTAACATCTACGCTATCACATAATTAAAACAAATTAAAGATGAAAGAAAAACACCATTTGATCTGCATAAATCATGAACAACTTACTAGTCCCAAAATACATGCTAAATGCACATCTCACTTTCAGGCAAAGTAAGACAATGACAACATGCATAATGTTTACTCATACATAAGAAGTAGAGAAGATGAGCACGCGATAACACAAACAATCCTACACAAGGAGAATTATTGAATCAATCATACATGGAGACAGAGGTTATACCAATAATAATCATGTACACAACCAGCACCCCTATGTTGTTGATCACGAACGCAAACCTGCAACAGCACCCTTCCCATCTTCCCAAAGGCATCCCCCATGACCCCTCCATACGACACCGTCTTCCCTGCCCTGCTAAACCTCAAAAGCATCTCGATTGAGGACTCCGTGAGGAAAGCCATGAATACAATCATCAAGATCCCAGGGATGAGCCCCATGACCTTCATCGTCACGGGCAAGGCCATGATCCCTGCCCCGACAATCGTCGTGGAGAGGTTAAACACGGCACCAGAAAACGAAGCCCCGTTAAACCCATCCAACTCAGAATTGTCTTCATCTTGCTTGTACGGCAAGAGAGGGGCGGTTTCATCTACTACACCCTTGTTTTTCCGAGTTTGCGAACCATTCAACGGGGCAATGCTTCCGATCGTCATTGTTTCACAGGTTTTCAGATCAAATCAAGAGACCGAGCTTCCAAAATTGGGATCTAATTGAGGATCAATCGATTGGGTATTGGAAAAACAGTCCCAAAATGATCTTGGAACTCCCAAAATCTGATTTGTGAAAGCTTAAGCTCAAAATCTAACAAACCCAAATCGATTTTTCAAAGGTTTCTAAAAAGACAAGCGTTTTCGTTCAGAATTCGCAATTGGGATGGCTTTAAAAACACCCAGAAAGCACAGAATCAACAGATTTCAAAACGTTTATGGACTTCACAAATCAAAGCTTCTATAAAAATCGAAACTTTCCCCCAAACAATCAGTCTTAATCAAACCAATCCAAAATCCCAGCAAAACCAAAAAATATTCAAATCGCCACAGCAAACCTAAAACCTGAAACGGAGGACCAATAATGGAGGGATCCCTTTCTCTTAAAAGAAACACCTCTCTCGAGTTCCGTTGAAGTCCTCAAAAGAGGAAGGCTTTACGTCTTGTTCACTCCTTTCGAAATGTCTCACAATCAATGGCCCACGTTTTGTTCGGATTCAGACGGTAAGAACCTTTTTTTACTTGTTTGATCCACTCTTTGTCACAGACGAAGCTCCGTCACCGAAGTATCGATCGAAGTGAATTGGAGTTTTGTTTGTTTGTGTGATTGATTGAATTGGGAACAATTTTTTGGGGGTTTTCAGGGTTGATAATGATCCAGTGAGTGAAATTTTTTGGTTGGGTTTGGTTGATTAGAGACAATGTGGGTATCACTTTATAAGGCTCGTATTACGAAATGCACCATTGGCTTTGGAGGATTTGTACGGACAAGATCAAACAGTTCCAACTTTTTGTTATTTTTTTTATTAGGTCCACGTGGCCCGAGTAAATTATTTTTAGGTCCTGATAGTTTTTAAGTTTTTTTTAATCCTATTATCTTTAAATTATAAAATCGATTGTTGTTAGTATGTCTATCAAACATATCGAAAATACCCCCCCATTAAATTTTTTTAGTACATCGTTACCACTCAATAGTATATTGTTAATTATTTCTTATAAATTGTTAATACTTCTTATATATTATTAATATTTGTTGTCTTCATTTTCGTAATTTTGAAGGTTAGATTAACATCTGTTTCTAAAGACCTAAAGATAATTTTGCTTAGAATATAAAAATCTAAAACTTCTAGAGTATAAAAATAATTCACGGATAATTGCAGGACCACTAATTAATTTTTAGTTTTTTTATCCATGTGTGCGGAATAAAAGGAAACAGATTTAAAAAGAAGTTTTATTATTTGTTAATAGGTGGAAATGCCTCAATCATCTATCTATCAATCCATTTTCTTCCGCATATCTTAAATATAAATAGAGTTCATTTTAAAAAATCAAACAACAAAAATGTGATTTTTATATTTTAAAAGAGAATAATTAAAAAACAAATAATTTTTATTTTATTTTATGTATAAGTAGATTTACACCCTGATATATAGGCATGAGGGACAAACAAACTCTATTTGGCATCCTAAAAATGGATAGAACAATGACCCACCCCTATTAAGTTTTAACCTTTTCCATTATCATCAAATACAGTATTATAAGCTATACTGAAAAATTAATTTAGCCCACCCAAAATTTGGCATATTAGTTCCACACATAGCGCCACAACAACTTATTTTAACGTAAAAGATATAATAAATTAGAATTTGTTAAGTTTTAACTAACACCTACGGTGTCGTAACAGACATATTTGTGATACGTATTTCACATACAACTCATTAATCGTATCATCATACAGTTGGAATACGTATTACTACACATTTTCATTCAGTTTGCAGTTTTATTGATTTTATACTGATAATGTATGTTAAGTACAATTTTTTTTTCAACCTGTCTATACTTATTTTGATTTTTTTAAATAATATATATATCATCTAATGAGATACATTCTTTTATAAAAAATGGCTATCATTTTTTGGCAAGAGGTTAAGATTTTGATGATGATTTATTCAAATTTTAAAGAATAAAAAGTCGATCAATTTTATTTATATTTACATTTGTTAAAATTAAGATAAAAATAAGGATAAATGATATCTCAGTTTTTAGGTATAATAAAATATCTCCATTTTCATTTCAAAATTAAGATAATTCTCTGCAGTTTATTCTAATTATTTTTAATATTAAATAGAGATAAACTATCCTATCCACTTATTTATTTCTATAATTACCCCTTCTCAAACCCACCAATACATATACATATAGTAACGTAGTATATATTATATATTATGCTATTAATTCCAAAACGGGTTAAAAAATACTATGTAACACTAGCTCTCAATCTAATTCAACGTGCTCATGAGCTGGTGGTGGACAGGTGTCAGCATATCTATGGCTACATTTGATATGAAAATATTTTTTTGGAGCCTAAACTGTCTTATCTAATATAGAGGGACAAGAGACAATAGGGTTGATTGTAATTTGCAACTGGTGGTGCTAATTGAAACACGTGGACGAAAACGACGACAATCTTGACATTGATTGGCCTCGGATTCTAAAGACCAGCTCGTCATCAACGCGTGCTTTATTTCAAATTAATAATAAATTTTAAAAAAAATTAAAGGGCCCATGGTACGATCATCATTTTAGCCCTTGGTTCGATAATTAAATTATTAAGAGATTTATGGCTATATATAAATTATAAAAACAATTTTTTGTTTGTTTAAATTTTGAATCAGTGTGTTGGTATATACTCAATTTTATTTCAATTTCAATTCTAGTCCCATATGTGTCGATAAAAAATAATGAGAGTATATATTTAATTTTGATAGTATTTTTTTTTATATTTTCTATAAATGTATTCATGCAATTTATTGGAGTATATGTTTTATTTTTTATGAAAACATGTACCTTATTAGAATGAAATATATTATTTTAAAAAAATTCAAAACACTTATAGACTGGATTTATGGCTAGCAAATGGACTGGATATAACATTGTCTTTTGAAGTATTCTCGTTGTGAAAATGTAATAATAAATTTTTTGTTGTTTGGATAAAATGTGAATAAAGTGTGGATAAAATTTTTAAAAATGTGAAAAATTGATGACAATTGATTTATAAGAGGTGATTACAGTTGATTTAATAGTAGATTCATATATTTTTTAGGTTACATAATCTGAAATAACTTAATTTCAAGTGGTTGACTGAAATCTATATATCAGTAGTTAATTCTGACACATAGATTATTGTTTATTCTAGCCATCCAAACAGGGGTGGTAAACGAGCCGAACGAGTCGAATTTTGACATATTCAAGCTTGACTCATT
Source organism: Acorus calamus (assembly GCA_030737845.1). Lineage (NCBI taxonomy): Eukaryota > Viridiplantae > Streptophyta > Magnoliopsida > Acorales > Acoraceae > Acorus > Acorus calamus. Next base: position 29,624,991 of record CM060865.1, on the reverse strand, counting down.
TATAAACGAGTCGAGCCGAGTCGAGCTCACAAGCCTCAACGAGCCTAGCGTTCTTCTTCATTTTAGGGTTTTTAGCAGTTGAAAATAAAATTTTAGTTTAAATAGTCAAGTTCATGAGCATAAACGAGTATAAATTTGTATTGATTTAATGTCTGATTTTACAAAAGAATTTTAGTCAAGCTTTAATTAAGTTTTTTATAATACAAACGAGTCGAGTTTGAACACTAAATGAAGTTCGATCCAGGTCCTAAGCTTAACTGAGCTTTAAAAAATGTTTAAGATCGTTCATTTGTCTAATTGAACGAGTCTGAACAAGTTTAAATCGAGCCGAGCCCGAGCGGCTTGGTTCGTTTACCCTACATCCAAATATTCATTTTGAAATTATTTTGACTCATTTTCATTTATTGTGGACTTATTCTCCAATCAAACAGGGCTTAAAAGAAAAAAAAAATTCTTTTAAAAAATTAACGTCATGTATTTAATTAGTACAATTGTATTTTCTCTAGGTCCCTCGGGCCTCAACCTATGGTTTTTTATTAAAAAAAAAGTCTCAAATAGACAATGCACGTTTGGTTTTTTTTTTATGGATAATGTTATGATCAATCATTTTCTAACCCTAAATTCAGTTTATAAATATTTAAATTTTTTTAAAAATAGTAGAACTTATCAAATAAGGATATGTGTTTATATAAAAAATGAAACATATATTTTAATGAATTTGATATATGCATTGATAGAAAATGTGAAAAAAATTTTTTTATCAAAGCATATACCTTACTAAGGTGAATATATGCTCTGATAATTTTCTAATATATGCTCTGATAATTTTCTATCGATGCATATAAAACTGAAATTAGAGCTGAAATAAAAACTATGTGTAACATCACTTTTTTTTATTTTGTAAAAATTATCAAAGCATATACTTACTAAGGTGAATATATGTGATGTTTTGGTTGGGTGGAAAATAATTGTTTTATTTTTATTAGGCGTTGATACATTTAATGCATTTTGAAACTCCATTTGTAATTCATAGACAGTTCCCCAACTGTCTACACACTGCGATAGTGTAATACGACAATATACATTACGATAGTATATATACTACACTATCAAAGAAAAATATATTAGTAAATCTTAGTATACTTTACTTTATATAATAATACGATAATTATATATATACTTAAAAAAACATTAAGGAATACAAACGAGTATGTATACGGGATTGGGTATATCATTTTTCATTTTTATTACACAACAAACCGAAAAGTTATAATTGGATTATTCATATAAATTTATTTATTGGGCCTGAAAGTGGGCTGAATGGGCCCACCCCAATAGCTTGGATTTTCCTGGGCCTGTTTTAGGGTAGGATGCTACAAGGGCTCCTCCACCATGTTCCATTCAAAGTGGTTGGATAATGTAATGAGTGTTGTTACACACTTTTTTTTTTCAATCCCCAATTTTAGTCTCATATGAGTCCATGCAATTAATTAGAATATATATTTTATTTTTTATAAAAGTATGTATCTCTTCTTAGATGAGGTATACTATTTAAAAAAATTCAAAACACATTCTTTTGAAGAAAGGTAAATGTTTGTTACCTGAATTTATTGCTGAATTCGAATTATAAATTCTGAAATGAGGAAGAAATAAAGAATAGACATAAACCTAAAACAAAGAAAAGGGGGATAAGAACCCTATAAACAAACAAGTGAACTTAGGCCTGACCAAATCTCAGTTAAACGAGTTATCTAAACCAGTGGGACATACGCGTTTCCACCACTCACCCCACCTTGATCAAATTCTCATTTTGGAAGCGGACATCTGCCGCCTTCGCGATGTATTGTCCCCAATCCTTCATGCAAGCTTGAAATATTTTTTACATGTTCTCTTGATACACCTTCGCTCTTGTGAAGGTAGCCGCGTTCCTTGTTCTCCATATAGTTCATGCTCCCGCTGGTACGATTGCCTGTGAGATCACCGCATTCAAAATTCAAAACACATGTGGACTAGAATTGAAACTGAAAAATGGACTGTACGCAACATTATTATTTTTATTTTAAAGATGTAATTTTTTGTTACGTAATGGGGCAAATTTTTTTTTTTTAGTAAGAGACAAATATTTCATCACATGAGATATACATATAAAAAAGTCAAAGAATACGAGACTACAAAAAAAAAAAACTACATTAAAAGACTTTACCTAACATTTTTTCTTTCACGCAATCATGCTTCATATCTGACCCAGGTTGGTAAACCCTCTTTAATGTATGTTATCCAATATGATTCACATTTTACATGCATTTTGATATAACGAAATGAACAATTTAGCAAAATATGTATTTACGAAATTATTTTCTCAAGTGATATAATCTATGTGGTTCATAAATCATAATGAACGAAATTTTCCAAAAAAAGAAAAAAAAAAGAAAAAAAAAAAGAAAAAGCACTAACTAACTACTTATATAAACATAATTTTTTTATGTTTACGAAGTAGCTTTGTTGCTCACCAAACAAGACTCATTCAACTATAGTTTTATATCGCCAAGTCACAATCATATGCATTGACCCTCTAAACATATATTAATTTTTATTTTCAGATGTCAACATTAATTGCTTCCTGATGTATTGCCTGATATATATAATTCTATTCAAGCCTGATATATATAATTCTATTCAAGCAATCCTGAATCTTTTATTGATTGCCTAACTACAAGTTGACTCTGCAACAATTTCATTGGACTAGTCTGATAATTTATTATGGTTATATCTGATATTCACATAAAAGGTTAGAATATGAGAATGACACATAATATTTTATTATACTTTCTCAAAGAATCCAATAACAAATATGAAGTGTCAAACATTCATGCAATCAAAGGTGGTAATCCAAATATTGGTTGATTGTTGGATATGAGAGAGAGAGAGAGTGATAAACTTTTTTATCATAATTTTTATTAGCATTTTATGTAGAAGGGAAACATTTTTATATGACATGACTTGGTCCTCATAGACTAAGTGGAATTCATTAATTGTAAATAAAAGAAGTGGCTGCCCACTCAAATCAAATTGAATACATGAATGAAGAAACTCATATGAATCCAGATGTTCTGACTAGTTCAATTGGGTTAGTTGGTTACCTCAAAAACATATGTTCTTCCAAGAAAACTAGACATCCTACCAGAAAGAAAAAGAATGCCAAATCTGGCAGTAGCTCCAGCAGATGTCGGTGAGTGATTTCGCGCTTTTTGATCTTGAAAATCAAGTATTTTAGTTCAAGGTATAGTTAGTACTTATGTTTACTTTTTGACTCACCAAAACATACTAATTGAGAGTATTTTCAAATATTATGCATCAATATATACTATGGTAGAATTCATATAGATTGTCTGAAAATATATGCCAAATTTCAGAGGAAATCATAAGCTTCTAGAATTATATGAAACAAAGTATCTGGGACTTGTTTTATCTTTCATCAATACTATGGTAGTATTCATATATCTAATCAATTCTTGATTCAGTTTCCAGATAATGGCAATCCAATCACAAGTCTTGGTAAATCCTTACTGAATTCGATTTCCAAGATCATAGCACTAGTGTTAAGCATCGAAATCGAACAAGAGAACTTCATTGAATTCGGATGCTATTTGTACCGCGCTTCCCCAGTTATAATGGAACTAATGACATCCAAAAACGCGACATCGAACTTGACAGAGATCTTACAAAACCTTTCAAAGAGCGTTGACCTCGCAAAGAACCTCATCTCCAACTGCAGCCCTGAGCGGGCCCAATTGGTGATTCTGAACTACAAAGCACATTCGAACAGCTTGAGAGCACGATAAGGAACATTGGGGAAGGCCTGAATTCAATACCTTCTTCGACTTTCAGAGACGAATACGTCGATGTCGCTGCAAAGTCAATCTCTAGAGAGATGAAAGAAGCTCAATTTCAAGTGAATGGTGATCAAACAAACAAGCCAGACAAAGAGCCCCAGTCGGAGAATAATTTGAGTGATGTATCTATGTTAGTCAGAAGAGATAGTGATCTCTACCCGGGTAGGATTGAAGACTCTATCGAAGGCTCAAGCACCGACATGCCACGCTTGGTGGACTTCCTTAGAGGGATGGTTTATAATTCACACGAAAACTCGAACAATGGCGGCCAATCTTTGAAAACATTGCCACAAGTGGCAGAGTACATGGAGCCTCTCTACGATACGTTCTTCTGCCCGTTAACGAAGAGGGTCATGGAAGATCCGGTCATGATCGAAAGTGGCATCACTTATGAGCGGAGAGTGATAACAGAGTGGTTCAGAAGATCCGAAGAAGGTGCAGAGGACATCGTTTGTCCGATGACAGGGCAGAGACTGCTTTCAAGAGCTTTAAGTACTAACATTGCATTGAAGACCACCATTGATGAGTGGAAGGAGAGAAATGAGAATGCGAGGATCAAAGTAGCGCGCGCAGCGCTCACTTTGGGGAGTTCGAAGAGTATGATATTTGAGGCTCTGAAAGATCTGCAGCAATTGTGCAAGACAAGTCAAAACAAGGAAAATGTACACAATACGGGAATTGTTTCGATTCTTGTTCGGTATTTGGAATACCGGGACAGGAAAATTAGGCGTGAAACGATGGAGACTTTGCGAGTGTTAGTAGAGGATGACGAACATGGAAAGGTCTTATAGTACAATCAATCATTCTGCAGTCATTCTTGTAGTTCTAACAAGTATATGAAATATCTAATTGAGTATATACTCGATTAGATGAATTACAGAAACTGCAGGAGAGCATGTATTCAATTCATTTACGTACTCTACCTTACAAAAAAATTCAAAACATGTTGAGACTGCAAATCCTTAACATTTTTCCATATGTATATGATATGTGCTTAGATTACTATCACTATGTTATATGCAGGAAATAATTGCGAACACAAATGCTATTGAGACGGCGATGAAGATGTTGTCAAGCGATCACCACTCGGAGAGGCATGCAGCGGTTTCTTTCTTGCTTGAGCTGTCTAAGTCTCAAACACTTTGCGAGAGAATTGGATCTGTTGCTGGGGGAATACTGATGTTGATCACGATGAAGCTCGGCGACTCTGCCGATGCCTTCGCTGCGGAGAAGGCAGGGGAGATTCTGAAGAATTTGGAGCAATATCCGGAGAATATAAAATTCATGGCAGAGAATGGACTTTTGGAGCCACTTCTGAGAAATCTTATTGAAGGTAAGGTCTGCTTGTATCATTGAATGCTCAAAAGAAAAATATGAGATCACTTAAGGCATTAGATAGAGATTAATTTGATTATGAGAAAACAGAGTTCTCTGGGCATCTCATGCTCACTTTGGTTCTTAGGCTCCATTTATTTTGTGAATAAGAAATCTGGGTAAATGAAATATAGATGTGATTGTAGAAAACAAATCATGTTTTTTTTAGTGTAAAACTACAATAGTAATGCCTTCATAAGTTGGAATGAATCCTGATAGGTTTAGATGGGATGCAGGTATAAGTTATTCCTTCTTATCCATTAAAAAATATAACTATATTATAATAAGAAAGAAAATAAATTTATCTTCTGTACTGCTTTATGCCTGGATAAGCTATCCGCGAATCAAAGAAGGTTCGGTTCTCAAATAGTTTTCACCCTTCATGTGATCCAAGGTGTATATCAAGATAATATATCATCATGATGACTTGCTCAAAACACATATTCTTCTCATGTCATTAATCATAATTTTTGGACCATTATTTCTTCATCAATCCATGTCATTCATTGCATATGCCCAAATTACATAGAACTGATCAATAGGAATTCATTCCCTTGTGGAAGTTAAGTTTAAGCTTCCCCTATTTCACAGTATGTCATACAAAACTTGAATGTGAGATTAAATTTGGCATTCTTTATCAAAGCTAACATATTTGTAACATCTGTCTTTGTCTTTGGATTTCTTAATTTTAGAAGTCTAAATGTAAATGATTCCAACACAGGCTCTGAAGAGATGCAAATGGAGATGGGAAGCTATCTCGGAGAGATAGTCCTCAACGATGACACAAAACAATACGTCGCCGAGAGAGCCTCAGCATCCCTCATCAAAATGGTCCACAGTGGGAACACCCTCACAAGGAAATCTGCATTCAAGGCTCTCACACAGATCTCTTCCCACCGATCGAATGCAAAGACCTTAGTCGAGTCAGGCATCGTCCCCATCATGATCGAAGAACTCTTCACCCGAAGAATCTACAACGAGCCCATGAATTCAGATTTGGAGGCTGCGTCGATCCTCGCAAACATACTTGAATTGGGCTTGATTTTAGACCCGAGGCACTTCAAGTGAACTCGCGTGGGCACAGGATGGCGTCCGACTATGTGGTCTACAACATCGTGCACATGCTTCACAACTCCTCTCCCGAAGAGCTCAACACGAGCCTCGTGAGGATCCTTTTGTCGCTCACAAGATCACCAGATGCGATCACCAGAATCGTGTCAGTGATAAAAGAGAACGACATGAGCCACGCCTTGATCGAGCTTCTAAACTCCCCAAAAGAAGAGCTCAACATTGCCTGTGCGAAGTTGCTAACCACGCTTTCACCCCACATTGGCCACACCATTTCAGACAGGCTTTGTAGGACCAGAGGCCAGCCCGAAAGTCTAATCGAGAAGCTCGAAAGGACCCAAATCACCGAAAAGCACGCCATCTTCACGAACTTCCTCGCAAAGCTACCGTACCAGAATCTAACACTCAATCTGGCTCTACTTGAGAAGAACACAGTCACTACAATACTACAAAGGTTCAATGAAGTCCAGAGAGGGGAGACCAGGACGAGCAGGTTCACAAGGCCTTACTTGGAAGGCTTGGTGGGTATCCTAGTGAGATTCACAGCCACACTTTACGATCCTCAGATACTAAAAATGGCAAGAGCACACAATCTGACTTCAGTGTTCACTGAGTTGCTTATTAGTACAGCAGGAAGTGATGAAGTGCAGAGACTCGCAGCCGTCGGACTAGAGAATCTATCATCAGAATCTGTGAATCTATCCAAGATTCCCCAAGAAATCCAAGTCAAGAAGAGTTCCCTACAGAGGATTTTTAGTGGGTGTTTCACAATTCATCCCACAAAGGAGTACAAATTGATGGCTTGCCCAATTCACAGGGGGGTCTGTTCTTCACATGAGACATTCTGTTTGTTGGATGCAAAGGCTGTGGAGAGGCTGATTGGGTGTCTGGAGAGTGAGAATTCTAAGGTTGTGGGGGCTTCATTGGCTGCTATTATAACTCTATTGGATGAGAGAGTTGATGTTGATAAGAGTGTGGTCTTGCTAAGTGAGGCGAATGCGGTGCGACGTGTTTTGGGTGCGCTGAAGGACCACCGGGAGGAGTCTGTGCGGAGGAGATCGTTGTGGGTGATCGAGAAGTTCTTGATGCGGGGAGGGGAGGGATCAGTGGTTTTCGATGATATATCGAGGGATCGGTCGCTGCCCTCAACGCTGGTGAGGGCATTCCACCACGGGGAGGGCAGTACTAGGCAGATGGCTGAGAGGATACTGAGGCACCTGAACAGGATGCCTGGATTCTCTAATAAGGTTGTTTTGTAGGCTCAGTTGAGGAATTGTTGTATGTGGTACTGATTAGTATTGCTTGTCCTGTTTTTTCTCTGCACAAATTAGTGTCATGTATCCATGTAGGATGAGATTAATAAGCAGTGTCTAAATCCCATCAAGTCTCGTCAGCTTAAAATGAGGTAGTGAAACGTATTCGCCATATAACAATTTTAATCATATATCAGTTTCACATTAAAAAGTGGCGAGACCTGAAGGGATCTAATACCATCTGGATCTCCTCTCTCTATGAATGTTATATACACATATAAAGTGAGGATAGAGGTTGAGAAACCCAGGATAACAAAAATCATTAAAGAAAAGTTTTTTTTGGCACAGTCTTTGGAAAGAGTGTTGATTCTCTGATAAAAATTTTAACTAATTTAGTGAGCTAAACTATCACAAAAGGACATGTCATCTTATCACTTTTTGATATTTATGCTATGACATACGTGATTGATTTTATATCAGTTTGGGTCACAAATTTAATCATTTTTTTTTGTTAGTAGATCATTTTTCTCTCAAAAAGTAAATGGCATTCTGAATTTGAGTCTCAATAAGTAAAATTTGATACATTCTTATCTTGCCCAGCAACTCAGAAATAACAAGGCTAATTAGATAACAGAAAAAGATTAGTTTGGTTTAGACCGCTTCAATAACAAAATCAATGGGTCTGGTCCAAAAGTTTGAATATCCAATTCAGGCATAACTCTTCAAATACTACAAAAATTTGAGTGATTTTCTGTTGAGTGTTGTGTTCTTATCCTTGACTTATCCGGTTTAACTTGGTCATGTTGTCCTATTCAAGGAGAAATGGTCAAATTTACGTTGAGGGCCTTTCTTCAGAATTATTACATTTCAAGTCCCTGCAGTGGATTAATTATTATAAAGACCCTCATACTGTATTATTCACAATTTAGCCCCCCTCAATCCTTGATGCTCAATAAAATGCAACTACGTTCCGATTCCATCCTCTAAACCCAATTAACATTGGCTAGTATACTATTTGTACTCAGACCCCTAAATGAATTTTTTTAAAACATAAATCCCTTTTAAATTTACTCTATAACTAGATCATAGATTTGCAATCCACACTCTTGAATTCTAATTCTCTCTGGATATAGAAACACAATGTTTCGTGAGTGATTCTGTGTATCTTGGATTTTCTCAACTAAACATTAGAATTCCTCATTAGGAATTCTTTCCAAGGACTTAATTTGAATAAAAAAAAATTAATCTAGTAGTGGATTACAAATCTTGGTAAGGACTGGAATTATAATTTCCCTTTCACTAATTTTAGCCCTTTGTGCAACAGAATCCGTTATAGTGTCCCACGCATACATAAATTCTTAAGCAGCTTGAATCCACACAAATTGTTATACACCAAAACACAAATAAACCAAGCAAGATTCAGATTTGATTTGATTAAATTTTGCATGGATGGCCTAATTAAAAGCCTTGTTTGAACTCTCTCAAAGATTAATTCATTGATTAATCAGAAACAAAATCAAGAATCAATGGGATCTTTTTCGGTGGAGGAGTTCGTCGGCGATGGGGCGTTGAAGGAGCTGGTGCCGAGGCTGGTTGAGGAATGCTGGGATGACGTTCCGACGCTGAAAGCTTTGAATTCCGACGATATGGATCGTATTAACATGACCCAGAAACAAAAGGTCAAAATTTTATGTTATGTGTTCTTTAATTTTGTTTTAGATTCCTGTTAACGAAAGAATTTTTTTTTTGTTCCACACGTTTTTTGTGATTGGAATGAGTTCTAGTTGTTCCCAATTTGAATGAATGATTAACTGCAATTCTAACATTCACAATATCTGTAGTCGATCACAAATAGTACCATAGGAGATTGGATCACAAACATAAGAATAACATGTTGGAATTTGTGTATAAGCTTTATTGATTCAGGTTTAGAAAAGATGGGGGAGAATGATGGTTTTTTTGGGGGATGAAGAGGAATCTCAATATAATTATCATAAAATTTTGGATGCATAGAATCGATAATTACTTTGAATTCCAGAATCAATATTTTTTTGAGCTGAAGATGGACAATTGTTACAATGATTTCTACTGCAAAACTGAAGTTACAATGTTTGAAATGGTGGTGAGGGAAATCGGATAATTACTTTGAATTCAATTGTATCATGTCATGTACCTAATTTAAAGGAATGATGTTCTGTTGCAATCCTAACATACGCTCTACAATTTAATCATGACAAATAGCATTAAAAAAAATCAGATTAAACTGTTCTGCTTGGAAATTAACGTATAGCAAAAAAATACCCCCTTAGCGGGGTGGTCGAGACACACCCTCCTCCAAGGGAAGGTCGGGAGTTTGAATCCCAAGTTTATTAAGCAAAAAAAAAAAAAAAATTATGTATACATAATTTTCTTTAAAAAAAAACAGAGAGAACAATAATTCCCCGTTGGAACTTATATATGTTTACGGTCCCATTTGCAATTCTTGTTATATGAAATTTTCTAACAGAACACATTCTTTTATATAAAAAATGATGTTCAACCTTGGATGAATTGAGTCAATTTTTTTATGTTTTTCATAACAGAGAGTATATATTGAGATACCAAAGTGTATTTAGGCAATTCCAATCTATGTGTTGTTGATGTGAAAAATGCCAATAAGACTGTATAATGGACCGAGCGTATGTTGCAATTCGAATGTTCACAATGTCTAACATCATTTCTACATGTTTTCAAGTCAGGATGCGTTGGAGCTCCGATCCTACCTCCATGATCTAATGATGATGCAATACGCCGACCGCCTCGAATCCTCCGATAAGACCCTCCCTGAGCTCCTCGCCTCCACCACCCACACCCTCACAACCCAATTCGCCATGAAGCGCGACCATGCCGCCAAATTCTCCGATGCCACCTCTGCCATTCGTTTCCGCTCCCGCTCCCTCAACCACCTCTCCACCCACTCAAGGGAGCTCAAGTCCATGAAAGTCCCACTCCGTGACGCCACCCTTAAAAACGCGTCGGGGAAGTTCGAATGGTCAGTGCAGGTAAGCTTGTTAATTATCTGAAAAATCTATATATGATCTGAATCCGTATCTGAAAAATTAGAAATGTACGATATTTGAATATCTGGAGTGCGGATATGGATATCAATATATCCGATCTAAAAAATATCTGAATCTAACATATATTATAAAATTTTATATGTTTGTATTATATATTGTTCTTATTTATTATCTTGTATGATTAACTGCAATCATGATATATTATATTATTATTAAAAAATTTAATGTATGATATCTGAAAAAGATAATAATCTTTAAAATCCCAATTTTAATTTTCATCTCTTCTCTAATATATATCACATAATTATTCAAATTAATGTAAATATTTAAACATGTCGATTATTCCAAAAATATCATTCGTATTCCAAAGAGATCCGAATTGAAAAACTAATATCCGTCTGAATGATTAGATGCTAACGTATGCAATCCATGTATCCGATCCGTTGCAGGTTTCAATCACCGACGTCGGGATCAAGGACGGGCGCGTGTTCAAAGGTGTGATCACCTCGGAGCCCGTCCCGCCCATTCTTTGTGGGTGCGTGAAGCCCCCGCCGATAGGGGAAGACGTCGCGCCGTACTCCTCGATAGAGAACGTCGTGGTCGAAAGGCTCACAGTGGAGTATCGCATCGGGGCGGGCATGGATTTGAGGGCCTCCGCCGAGGCGGTGAAGGCCTCTGACCTTTGGAAGGATAAGCCGGCGGTTTTACTATGCGTTCGTCGCCCTGGGTAATGTATACCGGAATGAAAGAGTCATCATGGAGTCTGAATCCAGTCATGATTGGCTTCGGTCAGGTCAGTTATGTCAGTATCGATCTGTACAACCCTTTAATTGAACCATACAACCTATGAAATCAAACTGCACAATCAATTGCTGAGTACTTGTTCACTCTCCTATTGGATAATGATGATACTTAGGAATCTATGTTTTCTGCAATAGCTAACCATATCCAATAAAAGAGTGGAATATATATCAAATAATTGGTTGTGCAGTTTGATTAGACTATACAGTTCGGCACTGATAGGACTGACTGAAGACAGTCCTGAATGAATCTGGACTCATCATTATGTGAGTAGTTATTATATTTATATTTGAATTTTTTTGAAGTCTTTGATTGTTATAATAATAATTTTGAATGTGTTGCAGATGTGTCATGTGTAGAGCTGAAGCGCACCAGCTCTATGCGAGGAAGCCAGTGTTTGATGCGCTTGGTTTTCGCTTGATTGCCATTTTTCATGAAGAAATTGAGTCTGAGGCACTTCCGTAGCTCATTCATGCTTTGATTTTCAGACACCCAATTTGTAGTGTTTGGAAACAGATTTACACAGTTTATTGGGGGGATTCTGTTTTTGAAAGAGTATACTTAATTTAAACTAATTTTCAAACACCCTCATCTATTCTAGATGATTTTTTTATAGGTGCGTTTGAAAACACAATTTTTAGTCATAAAAAATAATTTTTCACTAGTAAAGATATGTTTTCTAAAAAAAAAGCAAATTTCTCTGACAACGTATTTTTGTTAGATTATTGAAAGAAATATTTATTTTCAAATAGCTATAGCTTAAAAATAGTTTTTGAAAATAATTTTTCTGATAACATATTTTTGTTAGATTATTGAAAGAAGTATTTTTTTATAATTAAACCATGTCTTTTGTCTTCTTAAAAAGCTAAGATCACTAGTCTCATTTGAAAACAAGTTTGAATTAAGTACTTCCAAACATTTTCAAAACTGTCTTGAGACCCATTTCAATATGCTGCTCAACTACCCAAATTCTAAAAAAACCATCTCCATTTTAAAAACAATGTTTTTGGAGAATTTGAAACTCCAAAAAATTTGCATAGTAAACATTTGAATCCAGACCTCCACCCAAATGCATATTTAAATAGAACCCAAGTGAAGAAATTTTTTTTTTCTTTTTCAAATTTGTTTCCAAATGCCACACTGAGATGCACTTGTTTTGAATGCTTTTCCATTTGTTTTACCAGGTGAAGGACTTCTGGCCGAGGTACTGGGGAGGCACAGTAGTCCTGGACCGGAAGATGGACTTCTTCAAGGCGCTCGGCGGGGGGAAGCTTCAGCGGACGCGGTTCATAACGGCGCTCCTCAACAAGCGCACACGCGCGAATTACAGGCGCGCGAAGGCCACCGGAATGGAAATGAATTGGGTGGGGGAGGGGCTTGTCATGGGCGGGCTTTTCGTCGTTGGGGCAGGGGACGCTGGCATCGCCTACCAGTTCGTCGAGCGGAGTTTCGGGGATTGGGCGCCCATCGCGGAGGTCATCGACATATGTAACCGGTTGCAGGCGCCTCGGCCGTGCTCATAAAGATTTATATGGATGTGTGTGTGTACATGTGTGGTGTTTTTGTATTGAGAGTTTGATCTGGGGAGATTGATATGCTCTCCAACTAACTATATATATATATATATAGCGACGGACCCGGGATTTTCTCTAAGCCACTGTTTGGATAGAGAATTAAGTTATTCTGAGGTTTATGACTGTTCTAGTATAAAGAAGAATAAATTGATTTTTGATTTGGTTGTGTTTTGAATTATTCTCGTTGGAAAATGTAATAATAACGTTTTTTGTTGTTTTGATAAAATGTGAATAAAATGTGAATAAAGATTTACAAAAGTGAAAAAATGATGACAATTAATTTGACAATGGACCCACATATTCTTTTATGTTGAATGACCTGTAATAAATTAATTCAGGGGTTAGTTGGAATCCATATACCATTTTATATCAGTTATCTATTTCAATATTCCAAACACTCATTTTGAGATTATTCCGACTAATTTTCACTTATTCGCTAAGCCCATTTTGCAGTCCTCCTACAGTGCAAAAGTGTTATACACATTGTGATACGCATGGTCGTGTATGAAAATTAATTATTATTATTTTTTTACAAAAAAAAAGTGCATTAGTATATCTCAATATATATTTAACTTTTTATAATAATATATATACTTCAATTGATAAATGCATATTTAAAAAAAGGGTGATGATTGCAAATAAAGTTGCATATAGGGTTGAACATATTATTTTTCATTTTCTGTGTAAATCTCATGAGCACTGTATGACTCAATTTATTTTACGACTGATTTATAGACCTATATATTTGAAATTATACATGTATTTCTTAATAATTTTTTGTAATCAAAGTATATATATCATATATCAGATTAAAGAAATAATATTTTATTGGAAACAATAATAATAGTAATGGTTAGGAATGACTGAGTGCATCACTAACCAGGATAAAATGTTAAAGAAAAAGTCGAATGGTAGGAAGAGGTGAAAAAGGGCTACCAAGTTGTCAATATATTTTTTTTGGTTTAATTGAAATAAATTAATAATTGATTATCTCAACAAAAAAAATAGTTGCCTATGCCAAGTCTGTCTTCTTATAAAGGACAGCTAGTTAACCACTGATTGGAGACAATTTTGGACAAGATGATTTAATAGTGGTCCCACTCTTTATCAACTACTAACAAAGATAAGCTGTTTTTCTGGTGAGTAATCAACTGTCTAAAACAACCATCCAAAGTAGTTTTGTGTATAAACAGTCATTCAGTCAATAAAAAAGAAAGTACCAAAGAAACTAGAACAATAAAGCAGGACATCTCACCATGTCCAGGTGTTTGAATATGAATTATTGATGCCAACTAAAGACCTATCAGGCTATCACCAACTCCACCAAAGCTCCGATGTAATGTTACAAAACCACATAATGAGAGTGCACCAATTATTTAATGAGAGTGCACCAATTATTTATGTACACCAATAAAAATTTGTCTGATGTTTGTTTATTGGCCCACACAAAGGATCCGAAGAGTTTTTTCAGGTATACAATAGTTATAATATGATATGATATAAAGAAAACTTGATGACTTGTTCAATATCTATAATTTTTTATCTTATGTGTTTCTTATTATTTTGCAATTATGATAATGATTACGGTTTATCAATAATGAAAAGACAAACATAATTTTCAACTCATCCACTCTCTTATTCCTCTAACAAAAGGGGATATATGTATCATTTATATTTTTATCTATGAAAATTAAATCAAGAAAATAAGTGATGGCATTCAAACTGTCCCTAGAGGCCTTCTTTTACCAGAACCTGTTGGAGGTAGTTAAAAAAATTACACCTCTTTAAGCTAGTTCTACTGTGCTCCCGCATTTACCAAAAGTTGTTCAATACTAGAAATGGTATTCGTGGGTTTAACAAATAGAGACCAAATGGCTTTTTGAAGACTTGGAAAGTCTTCATTTTCAAGCTTCATTGGAGCTGGAGCCACACCAACAATTTCCATATTCAAAACTCCAAAATGGAGCCCCATTGGAGTTGCTGTTACACACTGTCTTTCTTTTAATTCTGTATTTAATCTCAATCTCATAAACCTATATCATATCAGATGATTATCCATTAATTATTTAATTTTTAACCAACTGTTATTCAAAAAATAAATAAATAAATAGGGCCTCGGATTTCATTGCACGTGTCAGTGCGTATATACCCTTGTCGGGGTTAAATATAATGCTAATAAAAAAATCAAGCCGAGATTTTTCTCTGGGTACGTGTCATTTTTCAATGAGTGTTTTTGTTGTTAAATCTTCCATCAGTCACTGTCAGATGATAGACCAAAATATAAAAACAGAATACTTGAAATCCACTCTTGTTTTGGTTTGTCTAATTGATGCTGCTGTTGTTCTGCCAGACCATTTCATAGGTGCAATTTTTGGTGATCTATAGGAGTATTGCTGTTGAGGATTTATGGCATCCTTTATAGTTGAGGAGTTCATTGGAGGAGGACCCTTCAAAGAGCTGGTGCCAAAGATGGTGGAGGAAGGTTTTGATGATGTGCCAAAGCTGAAGATGATGAACTCAGATGACATGGATAGGGTGTCCATGACACACCAACAGAAGGTGAATTTGTCCCCCCCCCCCTCCCTTTTTTGGGATCTAATCAGTGTATCACATTAGTTCTTAATTATGTTCAAAGGGGAACTGACACGTGTCACTTTAGATGTTTAGCATAAGCTTATTTTTTACAATTTTAATCCTGTATTGTCCTATAAGTTTATCTGATTATTCATTTTGAATCGCAATGTCATGACTTGAATTGTGAACCATCTTATTTTTGGTGGATACAGGAAGATATCTTGAACCAATCTATTATCTCTAAAAGTGTAGGCTAGTTTAATAACCATTCTCATTTTTCTTTAGCTGAAGCACCCAAATAAATGGCTGTTTGAAATCCTTCATATTTGTGATCCTTGAACTGTCCAAACAAAATTCCGTTATTTTTTTATTTTCACAAAATCTACTTCCTGGAGAAGGACATATTCTCCTTTTATACTAGAGTTAACAAATTGGTCCTAAATATCTGCTTTTACAAATAAATTCCATGTATACATCAATTCGCTGTGTAGTATTCCTCTATCTGTCCCTTAGAAGAGAACGTTCCAAAAGGGATATTGTAGTTAGAATTGGTTTATTGTCATCTCATTATGAAAGAAACTGGTTCAATAAGAAGTCTAAAGATCATTGAAGGCAAGGTTGAATAATTCAAGGAGGCTTGAATTTCAATGTTTAAATGTTTCAGATGAAGCCCCTGTTTCATTTCATCTTCTTTTTCAACAATTCAAAAAAAAAAAAAAATCCTTGATCATATATTTAGGCCATTTTTTCTTGGTCTAACGGTAACCCATTCTATGCGTTCTTGATATTGGCTCTTTTAGGATGCATTGGAGATAAGGACATACCTGCACGATCGATTTCTGATGCGATATGCAGATAAACTCGAAGCCTCAGGGAAACCTCTGGTGGAGCTTCTGAACTACAATACTACCATCCTTTCTTCACAATATGGTATGGTGAGAGGTCACGCCGCTCGGTTTAGGACACAAAGCAAATTGTCCAATGAAACCAATCATGTTAGGATCAAAGAAGGGCATGCCTTTAAAGGAATTGTAGCATCTGCACCGGTAGAGGCCAGGCTGTGTTGTTGCATTCGCCCTCCGCCAATGGTTGAAAACGTCTCCCCTTACTCTTCCATTGAAAACATCTCAATTGAGAAACTCGCACCGGAGTACAAGATTGGCATGGAGCGGTTGGTGGAGTTGAAGGCGCCACCCATGAAGGCTTCGGAGTTGTGGAAGAATAAACTGGTTGTGCTTCTCTGTGTTTGACGCCCTGGGTAAGTAGGACCTCTGGGTTGGCTCATTGGCTAGAGTCATGGTTTTGATCTTCATAAGTTTCAAATTTGAAATCCCTTGAGCTTATCTGATGCACAAGGTTTAACTCCTTAAAGTTTGGTAACCCTTCTCATTCTCGTTCTATTAGAACACCTGGATAAATGATCTTTGGAATTTTCATCCTTGAGGTATCAGTGGCTCAAACAAAATTATCTTCGTTCCTTCTTCCCATAGAATCTGTCAGAATTGGATTCATGAGGAAGAAAGAATCCTCCTTCCACACTAGGATTATTAAACTGTTCGTTCATGTACACAATTCTTTTACATTTTTATTTTGGGTTTTTTTTTCATCTGGTGATTTGTATTTCATTGGATGTGCTTATATCGCAGATGTATCATGTGTAGAGCCGAAGCTCATTGTCTTTATGCGAGGAAACCCGTATTTGATGCATTGGGTGTTCAGTTGATTGCGGTACTCCTGGAAGAGATAGAGGCACGGGTAAATCCCGATTCATACGATTTCTACGGTTAGAATTAGGAATTGGAGAGATAACGTCATGGACAATAAGCGAACAACAATGGCAAATATATATTACAAAGAAGAAAATCCTTAAGAAGGAAAAGACTAAAATATCTTGAAGTATGTACAAAATCTCTAACATCTACGGCTAAATTCAAATTGCGTGACTATGTGCATTCAGGTTAAGGACTTTTGGCCACGCTATTGGGGTGGGGTTGTGATTCTTGACAGAGGAAATGAGTTTTTCAAAGCTCTTGGAGGTGGGAAGCAAATCAAAGAGAACTTCATTACAGGATTTGTTTTCAATGCCCGAGCGAGGGCTAATTATAGGCGTGCCAAAGCCACCGGACTTGAACGGAACTTAAGAGGGAAAGATGGGACTAAGGGTGGGCTTCTTGTGGTCGGTCGCGGGAGAAGTGGAATTGCTTATCAGTTCATTGAGAGGAATTTCGGAGATTCGGCACCCATCGATGAAGTCATAGAAATCTGCAGTCAATTGCAGGTACTCCCCCTTAAGTAAAAGCTGCATTATAGTTTACGTAAGTCTTTTTATGTGAAGTAAGGTCGTGACATAGTGACGTAAGTAATTGATAATTTAGTATATAATGTCTTGAATTCATTGTTTTCATTGAAAATCGTAGCTTTATATCTATGGAATTTCAACAATATTAAGAATTCTGTAAGAATGGAAAATTCTCATAAGGGATTCTTTGTTGCACAGAACATATGTCGTTGTTTAGCCATATCCATAGGTTTCAGATTACAATGTTTCTTTAAGAATGACATAATATCATACAAATTTGACAGGTCTGTAAGTCATAATTCAGAAAATTAAATATAGGCAAAGTCTCTGCTTGGATCTGCTTTTCCCTGAGTTGTTTCTTTTGTGGCTCAATGTGGCTCCTCATCTTTTACTAGAAAAATTGAAAATTAGAAAATAATATCATTATGATTGAGAATTAGAAAGTTTAACATCTTTTCCTAATGTATACCTTTCATGGACAAAAAACAAAAAAAAACAAAAACAAAAAAGACTATCATGATAGTTGAAAATTCAGAAGGTAAACAATAAGCTCTAATGTAGTTGCATTCTTGCATGTAATTTTGGACTACAAGTGTCTTTAATAATGTGCAGAAATAGAGCTGTCTGAAGGAGAGAGTTGTAGAACATCAGAAGCAGCAGAATAGGATCCAAGAGTTCTTTCGCATGTATGTATGTCTTTTTTTTTGTAAGTTGTACCATATACTCATATTTGTGTTAAATATGTGTTTATATATGTTCATGAACTATAAATTTGGTTACATCTCTTTCAGATATATTTCATGGATTGGATTTTATTTTAAATGAGTGATAGATTAATGGTGCTGATAGAATGAAGAGGTTGACTATTTACAACAGAGAATGAAAGATGGTCAGTGCTTCTCAGTAGAATGAAAGAGCACCAACTCATACCAACTGAAATTTGTCCACATAATCATGGGCAGATGTCTTTGATACTCCTCAATATGGAAAACATCAACATAAGACTATTCACTCCAATATGGAAGCATTATAATATCACACCTGCCTCTTATGCAGTATGCCTTCTCCAACTTTGGTTAGAAAATTGAAGAACTCCATTGGTCTAAGTGCAGAATTTGAAGTGCCTTTGCAAATAGGACAGCTTTTAGAGAAACATGTGAACAAAATATTTCTTCTCATTCTTTTTTCCAAAGAAAATTTGACAGCAGGCATGTATAACCTTTATCATTAAGTACTCTGTCTTGTTAACCGAACACTTTATTATTTTTCCATGGAAAGACAACTTTAGAACTCTCAACTCATATCAGATAACTGCATTTTCTTATAGAGCCTCTCCTTGGTATGTCTTGGTTTATGCATAACCAGAGAAAATATGAGCCTTGTTTTTTGGTAGTGGATATCTCTCCCCATAGTCCGGATCCTTTATGATAAAACCACAGAGAAACCTTATGACATTCAATCAGATGCTGCCACTTAAGCGGTGTAATTTTTTTTTTCACTTTTTTAAAAACTCTTCCCGGTAAGAGTCAATTGACTTTTTTTTACCGTTGTTTAACGACAGAGGATCCCTACACCTCCCCATGGGGAGGCCCCGTCTCGAATCTCAACAAGATTGAATACTTAATGGACTGAGTTCGGTTAAGAACCAGTGATGGTCCAAGTCTCCGTAATACTAGGTATTGATATGGTACAAGAAGACTGAAATTGTAGTGTAAAGCATATTTGGGCTGGTTTTGTGGGCCTGTTCACACAGTTTTTTTTTTGGTATGGATTATGGACAAGTAATTAAGCAAAACTCCATAATATTAGTAAATGTTATGGTTTGATCCATGGATTTGGACGACCTTGCTATTTTTTTATTTAAAAAAACAGACTCTTCATTTGCTCTTCGATCTCTCATGGCCTTTCTCAGACCAACACATCCCACTTTTGTTTGAAAGTATAAATACCTAACAATAAGATGTATTTTATAACATTCTGAACAAATGAAGATGTATTTTATAACACACTTAAATATATCGTTTGTATATTCATTCACATTTGTGAAAATGATAACAAAAGAAATAGATAAATGTTATTTCAACTTTTATGCGGAACAAATTTCACTTTTAAATATTTTTTTTATAGAAACGGTAGATTGACGCGTTAATATATTAAGAATGAAGTTTGAGACAAAAACAAGTTACTTGAAGTTTCAATAGAAGAGGTATCTACCAAACTCCAAACCCACATACCCCTTTATTTATACCCTATTTTGATTTTTCAAATAAATAAAAAATAACTCATTTTTTATTCATTATTCTATCTCTTATCCTATTGTCATGATATACCCTTGTTATATTAACTATACATTCAAGAAGCTATAAATGCAGGGCAAATGCAAATTCTATTACCCCAAAATATGCAAATATCCATTCATGAATTCATAGTGATAGGACACGCAAATCCACGGCTTAGCACATCCGAGTTCCCTCAACCGTCCGATCAGTGGTCTGTTACGGATAAAACCGAAAGAGTGGGAGGATCACTACAGGCTCACTCATTGGACGGTTGGGAACTCATTTTCGCCGCGATTGTTATGTGGGACCACTCATCCATGAAGAATCCACATCAATCCAACGGCCCACGTAAAAAGCCCATGATCGTGACGTACTGCGACAGACAGTACTGATAGAATTTATTGCGGGGCATTTCGGGGAAATAAATGGTGGTCCCTCGGACCAACCGCCGCAGGATCTTCGTCCATTCGGTGGATTTCATCATCAGACGTCAGTACGGGCTTCAGGTGGGGATTGACTGTTGTTCGTTCGATCGGTGATCCCTCGGAGTTGGGACCACTGGAATGCAACTTTCGCAAGGACAGAGATCCTCGCAATCTCAGGTGGGACCTACAAATGGATTTCTGGGAAAATTAGATTAACTCCTGTAAAAATTTTAAAGTAAATGTTAGACATAGTTCCATTTATGATCTTGTCTGCATTTCGCATAGTTTTAATTTTTTTTCTTAATACACACATAGAGTCATATTAATATGTATTTGTACTGAAATCCGTCTAGATATATAAAAGTTTCAACAAATTCTTATACATATGTTGTACCCTTTTACTATATATAGTCATGTTTTTTTCACTAAACTATATAAGTAAATGGTTTTCTTAAATGGATTAAGCGTGAAAGATAAGTGTGTTTGTTCTTTTTTTTTTTTTAACGAATAGAGTTTTCAGGTGACATTTGAGATCACACTTGAAGTTCATTACACATACATTTGGATGGTGATATAAACTATTCTATGATAGATGACTACTTCAATATTGATAACCATTTGAGGAAAATAAATAATTTTATGTTTGATTGTATTTTTATTTATTCTCATCTGAAAACATAATATTGATTTTTTTTTTACTATTTGATTGACTATGAATAAGTTGGATAAAATGTGGATGGATGTTGATGAGGATTTAAAAAGAAAAAACAATGACTTGGACGTGTGGGTAATTAATTTGAATTTTGACATGAGAACCTTTTATATCAGTGTGGGTAATTAATTTGAATTTTTGACATGAGAACCTTTTATATTAGTGAGATAGATTGTACAAAATAATACAATTTCAAAAGGACATGAAATATCAAACTAAATTATTATTATATATTCTGATATAATTATATCCACTTATTCATTGGAAAAAAAAAATTGGGTTTATTCATCCTTAATCCACCTTATTTCATGTATATTCTTCTACCGATCAGGGCCTTCATTGATCAAATTTTTATAACTGACTATTTGGTTTAATCTTAAATACAAAGAGTAATCCAGCTTTGGTCAACACATGATGAGTGTGAACTTATTTTACTAAGTTGTGCCAGTAGTACAGCTATCATTGACAAAACTAAAGTTTCATTGCATTACTGTAACACATCTCCCAGAGTTTCACATTATAACTTGTATAACACAGCTGTAGTCAACAGCTGGTGAGAGATCTTAAACAAATACTCTGTCAGGACTTACCAATTACCAACTAATATCAGGTCTAACCTTGCTTTAATTAAAAAAAGTGATATTATATTTTAGTCATGTTCTTTAAACACTGTGTTTAACAAATCATTACCTTATCGATTTCTGTGAAAGAAACCTCTATAAATGATTCCATGGCAAGTGATATTTTTTATTTTGCCTTTGAAGTTTGATGAAGTAATGTCTAAAAGTTCAAAGTAAAGAATTCACTTCATATTAGGAAAAAAAGCTTTGGTTTCCAAACTACATATTAGCTCATATTTAGAACTTGTATAGTGCATTGAAGAATCTGATGTTGAAAAAATAAGTTGTGAATTGAAAAACTGAAGAGGAAGAAAACTATCACACAAACCAGATATGAGATTTAAATAGTTCGACAAAAGATTCTCTGTCCATAAAAAGGAAATAATTCTTCTTTATTTTCTGGATTAGACTCTCTCTCACACAATCTAGAGCCATACATCCTCTCAATAATACAAGAAATTTACTCATAAAAGAAATTACAAATAAAAGGAATTACACAATTGACATTAAACGTACAAAAAAATTAAGGTTGGTGGCTTCTTTGTCTGTAGTTCTTCCCTAGTGTCTAGTCACTGGAATGCAAGACATCAATCCAACATCAGTGGATGTGTTGACGCATGTATGTTATTCAGAACCATTTATGAGGTTGTATAGTTTCACCATTATGAATACCTGGTATCAAAATGCATGATTCACAGACCATAGTGAACCAAGAAAGGTGACATCTAGCAGTACATACAACTTAAGAATGACATTCTAATTTTCTGATCAATGTATCAGTTTTGATTGGTCATCACAACTATACAAGAAGAAACACTTCCATGCTCATGAAATCAAATATGTTTTCAATTAATTAAATATCTGATGGAAATTTGAACAACCATTTCTCTCCCATCCATCCCTCAAAACATAGCTTGATATATATAAATATATAGCTTACATTAACAGCCATTTCAAACAACCCATTTGAAATAGAGCATATGCATGGGCCTCATCTTTTATGTAATAATTTCTCTCGACAAAAATAATGACGCAAGCCGTATAGTATCGGGGCAGGTCACCCTCTGTTATCTACACAACAAGAAGTGATTGTGAGCCTTATCTTTGTATTTCTTCAATCATTGAAGTAGTTGAAACATATATTTGCGGCCAGACATCAATCCTCAACTTTCATACAAGTCGATGGTGGCAATGAACCTGCAAATCCCAGATGAGAATGTGCATGCTATTATCATTGGGAAGATCAGATGGAGAATCCGTCACGAGGTTTACCGCTCAACTCTTGAGGATTAAGTGGGGAACCATTGTTGTTGAAGGTCATTTGAACAACATTGTTGAGCTCGTCATCCCATGCATTTGGCATCTGCATGTCAGCCAAAATTTAAGAACTAATATACACAAATTGTCTTTCTTTTCGGTTCTTCGTGAACGATTATGAAAAAGATCAACTCGATTTACGTATTTCTCATGTGGTGGCATGACCTACATCATTCAATTACTAAGGATGAAAACTGTCGAAAGTCTATTTTTCTTTGTTTACCTTACTAAAAAAAACTAAATTATAGCAGTGAACATACACACCAATCAGAACCAAGGGATTAAACAAGAATAACTGAACCGGATTTTTAGATGATATATCTTGAACCATGATACTTGAAATGATCTTACAGTGGTGGCATGACATAACTGTTTATAATTAGACTGAAATCATCAAATGAAGGATTCAAGTAATCGATGACTGAAATTGAATTCCTTTGGTTTCCTTTTCAATGAATTCCAACTCTCCCTCTTACAGTTCTCTCTCTACCAAATTGTTACAGAATCATTTTGTCAAAAATTGCAGAATGAACATGTTTACATGATCTAGTTATTCATGTATTTATTCAAATCAACAATAAAGAATCATGGGATATCTCATAAAAATAATATAAAATATGCTTGGCTAATATTCATGTAAAAAAACCTGAGCTGTAGGTTCTTTGAATCCATTCATGGCAGTCAACTGAGCAGTAATGGCTCTTCTAAGTGCATCCGAAGGGCCTCCTAAGCCAGGAAGCGCGGCCTGGATCAGTCCCTGCTGAGACTGGTGTAGCTGAGGATGAACCATGTCCGGTGAGAATCCAATGGCTGATGATGATGTGCCACCCCGTTTATGAAAAAGCTGTCACAAAATTTTACAATATTGGATCAACCATCACTCTCAGAAGCAATGTTAATCGCAAGAAATGCTATTCACCAACATCGAATTCACTTACATCTTTTGTAAAAAGTCCCTCTACGTCCAACCGAGGATTAACAGCTGAAAGTTTCATCGACAGGAACTGAAATAATGGAAACAGGGAAAAAATTATTATTGAAGCATGAGAGAACAAACATGCAAATTATCACCAAAATCACAATTTTTAAGGATACATGCCTCGACTTGTCTCTGCAGTGATTGAACATAGTTGATGATTTCATCTAGCATAACAGCCTTGCCAGTGACCTGCAGTCCATAAACTCATAATTTTGCCAATACCAATACAAATATTGATGCATTTTAAAAGGACTAATACAATGCAAAATTGAATACCTTACTACAACCGGGCACAAGGTCCTGGAGAAACTTCATCCGTTCGCTGATCTTTTCTCTCCTCACCTGCCATTCATCGCATTCCGATTTAAACCAACATTCCTTGTGGTCCAAATTTAACAAAATGTATTCAATAACATAGCAAGGAAAATCTAGAAGAAAGAAAGAAAGCTCACTCTTTCTGCAAGACTGTGACTGTTTGTCGCCTGACCACGCCTTGCTCTAACATGGATGTAATCTTCCTTTGGTGCATCTGGATTCTGGGATTCATCTTTTCCATTCTTCCCACTAAGCTTCACAGCAGTGGATGTGGGGTTCTCCTCGATCTTCTGTTTAGCCTCCGCATTCTCCTTTGAAGACTCACCTGACATTCCTTTACCTTGGTCTATCTCCATATCCTAACATACAAAACAACATGTACGAAAAAATTAACTTTTCATTCACTAAACATGCTCCAAAAAACATACACATTGCTTGTAAAAGGACTACCTGACCAACTCTCTTTCTTTTCTTGAGACCAATTCCCTTGGAAGCACTTTCACTCATCGAATTATCCAAATTTGCCTGATCTTCTTGACCACTCCCACTGATCTCACCTTCTGCGGTCTTCCCTTCATCAGGAGTTCTCAAGAGGTTACCCGTTTCACTCTGCAATCTCATCGGACTCCCTTCATTAACATCACGCTCGACTGAGGCATCCATTGGAGCTTCTCCCTTGTGTAGCTGATTCATTGAATCGGGAACTCCGAACGGGCTCATCAGAGAACTAAAGTTTCCACTACCAAAGCACGAGTACCTCGCCGCCCTCTCAATGAAGGCATTGTCAGTGGGGAATTGCGTGAGACTCGGCGGGAGAATGCCAGCGTGGGGTTGCAAGAAAATCCCTCCTTTCGGCATTGAATCTGATGATGGGTTCCAACCGATGTTGAGTCTCGAAGACCCGGGGATCGATTTCATATCATTTGAAACAATGGGCGGCACATTCACGCTCGCGTGATTGCTGGATTCACCGTATCCCAAGTTCCGTGACCCGTGGTGATCCCAGAGGACAGAATTGAAGGTCTCCGCCATGGAAGTGGAGGTACTCATTGGATTTTCAGCGGAAACCAGACCCATTGTGAGGTTTCCACCAAATTGCTGCCAATCGGAAGGAATGCTTGATGTGTGGTAGTTCAGATGATCCCCACTTCTCTTCTCCATCCCAAACCTCTCCTTCTCACTAAATTTACACCTCTCACTCTCTCTTTCTAAGTCTCACTCAATAAAAACAACAAACAGAGTTTGCAAGGGAGAGAGTGTGCTATGAAGACCAATGAACAAACACCAAGGGTGCCGACAAAGATAACAATTGGCCCTAAAAAATGGCAAGGCAACAAGGATCACAAAAAGCCCACTTCAAAAACAGCTCAATCAGCAGACTTTACTGTCCAACAGGATTTCAGATATCAATGAAACAAAAACAAACATGAAACAGGCAAAAAAGGGGAAGCCTAATATGAAATCACACGCAACCAGAAAGAAGAGATTCGCACTATAAAAACCCAAAATCACTGATAATATTCACAGTGGATGGAAGATATAGACCCACTTCAGATATAGATGTGAAAAGACAAGGCAAGCCAAAAAGAATCGATTTTGATGAACAAATCAAACCCAAAAAAAAAGCTTTATTTAAATTCACTCTATTAACTCTCAAAATGCACATAAACAGAGAACCAAAGCAACCCAGAAGATGAAAAGACTACCCAATCAAAGGACCCGGTACAAGAAACGCATTGATTTCAGAAACCCAAAAAACCATTCAAATCTCTCTCTCTCTCTCTCTCTCTCTCTCTCTCTCTCTAAAGTCAGAGCTACAGAACTCCCTTATAAGAGTCCCCCCAAACCCACACCTTTCTTTCCAAGCAGTGCATGCGACAGAAGCTAAAAGTGGAGAAGGAAAGGTACCCACTTCAGATTCCTTCCTCCTTTTGGCACTCTGCCCTCCATTGAAGCTTTTTTTTTTCTTACTTCTCAGTGTCCTATTGTGAAACCCACATATGCTTCTATTGAATCAAATGTTTTTGTGTACCAGATATAAAGCAGGGGAAAAACATCAATAACAATTTTAAAAAAAATTAAAAATAGAGTAGGACCAGCAACAAAAGTAAAGCAGTTAGAGAGAGAGAGAGAGAGTTGTTTGCATTTATACCCACGCCTGCATGAGAGAAAGGGCCATTGATGATTGACCACCGCCACTGCTGCTGTAAAAAAAAAAAAATTATGAACACCCCCCTCAAAAATGACACACAGCACACTCAACTAACTTTTACATCTCTCTCTCTTTGACCCCCTCATATATTGCCTTGAGGGTGAGACTGTGTTAAAATGTCACATCAACATTTGGTGCCTTTAAATTGTAAGTCATTTTAATTGTTCATTCTTTTTTTTATTATTGAGATTTCAGGCAAAATGTTATTTGTCTTTTTTTTTTAATAAACTTTCTTCCACTATCTAAATGAAGCTCATGTTAACTGTTATAGTACTAATAACACATTTTTATTATGTGGGGACTAGATCGTCTTGGCCAGTCTTTATACCAACAAAACTTAGAATTGTTTGGATTACATTCACTGAATCTGCCCAATAAGTCGACAATTTATTTTTAATAATTGTTTTCAAACTTTAATTATTATATGTTAAAAGTGAATAAAATAATTTTATAAATATCAAACTAATCTTTATTATATTTGGGTGGGACACTGTCTCTTAGGGGGCCTCTTTAGTTTGGTGTATGCAGTAAATTTTAGTAGACTTTCACTCTTTTTATCTATTCTAAACTCGTGTTAGTTGTTACAGTACTAATGGTGCGATTTTACTAGGTCGTCTTGTCGAGTCTTTATCCAAAACAAAAAAAAAAGAATTGTTGGATTCCATTAACTGATTCTGCCTAACAAGTTCTATAAAAAAAAGCTTTTTAAAATATATATATATATATATAAGCTCATTAAAAGTGGTTTTTTATAAAAAGAATTAATTGAAAATAGCCTTTAAAAAATTGTTTGAGAATTCTCATGATTATTTACAAATTCAAACCAATAAACCATCCCCCAAAATAAAAAATAAAAATCACTGGATGCATTTGTCCATTATATTGTTCCATATGGAAACTGAGGATGCGAAACAGATTAAGGAATTATTTGTTTAAGTTTACAAGAATTGTTAAAAAATAAATTTCTTTTAATACCAAGAGCTTTACCTAAGCAACTGACACTGCCAACTTTTTTTTTCGAATATGTTTTCCAACCTCTAAAAATAATGATAATTATTATTATTTAAAAATGTGAAGAAACCTTTTTATGACTTGTCTTGGTCAAGATTCAAGAGTTAAAATATCCATCTCGCGAGATATTGGACTTCTCACGAGACATTCACATGGGCACGTGAGTCCCCCACGTGGGGGAGAATCTATGTTTTGCGTCCACATCGGACGGCTGTGATTGGTGGACCCAAAGCGGTTGTTGTAGAGATGAGTCCATGGGACCACGGGAACGGTTTTCGAGAAGTTTTTTTGGATGGGGACATCACAACCATCCACTCAGTGGATCACGTGTTCGTCTTCCACAGAAGTCTATGCGGTAGAGAAATCGAGGCCGTTGAATCGCTGATCTTCCACAAGATCGTTTGTCTGCCGTTCGTTGGTTGATGGAGTGATCAGGACCGTCCAAGTAATATCGCGAGAAATTGTCAGATATATCGCGAGTTTTTGTTATGGACATACGGAGAGTATTTTTTGTGTGGGGATTTCCAAATAACGGAATCCGAGGTCTTCAAAAACTCGGGGAGGGGTGAATTTCTCGCGAGATCGGTAGAGAAATCGAGGCCGTTGAATCGCTGAAGAGTTTGTCTGGTTCGTTGGTTGATGGAGACAGGACGTCCAAGTAATATCGCGAGAAATTGCAGATATATCGCGAGTTTTTGATGGACATACGGAGAGTATTTTTTGGTGGGGATTTCATAACGGAATCCGAGGTTAAAAACTCGGGGAGGGGTGAATTTCTCGCGAATCAAAGAGGGGAAGACACGTATTGCATGGTGGATGTTTAGGCAATGATATATGGATA
The DNA here is from genome assembly GCA_030737845.1 of Acorus calamus. Taxonomy (NCBI): domain Eukaryota; kingdom Viridiplantae; phylum Streptophyta; class Magnoliopsida; order Acorales; family Acoraceae; genus Acorus; species Acorus calamus. The sequence goes on along the minus strand of CM060865.1, from coordinate 29,596,385 downwards.
TCTCTTCTTATAATGTGATACATGTGTTGTTGCATTTGTTCTTTCTAATTGTGGCATTGTGTGTAAAACCACATTAGTTATTTCAACACACCATGCATGTACTTATAGTACAAAAAAAATGATTTAGATTGTTTGAAAAATGTGAATTTTATTTGCACTAGTTGATTGATTATAAATTATATTGTGTTCTTATAATTATAGCTTGACGTTAGTTAAAACAAAGATTCAACATCATATTTTGTTTAATTTTTATGTTGACTGTTAACATATGCGATAAAGTTTATTGTATTTAATATTAGTATCAATTTAATTGCAAGCATATATTGACTAGAGTGTATACGTCTACATTTTCATGTTGACATGTATCTTTTGAAAATCTTGGATTTCAACCAAAATAATATCAATGAATGAATTATGATAAAAAGATATTGTAATTTAATGTAAAAAATGATCAAAATGTAACTAATAACAAAAAAAACACCATTTTATTCCATAGATTCCTCCAAGTTGTTATAGATAGTCAAAGGAAAGTTATAGTCATTAAACCATTAATGTTATATGTCCAAATTTTATATTACTACCCAACAAAATAAGTTTAATATTAGTTCCTCTAAGCTTCATTTTTTAATTAAAACTATATGAGATGCAAACAACTCATGATAAATTCCCTAATATCTCCCTCTCACTCTTATATACACTCTCTCTTGTCATTATTAGTTGGCATTGGGACTTGAACTCACTAAAACCAAAGCTTTATTATAGTGAAATCCCTCCCCCAAACTTTGCTTTATTTTAAGTCTATAATCTTTCTTTAATAGGCCTAACTTGCATAGACATTGGCCATGCTAGGGTGTAAAAATGATTTGTGTTGATTAGGGTTGGATTTACTAGGCAGTCCTTTTAAAAGAAACTCCATTCTTCTTCTTCCTCTCCTCACCTCTCTGGCCCTCTCTCACACACTTTATTTTTTTTATTAAAAAAAAATAAGTCATATTATAATATTTTCTTTCTTTACTTCTCTTGTACATACTACCTAGAGAATATGCTCATACGAATCAAATTATGTTCGAAATGTATACACAAAAATCTTAGGGGCCAATTATAATTTCGAATTTTCACTTTTGAAATTATAAAATCATTTAATTAAATATTTTGATGAGAATGAGCATATATGAATTTGATTTCAAGGTTTTCCTAAAAACGAAAAACAATAGTCACCCTCCCAAAATATAGATGTATCATATAAATCTAGTTAGCAAGATCGCATGACTATAATTTTATATAATATAATAATATATATACTTTTTTATTCATAATTGTGTATATATTCATAATTAGATTTTATGATTTTATGTATCTTTTTTAAAAATTTGAATCTAAACAAAGTTTTCAACAAAATATATATTAGAATGGTTTGTCTTCAATTCAAATGATTTTGAGTGACATGAAAAAAAAAATACAAATTAAAGGTTACTTCAATGGAACAGAGTCCAGAGGAGAGGACTAAAGAACAAAACCTACCACAACTTGAGAGGGGAAAAAACATAAAAGTTAAGAGGAGAAAGAGATTCCCTTGCAAAGCAATTTAAAAAAAAAATTCACCACTATTTTAGATTTATTGGAGGTTATGTGTATACTACCAATGGTGAGCTCAAAGTGGGTCCTCCACACACACATGTGGAGAGGTTCGTATATAAAGAAAAAAAAACATAAAAAAAAAATTGAACTAAGCGAGGGCAAGGTAGAATGAATAAAATATATATAAAGTGGGTATGTGCATGGTATGGGTTGGCATGGCTCTCCTTTTGGGGCAAAGAAAGCTCAACCTAAACAACCAAATCCCTCCCAAAGCATCTCATTTGAAGATTTTGAGATCTCTTTTGATCTCTCACTACATATTTTTATTAAAAATGAAGGTCTCTCTCACTTACACTATTGTGATTTTATTAAGGGAGAGATGCCATGGGACTTAGAGCTTCCAAAGCAAGAGCATGATCAATGGAAATTAAAGGGAAAATAAAATATTGTGAATAATTAATGTATAATGACTAAGTAGGATTTAATCGTACGAGGAATGATTAATGCAGTGTTTAAGGCCACCTAATTTTCAAAACATGAGGCTGTATAGAGATCTAACAATGGCCGCCAGTTGACACCTTAAGAAAATTTATTAGGTCAACCTCACAAATTTTGAATTGGAGTACTTTTGAATTGGGTAATAATTTATGATATTAATATTTAAAAAAATTAATAAACAGTTAGTTTTGTTTAAATAGAATATATAAAGAGAAATCATCTAGTCTCAACCCATTCTAATTTTTGTTTAATTGATAATACTTTATGATCTTATCAAATAGGGACTCGTATTTTATTCATTGCTCCACCACTTATTTTCAAAACAAACATATAATCACAGTCTTGACAATAAAAAATTATATTTAAAAGGGTCATATTTAAATAAGACATGTATGCGTGTCACGTGTTAGGATTACTTATCTTTTAATAAGAATAACCGGGATCCAAATATATATAATGATTTAAAAACTCATTTTTCTGATGTGACTAAAACAATTTAAACACGAAAAAAATAAAAAAATGATAATTTTAAATATTTCTAGGTCATTATTTTTAAATATTGTTTGTATAGATAAAAACTCTCCACACTTAAGTCATTAGTATTTTTTTATTATCTTATTTCTTAGGGTTAAGAGCGATTTTTTTTCAAGTGGTTGTTTCATGAAAATGGATTTTATTGAGGAGAGAAATTGATAGATTTTGTATTTTAATTATTATTTAATATAATGAATCAGTTCCCCATCTCTACTGCAGGTGTATGCAAATTACCAAGCCATTTTTTTCTTTCATTAGTTAAGTGTTAAGATTGAATCCTAAAAGACATCATTGCATCAACCATCAAAAACATATTTTTATTTTTCCTAACCCAACACAACTAATAGCTATCTTAGAAACAAATCTTCCAAGTAAGAAATGGAAGTATGTCAGCCAGTCTTTGCAAAAAGTTATATTTATGACCCTCTGCTATTGAGCAGGAGTTCTGTTTTCCTAATGAAGCAAAACAAAAAAAGCTTCACCACCACTCAACATGATGAGATAAGGGTTTGAATGATTGCTACCATACTATGGTAACCATCATGTCATCCTGTGTTTAACTTTCCCACAAAACCAAGTCCTCAGAAAACCTAACTTTCCCATTTTTAGATTTTGTTAAACAACACAAAAAATCTTCTCCTTTATTGAATCTGTTGGAGGGTCTCTAAAAAAAAGTGGGAACTTTTTGCACCTCACATCAGTGACTTTAAATCCTGCTCAAGAGAGATTCAGACCCCTTCAAGAAATTCTATGGGGGACCCATGTCCATGACTGTGACAATAGTGATGGAGAGGTGTCACAACCTTATCTTTTTCCTGTCTGTCTAGGGTCAGTACCATCCACAATTCTATGTGAGGATAAAAACATGGTTTTATTTTCTTCTATTTTTTGCATCTAATCATCAAAAGAATGTCACATAAAGAATGTCATATAATCTTCTATGCAACCTTTTTTTTTATTGCATTTCGTTGATCAAGTTTGTATTTTGTTGGATCAAACATGTGTTTTTTATTTTTAGTGTAAGATAATATATGGAATGAATTGAAATATATGTATTTTATTTTTTTAATAAAAATACATGTCTCATTATATAAAGTATAAAAAAAGAATACGAGTAAGACTGTTATTAATTTTCTTAAAATATATACGTGAATATACATGTCTCATTAAATGAAACAATTAAAAAAATCAAAACATTTGATACTGTAAAAGAAACATTAAAGACTTGTCACCAAGATTATTCATAAAAATATACATTTAAAAAGGCCCCTCTATGGTCATATGGGCATATACAACTCTAGCCTAAATGAGTACAGTAAAAAAAAAGTTAACCTAAAAAGAGGGCGGTTATGGATATTTTCGAAACTAAAATAATGGTGTTGTACGTCAAGCTATATAAAGAACATTATTAATCTTCATTATCTTCAAATAATGCTCAAACTGAGCCAAACAGATGCATGTTAAAGCCAAAAAAAGAAAATGTCAATTCACAAACAGTACACCCATGAAGATAACATGCCATTGGGAGGCGTTAAAGCTGTGAAAGGACTGTTTGGATCAAAATCACAAGGTCACATTTGTGAGCAAAAGCAACATATAAGACTCCCATCTCCATCAAAAAAATGGATGGATCACTAGATACTGAAAGATGTGGATTGATGAGAGACTTGCAATCCTCTTTTAGACAGGCTCTCTTCCCACTTTCAAGGAAAGAATCCCACAGCCTTTCCCAGTATGAAAATAAAACCATAGATAAAAGGTCTTTGAATTTGAGCACATTTTGCACATAAAGTTTGCTAGTCCAAGGACTCATTGATTGAATTGGATTCTATGTGTGACCAATCCACATTGCAAATCTGAACATGGTCTTCCTCATGATCTTAGGCAAATAAGGAAACCTCATTATATCACTTCAATGTGACGAATTCTTTCGAGCTATTATCGAATGATGAAAGCAATCCATGGAGGCAACAAGTGATATTATCGAATCGATATGTTTAATGATTATTGATCGATATTGAGGCTGACCGAAGAGCGGTGGAGATAACATTATGAGAGGATGGGAACCTACAAAGAGGTTATCCAGAATGACTTAGCTAATTCTCTGAAGCTACTGAGTATTAGGTTCCATGCAGTATAGGCAATGACATGACATGAGAATTCAATCAGAATTTGAGATGGTAGTATTTTTGGCATGCCAAAATGATTGATTCAATGATTCTTGCTTGGAAGTAATGGTAGACAACATTAGTATTGATAGAGTGATTGTTCAGTATAATGTGAGAGTTGATGCTTTTGCAGTGATATTGGGTATTGAGAACTTGAGATATTGAACTTTTGGACATAAAATTTGGGCCACAAATGAATTTTAGGTCACCATTTTTTTCAATTCAAAAGAACAGGTGAATTTAGTTTAAAGGGCATATATCAATTATTATATGCACATTTGTTTGTCTTTGGAACAGATTATCATTTGCTAGTTCTCCAAACAAGTAATTATAGATGTTTTGTTAGCCAGGATGAACCTTAATAAGTACTAGTTTCCAATTAGCAGAGTTGGAGTAGTATATTTTAGTGAACCGAGCTTTGATTAAGTCGGTAAGTGCATTCTCTCTCTATGGAAGAGAATTTGAGGAGCACCATTCTTTTCACAAAAAAGAGGATATTCTAGCTTATTTATTTTACTTCTATTTAATATTTTTATTATATAAAACATTGAGGATCAATAAACAAATTATGATGTATAGAATGATTTACTTGTTAGATTTGGTTTGTTTTGCCGTCCCTTTTGTAGTCACCACATCATCGAAATCGCCTAATTAACATGGTATATACTTTATTATGTCTTAGTAAATATTCAAATATGAAAATAATAAACTATATGCATTTAATTCTTGTGAATACATGCTTCAATTTTTTATATAAAAGACTGTATTTTTAATTATGTATATTATTCAATAAAAATCAAAATATTTTCATTGCTTGTCCAACTTTAAAATCTATTACTACGTTGATACACTCAGTCCTTTTGCAGCCCTACACACTATGATAACATAGTATATACCTCATTATTAAAGTTTATGGGGTTCTATCATAGTGTATGAAATAAAAAAATTATTTTTTCAGAAAGAAAAAAAATACATTAGTGTATCTCAGTATTTACATCATTTTATATAACAGCATACACTTCAATTAAAAAATTTATAATTTTTTTTTAAAAAAAGAAAAATGGTGTGCGCTACAAATGGAGTTAGACATGTCAATTTCTGAGCACTGGTACACTCAGTCCGCTTTGCAGTCTATTTTCCTGTCCTATACACTATGATAACATAATATATATTGCGCTATTATCATAGTGTTTGAGATTCTATTATAATGCACGGCGCAAAAAAAAATTTATCATTTTTTCAACACGAAACAATACACTAATGTATCTCATTATATACTGTATTTCATATAACAACATAAACTTCAATGAGAGAGTATATAATTTTTTAAAAAAGAAAATTGGTGTAGATTGTAATTGGAGCTACACAAGTGACAAAGCATATCATTTTCCCATCTTCTATGTTCTATGTTATTTATTCCTGGCCCATGACATTGTTCAATGGGTCATGGCCCATTGCAGTGTTCAGCACGGCCATCAGATGTAATGGGTCATGAACCATTATAGAACCCATTCAAGTTTGGGCTCTGGCTACGATGGTGGACATCAAATTAATTAAAGGAAAATGATTTACAATCCCATACAGATATAATCTGCGCATGGTTTGATTTTTTAAAAATAAATATAATTTTTTATTATATACAAATATGTGTATAAACTTATTAAAAATAAAATATATATTACAATGAATATAAGCTTGATAGTGTGTTGTGGTGTACCAATTCGGACGAAAAAGCTCGTTCTATGGAGTGGTTATTCTATTATTGGGGATGCAATGTAGCTTGCTTTACACTTTCCTTCCAATAATGGATTTATCTTCTTTATAGATCAATTGTTTGTCTATATTGTAATTGACTCCTATTTGTATACGTGTGTATTTCATAACAATATAAATTTTATATTTATACTTAAAAAAAACACTCTAAATTTTAACACAAACTATACACAATCTTACTATACTGTCTATACACAATCTTTCTTCCTTTATTTATATGCGTGCAGTGCAAACTTTGCTAGAAAAACATATAATATTTACTCTTTTTTTTATGTAAATGAGCCCATGTAAGTAATTTAAATATATATTTTTATTTTTTGTGAAATTAAATGCTTTATTACACAAAATATATCAAAACTTTTGGAGTATCCTGTCCTAACATGATCCAATTAAAACGATTTACAATAACTGAGCCCACCATTAGATCCAGTCGAATTAATCAACTGATGTTGGCTGCTCCAATGAATGAAAATAATACTTCACTCCCGTTTTGTAGTATCATTTGTAGTCTAGATAGGTATTAATTATTGCAGTTCCAATATATGTATATATAATAATTATACAACTTAAATGCATGTTTTTAAATCTTTAAAATAACATATATAATGCGTTAGGTCATCTACAATTTTTACTCGAATCCATACTCAAATTTAATTAAGGGAAATTTTTTAAATTAACCTTAATTAAATAATTATTTCTAAAGTGACCCTCTCTAATAATTAATTACAAAAATAACCCTCAACATTGTTTTGACTGGTTTGACAATGACACTTCAACATCACCGCCTGACACCATAAAAGGCAAGCTGTTTATACCCTATTAAGGTGTGTTTTTTAGTTTTTTTTTTTTTTTTGTTATTTTCTTACTTTTTTAAATATTTGTAAATAATGTAACTTTTATTACATAAATCATTGTTTACAAAATTAATACCATTTGAAATATCATTGCAAAGTTTAAAATAAGATCAATATTGAATAAATCTAATTTATATTTAAAAATGATAAATTTAAGGAAATTAATTAACATTTGTATATTAATACTAATATTTACATCAAAAACATCATATTTGATTATGTGGATACATCATAACAAAAATTTACTAAATAAATGTAATTAAATTTTAATATTAACAAAAAATGTATAAATGTTAATTAATTATCTTAAAATTATAATTTTAAATTTAAACAAAATATATTCAATATTAGTGTCATTTAAAATGTCTCAACAATATATTTCTAATTGCATACTAATTTTGTAACAAATAATTTATGTAATAAAAGTTCAATTGTTTAAAGATATATATAAAAATAAAGAAAAAATAAACATATCTTAATGACATGGAAACAATGTTTGTGTATTGCCTTTTGAGACGCACAAATTAATGACGCTTTAAATAATATGCTGAGATGGCATTGTCAAAATCGGTCAAAACAAGGTGTAATGTTATTTTTGCAAATTATTTTGACAGATGATATTTTTAAAAATAATTATTAAGTTAAGGTTAATTACAAAAATTTCCCTTTAATTAACAATATGAGAAAACCTTCGTTTGGTATGGTATGTCTGTAATAATTTACTCAAAACTTTTTAAAAAATTCAAGCTTTTTTAAAAAATTCCTATCCTTCTCTACTTGACCTGAAGAGAGTTGTAGAAAAAAATTGGATGAAGTTTAAGCCCCTTTTCACTTAGGTAAATTTTTTATCCTCCTTTCAATTTATATAAGTTTGGGTAAAGATTTTATGAAATTTTTATTCAAATTTAAATTTGATATGAGTATGATTATATGATTGGAGAATGCTCTTCTTACACGATATCATATATTATGTTGGGGGATGCGACAACTAATACATATTACGTTAGTGATGTGACAACTATATTGGTAATGTTACAACTTTGTCTGCAGTTTTATAAATGTCCAACAAAATACATACTTTATTAAATTTTTTTATACATTTTCTATACAATTCGTTAAATTATCTCCACATTTCATAAACATATGTATATATCATGTGAATACTATTCAAAAGAAAATATCAAACCATGTGCAAACCAGAAAGAGACCTAAACAATAAACTGTGTTGTGTATATATTTTTCTTCAGCATAATAACATCCATCTGATCAATGAACCTCATCGATTGACTTGATCGTTAATATAGCAAAAACGTAGTGGATATTATTAGAGAGTGAATTACACGTGTAAATTGTCTTGGGTTCCTTCCTAATTCCCTTTGCATCGTCTCTGCTGCTCTGGCTCTCAGAAAACATCAAAGGCCTTCTTCGAAGGTAAATACTTGATTCAATAATAGTGTACTATGTTTTAAATTTGAAGTCTGTTAATGCAGATCTGAATTTTCTTTTTCTATTTATTGGATACGAAGTAGATTTTGTCGAACAGAGAGGGGGAAAAAGTGACTTTTACACTTGGTTTGGATCCATGAAGCTATTTCTCTTGGCTTATTTTGCATTTTTAATGTGGGTATTCAAATTTCCATGAATTACGAAGTGGGTTGTCGTTAAAATCTGATCTTGGCAAAGAAAAGTAGGATAAATAACTGGATTTGTGTGATTTCTGTGAATTCAATGTGACATTGTGTTTGTTTGTTTTTTTTGTTTTTTTTATGATGCAAGTAGAACTGCTAGATGGGTTTTTGTTGGATTTATAATCAGATGTGGAGCGTGCACAAATTTCATCAGAAGGAGGGTTCAAAGTGACTTCTGTGTATGTTTTGGATCCATAAATGTGTTCTTTTGGCTTACTCTGCACTTCCCCTTTGTGGGTAATACAGAATTGAGTGAATTGAGAAGTGTTTTCTCATAAAGTTTGATCTTGACAAAGAATAGTAGGATTAAATGGTGGAATTTGTTGGATTATTATGAAGTCAATTGACGTTGTATATATTTATGTGCAAGATGGAAATCTTAGAAGAGTTTGTGTAGGATGCATAATGGCATGTAGAGCATGAACAAAGTGAATCTCAAAAGTGAATTGGTTGATTGGCTTTTGATTGGCTTTTTGGTGTTAGGAAATGACCAGTTTCTCAAATGTGTAGATCTGCCTGTTTATTGTGCTTTGCTTAGTTAGTTTGATGGAGTAGATTATGTTAGTTAAATTCCTATGATGTTCATCTTTAGGAGAATTGATGTGACAGAATTGAATCTGGCTTTGTTTCTATATGTTTTTTTTTATTTACTTATTTAGTGTTTCTTGAATTCATTTATTTTACAAACATGATTTTAGTATATTGATCGGTTTGAGTCCTTCCTTGTGTTCATTTTTGCAAGGTTGGCTGATCTTGGAGTTTTCTCATGTTTAGATCGGAGTGCCAATTTAAAGTTTGAATTCATGGAACAAGTAACTGGGAACTCAGTTTTAACTATGGTGCCATGGGAATCAGTTTCAAAACATAATTTAAAACATGACAGCTTTAGCTACTTTAATACAGATCTTCAACTGCAATATAAGGTTTAACAAGTTCTAAAATTCAATGCATCCGAGTTGGTTGCATGGCATGCTTTACCATGATAGGAGGATCTAAAATTATTCATATTATAGGAAATTTGGCAATCAACATTTCATAAGTTTCTAAAGAACTTGGCATTGACTAGTAATGGATGGAGATTGGAAAACAGCGCTTTCAGACCAAGGGTTGCAATACAAGTTCATCGTGAATGATTTTATTTCTATTTGCTACTTGTATTTCACATTCTGAATTGGGTATATAGTCTCAGGGAATTTCCCCTATTTTATATTTTTTTGTCGCTCATAGACATTACTTGCATTTCACCCTTGGATGTGGGCATTTGTCATGTGCACATACCATGTAATTGATTTATTTCAAGCAGATACAGAATCTGGTAATAATGTTTTATGCTTCTGATTTGCATGCCTAATGAAGGCCTGATGTATGGTCTAAAATTTTAAATTATTTTTTAAATGCTATTGTAAAGCATCCATTCCATCATTATGTTTACTTCTGAAAAGAAATGTAGCTCAAAGTCCTATGTATATAATATGTTTAATCGCCAAATTTCACTTGTAGAACTGGTTAACACCAGTTGTTTCATCTGTTAATTCTGGGCCTATTCAAAAGTTGGTCAAATGCTAAAACCATCTTTGTTTGCAGGTAGGCAACCTTTGTTCATACTATGGCTCTGGTTGGTGATCACAATGGCATTCCTGTCAATGATCAGATCTTAAATAGTGAAGATGCATCCACTGAAAAAGGAAATGTTGTTGAAGTTTTAACAAGAGTGGAACTTGATGTAGCATACTCATCGGAGAAGGTTTTAAACTTGGACGTGCTTTTGATGCACGTGGTAGAGAGAGCGAGTGATTATGAATCTCTGTCTCTTGAGGCTGAAGAAATCTCATCAAACACGGTGGAGAAGGCATTAGAATTTGATATCTTGTCTGGGATTTTGGGTTCAGAAGCCAAAGAGCTGGAGAATTTCATGGTTTCTATTCAAAGTGATATCCTAGATGCACGTCAGCAGGTCTGCTTATCTGAGAATTTGGGAGGTGCATCTAAAGAAATGGTAGAGATGCTGCATGATGCTGAAGAATCTTTGAAGCAGTCACAAGAACAGGTTACTGAGATGAGGACACAATCAGAGAGGTTTGAGAGAGCCCTAGCTTCTGGTGTACAAGAAACTTGTAAGACTGTTTTCCTCATGGTGTGCTTAATTAAGAAAACATTATACAGGGTTGAAAATAACTAATTAATTTTTTTGGTTATTCATGACTAAAGCACTCTTTCAGAAATCAAAATTCTTATTAAATTATGCATATTGAATCAATGATTTTCATTGGACTAGCACTTTTCTGGGAAGGTGGGAATGTAATCTCTAGAGTATTCTTTTGCCTCCTCAAGCCTATGCCTGAATTTTTTAAATTGTTATAATATTTTGATATATTCATTTTTATAACCTCTAATTTGAGATGGTCAAGTCCACTATATAAAAACTTAATATTTCTATATATTCTGGATGTCACGCTAATCAGTCATTTTAGATATGTTCCATTTTTATTTTATTATGACTACCAAGTTTCAATATATCTTCTTTATATAAGTTGACCCTCATGTATTTTGGTTGAACAGGGAACAGTGAGGATATGAATCTTCATGAGAATGGCCAGTTTTCTCCCATGAATGCGAAGTTGAAGATGCAAACTGCAGACCAACAAAGACACATTTTGAGAATGTTGGAGAAGTCCTTGGCCAGAGAGCTGGATCTGGAAAAGAAACTCTCTGAATCGAGGCATGATAACGAAGAACTTAAGTTAAAATTGCATTACATAGAACGGGAAAATTTATTCATGGAAGAATCAATGGAGATCACAATGGAAAGAATGTTTGAAGCTGAAAATCTTTCAGGAGCACTCGTGGGTGTTTCTCGAGAACTGATGGGAAAACTTCAAGTTGTTCAATTCAACTTGAATGGTTCAGTGAAAAGGGAGGATGAGATATTGACCAATTTGCGAAAAAGCATTGAAAAGGTGAGTTTAGTTGAGGAGCAATTGAGAGAATCCAATATTCAATTGCAGCGAGAGAGGTCCTCAGTTAAAGAGAATCAGGAATATCGAAATGTGTCAAGTAAAAAAATTCATGACATGGAAAATGTCATAGAGGATATCAAAGGGAAATTAAGTAGCTGGGAGGAAAGGGAGAACTTACTCAACAAGCAGTTACAGGAGTCAAATATCCAGTTAGAGCATGCAAATGCAACTGTAGAAGCACATCAAGAGCAGCAAAATTTGTTATATTCTGAACTTACTGATATGGAGAATTTGATTGAGGATCTCAAGTCAAGAGTTTCAAAGGCTGAGAACAGGGCTGAGAGCATAGAATCCAAGTGCACTCTTCTGGCTGATACAAATATGGAACTGAATGAAGAGCTGGGTTTTCTTAGGAATAGATTGGAATGCTTAGAGACATCTTTAAATCAAGCTGAGGATGCAAAATTGGCTGCTTCAAAGGACATTGGTATACATACCAAAGTAATTACTGATCTGGTATTGAAGCTGGCCCTGGAAAGAGAACGTCTTCAAGATCAGGTGATTAATTTCTCATTTTCTTTGCTTACCTTAAATTCAGAATTTATAGTATGTTATTTATGATATTATTTAGGACACACCTAGCTTTTAGCAGTTTTCTTATAGATTCATATCTGATTTATGTTTTTGAGAAATGTTATAAGATCATATATGAGAATGGTTGGGTGGCACTCTAATAATATAAGTTTATTTCTTATGAGCAAGACAATGCCAATATAGTATTCTTCATGTAGTGCATTTCCAATGATAACGTGGTTAAATATCAAATACTGCTCACTCGCAAGTTGAACTTTTCTATGTAATATGAATGATAAAAATTTTAAGTTTCAAAACTCTTTCTTCTGCCTATATCTCCCATTTGTTATCTGAATAAGGAGGTGGATAAGGTCGATGTGGCATAAAAACTCAGAAAAAAGCTGTTTAACTTGTGCGGATAAGCCCCAACAATTAAACTCGAGATCAGCATAATCCTCCATATTAATCCCCGGGGGGGGGGGGGGGAAGGGGTTTAACCAATCCTTATCCACATATCTTATAAATTCACTTTGACAAGACTAATACATAAGACATGAATAGGAAACAAGCCAACCAAACTTTATTATCCACACTGGATAAATATTCTATATGCTGGAACTAACACGGAAAACAAACAACAATAACAAACAACAAAATATTTCTCTCTCAATAATTCCTGGGTGAATAAAGGAAAGAAATAACCAGTGAAACTTCCTGTGATGAATATCATCATGGTTCACTTCTCATGAATGTGAAGTTGATGAATGTGTTGACTTTCGTTGTACCGATTGAATGAAAATGTAGTTCATATTGAATCTGATCTTCCCTTTGGTTTAATCAAACGCAGAATCCGTTTAAGAATTGTCAACATCATTTTACTTCAACTATATTCATCTAAACCGTGCATCATCTTTTACATCCAGATATCTACATTGGCAGAAGAGAATGTGATATTGGCGGGCAGAACTCGACATTTGAAAGATAAAATGTCTGTTCCAATGACTTTTTCTGAAACCAAAGACGAAGCTGCTGCCCTTGGACATGATTCAACTACTACTACATGCATCAAACCAGTGGAGGAATCCACAGAAAAACCATCTGATGCAAAGTTAAAGGTAAGATATGGTTCTTTCTATCCCAATTAAAATTGATGGATATCTGATATATCTGATAAATTATATTATCATTGGAGACTATATTCTTTTTGGTAATTTATATCATAAATATGGATGTATGGTGATTCATGCATACAAGCCCGTCTATGTCTATGAGTTATCTAAATCCCGGAAATGATGCCAACAACTTGAATACATCTTTGTTTCACTGGTATTAATCTCAGAGCACTGTATTTTACTAAATTCTTGTTCAGGAGTTTAATTACATGACAAGAATTTTCAAATCTTCCTCAAGACAAATATCCCCCTCTTTTTACCCTGTTAGGAAGCTGTCTGGGAGAGGTAAGACTAAATATTTATATTTTTGGAGGCATAGTGGATTACTTGATGCTGCTGGAGGAAATATTTATATTTTTGAAGATTGTTTAAAATGAAATGTCAATTTCATGGTAGAAACTTCTGGAGTTGTTTATGATTAGTTTTTTTTCTCCTTATTTAACTTGATTTTAATAGACTGTCAAGAGAGGATATTAGTTTTCTATAATGAATATGTTACTATGATCAGGTGGAGGAGTGCACAGAAGCTGCTTATGTTCCTGAAACTGTAATGCAACCCGCTGCTGTGGCAAAGGATACTATGGTCCCAACGTCCAAGCTCGAAACAGTGAGGACAATAGACGCAGGGATACTTAATCGCAAGTACGTTTTCTTGGCGATTATTGTCGTACTACTGGCGGTGCTTGCGCTGCATGTGTTTCAACTGCAACGATAAAGGAAAGCTTGGATGGCGCATCTGTATATAACTTTTTGGTACGAGAACTTTATAAAGTCCTTTTTTTTTGCTTCATCTTTTTTTGATATCTGTTGACACTGATGATGCAAGGCATGGATAAATGCAGTAGTAGACCATTCAGAGTAACTGAGAAATGCATTACAAGTTCATAGGAGAATTTGTTCATTCAGTAATCTCATTGATTTGGCATTCATTAATATAGATGGACTGAATCCAAGTCAATTTAGTGTTTCACATTCTCCTCACCGAAGTCACATAATACTCCAAACTAGAAAGAGTTCAGCGATTTGATACCTCCCCACGTAGGCTCTGTTTGAGTAACGACATAAGCCATTTCAGTATAGATAATTATTCAAGCATAGAAAGAACAAGCAAAAAGTTGTCTTTTATTTTTATACAATGACAAGAAGGAAATATGTGCGATGCACCAATCACAGGGTACACCCGAGATGTTAGCCATGATTTAATTCATTTAATGCAAAATATTCCTTTAACATTGGTAAAGTTTCTTCACCATGAACCTCTAGCAAGTAGGAATAAATACAAAGTAACACAAGGTCTGCATACAAAAGTGTTATATGGGCTAACTTTATTTTGTTGGCTAATATTCTTCTTTAAACAATTAAATTATTTTTCCATCTGTTTCACAAACTGTGTTGGAAAATAAAATTTCAAAGATGAATAAACAAACACTGTTGGAATATGGTATAGGAAACTGTTTAGCATTTCTCATTCCCCTTATCCTTTGCGTAGGAATGAAAAATAAACATAAATTTTTTAGGGAAATGATTTGTTAATCCAAAAATATAACAAAAAAAAAAACCTTGACTCAAATTAATAAAAATATGAAAACTCATAATTGCAAACCCCACCCAAAATAATAGGATGCTATGTCCCATTTTAATTGATTTAAAATGAGTTGGATTATAAAGTTGACCCACTTTTTGGTCAGAGGACCCAACCCAACTTGAACCCGACTGAGCCGGCGGGTTCGAGGGTTGAGTTGAGTTCGGATTAGACATTATAACATGAGTGTTTGAACATGTCTCTTAACATGACCCAACTCGCTCGAATTACACTCTTAAAGAAATGTATGAAAATTAATTTTTTTAAAAAATACACTGGTGTATTTTAATATATATTTTATTTTTTTAACATAGTATATATTAATAGATGTGTGTATATTTTTTTAAAAATACTAGTGAGGGCTGTGGGCCGTGCCTGGCATAACGGGCCTGAGAGTCCACAGTCCATCATTGACCGGGCCGCGAGTGTCGGCCCAGTTCACACGTACCTCTCACTCACGCACGCTCAATACCGTTTAAGATACAACATCGCGCCGTAACATCTGACCATAACCCCCCCCCCCCTTTGTTCCCTTTCGCGAAAAGTCACGCAAAACTCCCGCGAAAAAACACTCCCAATTCCCGCCAAAGAAAACCCTAACCCTATAAACCCTAGCTCCCAAAAATGTCGATCGACACCAACAGAAACTTCCAGCCCCGAATCTTCGTCAGAATCCATGAAAGGCCGATCTCTGAAGCTGAAGGAGGCGCACAAGACCGACGGCGTGGGCTCGTCCTGCTCGATCTTGTGGGACAACGAGGCCCGCCGGATCATCACGTCCTCCTCGTCCGATCCGGCTCTCTCGATCCACTTCGTCGATCAGGAACAGCAGCCTCCGAAGCCGCCGAGGATCCTGAAACACCACCGCGATGGGGTCACCGCGATCGCCCTGAGCCCTAACTCTACCTGCCTCGCTTCGGGGTCTGTCGATCACTCCGTCAAGCTTTACGGCTTCCCAGGTAATCTCTTTTGAAAGTCTTCTTTTTTGAGTCCATGTTCCTTGTTGATTGTTACATATTTTGCTAAAAATGATGAATGCGACTTGCAGAGGTTGACCCTTTTTTTCACAGATTATGTTTTTATTTCTTGCAAATGATCTCTTCAATGGGTGATTCGCAAAAGATCCTGCCGATTGTTTTTTTTTTATAATAAAATTTGAAATTTTGAAGGGCTGATTTGCAGTTTGGCCTCTTAAATGTAACATTTATTTTTTAAAAATAGTGTTGTTACATGAAGTTCTTATTCGCAGGTTCCCTGTCAGTCCTGTATGCCCAACGATGTATATGTTTTGGTAGATGAATCATGTATTTTTCCACTTTTTCTATAAGTGGGTACATACAATGTATTGGAGACAGCATGTGGGGCATTTTTTTTTCTTTTCAAAAGGATGGATAGAATGAGTTCACATGAGTTCATAAAATTTATTTTTTCTAGATCTGTGGATTCTAATTTGCCTATGGTTTTTAAGCGGTGGCACTCGAATTTCTACATCAGAGGGAAATTAGTTTAATATAAGAGATTCCACTACATTTGTTTTTGTTTTTTTTTTGTCTTAATGGGTGTTTGCTTGTGTGCAACTAAAACCAGATTTAGGTTGATTTTGCAATAGTGGTCTAAAATGTGATTTCCAAATTACTTTTTTGCACAGGTGGAGAGTTCCAAAGCAATGTAACAAGATTCACCTTGCCAATCCGCTGCCTAGCTTTCAATAGATCGGGTAGCCTCTTGGCTGCGGCTGGTGATGATGAGGGCATCAAGTTGGTTGCGACAGTTGATGGCTCCATTTCTAGAGTACTCAAGGGTCATAGAGGGTCAGTCACTAGCTTGGCTTTTGATCCGAACAATGAATACTTGGCATCTATTGATGAAATTGGGACTGTTATAATTTGGGAGCTCTCTTCAGGGAAACCGATACATACACTTGAGGCCATAGCACCTGATTGTGGCACAGATACATCCATATTGAATGTAGTGAGCTGGAGCCCAGATGGAGAAATGCTAGCAGTCCCTGGACTGAAACATGATGTTGTGATGTATGATAGGGACACTGCAGAGAAATTGTTTACTTTGAAAGGGGAGCATAGTAAGCCTATCTGTTTCTCATCATGGTCTCCTAATGGGAAATATATTGCCACGTCTGGATTGGATAAGCAGGTTTTGGTTTGGGATGTTGAACAGAGGCAGGACATTGATAGGCAAAAGTTTGAGGATAGGATATGCTCTCTAGCTTGGAAGCCAAATGGCAATGCTTTGGCTGTAATAGATATTAGGGGTAAATTTGGTTTGTGGGAGGCTGTTGTTCCATCAAGCATGAAGTCCCCTATTGATGGCATCCCCAACTCACAGACAAGGAACACCTCTGGGGTTTTGCTGTTTGGTGAAGATGATGATAAAACAACTAATATTTCCGGCAGTTTAGATGATAATAAAGAAGATAGTTTTGGTGAGTCACTTCCAATGAATCGAAAAAGACTGCGAAAACAATCTGTGCTGGATGAATCTATGGATGAGGAAAGTGATGAAAAGGGGGAATTACTCCCTCAAGTTAAGCTGCGCAAAAAAATTACTGCAAAATATGGGGAAAGTGTAGGAGGGGAGGAGGTGTCTAGTAGATTTATGAAGCATGGAATGATGAAAATGCAGGGGGCTTTCCAGCCAGGCTCTACACCTGTGCAAGCTGGAAAACGACGCTTTTTGTGCTACAATATGCTGGGAAGTGTGACAACAATTGAAAATGATGGGTATTCTCACATAGAGGTGATGAGAGCTTCTTTCTATATTTTACTTGTCAATGGATTTGTTATGTTATTTACAGAGTCATCATTAGTTTAGCCAAATAAATATTCTACATTTGAAGTAATTGGGAGGAAATAATGCGTCTTATTCAGCCTTCTTTTTTTACTGCGTAGGATGATAAGGCAAAGTTATAGCTGATTCTATTTCCATGTGTCTGATTTCTTCAATTTTTGTTTTGTGCGCAGGTTGATTTTCATGACACTGGTAGAGGCCCAAGGGTTCCCTCTATGACTGACTATTTTGGCTTCACCATGGCCTCGTTGAATGAGGTTGGAAGTGTCTTTGCAAACCCATGCAAGGGCGAGAAAAACATGAGTACTCTTATGTATCGTCCTTACAGTAGTTGGGCTAATAACAGTGAGGTTTGTATTTTTTGCATTTATCTTTTAGCTAATACATGCTAAGACATGGGAAGGATCTACCCTATAAAATTGCTGGTGCAATGATTATATGCAACAGATTCAATATTTTTTTGCTAACTTTTGGTACATTATGTTCTTGTAGTGGTCCATGAGGTTTGAAGTTGAGGAAGTGAAGGTTGTGGCCCTTGGTGTGGGTTGGATAGCTGCAGTTACCAGTCTCAATTTCCTTCGCATATTTACGGAGGGTGGATTACAGGTTTGTAATGTTCTTTAATATAAACAGGATCTACATATACCAGCTGAAGTCAAATTCCCTAGATGTTCAGTGGTGCCATTTTCTTTGTTAAGCACAATTTATGAAGGTGCCCATCTTTTTTGTGTGGATCAAATTTAATTAGGCTAAGATGGCTACTTTTTTTATGGATCTTGTCCCTTTGGAACATTGCAGTGGACCCAAGTGTTCTGATTAATCAATGCATTTTAAGCTTAGAATTTGGTAAAAGATTTATGATCCTAGTATCTTAACCCATTCTTACCAATAAAAACATAACGCATTATAGGATCCCTTCATTTTACTTTTAGTTCGTTTACTTGAGCAAACTTTTCTGTTTCCTTCCATTGGTGGTTTTGTTTTTCATATGCAGAAAGCTTCATTCTTGCAGAGGTTTCTTGAGTTGCATTTATCTAATTTTTGATGTCATGCACCATATAGCCCCTTGCTCCCTCTAGTTTGGGTGCAAGGAAACTTCGAGAATTTAGGTACCAAGGTGCTAAATTAAGGAGATGGCAGAAGGATTTTTGATGAAGTTTAAGAGTGCTTCATTCAGTAATTCCTTTGGCCAATATTTTTTAGTTAAGTATTTAATATTAAATGGGACATTGAAATTTGAAACATATTGGTTTGAAATCAAACATGGAAGCAGAAATTAGCACAATAAATTTCTGAACTATAATTTACACTTTTAATTTCAGCAAGTATCTTCCTTTTTAACTTAGTCGATGCATGCAGCAACATGAGTGATTCTTCTTTGATGTTTGTTTGCTTTGTGGGGAAAAAGGCACTGGTTGTTCAATTTCCTGATATTTTTAAGAAAATCAGTTGCTCATTTCCTTTGAGAGGATATCCTCATTATCTCTAGTTACAAACACTTCCAGTTTTCTCTTGCTTTCTTCTCACTTTGTTTTTCTTTTTTTATATTATTTAAATAGTCTTCCATATCTAGTTTGTGTATTGTATAATGTTTGAATGTCTGTTGTTTGAAGCAGAGTGGAATGATGAGTTAAAGAGCTGACCTTGTAATGAAGAAATTACTACAGCCTTCGAAGTTCTCTGACCATGTCTGCTTTGTCAGGGATCATTATCATTATCATCTTCATCACATCATCATTCTCATTCTCATTCTTGGCACAATTTTCTATATCTACATTTGTGTGTCTCCTTTTCTCTAAACATTTTTTCCCTACTGAAGCAGAATGGAATGATGATATAATTTGTCTGATCTTGCAATGAAGATATCATCATTGCCTTCGAAGTTCTCTGACCATTACTGCTTGTTCATCAAACAGTCATTTAGTCATCATGTATTGCTTGCTTGAGTGATTCTTCTTTTGATGTTTGTTTGCTTTCTGGGAAAAAGGCACTGGTTGTTCAATTTCCTGATCTTTTTAAGAAAATCAGCTGCTCATTTCCTTTGAGAAAATATCCTCATTTTTTGTAGTTACAAACACTTTCAGTTTTCTCTTGATGTTCTGCTCACTTTGTTTTTCATTTTTTTTTATTATCTAAATAGCCTTTCCATATCTAGTTTGCGTATTGTACTATGTTTGAATTTCTGTTGTTTGAAGCAGAGTGGAATGATGAGTTAAAGAGCTGACCTTGTAATGAAGAAATTACTACAGCCTTCGAAGTTCTCTGACCATGACTGCTTTGTCAGGGATCATCATCATCATTCTCATTCTCATTCTCACTCTTGGCACAATTTTCTACATCTACATTTGTGTCTCCTTTTCTTTAAACATTTTTTCCCCACTGAAGCAGAATGGAATGATAAGATAATTTGGCTGATCTTGCAATGAAGATACCATCATTGCCTTCGAAGTTCTCTGACCATTACTGCCTGTTCATTAAACAGTAATTTAGTCATCATGTATTGCTTGCTTAACCTCTTTATTGTCTATATTTTATGAAATCCATGCAGTCATTACAAAATGAAGCAAAATTATATTCTTGGTTTCTTCTCTTTTCAAGGTTTTTCGGGGGGATTTAACATTGACATGAGCTCTTTAATGTTTAGTGTTTTATTGTTCTAAAATCAAGCAAAAGGATGAGATAGCAAGATCTGAATTTGATGTGGAAACACATAATGGTCTTCAAAGTTCTCTGATTGATTCAATTATCCCATAATTCATATATCATGTAGTGGAGCACAGAGCAATTGTTCTATAACTGTTTTTTCCTGCCTTAATGAGTTCTCTCAGGTTTTTGTACTGTCATTTGTTGTTTTTGTTGGAGGTCTTTGGTGGTGGTGTTTGAGGAATAACATGTAAACTGCATAATTTGTAAATTGTGACCAGGCAAATAATTTTTTGGCCAAGCATACAAAATCAATTGCTTAGCATGCTCTTGAATTTGATATTATATTCTTGTTGAATGATAGTTCAGATCAACTGATGTCATGGTATCTTTGGTAGTGCAGTAGGCTCTAGTAGTCACATAGGAAAAATTGTAACATTGTTGTGCTTGCTATAACTTTTTGTAGGGATATCTATACTCAGCCTATATGGGACATCCATTTTATCACTTAGTTATGGTAGCTTTGATTTTGTAATCTGACATCAGTTATTAAATGTTTCCAGAGACATATTATCTCCCTTGATGGTCCAGTGGTGACTGCAGCTGGTTTTAAGGATCAATTAGCCATAATCTCTCATGCTTCTGATTGTCTTCCCTCTGGTGACCAGGTATTGCCAAATTATTCTTTTTTTTTGCTAAGTATTTTATTCGAAAGATTAGATGGTAACCATCAGCAACCTTACTGTAACATGTAGATGTAAAAGTGTATAATTCAGAGGTTAAATGAATAAGAGAGGTGGTCCTGTAATGTATCAATGTTTGCAGTGATGCTGGTTGATTTACTGCATGTGTTTTTGTCATCGTGCTCGGTTTTCTACTGGAGGTTAAAATTGACCAATGCATCTTATTTTTCAAATTACCAAATTTTTTGCATTATTACCAGATCTTAAGTCACCTGTCCATGAACAGAATTTGCTGCCTCAATTTTTTCCGGTTTCTGGTGACTGCAGATTCTGGATGTCAAGGTTTTCAACATTTCCAATGGAACCCAGCCCATCAAATGTCGTGCTACCTTAACTCCTGGTTCTTCTCTAGCATGGTTGGGTTTTAGTGAAGAAGGACGACTTAGTACATATGATTCAAAGGTCTGTCTAACTTCCTTCCTTGAAACTTCTGCATGTATTGGCATTCTTCTGTAAAGATTCTGACATTGCTGATTGTAGGGTGTTCTACGAGTTTTCTCTGAACAATATGGGGGCAGCTGGCTTCCACTTTTCAGGTAGCTATGAGAAAAAAATATTTTTTACAGATGTATGCATATTATGTCCTTTAATCTTGTTGCATTATTTCTTTGAACAAGTTCAAATTATTCAAAATGTCCTTCCTAACACAGTGCCAGTAGAGAGAAGTCAGAAGAGGAAAATTACTGGGTGGTGGGATTGAGTGCAAGCAAGTTGTTCTGCATCACATGCAAATCCCCTGATACATACCCTCAGGTAGTATGCATTCATGCTGATTATTAACTTATATTTTCTGGTGGGCAGTAGTATATGGTTGAGTTGATTGAAACTAGTTAGGATAGAATAAATTGATACATTTCTTGCTTCCTGGTTTTTGAACCACTGCAAATATCTCATTCACATTCTTGTTATCTGAAGTCAAGACTCTCTCATATGTGATGTTTTTTAATCATATTTTTCACTTGCCCCATCAATTACATCTATTGCACTTAACTTTTTAGGTGATGCCCAAGCCAGTTCTCACACTACTCAACCTTTCCTTCCCCCTTGCTTCCTCTGATCTTGGTGCTGATGAGCTGGAAAATGAGTTCATGATGTGCAATCTATACCTCTCACAGGTCCAACCTGAATCCACCCTTCTAACTATATGGTAAAAATCTTTTCAGGCTTTTTTAGCTAAAATTTTAACCCTCAACAGATACGAAAGAAAATTGAAGAAATGGAGGCTGGTGGACTTGACACTTCCGCGCTAGATGATGAGGCTTTTAACATGGAGGCGGCCCTTGACCGGTGCATTCTAAGGCTCATTGCCAGCTGTTGCAATGGTTAGGATCTTTAATTTGATTGATACTTGGCTACAGTTTGTCATAATTTTTTTTAAATAGGCTGATGTTTGTTGTTTGGGGCTAACCTAGGTGATAAGCTTGTAAGAGCTACTGAGCTTGCTAGGCTAATTACATTGGAGAAGTCAATCAAGGGAGCTGTGAAACTTGTTACTGCTCTGAAGCTGCCAAATTTGGCAGAGCGCATCAGTGGTATACTAGAGGTAAGTCCAACTATCCCCAGTATATATTGACATTTTAAGGCCAACGTAGTGTGTTGTGTGGTTTAGTATCATTAGCTAGCTTCCACTTTTAACTATTGACAATTGTTGTAACTTATCTTTCAGGAAAGATTAATGGTTGAAACCATGGAGACCACAACTCGTCCTAATCCAGCTTCCTTGGATACAATCACCACTAATGGTGTCCAAGCACTTAGACCCTCACCATTACCAGAAAACAAGAGAACATCAGAACCTTCCATTCCCCATCCCCCACCAGAATTGCGCACATCAAATCAGGTTTCAGTCAAGTTGCATTCCACTCTGTCTTCAAAACAACTAAAAACTGAAGAGAAGACTAAGACGGGAGAAAGAAAAACAATGCCTATCAGAAATACATGTGAGAAGAATGTTGAGGAGAGGATCAACCAGGTTGGACAATCTCATAGGCCGACAAACCCGTTTGCAAAGGCATCATCAACTGGGGAAGAGAAATCATCATTACTTGATTCATTCAAGAAGATGAAAAAAGTGTGAGGTTTTAAAAAACAGACTGAAGTTTGTGTTGAACAATTGGAGGTTTCAAAAATACATCAAGAGCTGCAGATACATCAAGAGCTTCTGCAGGTTGAATCAAATCCTTCACATACTAAGTATGGCCCTCTGCTGCATCCCTAAAACTTGGAGAACTGTTTCATTATGTGAGACATGACATGGGAGAGAAACTTCAATTGTAAAGAAAGAAAAGAAAATGTGTGCCATTCCATCCTATGTTTATGATTGCATTATTTAGTTATAAATGAATAATAAATAATAAGCATTATATATTGACTAGCAATATTTTAGCAAGGTAGGGTAGAGTTGTTATTCTGATAATATAATCATTTGATCTAATTAGATGATGCCATCTTGTATGACATGATGATGATGGTGTCTATCTATATTGGTACAATGACAATTGAGCCATAAAATCTTGGGACGTGCAGTGGGTCGAAGTCGAATGATTATTAATACCAGTAAGACTAGGATCAATACAGACCTAGTTATCATGAAGAGTTTTGTTATACTTGTCTTTTATACAATCTCAAATGGTCTTACATATTTCATTAACTCTCTTTATTTACTTGAGTATATATTTTACAGTTTATAAAATCGCATCTCATTAAATGCGGTATATGATTAAAAAAAATGAAAAGAGGTTTAAGTTTAAGTATTGGATTGTGAAATAGACTGAGGGTAACATTTTTCAGTAAAAAAACATAAACCAACCAACCAGCTCTACACAATTTCTCAAGTCCTATAGATCATCTGTATTTGTTATATATTTCTTTTAACAATTAACAGTTTTGCATATTCCCCTCAAAAGATCTCATTTTATTAAAATCAATCTTATTGAATCATCAATCTTATTGAATTACTATTTCTAGCAATGTCTCTCAAAATGGTTTAAATTGTTTATCTATGTTTTTTTAAGGGCATTCTTGTAAAATTTTAAAAATTTATATTATGCAAAAATACCCTTTAAAAGGACATTGTGGCAAATTATAAACCATAGAATATAAAAGGGGTATTTGACAATAAATGGCATTTGAGGGGTATATATGCAACCCTTTATATTATTCATTACAGATTAATGAATAATATGTAGATGGCATGACTTAGAATATGAACTTCTTTGCATTCAGACAACAATGATATATTCTCGGCTTTGATATAAATAATGTGTAGAAAAATCCTTTTGATACCTTCCCCACAACTTTTTTTTTTAAAAAACTTTTGCCACAACTTTATCAGGTGAATATATGAATAATAAATAATAAGCATAATATATTGACTAACAATATTTTAGCAACATAGGCTAGTCTTTAATGTGATAATATGATTATTCGATTCAACTAGATGATGCCATCTGATAATGACATATTGATGATGATGATTGATGATCATTTGGCCAAATTACCTGGTCCATTTAAACTTAATTTTTATTTTTGGAACCTAAAACTTTATGAAAATTTATATTTTATTTGACGTGTATATACTTTGAAAAAAATTTAAAAGGTGTTTTGATTGCAAGATAATTATGGTTACAAATTTTATTGATTCTATTGAGCTATAAAATCTTTGATGTGCAGTGGGCTAAACCATTATTAATACCAGTAAAACTTGGACCAATATGAAAACAATAATCATGAAAAGCTTCTTTACATTGTCATTTATGCCGTCCCAAATGCAGTCATATGTATCTTGTTAGCCCTTCCACTCACTGCATCGAAGTAAATATCTCTTTAAATTTTTTCACATTTTCTATAAATATAATGATATCATTCAATAATTAGAGTATCTTTATTTAAGTACATACTTTATTAGATGAAATATATGATTTCTAAAAAATGGAAAGATGCATGTTTTAGCCTGTATAATATGGATGTATAATATGGACTGACTGTAACATTTTTCAATCATAAAACATAAACCAAGCCAGCCCTGGGAGCCAGCTCTACACAGTTTCTCAATCCTACAGATGGCATGACTCAGAATCTGAACTATCTGAACTTCCTTGCATTCAGACAAGTGACAACAATGATGATATATTATTGGCTTTGATATAAATAATGTAGAAAAATCCTTTTGTTACCTCCCCCACCACTTTAAATGGTAATGGCATTAGACAAAACGAATAGCATTATTAATGGCATCAGACAAAACGAATCACTTCTCAATCAATATTTGTTTCTATACGAATAGCTTTAGTTCAGCATATATGCTTTTTTTTATTTATAAATTAAGGTGATTTGCTTAGATCAATCATCCACCAACATACGCACACATTAATTTCCACTTCTAAATAGTCATCGCTGTTCCCAGAGAAGGAAACAAAGGAAAACTTTTCAGGTTAGTAGTTTAACAACACATATTTATCATTATTAGTTTCTAAAACTGTTGACATTAGCTCAACATGCTTTTATTATTCATTACAATGAGATGGGTCTCTCTCTTTTTTTATTTATTTTGTATTTATGTAAACTGTAGCATGCCTGAAATTTTAATGCTAAAATTAGACACACGTCCATAACTTACAAAAAGCCCAAAATATAAAAAAACACATAATGGAGCCACTTAGAACCAGGGACAGATAAAAGAGAAGTCTACTAAGTACACCTGATTTCTAAAATGATACACCCTTACTATTTGATTAGGGGTTGCCCCTTGGAGAAGCACAACCACCATCATGTCCCATATATTCTCAAAATACACCATCGTCCCCAGAAGGTGGCTACTGAACTGCCATAAAGCACACATGACGACCAGGATGAGATAAATAAATCTCTTAGAACAATCATCCACAAATAATGTGAGGATAAATGATGGATCAAAGTTTATGACTTTTTAAATGTTAATTATATCATTCCATAAATTGTTTGTGTATGAGACTAAGTGTAGAAGATGTGTATAAATATGATATGAGACATAATTTTAGGATGTGTGTGAAAATATTATGTAATATTATTAGTATTCATTTTTTTAGGTTGATAAAGTCAAAATTGTATTCCTTTGTCATATATATTCACAAAATTACAACCGTTCAAAAGATGATCCTAGGCTCGAGAAAACCCTCAGCCCATAATTTAACTGTGCAGTCCATCAGGAATACACATATAGATAGGAATCACTAAAAAGAGAGTAAAATAGCCCACATGATGCAATTGGGCACAAAAAGTAGAGTAATAGGAAGCATCAGACCTATTTGATTTATTTATTTTTGTTGAGATTTTTTTGTTTTCTATTTATTTTAAAAACAATTATCCATATTTTCACTTTATTTCATCTTTAAGTTTTTTCTTATTTATCTTGATTTTATATTGTTTATATTTGATCTGATTTACAAAGAAAAACCATATTGGTCACATGTTGTTTTTTAATTTATTTTGTTATTCCTTTTTTTCTATTCTTCTTTTATTAAATGTTTTTAAACATATGTATTATATTATTATTTATTTATTGTTATTTTTCTTCTTATTCTATTGTGATTCTTTTTTTTTTGTTTAAAATATAAAATTAATTAAAATTCTAATCGAAATATGTTGGTGATAAAAAAAAAATTAAAAAGAGACCCATTTTAGGACAAATATTAGGACCCAATTTCTTGGGGCTAATCTCAAATTGGATTTTTATGTCATTCAACTTCCAAATCATGTATTTTGAAATGAGATATTCTATTGTATTAATACAAACTCAATTATTATCGTCTCCATCATCATATTAATGACCATTAAAAAAATTAGAGTTGAATGTTGAAATAAAAATCTAGCTAACATGCATGCTAACATGTTAAAATGAGCTAATAAATTAGAGTTGAATTTTGAAAAAAATCTACCAAACATGCTTGTTTAATCCATTTGTTGGGATGAAAGACGTTGAAATAAACAAAATTACGGATGCATGTTGAAGTCATATATTCTCTCCGTATGGAGTGTGACATAAACTTATTCACATCTGATAGTTATATCGGGATAGATAATAATCCATGTTGAATAAATAAATTTTTGTTTGATTGTTTTTTATGTTATTCCAATTGGAAAATAGGTAAACTTGGTTTCCACTTTCTTCTAATTGAACATTTTTATAAGTCATTTTAGTTATTCTCTATAACTTGAGACTATTATGTCATTTAAGTTATTCTCTTTAACTTGAGACTATTAGACGACATTTTCATTTTCATAATCTACATTCTTTAAATGGTAACTGATACCCTTATTAATATTTTAGCAATTAATTAACCCATGATCTTTGGATTACTCTCTTTAATTTAAAAAATTAAAAAGAGATGACGTTGCACGGAAGAGACGGAGGAGAGCGGTGAGAAAAGAGAGAGAGAGAGAGAGAGAGAGAGAAGCGATGGAGTGGAGGGCAGCGGTGGACGGGGCCGCCCGTTGCCCTCCTCCGCCCACCATCCTCTCTCTCTCCCCATCTACCCTACCCACTGTCCTTCTCCTTGGTGACCTCTCTTTTTCTCTCTTTCTCGCCCCATCCTCCTCCCACCTACTATCAGCCGCCCTCTTCCACCCCTAGTCTCTCTCTCTCTCTTTCATTTATTCTCATCATGTTCCCAGGAAAAAAAATTGAATTTTATAACAAGATAGGTTTCAACTTATCAAGGTGGAAATAACAACCCCACTAGGATGTTATACACCTAAAAAAACCTGTTCGTTACATTTTCATAATCTACATTCTTTAAATGGTAACTGATACCCTTATTAATATTTTAGCAATTAATTAACCCATGATCTTTGGATTACTCTCTTTAATTAAAAAAATTAAAGAGAGATGACGTTGCACGGAAGAGACGGAGGAGAGCGGTGAGAAAAGAGAGAGAGAGAGAGAGAGAAAAGCAATGGAGTGGAGGGCAGCGATGGACGGGCCGCCCGTTGCCCTCCTCCGCCCACCATCCTCTCTCTCTCCCCATCTACCCTACCCACTGTCCTTCTCCTTGGTGACCTCTCTTTTTCTCTCTTCCTATCTTTCTCGCCCCATCCTCCTCCCACCTACTATCCGCCGCCCTCTTCCACCCCCAGTCTCTCTCTCTCTTTTTCATTTATTCTCAACATGTTCCCAGGGAAAAAAAATTGAATTTTATAACAAGATAGGTTCCAACTTATCAAGGTGGAAATAACAACCCCACTAGGATGTTATACTCCTAAAAAAAAACATGTTCGTTACATGGAATATGAGAGTACAACTATGTCAAAATAGGTGAAAATAAACTTGTATTGATATTTTAGGTCCTTCTTGTATTGTGATATATTCCAATTTCATGTATTCTATTCCACTGGTATAGGGGGGGGGGGGGGCAAATGTTAAATTATTTAACATCACCTCTTCCAAATATCGGGGCTTACATGTCAAATCATTCTTTTATCTTTAATATTTATTTATATCTTATTTACATTATATCCATAACTTATTCATGATCAATCAAACAATAATTTTTTTAATAAAAACTACAACCAAACATAAAATTAGTTTATTTCACTAGTATAATTATCAATATTGCAATAGCTTATTTATTATGAATGTTTTATTATGATTATTGCAGAACTTTAATAAAAACCACAACCTATTATTTATTATAAAATAGCTTCTCTCTTTACGGGACTATGTGGCCAGCTAGAGGTATAAAATATGATGTGATGTATTGGCTTAGTCAGTGAAAGCTGAATCAGTTTGACAATTGTTTGTAGCCTACCCACTTGAGATCTTTATGATTAATTGTCTAAATTTTGTTGGAAACATTACAACTCTAAACACCAATTTCCATAGCAGCAGTTGAAACATGGCAGAGGCTATTGTGGGTTCGGTGATCCTCAAGCTTGCTTCAGCATTGGCGTCAGAATTTGGCACATCGCTCTGGACCCTTAATAAGGAGAAAGCGTTACACTTGCTATCGGTGCGTAGCGATATGGAAGAGATAAAGAGTGAGATGGAGATGATACAAGCCTTCCTCAGACATGCCGAAAAAAGAATGATTGGTGATGGACCGACCGCAGTTTGGGTGGCGCAAGTGAGGGAAATAGCCTACCACATCGAAGATGTAATTGATGAGTTCACTTATTTTGTGGGTGAGAAGAAGAGTTTTGGTTTCTGGAATTCTACTGCAAAAGGTCTACGAGTATCAAGGAACATCAAGGCTAGGCATGGTATTGACTGTTCCTTATATATAACTTGATATACTTTTGATTGGAATCTATAGACACACACACACACACACACACGTATACATGTGTTTTGCAATGGCAAAACTGGTTGGCACCAAATCAAAGACAAGAAAAGGGAGTTAGAGATATACTATCTAAAAGCCTGGAGAATCACATTTGGAGAATCAAAGTCGGACGACGGTGGATCAAGAAGAATCAGAGACTGAAGTGCTCGGATCGATGGAGGATCGGTGGTTTGATTGCAGTCAGACGACGAAGTCAGAGGCGGTAGGGTTTGATCGAAGTAGGAGGCAACGGTGATGACGACGGCTGTAGGTCTTGATCGAAGTCGGAGGCGACGGTGGTAGAGTTTGATCGAAGTCGGAGGCGACAACGGCAGTCGGCAAGGTTAGATTAGGTTTATGTTAGGGCTTTAAATGTTTTTTTTAATATACATAGGAAGATCGGACGGCTCTGAATACAAGTGGGTAAATGAATGGTTGGATCTCAATTATGTATTTGCGACAGCTAGTGTTCCGCTGTAAAACATGCACTAATCGTGATGGCAAACAATATCCCGTCATAAATACCTCTTTTTAAAGCGGCTTAACTGAGCCGTCGCAAAAGCCTTGCAATGCCAATCAAAAGTATATCAAGTTAAATTTTAAGTATATAGATTTTTTTAAAAAATTTTACTTAGATTTTTTTAAGCACACAATGCTAATTTTTTTAAAAAATTTTAAGTCATTATAAATTATATTATTTTACTTATCAATAAAAAATAATATTTTATTAACTTGGACTTCAAATCTGTCTCCAAGTAGAAACATGCATGGGATTCAAAAGAGCTCCAGACTATAAAAGCCATTTCATCAAACAGTGAGGTCGTTAGACGAGTTGGTGATCTTGCACAGCTCAGAAAATTTGTGATCGTGGAGGTGAAGCCGTCCCATGGAGCAGAATTGTGTGCTTCAATAAAAAAGATGAGATTGCTTGACCACTTGAATATTCAATCAACCAATGGAGGTCAAGAACCACTTGAACTGGAAAATCTTGATCCACCGCCCTTCCTTCAAACGCTCGTTTTGATGGGACGTTTAAAGAAGTCCTTCGTTAGCTGGTTCAAGTGCCTCACGAATCTCAAAAGGATGACCTTGTCATTGTCTCAACTGCCAGAAAACTTGCTCATTCTCCTCCAGTCACTGCCCAACCTGGTGGATCTTGAGCTCTCTAACAAGTCTTATGAAGGCAAAGTGTTGTCCTTCCAAGCAAATAGTTTCCCTTCCCTTAAAACGCTAGAGTTGAAGGAGCTGAGCGAACTCAATCAGATAACGATAGAGCGAGGAGCGATGCAGTGCCTCAAAATGTTTAAACTTGTCAGGTGCAAAGAACTGAAGGCGCTGCCAGAGGGCATCGAACACCTCACCACCCTCAAAGAGCTCTACATGAAGGAGATGCCAGAGGAGCTATTGAGAGTATGCAAGGAGGAAGAGGAGAGAAGACCAGTCACATCCCATCGAGACCATGGGTACCATGAGGTATATATGTCAGTCCCCTTTCCATGAAACTTTATTTTCTTTGGTTGCCTTTAAATCATTGCATGGTGAAGCATTCCATTGAGACATTCATGTTGGTTATTATTATTATTATTATTATTATTATTATTTTTCATAATTAGAGCCCATGAATTTATATGTGCAGGCAAAAGGCAAGCAGCTTATATGGACTACGAATTTGGTTATTCTGTGGCTTTGCTTCACCCAAAAAAATAAAAGAACGGTTTGAAGTCTGTTATTATTTATTCTGTGTGTTAACTTAAGTGTGTGTTTGAATGTTGTGTGTCTTTGTTCATTTTGAGAACTTCTAATGGTTTGTACTCCAAAATAATGTTTGGGTTATGGTTGATTGTTTGTCGGAATTTGTACTTTTCATATATCACGGTGTACTGATTGCTTGAGAATCCTTTTCTGTTCTATTAATCATGTCTTTGCCATACATATTTATATACTTAGTGGATTCTGTATGAAAAAAATGCTTCATGTATTTTTTAAAGCCAGAGGGAAAGTTTATCGCAAATTAAGGTCAGAATCTGCTGTCGAAATGTTGGAAGAAGTACGGGAGCGGAAGACATATATGTCACAAAAATCAGGTTGGATTTATGCAGCTAGAGGTTTTTGTACTTCCCAGTAGTTTATTGTCCATGCAATATCATAATCATGTGTACTGTGCACTTATGTCCACCATGATTCTTGACGCAATTCAAATTGATGTTTGCTTTCCTTTTGGAAAGGTTACTGACTGTTCAATTTTATGAATTTTTTTTTTTAAAATATCAGTTGCTCTTTCCTTCCCGTTGAGAAGGTATCTGGTTTTCTTTTTATATCTGGTTTGTGTCTTATTTTGTGTATCTTATCAGGTTTGAAGCAGAGTAGAATAATGAGCTGGTGAGCTGCCTTTGAAGTTCTCTGATCATATTATAATTTTCCCTCTCACATTTTGCATATTTTATAACCTTTACATTTGTGTATCTCCTTCTATTTAAACATTTTCCCATTGAAGCAAAGTGGAATAATGCAATAATTTGGCTAATATTGCAATGAATCATTGCCTTCGAAGTTCTCTGCCTATTACTGCTTGTTCATCAAACAGACATTTAGTCATCATGTATTACTAATTCCTTAGCATCTTTATTGTCTATATCTTTAGAATCCATGTAGGCTTTACAAAATCATGTATTACTAATTCCTTAGCATCTTTGTTGTCTATATCTTTAGAATCCATGTAGGCCTTACAAAATCAGAAAAATGGCTTCTTGGCTTCTTCTGTTTACAAGGAATTGCAGGGGAAAATTAACATCATATGGGTTCTATAATGTTTATTACGTCTTTTACGTCTCTATGCACAAGATTCATTAGCCATGTATTTTCACAAAATCAATTTCTTAGTATGATCTTAAATATGATATTGTATCTGATCCCCACTGATAGATAATTCAGACCTACTAATGTCAGTGTCTTTCGTATCAGTAGGCTCTAGTAGTCGCATATTAAAAATTGTAACTTAATTTGTTGTGCTTGCTATTAATTTTTGTTACAAGTATTATACACTCAGTTTATAGGACAACCATTTTTATTACTTCATTATGGTAGCTTGGTGATTCTGTAATCTGACATCAGTCATCGAATATTTTCAGAGATAGGGTAGCTTGGTTTTAAGGATTAATTAGCCATCCTCTCTCATGCGTCTGATTGTTTTCCCTCTGTTGACCAGGAATTTTATGTTAAAGATTAGATGGTAGTCATCCGCAACCATATTGCAAAATGTAGTTGTGAAAGAGTATAATTAATTAATTCAGGGCTAAAAAATTCATAAAACAGATGGTCCTGTAATGTTAACACGCTCATCCACAGTGTCCTGTCCATGAACAAAATTTGTCTCCTGAAGTTCATGCCAATTTCTGGTGACTTCAGATTCTGGATGCCATGGTGTTCAACATTTCAAATGTGACCTGGCTCATCAGATGTCATGCTCCCTTAACTCCTGGTTCATCTCTAGCAAGGTTCGATTTTAGTGACGAAGGATGACTAAGTACATATGATTCGCAGGCCTGCCTAACTTGCTTAGTTCTTCTACATACTTACAGGACATTATTATGTAATAAATGCTGCTGGTGTTCTCTGAACAATATGGGGCCGGTTGGTTCTCTTTTCAGGTAGCTTTTAGAAAAGGTATTTTGTACTGATGCATGCATATTATTTCGTATTATAATCATGTTATAGTTTCTTTGAATAAGTTCCAATGATCAAAATCTCTTCCTAACACAGTGCCAATAGATAGAGGAAGTCATAAGAGGAAAATTTACTGGGTGGTGGGATCGAGTGCAAGCAAACATTATTGAACTTAATGGCATTCAAGCCAGGCTTAATCTCGCTTTAAATATTAAAGCTACAAAACTTTGGATTGAGGAAGACTCTTGTACTGCTATCTCTTGGGTGTTGCGAAGAGGAAAAACTCCATGGAGGGCAATTAGAATACTCAAAGATATCCATCAAAAGCTAGGACATATGACTGATTGGAAGGCTACGCATATCTGGTGAGAGGCTAATAGACCAGCAGATCTGACTGCAGGCGCACAAGTGATGGAGAGCAGTGTTTTCATGCAGATGAAATATGGCATGAACTCAAAGAGGCCTGGACAGTGATGTTGAGGCATGGAATACAAAAGCTGTAGATGAGAAACTTGGGAATTTTTTTTCCCCTTATATGTGTATCTCCCTCAAAGAGGAACTTGGAATGTAGTGGGGATGCAACACAGCTTGGACTGTGTTTCCCTCTCATTGCTTTCTTTGATACTTCTTGATGGGAGTGACTTTTGTATATGCATTTTGTTTATAGTAATACAATTTATTTACCCTCCATAAAAAAAAGGTTGTTCTACATCACATGCAAATCCCCTGATATATACCTTCAGGTAGTATGCATTCCTGGTTCATATAATTATGGTTTAGTTGATTTGGAAACTATCTGGCATTCAGTAGCTTGATACATATCTTCTCATATGTCACATATTTTCACACACACACACACACACGTCAATTTAAAACCATCAATTATATCTATAATAATTGACTTTTTAGGTGATGCTAAATCCACTTCTCACCCTACTCTGCCTGTCCTTCCTCCCTTACTTGCTCTAATCTTGGTGCTCATGAGCTAGAAAATGAGTTCATGATGTGCTATCTATACCTCTGACAGATCCAACCTGAAATCACCTATTCAACTATACAGCAAAATCTTATCATGATTTAATCAACTAAAATTTAGAGAACGGGTTGGTTTGAAAAGTTTCGGTACAAATAGGCAGACAACTTTTTTTTTCCCTTCTGAGCAAGTGATTAAAATTTTGTTTTGTTTGGACTCTTTTTTGTGATTATGCATAACAAAATAGGTTATCAATTTGCTTTTTTTTTTTTGGAGGGTAAAGGTTTAAAATTTGTATTGCTATGAACATTGTACAAGTAGACTAAGGATTTACAAAAAAAGGGATGAGTAAGGTACTTCCACGAATAGTTAGGAGGTAAAAGTAATCAGGCTACAATGCATCCCCAACCAGATGTAGTTTAAGGCTGTTTGGATGATTAGAATAAATGAGTATAATGTGAAATAAGGGGTTTAAGGTTGTTTGGATAACTGAAATAAATGAGAATTTGTATGCAAGAATAAACTGGTATAAAATGGAATACGGATTCCATCCAACCTCTGCAATTAAATTATTCTAGGTTATTCAACCCAAAAGAATATGTGGGCCCACTGTCAAATAAATTGTTACCATCTCTTATAAATCAACTCAATCATTTTTTCACCTTTTATAAATTTTTATCGACACCATATTCACATTGAATCCAAACATCAAAAAAATTATTATTACATTTTCTAACGAGAATATTCAAAACCCAATCAAACACAAAATCATTTATCCTTATTTATACTAGAATGGTAATAAACCTCATAATATGTTAATTCTCTATCCAAATAGGGGCTTAGAGTGAAGCATATGTTCTCAACAGGAGAGGCTACTTAGTCCTGCGGAATTCTGTTCCTATACCATCCAGATGGATAACATTCTGAAGTTCATTCCATAAGATCTTTTGTCCGCCAAGAAACCAGAAGATCTTTTGGACTGTTTGCCAATTTGAGAGGAGAAGCCATCCCTGGACAGCCATCCCTTCAATGATCGCGGAGGAGAGCACCATATCCTGCCCGGACTGAAATTAGAGCTAGCTGCATCTGAATTGAATTTTGTCCACCCTGGATCAGGTGGAAACCATTTGATATACTGAATTGAGGATACCCTATGTTTTGATTATCTCTTCCAGCATGCTTAAATGTGTAAGGCTACCAATTTGCATTAGTGCTGCCTCTGTTTCTGTAGTGCAAGATCCCTATGATGAAATAGGGTACAATATTGACCATAGTTTGAGTTTTATTTTATTTTTTTCTTGGCCTCCTTGTTCAACAACTTGTGCCTGATTGTTGTTCATGCTAAAACATATGTTGTGTCACCATGTCACCGAAAGACTTCAATTTGATGATAAAACAATATTAATTTACCTCGAATAGATCAAATTCGAGACTATTCAATCTGGATCAAATCTTTTATCTGTTTGTTTGGTGTATCTTCTTTTCTCTTGGCATCTCGATCAACTTGTTCATCTTTTAGACCATTTGTGATTGTTTCGTCGAGTTATAAAAGGTATAAAGTTTCATTAAAACAAAAGCTTTGAAAGCTATTCCATTACGTGAGACATATGACATGGAAAACACCTATTCAACTTTACAGTAAAATCTTTTCAGGATTTAATCAACTTAAATTTTAACCCTTGGCAGACATGAAAGAAAATAGAAGAAATGGAAGCCGGTGGTTTTAACTATGACAGTTCTGCGTGAAATGATGAGGCTTATAACATGAGGCTGCTCTTAACCGGCCTATAAGAACTAATGAGCGCAGGAGTGCAATACTAAAGGTAAGCCCAAAAATTTTCAAAGGCTCACATGATGTGAAGTATGGTTTGTTAATTGGCTTCCACTATTAACCATTGTTGCATGGTATATTTAACTTTCAGATCAAAGATTGTAGGTTGAAACCACTGAGACCATATCACGTCCAAATCCAACTTCCTGCAATGCAATAATTAGTAATGTTGAAGAATTGAGGGGTTTCCAAAGTTGCATCAGAAGGGCTTATGCAGATCTGCACATTGCCTACACATTTGACTACCCTTCACATGCTTACTATGGTCCGCTGCTGCATCCCCATGGAAGCTGTGACATAGAGGACTTTTTTTAATGACATGCATAATAAAATATGTCATCAATTTACATGTTTTGATTCTCTGTTCTCAGCATGCTTAAACGTATTAGGCTACCAATTTGCATGAGTGCTGCCTCTGTTTCTCTAGTAAAGATACGCTATGTTCAATTACAGAACAATTACCACAGCTTCAGTTTTTTTTTTTTTGCTCTCCCTGCAGTTCAACAACTTGTGCCTTTTTTAGTCATGTTAAAACATGTACTGTGTCACCATGTCAACGGAAGACCAATTTTGATGATGGAAAATGAAAACACTATTAGTTTACCTTGAATAGATCAAATTCGAGACTATTCAATCTGGATCAAATCTTTATCTTGAAAGCTTTGCAGGGGCACCTTCTCAATCTGGATCAATGAACTGCAATCAATTGTTTGATGCATGTGTCACTCTCCTATAGAATCCAGTTAAGTATGAGTTTGGTCACTATCATCAATATTCAATAGGAAAGTGACACTTGTGTAGTTTGATTCATAAGTTGTGTTTTTCGACATTGACCGGACTGATAGAAGTCAATCTTGACAGGATCCAGACCCCATTTTAACATCTCTTTCCATGGGAAAAAGAAGCAGCTGATGTATATAGAAAACTCTGTTCAGAAATGCGGTCCGTGCGGCCGCATATGCGGCCGCATATGCGGTTCGGTAAGCCTACCGAACCGCATAGGCTGATATGCGGGCATATGCGGATAAGGCCCGCATATGCGGGGATATGCGGGCGCATATGCGGGCGCATAGGTTTAGAAAAAAAATGGAAATTTTGCATTTACACCCTCCTGAAAAAGTTAATTATATTTATACCCCTTAAAAATTATATTTATACCCCTGTGTCCGTCTGAAATTGCATCTATGCCCCTGTGTGGCTGTGTCTGAATTTTTAATGGTTTAATATGATTACATTTCTTCAAATTTACCTTGTTATCTCTTGTTTATAGATCAAGACTATATAATTATTTTTTATTATTAAAAAATTACATAACCGCATATACTCCCGCATATACTCCCGCATGCCGCATATACTCTGTGCGGTACCCTACCCGCACGCAAACCGCATACCGCATTTCAGAACACTAATAAAAAACATGCCATGTGAATGACTTACTCTTCAGTACCTCCAATAATTTGAATGGTAATATCTTGTTATTGTCCAGAAGGAGCCACTTCAATCTTTTTCTTTTTTTAGTAAGCAGAGCAGGGGTAGATACAATGGGGGAGACTGGGTCAAACTTCAGTCCCATTTGTAACGGTTTCCAGCAAGCACATATTTTGAACATTTCTAAGTGCACGTATATGATAAATATATATTTTTTATAAAATAAATTTCAAACTCATATCAAATAAATAAATAAATATATATATATATATATATATATATTTATATTTGTTTTGTAATAATATATATTGAGATAATGGAATATATACTGATTATATATACTACATTAGTGACATAACAATTGCAATCACGATTGCAAAAATGAACTGAGTGTATCATCGGCTCATTGAATTTTTTTATATTTTTAAGCAATGGATCTATTTATCTTTTCATTCTTATTTTAGAAAATTTGTGAAAATTCACAATTTTGGATTTTTAAATTTTTTTTTCTTTTTATTTTTAATGATTACTATTTTGAAAGTTATATTTTAAAATATCTTCTCAAAATTTAAGCTTAAAAAGTCCATGTTTATTTTTGTATTAAATTGTTCCCTTCATACTCTTTTTTTTTAAATTTTTTATAATAAATTCATCTTAGAATGACTTATGTTGTTATCCAAACCGGATTTCATTTACAGTTTAAGCAATCATTTTAAAACCCTCGTGCCTTTCTTTTATATATATATATAAAAAAGTAAATATTGCTATAGGGATATCATTTTTGAATTTGTAATGCAATTCTGAACAAAATGATAGGACAAGATAAAAGCATAAAAAAATAATAAAAAACAATAAAAAGGCATGTCGACATACTCCTGGTTAGACTTCGTATTATAAAAAGATGTACCACCATCTCAATGACCCAACCTCCCAATTTGTGCGTGTCATCCTTGTACACGGGTCATGCTAATATTATCTATATCGTTCCAATTTTATCAAATGTTCTGAATGAGATGCTCCAATTTTTCATTTCTTTGTTTCTCTTGTACATTTGAATTTTTTCATACCTATATATATCTTACCCAAAAAAAAGTCCAACCTCCTCGATCATGATATATTTGTTTTATATGTGTGTAAGATAAGTTTATGCCGTATGTGCTATGATATCAATGACTTTAATAACTGGTTTTTGTTTGGTAGTATCATCATTTTATTAGCTGATTGGTGCATGGAATTTGAACAAGCATTCTCCGAAGGCATCTTTTAAAATTATTATGTGATTAAAAAAATTTCAAAGAGAAGTGGGGTCCTTTCAGAGAAGAATTGCAATTGTATAGTGACATTTCCACATGCAATTTACATAGATACAAAATATGCCATGTGAATGATACCCTAGTACCCCTAATAATTTTGAGTGACTGATAGATACATGTCTAATATTCATTCAAACAGGATGACTGAGCCCACCTTCAACTTTGAACCAGTACCGACCATTCAAATTTTTTTTTGGTAGATAGCCTAGTGGGTCGAGGATATCTCATTTAAGAGGTCGGACGGAGATCGAATCCTAAATTCACCGCTTAAAAATGGACACACACACCACCTAGCTAACGAGGGAAGGTGTAGTACCGTCCATTCAATTGGATAATGTTGGGAAAAAGAAGCAATAATTGTTGATGAAGTAATTCCACAAGCTTTAATACCTCCAACAACTTGGCTATTGTTACTCTGAGCAATTCAAATTTAATTTCCAGAGAGAAAACAGGGAACTGAGCTTCTTGAGAGAGAGAGAGAGAGAGAGAGAGAGAGAGAGAGGCCGAGGAACCCGGAATGTTTTCAGGTTCTTATACTCTCTCAAATTATTCCATCATACTGTACCATAATTGATTAAGGTCCTTTTTTTGTCGATAATTTGAACTGTTGAATGTAATTTGAAAACCATAAACCTTTCATGATTACTCTGTTAAAAGAGTTATATATACATCAATCCACATAAACTATTCAATTATATCTATTATTCACTTATCAAACAAAAAATAATCCAACTTTCATTCCGTACGTTTTTTTTCTTTTTATTGTCCTTTCATGTTAAATGGAATAAAATTTACCCATGAATTTAAATTACATGATGTATATGAATGTAACGGACACGCATGCCCGCTTTCCACGACACCTAGCCGCAGAGATTTCACTTTGGAAATCGGGTCACGTAGACATAGCCACCTAGACTTGGGTCAAAATTTAGACCGCAGCCACCTAGACTGAGCCACCTAGACGATTTAATGCATGCACAATCAAAATTACTTATTCTTTCAAGTATACAGCATGCAACAATTTTTTTATAAATCCTATAATTTCCAATGCATACGATATATCCAAAATATCAACCTATATGATGATAACATGCTCATACGCTTCATACAGAATATATTTCATAAATCATAAAAATAACATGATACCAAAATGTATACATATATTATGATTTTCAAATAATATAGAGACATCCACTCACCTTTAACAAGAACACTCGTGACAAAATATCAGTCTAAGCAGTGTGAGAATTGCCTGAAAATAAAAATAATATTTCTAATAAATAAAAGAGACTTGAATAACCATATAAAATAAACTAACCATTTATTCTAAACCCAAAACATCCCTATGGTTTTAACTGGACTGACTTAAGACTACATAACCGGCTTCCAATAACAATTAATTGACCACCCGAAATCCAACATTTTATGTAACATAAGATATCAATATGGATCTACTAACCCATCATCTTTATGTGGCTCACGAAATCAACCAACCCACATGAAAAGAAAATAAAAATGAAAATGTAAACAATCAAATGGGCTGGGCCTTCATCATCTTGACCCGTTACCTTTCCAAACAACACACACTGAATCTGACAAATTCAATTAACATATCATGCCATTAACCAAGTTGTATAAGGTGCAAATCCGTGAAGTCTTTAATTCAAATCATGAACCCATCCATTCCTCTCACCAACATTTACACCCGATTCTTTATTTCCTACACCCAGCGTCGGTAACATCTCTGAAAACACACAGACACCTCTCCCTCTCATTCTATTGATACGTTATCCATACAGCAAGGAATCCATGACCCCAATCCAATAGATTTAAGAATCTAGACTTATAATAAACATGAAATTAAAAAAAAAGATTAGAGGATACCTATAATGGATGAAGAACCTCTCTTTCACGGCGGCCTCTATTTTTTTTCTTTCTAGGTCAAATATGAAGGGTGTTTGAGTTTAAAAGTGGTATTAATCGGTACCCTAAATTGTCCATAAATCTGTAACAGAAATTCATGGAATAAATGATGAAATTTTCAAAAAAACCCAAGCTAACACTTTATTTTCAAGTGAGTCCCATTTTTACTTATCCAGGGTCCATAGAGGGATACTTCTACAAAAAAAAAAATACCAGACTTTTAATATTCACAAAAAGATCTATTACCATATGCTCCTTTTCAAAAGGTCTCAAAACATAACTTCTCCAACTCCAAATTTTACACAATCTCACATAATGGTTCTTGAGACTATTATAATATCTAGAAAATTATATAATAAATATTTCAACTCCATTTAATAATTTTAAAAATTATAAATGAAATTGAACCTATATGGGCCCTACTTCTATGGGCCAACCTATATGCACATTAGGAGAACTTGATTCATATAATAGCTCTATTTATATATTTAAATCAATATATAAATAGTAAAAATTTGCAGGTGTTACATTCTTCTCCCCTTAAAGGAATTTAGTCCTCTAAATTCAAAGCATACCTCAAGGAGAAACAAACAACTGTGGATACTTCTCCTTCATCTCTTCCTCGCGCTCCCAAGTCATTTCAGGTATTCTCGGATGATACCGCCATTGCACCTTGACCAACGGAATAGTCTTGTTACGTAAGTCATTTCATCTCTCAGGCGACGCTGCTGTCCTTTATTTTATTTTATTGTAACGCCCCAGGCTTACACAGCAAGAAATTGTCCGCTTTGCCCCTAATGGGCTCACAGGTTTAAAACGCGTCTTGGTGTGTAAGAGCTGTGCTCACATATAAGCACAGACTATCTCCTCCCATTAGGCGATGTGAGACTAAACACCCTCACCCTCACCCAATCCATGGGCCTCTTGGGACTCTTGGGCTTGGGCCATGCGTCACAATCACCCCCCCTAATAGGCCACACGTCCTCGTGTGGGACCACCCACACCCACCATCGCGTAATGGACAGGCTCTGATACCAATTGTAACACCCCAGGCTTACACAGCAAGAAATTGTTCGCTTTGCCCCTAATGGGCTCACGGGTTTAAAACGCGTCTTGGTGTGTAAGAGCTGTGCTCACATATAAGCATAGACTATCTCCTCCCATTAGGCGATGTGAGACTAAACACCCTCACCCTCACCCAATCCATGGGCCTCTTGGGACTCTTGCCTGGGCGAGGCGTCACAATCACCCCCCCTAATAGGCCACACGTCCCCGTGTGGGGCCACCCACACCCACCATCGCGTAATGGACAGGCTCTGATACCAATTGTAACGCCCCAGGCTTACACAGCAAGAAATTGTCCGCTTTGCCCCTAATGGGCTCACAGGTTTAAAACGCGTCTTGGTGTGTAAGAGCTGTGCTCACATATAAGCACAGACTATCTCCTCCCATTAGGCGATGTGGGACTAAACACCCTCACCCTCACCCAATCCATGGGCCTCTTGGGACTCTTGGGCTTGGGCCAGGCGTCACAATTTTAGTGGTCCTCTATTAGAAGATGAAAGTGGTCATATTATTTAGTTCCACATCAGTTGTTTGTAAAATGTTTTGAGTGTTTATTAGGAGAGCTCAATCTACTCTAGTGGAGTCTTTTTGGTGGACACTTTATGATGAACATTTGATGCGAGGTGGTGCGTATTGGGCGTTTTAAGGCGCACTTAGCACTTTACACGTACGCATGGTTATATTCACCAAGGGGTGCCATTGGATGGGATGCATCTCGTGATAGACGATCTGGACCGCACGATCACGTGAAAATGGTGAACCACCGATCAGACGGTTACTGTAACTCCCCATTCATGAAAGGGTCTCATTTGAACCAAAAAGCACTATATTGCCTCTAAATTGAGACCCTTTGATCTAATCAAAGAACAACAACAACCATTCATCTTCTCTTTTTTTTCCCATTACGGGTTAGCATCATCAACCCCTTAAAAACAGATAGTTCCAAGAGATTGAAACAGAGAGTACACACTCTGCTTTCAACAACAAGTGCAAACTTCATTGTATTCTGAAGGCGGTACTTTATAATCCCATCGTGTACTCGCGGTTTTGACCGGAACGGGAGAAGTCTGTCTAAAAGCATTCAACGTTGTTGATCCTTGAAGCGCTTGTACTTGTTTCTGTTCTTCCATTGTCCAGAATTCCAACAATTTGTATTTTTTTTTTATTAATGCTTAATGTTCTCTGGATTACGTGAAGCTTATGTTTTCTGTTCTACGTAATGAATTTGATCGGGTCAAGTTATGTAAGTATTAGCAAATATAAATTATATTTATATGTCATTCAGTTCGGTTTAATGGTCGTAAATGTTTGGTGCTTTGGGAGTTGCTCTACGCTTGGAGTCATTAAATATTCTTAACATTTTGTGTTAATTAAAATACCTTGAAAAGTAATAGTTGTTGACATTATTATCTTGGATTTTACTTTTTATTTTATTTTATTTTGGGGTCTTTATATGCAAAAAAAGGATTTCACCATGTAAATTCTATTAGCAAATTATTAGATTTGAAACAGAGGTGGGCTTTTTTAATTTTTTTTAAAAAAAAAAAAAAAAACTTCAGAGGTAAGAAAGGGGAAAAAATTAGGTGTTCCACTAACCCACTAATTAATTTTTTTGGTTGGTGGGAAGGGGTGGGGGGGTTAATTTATTTTATTTTATTTTTAATTATCCGCTAGTTCCCTATATGTTATTTTAGCTCTGCTTATTATTATCAATTAGGATTTATTTTATTTTATCATTCAAGTTACAACAAATAATATCAGTTCACATATTATTTTTCATACTTTTTTTTATCTATTTTTGATTTTTTGTATGATCCTCTCTTCATTTGTTCTTATCTTCTTTTATTGTCCACCTCTTTACTCCCTCTTTTATTGAGCGTTTCGGTTTTGTCATTAAATTATTTATTTTCTATATGGAAACTTATGTATATTTTCTGTGTTTGTTTAGTTTTAATTTTTTTTGTTTTGTATTTCATTTTAAAAAAATTATCCATATTTTCTCTTCACTTGATCTTTATTTTTTGTGTTTTTCACTATTTATTGGGATTTTATTTTATTTATATTTGATTTTATTTACAAAGAAAACCATATTGGTCACAATTTAATTGTTTTTGTTATTCCTTTTTTCCATTGGTTTTATCTTCTTCTATTTTATGCTTTTAAAATACGTATTATTTTATTCTTTATTTATTAATATTTTTTCTTATTATATCATGATTCGTTTTTGTTGTTAAATTTTTTTAAAAATTAATAAAAAAAATCTAAACAAAATATGTTTGTGATAAAAAAAACTACAAAAGGACCCATTGTAGGACCACTCTTATGACCCAATCTC
Source organism: Acorus calamus (assembly GCA_030737845.1). Taxonomy (NCBI): domain Eukaryota; kingdom Viridiplantae; phylum Streptophyta; class Magnoliopsida; order Acorales; family Acoraceae; genus Acorus; species Acorus calamus. Next base: position 29,551,986 of record CM060865.1, on the reverse strand, counting down.
TTATGGCTAATCTCAAAGTTGGCCCAGCAAATTGGCCAACGTATTGTTGTGTCATTCAGTTTTGAATGGTCTCATGGATTATGCCATTAAATGATCCATGCTCTTATGTCTAAAAGAAATATTTTACTTTAATCTTTTTTTTCCATTTCCAAAACATGTATTTTCAAATGATCATATTCTATTTTAATCTTTAATTATTATTCATATGTTGAGGTGCATTGCCTAGATCAATCATCCACCAACATACACAGACATTGATTTCCCCCTCTGAAGAGCCATCGCCCGTTCCCAGAGAAGGAAACAAGCAAAATCTTTCAGGTTAGTAGTCTAACAACACATATATCTTATCATTATTAATTTCTAAAACTGATAACATTAGCTCAACATGCTTTTATTATTCATTACAATGAGATATTGAGGTGGGTCTCTTAGATCAATCATCCATAAACACACTTACATATAAATTTATATTTCTGTCTATCAATCAATTTGAAAGGGTTTTATATTTTAGAATTGGCTCATATAAATTATATTTTATGTTATTCAGTTCTGTGTTAATGGGTAGTACTTGATCTGTGCTTTGGGATTCAGTCATCTAAGCCGGTTCCCTCAGAGTTTGAGGATGTAAGAATATTCATGTTTGTCATGCAAATGATTAGAAACAAAGAATTTTGATTAAAAAGAAAAATACTTTTTTAGAAAATGTTAAGAACAGGGGTGGGCTATAATGTTGTTTGGGCCATGCTAGAACTGAGATTTTACATGTAATTTTTCATGTTTACATAATATATATTAGAATATTTTTTTCATATCATATACGCTTTGACTTTATGCATACAAATTATATATCCACATTTTATTTATCTTGAAAAAAAAACTTAGTTTTCATTTATTTTAAACATCCACTTGGTTTGTTTATATAAAAAAAATACTTAATTAGTGTTTTTATATAAAATTAGAGTATCACTAAAAATTTAACTAATCATATCTCAAAATAGATGTCTTGGCTCCACCCTAGCTGGGTAGGATTTTTTTTTTTGCGATCCAAATAGCATCTCATACATATTTTGATTGTTTGAAGATATAATTCATGTTCTTCTTGTTCGAGCGAATCCAAGCCATGATTTAAAATATTTCAATAATTGATCTACATTCACATGTGTGTATTAATTGACTTCTAGAGAGAAACACAAAAGTGGGAGCGATCGCAATTCCTAGAGAAAGAAACAAGGAGACATTTTCTTGAAGAGGCAAACGAAAATTGTTTAGGTTAGTACTCTATCAATACATTCCTTCGGCTAACCTTACTCTTCATTTGGTTCGTGCATAGCTTACTCAGGTACAAAATCATTATATTTTTTTATATTCTTTTGTTATACATTTATCTATTTGGACAATATTATTTTTTATACTTGTTTGATTAGAAAGTTGTATCATTCTTCACCACATATAACCTTTTTTTTTTTTTGCTTGGTGACATATGACTGTTAATGTTTACTCCAATTCAATTCATTAGTTTATCCGCACTACCCGAGTAATTTGTTTTTCAGGATTGAGCATATCCTTCCCTTATCATACCTCTTTTTTGAAACTGCGTAAATTCCATTCATTTGATCTATAATTTGAACTGTTCAGTGTGATTTGAAATATAACATTAGCTCAACATGCTTTTATTATTCATTACAATGAGGTGGGTCTCTTAGAACAATCATCCACAAACACACTTACATATAGATTTATATTTCTGTCTATCAATCAATTTGATAGGGTTTTATATTTTAGAATTGGTTCATATAAATTATATTTTCTGTTGTTCAGTTATGTGTTAATGGCGTAGTACTTGATCAGTGCTTTGGGATTGAGTTATCTGAATCGGCTCCCTCAAAGTGTACACACACAGACATGGTTACACGCAATCCATAATCGGTACAGTCCTTATACCTCGATAGCCATTCATCGAAGTTTTTATCTCCAGGTATGTATCTCGTCGATAATTTCACACGTTCTCAATCCAATTGGTATCATGGAATTCTATACATTTTTTATACAACCATCATATACCTCATTAGAGGTCGTTTAATATTTTTGAAAGATAAACACATGTGTGGTTTGTCCACAGGACTGTCGCGTAGACTGTTCCTAATATTATGAAAAATGATACGTCCAGCTTTGTGTACAACCACATCCGTAGCTCTCATCTTTCTTTTCTTTTTTTCAAATTGTCTACTCATCCATTAAAATATATATATTATCTTAAAAAGTAAAGTACACATTCAGATATAGTGTATTTTTTTTCTTTAGAAAAATAAAGCTTTTTACTTTTTATATACTACATAGACCGAATTGGCGGCTCCAAATTTTTTTATAAATATGATCATTTAAAATAATAAATTTCACAAATTTATTTTTCGTAGCAGCTGTGGGCGAATTGAGACATGGCAGAGGCAGTTGTGGCTATTGCGATCCTCAAGCTTGGTTCAGCATTGGCGACGGAATTGGGACTCTCGTCCCTTGCTAAGGAGAAAATTTCACTTATTCGAGCAGTGCGTGGCGATATGGAAGCAATAAAGGGAGACATGGAGTTGATGCAAGCCTTTATCAGAAATGCCGATAGAATGATCACTGGTGATGTTGGACTGACCGCAACCTGGGTGGAGCAAGTGAGGGAATTAGCATACCAAATTGAAGATATGGTTGATGAGTTCACTTATTTTGTGGGTGAGCCGAAGAGTTATGGTTTCAGCAAATTCATTACAAGAGCTTTCCAAGCATCAAGGAACATTAAGGCCAAGCATGGTATTCACTGTCCCTTGTATTTATTACATGCTATACTTTTCATTTGAACCTATATTAACATGTTCAATTAATCCTGTGGTACTTTCTATAACAGGTATTGCCATGGAACTGCAAAACATCAAATTCAAAATAAATGACATCTCTGAGAAAAGAAATCGATATGGTATCAAGGGACTTGAGGAAGGGTCAAGCTCTAGAGATGTAACAGGAAGATCTATAGATATTTCACCATTTTATAAAAAAGATGATGATATCATTGGGTTGAGGAGTAAGAAGGCACAATTGATCAGCTGGCTGAAAGAAGATAGTGTAGAACACATGGAAATATCAGTTTGTGGAATGGGCGGAGTGGGCAAGACAACACTCGTAGCGCAAGTTTACAAGAGTGAACAAATTGTGCAAAACTTTCAGTGGCGTGCATGGGTCACAGTTTCTAAATCATTTAACAAGGACGAGATATTAAAAGTATAATAAAAGAGCTCTTTCATGAGAAGAAGGAGATGATACCACAAGGCATTGACAGGATGGACACAAAGGGGCTAGCTGAGAAGCTTCATGGGTGTTTAGTAGATCAAAGGTACCTTATTGTCCTTGATGATGTATGGGATGTGAGGTTGTGGAATGAAATTAAGGATTTGTTTGATAAAGGTATAGGTAGAATCATGTTTACAACTAGAAATGATGAAATTGCCACTTCTTTGGCATCTTCTTCAAACCATGTTTTCAAACTAAATCCTCTACAGGATGATGAGGCAAGTAAACTCTTTTACAGTATAGCATTCCGAGGTGATCAAGGTGGTATCTGTCCTAAAGAGTTTGAGGATGTAGCAAAAGAAATTATTAACAAGTGTGATGGGTTGCCTCTCGCGATTGTGACGTTGGGTGGTCTCTTATATACAAAACATTCAGCGGTAGAGTGGGATAATACTTTGAAAAGTCTCAATTGGATGCTTGCTAACATCCCACAGTTAGAAGGGATGTCAAATATATTGATGTTTAGCTTTCATGATCTACCACACTATCTGAAAAATTGTTTCTTATATTGTAGTGTTTTTCCCGAGGATTATCCCCTCAAGAGAAAAAGATTATTAGGTTATGGATAGCCGAAGGTTTCATACAAGAAAGGGACAGGATGACAATGGAGGAAATTGCAGAGCAATATCTTAATGAACTCGTCCTCAGAAACATGCTTCAGGTTGTACAAGAAAATAGATATGAACACATGGAAGTGTATCGTATGCATGATATAGTAAGAGTGGTAGCTATATTGATATCAAAGAAGCAAAATTTTTGCATGGCACTTGAAGAACAACCAATTTCGGGTGTTTGTCTTGACCAAAAAAAAACTACTAGTGTTCGTCGTATATCAGTTGCCAAAGTAAACAACACCATTCTAGAAGAATTGGGTAAAATGTCTCTTCTCCGTTCTTTATTGACGTTTGTAACTGACGATCTTCTGTCTTGCTCTTTTAATAGAAAAGAATCACTGAAATTTAAATTGTTGAGGGTGTTGGATCTAGAAAAAACTCCAATTGATATTATACCTGATGCAGTGGGTGATTTGTTTAATTTGAGGTATCTTAGCTTACACAGAACAAATGTGAAGGTACTTCCTAAACGTTTGAAGAGGCTTCAAAACTTACAAACATTGGACCTTGCTCGTTCTTATGTGAAGGAGATACCAAACGGGGTTACCAAGCTACCAAATCTACGACATTTGATATTTCATAAATATGAATTTGTAGATGGTAAAATATTGTTCGCGTGACCATGAAAACAAAAACCAAACATACATGGGCTTTCAAAAAACTGCAGACTCTAAGGGCATTTCATCAAACAGTGAGGTCGTGCGACGGGTCGGGGACCTTACACAGCTCAGATCATTTGCGATTGGGGAGGTGAGGGAGTCCGATGGAACAGAGTTGTGTGCTTCAATTAAAAAGATGAGATTCCTTCACAACTTGAATATTATATCAGCGGATGGAGGTGAAGCACCATTGAAACTGGAAAATCTGGATCCACCACTGAAACTGGAACAACTCTTTTTGATAGGGCGTTTGCAGGGGACGTTGCCTCGCTGGTTCAACTCCCTCAAAATCTCAAAACACTGGTCTTAATATCATCTGGACTGAAGGAAGACCCACTCCTTTCCCTCAAATCATTGCCCAACCTCACTGATCTTAGCTCTACAATGCATATGACGGCGAAGATTTGTGCTTCCAAGCGGGTGGTTTCCCATCCCTCAAAGAACTAGGGTTGTACAAACTGAGTCATCTCAATCAGATAACGATCGAGGAAGGGGCGATGCAGAGCCTCAAAAATTTTACTCTGTGGAATTGCAAGGAGCTGAAGACGCTGCCGCAAGGCATCGAACATCTCACCACACTCCAAGAGCTCAACTTGTGGGAGATGGCAGAGGAGCTATTGGAGAGGATGCGAGGGGAACATGCAGTCGATCGCCAAAAGATCAGCCACATCCCATCGTCAAGCATACAGATGGAAGACGGAACATTAGAAGGCTTTTTATTTCTTTAACTTCTTGAACATTGAAAAATTGTGCCAGTTATATCTTTAGTGAAGCATTCATTTTTAAGTTTCTTCTTTTTTCATAATCAGTGCCCATGAATTTATATGTGCAGGCGAGCAGCTTATATCTTCTGCAATTGGTTATTCTGTGGCTTTTCTTCACTAAAAAAATAAATAAAAGAACGGTTTGAAGTCTGTGATTATTTGTTGCGTGTTAATTCAAGTGTGTGTTTTGAATGTCGTGTGTCTTTGTTCAATTTGAGAGCTTGTCATGGTTTGTACTACAAAATATGGTCTGGGTTATCATTGATTGTCTGTTCAGATTTGTACTTTTCATAATATCATGTTGGATTGATTGCTTGAAGATCCCTCTCCATTCTATTATTCATGTCTTTGTTCTTACATATTTACTCGCTTAGTGGAATCTCTGTAAAAAAATGCTTCTTGAGTTTATTAAAGCTAGAGTGAAGGTTTATCTGCAAATGAACGTTGGAGTCTGCTGTCGTAATGTTGGAATAAATATGGGGAGTGGGAGAAAAGCTCTATGAAAATAAGGTTGGGTTTATGCAACTTTAGAGGTTTTCGTATTTCTTTGTAATATATTGTCCATGCAAATATCGATGTGTCTTTTCGTCAAAAAAAATATATATCAATGTGAATATCATAAGCTGGTTTTAGTGCACTCTTATATCCACCAAGTTTCTTGACATAATTCAAATTGATCATAGAGTAAAAAGCCATAACAGAAAAGCGAGCAGAAATCTAGATGCATGTACCAACAGAAGCCAGATCAGAATAGAAAGGTCACTGATTGTTCAATTTCATAAATCTGTTTTTTTTATAAATTATAATCGTCTGCTCATTCCTTCTCATTTTATTTAGTTGCAAGCGCTTTCAGTTTTCTTTTGCTCTCTCTATCACTTTTGTTCATCTACTTTTTTTATTCTCATTATCTCTGGTTTGTGTACCTTATTATGTTTGAAAATCAGCTGTTTGAAGCAGAATAGAATGATGAGCTAATGAGCTGCCTTTGAATTTCTCTGACCATATTTTCAGGGACCAGCTGTTGTTATATGTTTTACTCTCACATGCTGAATATCTTTCAACCTCTACATTTGTGTATCTCCTTCTATTTTAACATTTTCCCCATTGAAGCAGAGTGGAATGATGATATAATTTGGCTAATCTTGCTATGAAGATAACATTTTTGGCTTCGAAGTTCTCTGCTTGTTCATCAAACAGTCATTTAGTCATCATGTATTGCTTCCATAGCATCTTTATTGTCTATACTTTTAGAATCCATCCAGACATTACAAAATGAAGGAAAATTGGGTTCTTGGCTTCTTCTCTTTACAAAGAATTGCAGGGGAAAGATCAGCCACGTCCTCGGAGTAACATTATTCTCTATAATTTTTATTATTTCTACTCATTTAAATCTCTATGCACAAGATTCATTAGCCATGTATTTCCACAAAATCAATTTCTTAGTATGATCTTAAGTTGATTTTATATCCCCACTGTCATGGTATTTTCGGAAGTAGCCACGTATCAAAAATTGTAACTTTACTGTGCTTGATATAAATTGTTTTTACAAGTATTCTATACTCATTTCATAGGACACAACCATTTCATTACTTTGTTATGGTAGCTTGGTTTTAAGGATTAATTAGCCATCCTCTCTTATGCATCTGATTGGTTTCCCTCTGGCGACCAGGAATTTTATGTTAAAGATTAGACGTTAATCACTCGCAGCCATATTTTAAAATGTAGTTGTGAATGTGTGTAACTAATTAATTCAGAGGTAAAAAAAAGTCATAAAATAAGGTCCTGTAATGGATCAATGATTGAAGTATGTGTAGTATTCAGGGGTTAAAATTCATAAAATAGATGGTCATGTAATGTCAACATGCTCATTCACAGTGCTTACCAATTAATTTGCCTACTAAAGTGCTTACCAATTCTGGTGTCTGCAAATTCTGGATGTCAAGGTGTTCAAATTTCCAATGGAACCCAACCCATCAAATGTAGTGCTACGTTAACTAGCATGGTTGGGTTTTACTGAAGAAGGACGACTAAGTACATATGATTAAAAGGTCTGCCTAACTTCCTTCTTTGATTCTTCTGCATACATTGACATTCTTCTGTAAAAAATTTGAATTTGTGGAGAAATTTTTTTTTGTAGGGCGTTCTATGAGTGTTCTCTTGACAATATGGGGGCAGCTTGATTCCATTTTTCAGGTAGCTATGAGAAAATAAAGTATTTTGTATAGATGCATGCATATTATGTCCTATAATCTTGTTTCATTATTTCTTTGAACAAGTTGAAATTATTCAAAATGTCCTTCCTACCTAACATAGTGCCAGTAGAGATAAGTCAGAAGAGGAAAATTACTGGGTAGTGGGATTGAGTGCAAGCAAGTTGTTCTGCATCACATGCAAATTCCCTCATACATACCCTCAGGTAGTATGCATTCATGCTGATTATTAGCTTATATTTTCTGGTGGGCAGTAGTATATGGTTGAGTTGATTGAAACTAGTTAGGATAGAATAATTTGACACATTTCTTGCTTCCTGGTTTTTAATCCACTGCAAACATCTCATTCACATTCTTGTTATCTGCACTTAAGACTCTCATATGTGATGTTTTTTAATCATATTTTTCACTTGCCATCAATTACATCTATCGCACCTGACTTTTTAGGTGATGCCCAAGCCAGTTCTCACACTCAACATTTCCTTCCCCTTTGCTTCCTCTGATCTTGGTGCTGATGATCTAGAAAATGAGTTCATGATGTGCAATCAATCTATGCCTCTTACAGGTCCAACCTGAATCAACCCATCTAACTATATAGCAAAAATCTTTTCAGGCTTTAATCAGCTAAAATTTTGACCCTCACTAGATACGAAAGAAAATTGAAGAAATGTAAGCTGGTGGACTTGACACTTCTACAGCAGATGATGAGGCTTTTAACATGGAGGCGTCCCTTGACCGGTGCATTCTAAGGCTCATTACCAGCTGTTGCAATGGTTAGGATCTTTAATTTGATACTTGGCTATAGTCTGTCATAATTTTTTTTATATTTTGAGTAGGCTAATGTTTTTTGTTTGGGGCTATCCTAGGTGATAAGCTTATCAGAGCTGCTACTTACATTGGAGAAGTCAATCAAGGGAGCTATGAAACTAGTTACTGCCCTGAAGCTACCAAATTTGGCAGAGCGCATCTGTGGTATACTGGAGGTAAGTCCAAGTATCCTTAGTATATATTGACATTTTAAGGCCAACATAGTGTGTTGTATGGTTTAGTATCATTGGTTAGCTTCCACTTTGAATCATTGACTATTGTTGTAACTTTTTAGGAAAGATTCATGATTGAAACCATGGAGACCACAACTCATCCTAATCTGGCTTCCTTCGATACAATCGCCACTAATGGTGTCCAAGCACTTAGACCCTCACAATTACCAGAATACAAGAGAATGTCAAAACCTTCTATTCCACAGCCCCCACCAGAATTGCGCACATCAAATCAGGTTTCACCCAAGTTGCATTCCAGTCTTCAAAACAACTAAAAACTGAAGAGAAAACTAAGAAGGGAGAAAGAAAAACGATGTCCATCAGAATTGCATGTGAGAAGAATGTGGGGAGAGGCTCAACCAGGTTGGACAATCTCATAGGCCGAAAAACCCGTTCGTGAAGGCATCATCAACCGACAAAGAGAAATCATCACTGCTTGATTCAATCAAGAAGATGAAAAAAGTGTGAGGATTTAGAAACCAGACTGCAGCTTCTTTGTTGAACAATTGGAGGTTTCAAAGATACATCAAGAGAACTTCTGTAGGTTGAATTCAATCCTTCACTTGCTCACTATGGTCCTCTGCTGGATCCCTAATGGTTGGGGAACTGTTTCATTATGTGAGACTTGACATGGGAGAGAAACATCAATTGTAAAGAAAGAAGAAATATGTGCAATCCCTGTATCCAAATTTATATGATGTAAAGGGTCTAATTATCTACTGTCATATGACATTCCATTCTATGTTTATGATTGCATTATTTTAGTTACAAGTATATAATAAATAATAAGCTTATATATTTACTAGCAATATTTTAGCAAGGTTGTGAGTGAATCACCCATCAACAATTGATTCAAAACCATGATAAATGCTTCAGAGACATCGGATGGCACTCCACGGCCTATTTCCACGCTTGAGCAGTTATTGCTTGCAGTCCAGAGCCCAAATTCCCAACCAGACCCCCCTCTTCATGCTTCAGGGTTTACCCACCTGTGAGGGAGACTCAGGACGTCCATGGTAGAAGGCAACTGTTCTACGAACTGGACTGAAAAAGTTCCAACTTCCAACATAGTATCTAGGGAAATTCTGCAACTCGCAGTAAAGTTGAGAGACATGGAGCAGAGCCTATCTTTGATGGAGAGTGCTCTCTTAAGAATCCCCTGTTCATGAGTGCTTGGCCTATTATTCTTAACTATTATTATTGTTTACAGAGTTAGTTCCCAGGGACGTTTCCCATGGGAGCAATCCACTACTTCGTCAGCTGTTCCCTACGAACAAAAATGGTCTAGTTATTTTGTAATGAAGCATGATGCAGAGTCACACATGTGACCATTATTACATTATATCTCCAGAAAAGGAAATAAAATCTGTGGTTTGGGTTGAATGAAGAGGAATGGCAAATGTTCTAGAAAGACCCTTTTTAAAATAAAAAAGAAGAATGATTTTAGATGTGATACAAAATTTATAAGGACCGAAAGAAGCATTAGACTAAAGTCAATTTTATAGTTCCAACTCAATATATGAAACATCTAATAAATTATATAGGGAAAAATATAAATTATATAGGAAAAAATCGATTAACTTCTTGAAAAGCTAGTTAAATCGGTTTTAATCCTTGTAAAATCAGAAAATCATCAGAGGTCTCCATATTATTAGAAAAGTATTGTTTCAATCTCGACCGTCACCCCCAACAAATTATGTACATTGTTAACCTTAACTGTACATTCAAAGTTACTGGAATGCCCTCATCCCTTATTTTTGAAAAATTGATATAGCTCCCTAAAAACTTACGAAAATTAAAAAGGTCCCTACCAAATAAAAAAATCCCCTCAGTTCTCTACCTTATTAAACAATGTTTATTTTAGTTTCTATCATAACCGAAACTAACAAAATTTGTAGTTCACTCTAATCAAACATGGTAAATGACTATAATACCTTTCTAAAATTTATTTAATAAATTACTATAATACATTAACTAGATTTGTAGTTGACTTTAAGTGTATTTACTGATTTTACAAAGACTTTTTTACTTTCATAAGTTTTCATAGGGTTATATCAATTTTTCCTCTTTTTTTTTTTACCCTTGGTGAGTGCAGAAGAATTTTCAAGAAGAGGCAGACGCATTTTTGTTATCAAAAAGACTAAATTTAATTTTTCATATTTTGTAGGGACTTATTTGAATGCATTATATAAACAATTTAATTTTGGAACTAAATCCGTTAACCGTATATGTTTTATGGGGATCTATGACGATTTTTAAATTTACAGAGACTAAAATCGATTTAGCTAACTTTCTAAATAGTCACGTCGGTTTTTCCCAATTATATATTATATGTATACAATAATGATTCTCAGACCTCAATTTCACAGGCCCCAAATAGGCCCCATGAGGTGGCATCAAGAAATTACTCATTATACCCTTTTTTTTTCCTTATTAAGTGGTGTTCGGTTATTTTTTACCGTTTCTTCGGTGATCTTGTGATCACAATCTGTTTTCCCCTTTCTACGAACAGCAAATGCGCCTCAATTTCTTCATCATCTCGTTTTTTCCCCTTCATCATCCTGTCATTCTTCTTCATGAATTCGGAATTGACACGGTGAATCTAATCACCTTTTTAATCAACGTTGCAGTCATTTTATTCACCTTTTAACTTCTTGAAAAGCTAGTTAAATCGGTTTTTAAGGGTGCGTTTGGTTGCGCGATTGCGCTGTGATTGCGATTACAGGAAGCTGCGTTTGTAATCGCGCAACCAAACAGTTTTGTAATCACAGTTTTAAACTCAGCGATTGCAGGCAAATAGTGCCCAAAAGCTGCGATTTCAAAAAGCTGAGAAAGTGAGCTTCCTGCAGAATCAGGTTTACAATCGCAGATTCCTGCAGAATCAGTTTTGCAATCGCGCAACCAAACGCACCCTTAAATCTTTGTAAAATCAGAAAATCATAAGAGGTCTCCATATTATTAGAAAAGTATTGTTTCAATCTCGACCGTCACCCCCAACCAATTATGTACATTGTTAACCTTAACTGTACATTCAAATTTACTGGAATGCCCTCATCCCTTATTTTTGAAAAATTGATATAGCTCCCTAGAAACTTACGAAAATTAGAAAAGGTCCCTACAAAATAAAAAAATCCCCTTAGTTCTCTACCTTATTAAACAATGTTTATTTTAGTTTCTACCATAACCGAAACTAACAAAATTTGTAGTTCACTCTAATCAAACATGATACATGACTATAATACCTTTCTAAAATTTATTTAATAAATTACTATAATACATTAACTAGATTTGTAGTTGATTTTAAGGGTATTTACTGATTTTACAGAGACTTTTTTACTTTAATAAGTTTTCATAGGGTTATATCAATTTTTTCCTCTTTTTTTTTTTTTACCCTTGGTTAGTATAGGATAGCAGAAGAATTTTCAAGAAGAGGCAGACGCATTTTTGTTATCAAATATAACTTTAAATAATGAGATTTGTCAATAAATGATAAAATCTCATAAAACTTTATTTTGATGACAGATTTAAAATCAAATATTCTGCAATGATTTCTTTCCAAATCTGTCATACATCAGTAAAGCAAAGAAGAAAGCCATTTTTTTATGTACATTGACCTCTTGATATTCACGCAGTCATCATTGGCTCACCGCAAGCACAAAGAATGATGGCATTGGACAAACTTAGAATAAAAAAGATGCAACCAAATCTTCAAGTAATGAAAGTAAATATTGCATACCTTATATTGCACAAGTAAGATCATCTAGCTCAATAAAACTAAGCTTAATTTTTTATTTAAAAAGAAAAAACTAATATCTTTGATAGATATCATTTAATATAGCGTCCTAGTGGGTAGTGTGGTAAGATTGAGCTCTCACTCACTCATAAAAACTTGTTTCCAATTTGTTCAACAATTTCTAATTATTCCATTTTCAAGGAATTCTCATTAACTCTCTTTTCATTCCCCTAAATACAAACTTCATTTTAAACCCACAAAGTTAAATTTTTTACTCCAATTCTATAAACTCAATGTAAAATTTTTTAACAGTTTTCCTATAACTAAAATGCACTCCAACTTTGTACAACACCCTCACTAAACATAACTAATACAAACCTTAACTCAATGCCTCAATTTAGAATAAAACAAATTAAAAATCACAAACAACATACCCTCCTAGCATTATTCTATAAATAAATTACACTCCCAATAAACATATGTGCTATTCAATGTGTGAAATCAAACACATTCAAACAAAAGGAACACAATAAACATCAACCCAAAACCTAGGATAGTTCTGTTAAAAAAATAAAAACCTAGGGTTTCTAA